>CM044441.1:123181660-123193811 GCA_024363595.1 Xenopus borealis | reverse complement strand
TATATATATATATATATATATAGATAGATAGATAGATAGATAGATAGATAGATAGACAGAGACCATTTTTATAAAGCTTACTTAATTTTAGCCTTTCCTTCTTCTTTAAAATATTGTCACCTATTAGTTGGTCCTGCAAACAACATAGGATAGAAATTGTGTATTGATAGAGGTTTTCTTGATATCCAGAATGCTCTGGCCATGGGGTTTTCTGCATGAGGGATCACCATAAAAAAATGTAAAACGTAAATCAATTTTAAAAGATTTAATTATTTGAACAAAATGTGTCTGGGAGTGGGTCTTCCTGTAATTTGGAGCTTTCTTGATAATGGGTTTCCAGGTAATGGGTCCCATATCAGTATTTATAAGGTGAATCAGTTTGCTGATGCATGAAATAACAGCATTGTCACCAAAAGGAGAAGCCAAAAAATATGGCTAAAAATGTCATTTCATATACGTAGTAACATAGTAAGTTAGGTTGAAAAAAGACCCATGACCATCAAGTTCAAACCTTCAACTATTTTAACCTGCTTAACTTGCTAGTTGATATACTGAACTTACATTAGCAGCTGGGAGGTTCAGCCACTCTATAAGAATAAGGATACATGCCTTGTCTACAGCAGCTCCTCAATTCCTATATTTTGAATATCACTGCACATTCTTAGTGTGCCCTGGGCTCTTGTTGATAAGTAAATCTTAATGGGGTCATTAGCAGAAAGCGAGGTTATATTTGTCATAGAAGCTGATGGGACCGGACTGATTATAAATCAGCTCAAATGCAAAATTCACTGGTTTGTATGATGCCATGTCATTTTTTTGTTGAGCTTTAGTTTCCATTGAAGACCTAATTATATTTTTCAAGCCATTTTCTGTTCCTACACAACACATTGGCATACCTCCCAACTGTCCCTTTTTTGGAGGGACAGTCCCTCTTTTGACCGCTCGACCTGCAGTCCCTCATTTGTACTGGAAAGTCCCTCTTTTCTCTGCACAGAACAGCCAGAAAAAGAAGCAAAGTTTCTAACTTAATTGGCTTTTGGCAGAGAGCCCAGAACAGCTAACCAGTGCAAGTAAGATACTTTGTAACATTTTTGAGATAAGAAAATAAGTAATTGTAACAGGAGAAATATTTTGAAACTTTCATAATCTGCTAAATTTTGTAAAATGAACATGATAATTAGGGGGTGTGGTCACAAAAACAGGCGTGGTCAAAAATTTAGACGTGCTACTTATTTTATTATTTCATTATTTTGTCCCTTTTTACTTCCAAAATGTTGGCAGGTCAGAAGAAAAATGCTTCACTATTTGTTGCAGAATAGGAATTCCCTGCTACCTTGATTCTGAGATTGCTTGGCCTTAGTTTATGTGAGCACTGTATAATCAAACTCATTATTATTATTCTTTAATTTATATAGCATCCATATATTCCACATTATAAATAATTTACGTCAGTGAAGCTTACAGCATTCTTTCACATAAAACAGGCAGTTTAAATCAGGAGCCAGTTAACCTTGATGCATCTTCCTCGAGTGTGGGAGGAAAGGGGAGAATATACAAACACAGAGCTCCGGCTGGAATTGAATCTTGGACTCCAGCACAGTGACCCCCATTTGAAAACTGGAAAAAGTCAGAAGGCGGTGGCAAATAGTTTAATCACTATAAAAAAAAGAAGATATGAAGGCCAATTGAAAAGTTGCTTAGAATTAGCCATTCTAGGTGAATCACCCCTTTAAAAAGTTTTGTTTCCTTTATATGAATGGGATTTTTCAGGCAACTGACCTTAAATGACTCCTACTGTATTGTACATATATATTTTTACTGGTTGTATAATGTATTGCACAAGCATGATTCATACTCATCACTGGCTGATACCCTTGTGTCCATCTGGGAATTTGCCCAATTAGCCTAATGAGGCTCTGACCTTTGTATGACCTCCAGGCAGCCTGGCCATTTAAGAAAATCAAGAAGCCCAGGAGATTTTGCCCATGTGTATTTGGAAGCCCTTTTTCTTGATTGCTCATTGTTCTTTTCAGATGATGGTTACTTACCAAAGGTCGAGTTTGTGAGGTTTTTTTTTTTTATACCTCTGATAATCTCACAACTGGAATGTTTTTTCATTTATGAAAAAACTTGAATAGTTGAATTTGGGGTGAAAACCCTAATTTATCAGGGTTTGAGCAAAAAGAATTAATTCAAATTACTCAAGCGCAAACCACTGAAAAAAACCTGACCTGATAAAAAAGCCTACAAACATCTTAATAGTTCACGGGGCCTCTGCCATTGACTTCTACATGATCTCGACAGGTTTAAGGGTAGAACTATACAGGTGATTTTCAGTGTGCTTCCATCTCTTCCGACCCAAGGAAACGCAGGCATCACACCGAAGCTAATGCGAGTAATACAAATGTTGCACGTAGAAGCTGATTTCATCTGGCACAACTGTTGGATGAAGATGCAACATGCAACGTTCGCATCAGACGTCGTGTTTGTAACAGATCATGAAGCCATGTCTTCAATAAAGGCTTTTTAATCAAACTAATGGTGCTGTGTCAAAAATTGGATTTCTGGAAAAGTCGTGTTGGATGAAGTCATCTTCTACGTGCAACATTTGTATTACTTACATTAGATTCAGCGCATGTGATTCGACGCCTGCGCTTCCTCGGGTCTTAATGGATGGACACGCAGCGAAAATCGCAGTAACGCAGTAACGTAACTAGAGTGGGCGGGCCCTGGTGTGGGACATGCAGCCGGGCCCCACCCCTCTGTACGCGTTTTTGCAGCCGGTATCAGCATTGTGCAAGCTGTCAGGGGCCCTAAGGGGGTAGTTCCGCCACTGACCGCCCATATTGTTCTACCGTTTGGCACTTACAGACTAGCGTTTGAAGCTGCGCTCCCCTGCGTCCCGGTTTGTAATGGGGCTGTACTCACACAGGCGCATGTAGGTGCCGAACGCAGGAAAAATGCAGCATGTTGCGTCTCAACCTGTGTTCGACGCCTACATGCTCCTGTGTGAATACAGCCCCCATGAAAATAACTGAACGTGTCTACTCCTGTGCTCCCCTGTGGCTGAACGCATAAAAATCGGAACGCAGGGGAGCGCAGCTTCAAACGCTCATCCGTAAGAGCCCTTGACTGAAGCATTTTTGGATTCAAGCTATTTCCACCTTTGGGGTATAATAAATCTGTACAAAATTCAAGGTTTTAACCTGAAAACAATTTTTACTGAAAACTACCCTTGAAAACTTCAGGAAAAAAAATTCTACCTTTGATAAATAACCCCCTGTGTATGTGTTGACATACTGTAACCTGCTTTAATTCGTGTCACTACTAAAGTAAACGCATAGCTCCCAGCAGACCTGCCAGTACATCCCCTCAAGGATGCAGGACTAATTTGCAGTTCATTTAAAGGGCACCTATTGTATAAAAAAGTTACCCCCAA
The DNA here is from genome assembly GCA_024363595.1 of Xenopus borealis. NCBI lineage: Eukaryota > Metazoa > Chordata > Amphibia > Anura > Pipidae > Xenopus > Xenopus borealis. The sequence goes on along the minus strand of CM044441.1, from coordinate 123,190,372 downwards.
CCAAATGTGCGGGCTGATAGAGCCCGCATTCCGGTTAGGGGTACTAGTACTTTAAAAAAAAAAAAAGAAGAAGTTCCCCGCCATCGCCGGCAAACCCAGTGCGAGCCGCCATGACAGTAGGAGCTGTGCGCTTAATTCGCACGTGACGTCACAAGCTTACATACGTGCATGCGTTCCTACTGTCATGGCGCCTCGCACCGGGAGCTCCCTCCTGGTGCGAGCTTGCTGGCGCTGGTGGGGGGCATTTAAAAAAAAAAAAGATTAGTACCCCCAACCGGAATGCGGGCTCTTTCAGTCTGCACATTTGGTTGGGGGTAACTTTTTCATATGATAGGTGCCCTTTAAGGGGACGCAACTGACTGCACTGGTTTCTATGCAACCATGTAGTAGCAAGTATGCATTCAAGTTAATTGCCAATTAGCAGTTAAGCATCAACCATATACTAGATACAACAACTGGTCTCAGCCACCAACACCCATTAGTCCACTTATTCAGTTTATTGGCCAAGGCACTAGTTCCTGGGGCACACTCACATAATAATAACAAAGCAAGTGGGTGATTTTAAAGGAACAGTTCAGGGTAAAAATAAAAACCGGGTAAATAGATAGGCTGTGCAAAATAAAAAATGTTTCTAATATAGTTAGTTAGCCAAAAATGTAATATATAAAAGCTGGAGTGAGTTGATGTCTAACATAACATAATACAACACAACATCCTGCTTTTCAGCTCTCTAAATCTGAGTAAGTCAGCGACTTGAGGGGGGGCCACATGGGACATAACTGTTCAGTGAGTTTGCCATTGATCCTCAGCATTCAGCTCAGATTCAAAAGCAACAGTTATGTCCCTTGTGGCCCTCCCTCAAGTCATTGATTGGTTACTGCCTGGTAACCAGGGTAACCAGTCAGCGTAAACAAAAGAGAGCTGAAAAGCTAGGTTAGACTTACAGTCACTCCAGCCTTTATACATTACATTTTTGCCTAACTTACTATATTGAAAACATGTTTTATTTTGCACAGCCTATCTGTTTACCCAGTTTTTACTTTTATACTGAACAATTCCTTTAAGTTTTCCCTCATTTTAGTTTGTTGTTTTGTGGTCCCACCTATATAATATGCATAATACATTTCCCTGGATTTTACACCAATTTTTTCTGGTCACCTGAAAAACATAAAATGGGGGTTCTACTGTATCTAATTTGCCTCTGGGGTGGAAAAAAATCCTTCCTGACTCCAAGATGGTAATCGGACCAGTCCCTGGATCAACTTGTGGATGAGCTATCTTCCATAACCCTGGATTGCTTAAAAACCACCCAACCCTTTCTTAAAGGAAAACTAAACCTTAAAAATGAATGTGGCTATAAATGGCATATTTAATATACTGAACTTATTGCACCAGCCTAAAGTTTCAGCTTGTCAATAGCAGCAATGATCCAGGACTTCAAACTTGTCACAGGGGGTCACCATCTTGGAAAGTGTCTGTGACACTAACATGCTCAGTGGGCTCTGAAGAGCTGTTGAGAAGCTAAGCTTAGGGGTCGTCATTATCCAGCGGAAAATATGGTTTATCTGTAATATAAGGCTGATTATTAAATTCTGATGCTAACTGCACTGGTTTCTGTACTGCCATAGCAATTATCTGTATTAATTAATAATCAAACTTATATTGTGACTATATTTCTATTCTATGTGTACTGTATATTGTGAGTGGGTCCCTAAGCTCAGTAAGTGACAGCAGCACAGAGCATGTGAATCAGTGACTCAGCAGAAAAGAAGATGGGGAGCTACTGGGGCATCTACTGGGGAGACACAGATCTTTACTGCTAAAGGGTTGTGGTTGCCTTGGGCTGGTACAGAAGCACAAAACACAATGTACAACATTTCTACTTCTTTAGTTAGGCTTTAGTTCTCCTTGAAAGCTAATGTATCAACCAGCACAACTTATTCAGAGAGGGAATTCCACAGCTACACAGCTTTCACTGTAAAAAAAAAAAAAAAAAAACTCTTTCAGAATATTGCATCACTTGTTCAGTCTGAGCATGTGCATAATGAAATTCACAGGTCAGAGACCTTGGAAACCAGCAACTAGGGCCTTTTTTGCTTATTGGTTGCTGTAGGTCTCATTGTTTTGTGGAGGGTTGTTAAATTGTTGTATATGCTTTCCCCATTGTCAGCAATTAATGGGCCAACCTACTGATGTAGGCGCTAAACTGACCCCAAAGAAGCCAATCTTTGCTTTAAATTTCTAATTAAAATGAATTAATTACTATTGGTAACTGCATTACATGCATACGTAGATATCTGTTACATATGGTCGCTGTAGCCTCTGTCTGTTGCTTTAAATTTCCACTGGCCAAAGCCTTGCTCTAGAAGTGACCTTCTAGAAGTGACCTCTCTAAACCCATCATACATAACCACATTCTCTGTATTTCAGATAGTCCTGTTAAAACGGCATTCATATTTCTCATAAAAGGAGTATTGGCGGATAAGAGAGCAGACCCTTGTCTAGAGAGTAACCATAGAAGCTTCTGCCAAATGTGCAATTTCAGTATCATTTTCCCAAAAGACTTTTTCTTGGTGACCCTAAAGCTTTTCATTACACTATAGTAAAGCAGGAGTCTCCAGGGGAAACATAATCATGGCAGAGTATTAAGTACAGCAAGTATACTAAGTGAGCTAACCTCATTCACTAACACTGGTGCAGTTCTGTAACCCATAGCAACTAATTAGTATTGATTGAGCTAATGCAGTTAAACTGACAGTTCTGTTTTAGCATTACTGCACTGGGGTAGATGTGCACTAAAAACAGGCAAACAGTGAAGGAACCAATAAAACTGGAATGGTGTAGAGCAGGGGTCCCCAACCTTTTTTTGCAAAGATTGGATTGTTTGTTATGAACATCATCATTGGTAATGTTTTACTCCAGTTTTTACACCGCATGATAACCATAATTTATTTATTTATGGCTTGTTTATAAAGATTGTGATTTTTTTTTTTTAAATTCAACTTTCTTGGAATATCGGAAATAAGAAAAATAATTTGTAAATTTACTTTTCCATAAATGACAAAAGTCTTGTGCTGTTGGATGGCAAGTTTTGTGGATCAGATGTAAGACTTCCTTCCTGCTATATACAGTCTTAACCATTTTTCAGAGAATATGAATGATAACACAAAAACTTTTCTTTCACTCATGGTTAGTGGTTGGCTGAAGCCATTTATTGTCAAACAACTACACAAACTACCCAAATGACCCTGATCAAAAGTTTACATATCCCAAGTTCTTACCCCAGTTCTTAATACCATGTATTGCCCCCTTTACCATCAATGGCAGCTTGAAGTCTTTTGTGGTAATTGTGGATGAGGCTCTTTGTCTTCTCAGATGGTAAAATAGGACTATAAAGATTCTCATTCATCCAGGTTATGGTATGTCTAACACAAGTAACTCATATAGATGGTAAAGCTGCCCATTCTTCCATGTTTGAGGTCTCCCCAGAGTGGCTCAATGATATTGAGGTCAGGAGACTGACATGGCCACTCCAGAACCTTCACTATTTTGCTGTAGCCTATGACAAGTTGACTTGGCCTTGTGTTTTGGATCGTCATGTTGGAATATCCAAGTACGTCCCAAGCGCAGCTTCTGGGCTGATGAGTGCAAATTTTCCTTCAGTATTTTTTGATAACTTATTGTATTCATTTTGCCATCAATTCTGACCAAAATTTCCTGGGCCTTTGTAGCAGACACGTCCCCAAAACATCAGCGATTCACCCCCATGTTTCACAGTAGGAATGGTGAACCTTTCATCATAGGCCTTGTTGACTCCTCTCCAAATGTAGCATTTATGGTTGTGGCCAAAAAGTTCAATTTTAGTCTCATCACTCCAAATGACTTTGTGCCAGAAGGTTTGAGGCTCGTCTCTGTGTTGTTTGGCATATTGTTAGTGGGATACTTTGTGGCATTTGCATAGTAATGGCTTTCTTCTGGCAACTCGACCATGCAGCCCATCTTTCTTCAAGTGCCTCCTTATTGTGCATCTTGAAACAGCCACCCCACATTTTTTCAGAGTCCTGTATTTCACCTGAAGTTATTTGTGGGGTTTTCCTTGCATACTGAACATTTTTCTGGCAGCTGTGGCTGAAATTTTTTTATATGTTTTTATAGAGTTCAAGTACCTTTTCCCACAGATCCTTTGACAATTCTTTTGCTTTACCCATGACTTAGAATCCAAAAAACATCATTGGATGAAGATGCAAGGGTCTGTCAGGAGTCCAGAAAGTCATTGACCTTTTATAAACACCCACTAATTACAAGCAACAGGTGAAGATGGTTACCTTTAATAGCCATTCTAACCCTTTTGTGTCAAGTTGTGTGCATGTTATCAGGCCAAATCACCAGGGTATGTAAACTTTTGATCAGGGTCATTTGGTTAGCTTGTGTAGTGATTATGATTTAAAGAGTAAACACCGTTGACAATAAATGGCTTCTGCCAACCAAACCATGAGTGAAAGAAAAGTTGTTGTGTGATCATTCATATTCTCTGAAAAATGGTTAAGAAATCAAATTCTGCCAGGGTATGTAACCTAATGAACACAACTGTAATTGAGGAGAGACACATCTTAAATATATCATAGGTCAGCAATCTGCCATAGACTCAATTTTAAACAAATTTAATTTTTAAAGCGCAATTTCCTTTTTCTCTGTAATAATAACACAAGACCTTGCACTTGATCCCAACTCAGATACAATGAAAATTTACTGATGCCAAAACAAGCATATTTAGGTTTATTCAATTATTTAATTATTGATCAAGTAGGATTGGTGCTGGGCAGAAGGGCGGGAGATAACATTAGACGGGCTGTAAACCTCATAGGTCTTAGAAATTGGAGAGAGATCCCAATGCTAGTCCTTAGTTTGGATGCCGAAAAGGCCTTTGATTGCCTTAGATGGGACTACATGTTTTTAATTTTAAGAATCATGAGCTTCCCTGGACACTTTCTAACTGCACTTATTCCTCTCCACAAACCAAAATTAAACTACCAGGCACCCTGACTGAGCCCTTTCAGGTTTGGAACGGGACCAGACAGGGTTGCCCAATTTCCCCTTTGCTCTTTGCCATCAGTATTGAACCCTTAGCACAAGCAATCCAGCAATGCTCGGACAGCAAAGCCATTGCTCGTCAGGGTAATACATACAAATTGGGCCTCTATCCTAATCCCGCATCAGCAACTTAAACCACTTCAGTTAAATTTCCCATACCGGTGGGCATCATCTTCTCTAAAGTATCTGGGGGTACACTTAACTGCGGACTATACTCCCCTCTATCAATATAATTTTCCCCCACTCTTGACCAGGCTAAAACAGGAGCCAAAGCTATGGCATGGCTATGCAATATCATGGATGGGCAGAATAGCCTCATTGAAAATGAACCTGTTACCCAGGTTTTTGTACCTCTTCAACAAGTTCTGTCCCTAAGATGGAAATTGCAAGTAAGCAAACAGCAGTCCTAAACTTTATATGGGCACATAGGAGAGATAGGGTGCCCTTACAAAAAATGTATTGCTCCAAGCCTGGGGGGCCTGACAGTCCCAAATATCTTAAATTATTATTTTGCTGCTCAGGTCAAACAAATAGGGGACTGGGTGCATCTCAACCCATCAACCAAATGGGCTGCGATAGAAATAGATCATTCCTTCTCCCCCCATGTAGCAGCCTATGTCTGGGCCAATAGGCTGCTCCTACTTAAGGAAAAAAAGATGCTCCACTCCACGGCCCATACTATCTCACTTTGGCATAAGGCAACAGAGAATCTGAGGGTCTCCAAATCCCCTACACAGATGACCCCTCTAGTTAGGAATACAGATTTCCCATCAGGGTGCACTAGGGAATTTCTTGCATTAGCCACTAAATGGGACCTTTTCCACTTGGGTAGATTGTTTAACCCCCTCACAAGGAAATTTAAACAATTTCAAGAACATGGAGAACCCAATTTAGAGGGTCTCTCTAACCTGCAATATCTACAATTGAGGCACTACGCCCTGTCCCTATGCCCCACCGGGTTGATGCCAGAAAACAATACTGTGGTGCGTATATGTAGGGTTTCAGAGGAAACTGATTTCACAATGGTACCTAATTTTCAATGAGAGAAATCTTGACAAATCATATATGCTTAAATGGGAAGAAGCTCTGGGACACCCTGTGGACTTGGAGACATGGCATAACATCTGGGAAAATTCAACGAAAACCCCAATTTCCATTACATTGAAAGAAAACATATATAAAATCTTGATGGGCTGGTACCATACCCAATCCCTCCTGGACAAGATGTTCCACCAGACAACTTCCCCGAACTGTTGGAGAGGTTGTAATATGGAGGGGACCCTATTACATGTGTTTTGGACCTGTCAGAGTATTCAGTCTTATTGGGCAAAGGTGAGGCACTGGTTACAAAGGGTATTGAGTCTTGAGGTACAGCTGGACCCAATGGGCTTCATATTATGGAAAAGACTCCCTTGCCTTAAAAACCAAACACAGAAATTAGTGAATGCCTTACTTACTGCTGCAAGAACTGCAATTGCAGGGAAATGCCCTCATTCTACATTGGAAGCCGACTTCCTAGACAGGGTCCGCTTTATTAGGAGAATGGAATATTTAAGAGCACTCAGGGGGGGATACAGTAGATGAGTTTGATAAGATCTGGGCGATCTGGGATTCTATCCAGAATATATAGGGGAATGTTTGGAAATATGCCTAGCCAGGACCACTCACTGGGCCATCTCCCCATCCCAACAATCATGACCAATCGGAAAGGGATCAGGAGAAGGGCACATGGCGGGGGGGGGGGGGGGGGGGGGGGGCTGCGGTCATTGCCATAAACACTAATGCCACAGCTTCATGTACCACGGCGATACTTCTACACAGAACATGCCCAGGGTGGAACTATTATATATTTTTTTCTCTTTTGTTATTGTTACTTATAGACCTGTGTTCTGTTAAGTCTGAACTAGCCATGTGTTTTTTGGTAACCCCTATATGGGCTGGCAGCCTACAAGTGAGAATGTTTGGCAGGACTGGGGTTTCTGTTTTTTATGCAACCAAAAACTTACCTCTAAGCCAGTAATTAAAAAATAAGCACCTGCTTTGAGACCACTGGGAGCAACATCCAAGGTGTTGGAGAGCAACATGTTGCTTTCGAGCTACTGGTTGGGGATATCTGGGTTAGCGGAAGCACACCCGCTGCGTTTCTAAAGGGATTGCTTGTTTTAATGCACACTTTTTGCTATAGAAATACATGTCAATAAAAAATAATAATTGACACAAGGAACAAGTCACATGGAACCTCATCCACATTCAGATCTATGGTATGACATGAAAATCTTATAGAAATGGGTTTTTTTGATGACTAGTTGGATCTAATGTTAACCCCCATGTCTTGAAAACAGAAGTCTCCCCAGCCCCATGCTTTCACTGCAAACTATAATACTGTATTACTTTTAGAACTTTAAGAGACTGCAGCTCTGTGCATGCTTTGTGCACGGATCTAAAGGAGTAAGTGAAGGGATAATTATATAGCTGTGGCTCTGTGCTTAGCAATATCTTCTCCCTGGAGTCTTGTGATTCAGAGTCACAATCTTGTGTGTTAGATTTAGGATTAGGTTTCCAGCCTACATGGTATCTTATAAAGCAGGTCTCAAAGCGCATACTATATGGGCCCTTAGTGTCACACATAAGTTATACATAATGGAAATACAGATACCATTATTAGATGTGTAACAATTGTCACAGTCAGTAGATGTCAGGGGCTGCTCTTTTATATTTTACCAACATTAGGAAAACTATAGTTTGCACATTCCTAATACATAATACAGAGGTGCGGGATGGGTTATCCAGAAAACTGATATCAGGACAGCTCCGAATTACGGAAAGTAGATTCCTGTGCAGAACCAATTTCTAAGACGCAAAACCCGAGACAAACCTGCAACCTGAACTGTGACCCGCATATTTAACTTTGATCTGCTACCTGACCCGGACCTGCAACTGCCTTATCCGCCACCCCACCCACCGGCCACCATCAAATCAGATCAGATGTGATGTTGCTACAAACAGGAAGTGACATCATCAAAAGTAGCTGATAATAGCCGAGCGGGAGAGGGACAGAAGCACACTGTGTGATGTAAGAGTTGTGCCTGAAATCAGATCGGAGGGGGAGACAAGAGGAGGGAATGCTGCAGCAGGAAGAGACCTGCGACCCTGCATCTATACCCGCACCTGAAAAACCTACTATCATTCCATAAGGTAGCGGCTTTTTTTCGGGTAACCTGCATGTAACCCGACCCGCTGCAGGACTGTAACGGAAAGACCATCTCCCATATACTCTATTTTATCCAGGTAATCCAGCTTTTTAAAAAGGATTTCCTTTTTCTCTGTAATAATAAAACAGTACCTTGTACATGATCCTTGCTAAGATATAATTAATCCTCATTGGAAGCAAAACTAGCAGGTTTATTTAAAGTTTAAATGGTTTTATAGTAAAATTAAGGTTTGAAGATCCAAATTATGGAAAGAACTGTTATCCAGAAAACCCCAGGTTCTGACCATTCTGGATAACGGGTCCCAAACCTGTACCGTGTTATCGGTATTATTCTCATTTAACATATTTTAATATCCATTAATATAACTGTGGCTTTGATACTCCTATTAGACAACTGCATGTATTAACTG
>CM044441.1:123154268-123179678 GCA_024363595.1 Xenopus borealis | reverse complement strand
AGTGTGCGGATAGTACTCTGGTCTATATATATATATATATATATATATATGTTTACTTTGGAGAATTTCTTGATGCACTGTGCCTGAGGCAGTGCCTTATTGTATGTATAAACGTGAATATGCAGAGGAAAGGAATGTAATTTGTGTGCACAGTAAGCTCTTCCAGCTTCTGATTTCTCAGCATTTTCAAGTAAAAGTAAATAGTTATAGATTTTGAGGGTCTCCTGTGAACCAGCCAGTTATGGTATTAGCCTCCAGCAATATCCAGAACTAAAGGGAGCCACTAGGCTGCATACATCTTTTCATTGCCAGCCACCATTTGCTAATATTCTGTATACATAATTTTATATGTTCCCTTGTAAACTGGCATAAAAGTGATCAATGTACCTGTTCTGCTTTAGTTATGGTCGAATATAATTCTTAGTCAGCCCTTTTCTCATTTGAAATACATCTTATATCCCCCCCATCTATTATTGGTCAGAGCTGGACTGGAGGGTCCAAGCAGGTCCAGACTAGCAATCTGTGAATTCTGGCAAATGCCAGAAGGACTTCTGTAAGGTACCATAGAAAGTTACTATTTAGTGGGCTGTTTGGACCGCTGTGTATTTGAAATGCAGGGCCTATTTGGAATCCCAGTTCAGACCTAGTCCAAGGCCCACTGGGGATTCCCCCGCCCCAGCCGTAACCCCTCTCCAGACATCCTCCCGTGCATACCTGTCCTCTAGTTGTGGAAATGGGGACTAGAGTGGTGTCTCTGAATGGTCTGGAGCTGGGTCGGCGGGCTTGATGATGTCCTGCCAGGCCCGGACTGGCTATCTGAGGGTTCTGGCAAATGCCAGAGGGGCTGCCATAAGATAGAAAGTCACTATTTAGTGGGCTGGTGCGGAGCTGATGGGCCTGTCTGTAGTTGGAATGGCAGGGCCTATTTTGGAGAGGAGAGGTTTTTTTTTGGAGAGATTGAGAGAAGATTCCTTACAGAGGAATTCAGGGATGGAATTCCAGAGGAGCAGCAAGATAGAAGGGTTTAAGACAAGAGGTGGCAGTGGATGTGGATGGTGTGAAGAGAAGGTGGCTATGAAAAGAGCGGAGAAGAAGACCAGGAACGTATAGCGAGACAAGAAATGGAATGCAGTGATGAGCAGAGGAGTGAAGGACTTTGAATGTTAGTAGAAGGATTTTATATGCTATCCTTTGTTTAACAGGCAGCCACGCTAAGGATTTTAGATTCAGTTGAGCAGATTCTCTTAGGAGAGAGCAGAAAGATTCTGGTAGCAGAGTTTAAGATTGCTTGAAGGGGAGAGAGATTGGAGTCAGAAAGACCAGTTAGGAGGAGATTGCACTAGTCTAAAAGGGATGAGGGCATGGATTAGTGTTTTGGCTGTTGTTTGTGAAAGAAATGGGTGTATCTTGGCTATATTGCAGAGGAAGAAACAACAGGTTTTGGCATTACTATTAATATGATTATAGAAGGAGAGGGAAAGGAAGAGAAGGGTTTGGTTTGGGTAGAAAGACTATGAGCTCAGTCTTGGCCAAGTTGAGCTTGAGGTGGCGTTGGTTCATCCAAGAAGAAATAGCTACTAAGCAGTCTGCTATCTGGGTTTGAATATCAGTGGTTAGTGAGGGAGTGTCTAAATATATCTGAATGTCATTGGCATACATGTGATATTTAAGGTGAAATGAAGATGCAAGGTCTCCTAAATAGAGAGTGTACAAGTAAAACACCAGAGGACCAAGTACAGAACCCTGAGGCACCACATTAAGATGAACAGGAGGAGAGGACTTGTTTTCAAAAGTAACAAAGAAGGAGCGGTCAGAAAGGTAGGAAGAGAACCAGGATGTAGCTTGATCACTAATACCAATTGAATGGAGAACTTGCTTTAGAACAGAATGGTTAACTGTATCAAAAGCAGAGAAGATAAGTCCAGGAAAATTAGAATAGTGCAATGCCTTTGGCCTTAGCAGTCTGGAAATCATTTGCAACTCTACATAAGGCAGTCTCAGTGGAGTGTGCAGGTGGAAGGCCAGACTGCAAAGGGTCAAGCAGATTATTGGTGCAGAGAAAATTAGTAATACGGAAGAAGATGAGATGTTCCAGAAGTGTAGCAGCTAGTGGTAGAGAGAGACAAGACGGGAGTTAGACAAAAAGGATGGGTCCAGTGTAGCCTTTTTCAGGATGGACTTTACACAGGCCTGTTTGAATAATGAGGGGAAAGTAGCAGAAGTTAGTGAGTCACTGAATATATGAGTAAGGACAGGAGCACACTGTTTTCGTAGAGGTGATGGGATAGGATGAAGTGAGCAAGTTATTGATGCAGAGGATAGGAGAAGTTTAGAGACTTCAGGCTCAGATATATACAATTAAAAGGGTTGAAAATGGAAATAGAAGCTTTAGGGGGAATGAGAGTATTGGTATCTGAGGGGTGGAAAAATTGTGGATAGAGCTTTCAAAGAAGTCACCAAATTCCTGAGGGGTATGGTCCGGGGTTAGCGCATAATTTGTAGATGAAGTAGCAAGTTGAATATTGAAAACAATCGTCGGGCTGGATTTATTGTTATTTATGAGTGTATACTCTTGCTTTACCTTCTGGGCCTGGTGAAAGGATAAAGTTGTGTGTTCCTGTAGCTGATCTATATTGTTCCTACCATTGGAGTCTCTCCCAGCTACAATATAGGTTAGAGAAATATATAAGTTGAGCTGCTCTGGGCAGTCACTATTAGTACATAGTCAGGCAATACTCTGGCTGTTAAACAGTGGGTTTGCTTCTTGACAACTGCCTTTTTAGCGCTGAAGCACCTGCCCATATATACATAATTCCCATATCTGCCTGTTCACAGATGGAGACCCAGTCCTTAATCTGCTACACTAGCAACTGTCCATTGGCCACTGACTGAGATAATCCTTCGCAGTATTTGCTAGGTAACATTCATGCATGCCAACGAGACAGAAGGCTGCAGTGCAACAGCCGTGTAGAATCACAGTAATATTGGCATGATGTTTCATGCCTACACACAATTGTGATAACTCATATTTCATGCAGCCCTGCTTTAATCATTAAAGGGGAACCATTATTTGATACCTTTGGGTGTCTTTGAATATAAATCCCCCCACCTTAGGTTTAGTGGAGTGACGGGTAGCTAGGGTACCAGCTTGTTATCCTGGACATTGTGAACATTGTTTTCTTTTTATGTGGTTATGTAACCAATGGGTGGGGTATAGTGGTGTAATTCACAGGGAAGGGACAGGTTTCATGATATACATGCCAAAAGCCTATACAGATATGGGACCTATTTTCCAGAATGCTTGGGACCTGGGGGTTTCCAGATAAGGGATCTTTGAGTAATTAGAATCATCATATTTTGCCTACTACAAAATCATGTAAACCGAATAGGACTGTTTTATATTTTAGTTGGTACTGCTTTATTATTACAGAGACATTTTTTTTTTTTTTTTACAAATTTGAATTATTTGATGAAAATTAAGTCTATGGAAGATGGCCTTTGGAATTCAGGTTTCTGGACAATGGATTCTCCCATACCTGTATTGGTTTCCCTTTTTATCATCTAGTTAGGATTGTGTAAGAAGAGGATAGTACAGTTTTGCCACTTTCAAGGTTTGTATTACAAGATGCAGTGGTGTAACTATACAGAAAGCAAAACCTGCAGTAGCAGGGGGGGCCCAGACAGTGGGGTCTGCTACCTCTGCCTCCTCCCCAGCGGTAAGGGGGACACAAGTTGGGTGGGAGTAGGCAGAGTCAGTTGGGGAGTGGGGGGGCAGATGCAGGACAGGAAGTGGGTGTGAAGATGATCGTTGGAGTGCACCAGCCCCTCTGAAGATTTTTTTTTAAAAAGGAAAAGACCCGCTCCAAATTCACCCCTCACGGTATAATGCCCTAGTAATGTCCTCTCCAGAGCCGGGTGCTCAGCCGACAGCGTCTCTGCTGAACCACAATCGGAGAGAATTACAGACCAGCGGCAATCCGGATAAAAGAATAAAGGTTTTTGTTCCAAATTACGAAGGATCCATTTCGCCTTTTTTTTTTTTTTTTTTTTTTTTTTTTTTTTTTTTTTTTTTTTTTTTTTTTTAACACTGGTTGCATCACTGCCAAGATAAATTTATTCTCTGGAGTTCTGTATCATAAAAATATTGACAGAGAATAAGTTATTTGAAAAGGGCAATGGATATGGAAACTTCCATTCTATGTCTGCACTGCACTCTATCAGAGCGGATAGCTGCCACTGAGCTGGAGGTGAATCTAGAGCTGGAGGTCTGATTATTACAAGGGTTAGAATAAGTATTTTATGGATGATGGATGCCCATTGATGGCGATGTCTTTTTAATTCAACCACAGCAAAGGGTGTTCAGCTACTTAATCCTAACATAGTAGCTGCGTTCTTCTCTTATTGTGCCTATTTCACTAAATGCCTCAAGAGAACTGAATCAACATTATTAAAAATGTATCCACAGCTAAAAAGTAACAAATCTCATTCTCCAGATTTTATTTCCCACAGCTGCCAAGGAAGATAAATCCCTGGCTTTGTGACATCCCATTAATATGAGTATACAGAAAAAGTGTAGTACACCTTGGTTACGGAGTCCATAAAACGCTTAGCACAAAATATATATATAAGGGGAAAGGGAAACAGAAACTCTCTTGCTGTATTACAACATTCAGTATCAAATAAAACACTATATTTTGTCAAAAATATTGTTTGTTGCTTCTCTCCCTTGGCGCTAGAGTTTTTCATTTTTTACATTTGAGCTCGAGGCTTTTGGTAGTTCCACAACTTTGGCAGGAATTGGTTTGAAGAAAACACACTAAGTTATAGGGTAGAACGTTTTATATGAAGCATAACTAAAGTGGTGTAAAGGCAATACCTTGTCTAACTAAGATGCTAATCACAGCAAGCTTTCAGAACATTGCAGTTCCTTCTTCAATGCTGATTACTTTGAAGAAGGTACTGAAATGTACTGTAAACTTGCTGTGCACTTGTGCATTAGGGTAGAGGCACATGGGCAGATTTGGAGAGATTAATCGCCCTAGCCTTTACCTGCCTTCCCTACTAAAATTAAGAAATCGCCAGCGGGATAGCACTCACAGCTCTTTGTTTTCCCGAAGTCGCCCGAAGTTAGCTCATAAGGCAACTCTGGGTGTTTTGGAAAATGAAGCGCCACGAGTGCCATCCCGTTGGCGATTTTTCATTTTAGCTGGCGGGAAGGCAGTTCGGGGACATTGTCGCCCTGAAGACGCAGAGATTTGTCGCTGGGGTGACTAATCTCCCTGAATCTGCCCGTGTGCCTGAAGCCTTATAGCAAAAGTTTGGTTTAGTGTCTAAGTTTTGATTTTACTATACTGTGCACACACCCAGGGCAGCTGCAAGGGATACCTGGGAAAGGAAACAAAGTGGTGATGATGCATTGACTGCAATAGTTTCCAAGGCCAGTGCTTTTCAACCAAAAGGAGTGTCAGCCAAGGGTCTAAGGATAATGTTAATAACAGTCTCAGGGGGTCTCTAACAATTTTACAAACCCCTTCTATAAGCAATCAACAGCTTACACTACTTGCCTTGGGGCAGATGAGAAGTAAGGTGGCACTTTTCGATTTTTTCTTTTTTATAGTTTTTATTTATCGGACTCTTTCAGCTTTGAAATGGGGGTCACTGACCCCATGTAAAAAAATAACAAATGCGCTGTAAGGCTACAAATTTACTACTTGCTACTTTTTATTACTCATTTTTCTATTCAGGACTTCACTATTCAGATTCCAGTCTCTCATTCAAATCAGTTTATAGTTGCTATGGTCATTTGGGCCCTAGCAAACTGATTATTGAAATTGCAAATTGGAGAGCTGCTGAATAAAAAAACAAAAGAATGCAAATACATCAAATAAAAAAAAAAAGGAAAACCAATTACAGATTGTCTCACCCTTTAATACGGATTTACTGATCACCTGTTTAAATACAAGCAGCTTATTGGTTGCTACAGGTTACTGCTCTTGGGCAAACTTAGTACCTTACATTACATATGGGGGTATTTAATACTTGTAAATTTAATACTTATATGATATAATTATCATAAAATTCCTGAATGTAATTCACCAATATGGCTTTATAGCTTAAAGCAATTGTTGTGCTTATGGCGCAACATAAGTAATTATCGCCAGAAAAAGTAACCAAAGCTCCTTACAACTGTACATACACAGTAATCCTCTCTAAAGGTTAAAAATAAGCAACACTTTCAAAAACCCTCATCTCCCATATTGTTCCTGCAATCCAGGGCTCCCTTGTTTTTTCTCATTGGCTTCAGTAGAAATGTGTATAAAATAAAGCTAGTCCTCCCTAGAAAAAAAGGACTATTGTTTATTTATTTGTGGGGTTGAAGACGGTGAGGGGACCCCTTCTAATGTCATTAATCTTGGATATAGGGTATTAATGAACCCTTGCAACGTTTTGACTTATTCCTCTGCCCTATCACCATTGAAATGAATGGGGGGGGGATTTGGTTGTCTGTCTGTAGGAACCACCTCTGGTTTGGTGGCTTCCAGCAAAGTTTAGGTTGTATGGTATAGGTATGGTATCCGCTATCCAGAAAGCTCTGAATTACGGAAAGGCCATCTCCCACACACTCCATTTAAATCAAATAATTCATATTTTTAAACGGATTATTTTTCTCTGTATTAATAAAACAGTACCTTGTACTTGATTCCAAATTAAGATAACTCATTCTTATTAGAGCCAAAAACCAGCCTATTACGTTTATGTAATGTTAATACATTATAAAGGATGAGCAAATTTTGCTGCCTTGTTTCGCTGGGGAAATTATGCCCATAGACTTGAATGGTGTTGCGCGACAAAAAAAAAAGACGCCCGTCAAAAAATTGTTGACGGGCGTAGACTTAAATGCATTGCATATTTATTACAATTTATGGAATGTTAACTCAAAAAAAAAGTTTGCCTAATAAAAGAAAACATAAGTGTAAACAACTTTGCAACTATTGTCTGTCCTAGCGGCTCCGACTGTTGAAATAATGTAAGACAAGGCAGCCGAGTAAAAGTAATCCTGTCTTTGCTGGGGAACTCAGAGGTTTGCAACAATGTTTAGAAAGTAACAACCAGAAGTTAAGCATATGCTTTCAGTAGCAACTGTTTTTACTAATAACTAAGCACTGAGAATATCGGAAAGATGCATAGAATATTTTTTCTTGTGTTAGGCAAATTTTTATTTTGGAGTTGACTTACCCTTTTAATTAATGTTAAGTAGACTTAATGCATGGAGATCCAAGTTATGGAAAGATCCCTTATCCAAAAAACCCCAGCTCCCATGCATTCTAGATAAAAGGTCCCATGCCTGTAGTAGGTCTATTGAACCAGGATCAGACTGGCCACGTGGGACAGCGGGAAAAAACACAGTGGGCCCTGACCCTCATGGGCCACCACTGGGCCAGGACCCCCCCCCCCCCCCCCCCGTTGATTCGGATTCTAGGAAAAAAAATTTTTGGCACATATGTGCCGAGTGGAGGGATTTCTTTGCCTGGATTTAGGACATTTCTATTACAACTTACTGGCTCTGTGGGGAATGACGGGAACAGCTTTCTAGTACATGGAAGGGTTTCCACTTTGATGTGCAGGGGTTAGTAGAAGATAATGAGGTTACAAATAGCATTTTTGTAAGTAAGAGCACTTGTATCACTGGGCTAATTCCGTGTGTTGTTATAGTCACAAATCGTTGCAATCTCTAGCAGCAGGAAAATATATTGTTGAGAATCTATTTCTCTTACAGGCATTGTATAATAGTGCAATCTGCTCAAATCTAGTAGTAGAGACTTTCATGTATCCATCTGAAAAATGGTACAGATTGGCTTTTATATAAAAGCAATCAGCTCTGAAGCATTTCTGTTTTGTTAGGGCTCTTACACTTGGTCGTTTTTTTAATGCGTTTAAGGGCAGAACTACACGGTAGACTTAGCTGCGTTTCTGTCGCATCAGACGCGGGGCGACAAAAAGCCCGCATCACGTCGGATCCGATAGGAACAAGGCAAGTAATAGAAAGTCAGATGGTGTCACAAAGGTGATCCGACGTGACATGACTGACAGATGCAGACAGTGCTTTGCAGTGCATCCGACAGTTTCACATTGGACCACTGTTATGACACCATCCGACTTCCTATTACTACCTTGTTCCTGTCGAATCCGACTTGATGCGGGTGTTTTGATCCGACGGAAATGCAGCTGAGACTGCTGTGTAGTTCTTCCCTAACGTGTGATTGAGACGCAGGTTTGAAGGACCTCAACACATCAGCTAATTTATACCATTATATTCTGCCCACTAGTACTCATGTGCATTCAGAGTTGCTTTTCATTGCATTTGATATCAAGTTTTTATTTGGATGCAACTTGCTGCAATTTCTTGAGCTTGACACATGTTCAAAGGACAATTGAATAAAAATTTAGTTTTTTAAAGTATATTAATGCAATTGTGGTTTTTTTTGCCATTTTGATGCAACTGCTGACTGTGGAGTTTTATTGCACAATATTGTTTTAGGGCAAGGCCAGATGGGGAGATTCGGGGGAGATCAATCGCCTGGCGACTTCTCGCCGTGACAAATCTCCCCCGAATCTCCCCGAATAGCTCCCCTCGCCAGGCAATTTTGAGTGACTTTTAAAATTGCGCCGCTGCGTGTGAACAAGCGCAGGCGACTTTACGCCTAGCGAGTGCGCAGCGCTGACTAGCTATTCGGGGGAGATTCGTCGCGGCGAGAAGTCGCCAGATCTACCACGAATCTTCCCGTCTGGCTTAAGAATACAGCCCTGATGTTGCTGATCTACAGCTCCTAACATGCCTCAACCTTCATTATATGTTACATTATATCAGTAGTTTGGGAGGAGAGCAGTGCAGCAGCATTTACTACTGCTTTAATGTAACCCCATATGTTTTTTTTTTTTTTACTAGTCAGATATATACATGATGACTTAGTTAATTGTATACAGAGAAGTGGTGCAGTTTACATTTCCTTTTCTCTTCCCCCACAATAAATGTGGGGTTGACTTTTAGGTGCAAATGATGCGCTATTATGGGGCACTGTGGTGGAATATGCAAATGAAACCCTGCATATGAAGTCTTGTCAGTGGAATTTAGAGGCTCCTTTCTGCACTTTCTTTCATAATCATTACAAACTCCCCATAATATATGCAACACAAGAAACAAAGGACACAATCTCCTTTGTAAAGAAGTGTGTCTTTTAGTCATTTCTAAATGCTTCCGTGTAGCTGTGGTCAGCTCTTCTGGCCGCTGGCAGTGATCAGCTTTAATTATCTATTTGCCAGCTGGCAGCAATCAGCAGAGCTAATCTGTTTTCCAGATGGTAGTGGCTAGCAACAGTGATGCCTTTGTCAGGGGCTAGTAAGTTTCTTACTATCAGTCCGTTTTTAAGCACTTGAGGCAGGTACATGGGAGGTATGCGTTACCCCTACTAAATTTGGCCATCCAAGCTTGTAACATGGCAGGCACCTAACGATGGCCTGATATTAGTTATTGCTGATTAAACAGACAGGGCACTTTATGGGCCCTTACACACAGACATTTTGAGCTGCGCTTCCCTGCGTTCCAGTTTCATGCGTTCAGCCACAGGGGAGTGCAGGTGCAAAAGCACGCCATTACTGTCAAGGGGGCTGTACTCACACAGGCACATTTAAGTGCCAAATGCAGGTGGGACCCAACATGCTACATCCCATCTGCATTCTGCGCTTACATACGCCTGTGTGAGTACAGCCCCCTTAACTGTAATGGTGTGCGTTTACTCCTGCGCTCCCCTGCAGCATGAAACCAGAATGCAGGAAAGCGCAGTGTGTTTATTGTATTGATATACAATACATACCTGCATTGCTTCCTACAAGTAACTGTTACACCACTTCTAACTGAAAAAAGTCACTTGCCCCCCAGCCTAAGTGTTACCCTGGGCAAACGCCCCTAACGTTTTACTTACCCCTCAGTGCAGATTCACGCATTGGACTTCAAAGGCGCCATGATCTGCCGCTTCCAGGGGCATAACTACAAAGGAAGCAGACCCTGCGGCCGCAGGGGGGCCCAGGAGGTATAGGGTTGCCATGAGGCTCTCATTCATATACAATATCAATACATACTGGTAAAACAGGACAGCCTTTGGATATGTTTGGGGCCCTAAAATTAATTTGCTGTCGGTGCAGATTCAGGCATTGGACTTCAAAGGTGCCATGATCTGCCGCTTCCAGGGGCGTAACTACAGAGGAAGCAGACCCTGTGGCCGCAGGGGGGCCCAGGAGGTATAGGGGGCCCGTGGGGCGTAACTACAGAGGAAGCAGACCCTGCGGCCGCAGGGGGGCCCAGGAGGTATAGGGGGCCCAGGAGGTATAGGGGGCCCAGGAGGTATAGGGGGCCCATAAGGCTCTCATTCATATACAATATCAATACATACTGGTAAAACAGGCCAGCCTTTGGATATGTTTGGGGCCCTAAAATTAATTTGCTGTGGGGCCCAGTAACACCTAGTTATGCCACTGGCCGCTTCGGTAATCTTCGGAATTAGACTGGCACTTTGGAAATTTTTGCCGAATACGCACTTGTTGCGAAAAAGATAATTTGTCCAACTAAGCATGCGCCACCATGCCGCCTCTCTCATTCCGAATATTACAGAAGCAGCTGAAGATGGCGCCCCTGAAGTCTGATGCCGTCGTTCACCTTTACACTTTTAGTTTGATGTAGAGAGGGATATTCTGAGGCAATTTTCAATTAGTTTTCATTTTTGATTATTTGCGGTTTTTCAGCAGCTCTCCAGTTTGAAAATTCAGCAATCTGGTTGTAAGGGTCCAAATTACCCTAGCAACCACTGATTTGAATAAGAGACTGGAATATGAATAGGAGATGCCTGAATAGAAAGAGCAATAACAATACATTTGTAGCCTTACACATAGGGTTGCCACCCGGCCGGTATTTTACCGGCCTAGCCAGTAAAACACCAGCCAAGGCCGGGGCCGGTATTACAAATTTACCGGCAATGTAGCTGCCGGTAAATTTGTAATACCCCTTAAAAATTGCCCTTGCCTAAATCCAATGAGAAACTTACCTTTCTCGTGTCTTCAGCCGATCGCTCGCGTGGCTCCGCCCCCTTTGATGTCACGACACGCTCCCTTTTGGCCTGCCCCCCGCCGGCCGGTAAGGACATTTCTAAAAGGTGGCAACCCTACTTACACAGCAGTTGTCTTTTAGATAAGGTCACTGACCCCAGTTGAAAGAGTCAGAAGAAGAAAGCAAATAATTCATAAACAATGAATGACAATTGAAAAGGTGCTTAGAATTATCCATTCTATAACATTTTAAAAGTTAGCGTAAAGGTGAACCATCCCATTTTGTGGTCCGTGCAACTAAAGATCTGTTACACAGAAGGGATGGAACGGTGGGCATATAACTAGACGAATACGCTTTGACCATGTTGGACAAGCTGAATTAGCCACAGAATGGGAGTAAAAAGTTTAACACCCGTAAACATAAATACAATCCTGTCATAGAGGCTATATTTACCTCACATAAATCCCATGTGCCTTGCTCTTTGCTCCCCAGCTCTGAAAACCCTCAGTATGTCTCACAGCTTGGAACAACAATGCAACATCCCACACACACAGCAAATTGGCGCCACAGATACAAACTTCCCCAACAACCCAGGCACTTTGGTTCCCCTGCATTAGCTTTGCAGCCATGTCCCGTGTTACCAGGAAACACTGCTAATTTTCCCTCCATTCCATGTGAGACTTTATACGTTTCATGTGTGCCTTGTTCTTGTACTTTCAGGCTGCATTCCACATGTGCAACAATTGCTGCTTTTCCTGTGATAAAAAGAATGCTGTGGTGCTGCATTTCCAGGCTACTAAAAAAAAAAAACATGGCACTGAATTAGCCTCGTTTACCATTACCCTTATTTACTTGTCTGTAGAAATTACAGCTAATTCTGTCTTATCTGCATTCTCCTGACACTGATTGAGGGTAGAGCCAGACAAGGAGATTTAGTCGCAACTGCAACGAATCTCCCGGTACTGCCTCCCCACCTGCTAGAATCTAAATCGCCGGTGGGATGGCACTTAGAGTGTTTCCTTTTCAGAAGTCGCCAGATGTTACCTCATGAGGCGACTTTGGAAAACTAAGCGCTCCGAGTGCCATCCGGCCTGGGATTTAGATTCTAGCCCACGGGGAGGCAGTCCTGGGAGATGAGTTGCCTGAAGAAGAGCCGCTTTGTCCTTGGGCTACTAAATCTCCCTGAATCTTCACATCTTTCGTTGCCCTTAAGTGACATTCTGACCTAGGTCTGTGGAGGATGAGACATTGCACTTTTTCTAGAGGACAATGATAGGAATGCAGAGATGGCAAATTGAATTATATCTCTGCCGGTTCCAAAGGATTTTAGAAATAGTTTTATCAAACAAATAGCATAAGGACAAAGAATCAGTCAGACAACCCTCATTTAAGGCCATGTGGTATGTATTGAATGCAGGTGAATCCCATTCTTTCTGTAAGTTTCCTACTTCTGTATTTTCACAGCAATCATGTACGTCATGGGTGCGCTTGGCCCTGCTGCAGGGTACTTACTGGGCGGAGTCCTCATTGGGTTTTATGTAGATCCCAGAACCGTTGTCAACATCGAGCAGAGCGATCCTCGTTTCATTGGGAACTGGTAAGAACAGATTTAATGAATGTACACAGTGCTATATGAATAGCTCATGATCTCTTATTTATAAATTCCTAATTTTCAATTCTGCATTTTATCCTGCTTTCTAAGCAATCTTCAAAGTTTAAAGGAAATGAAAGAAATAAAAGAAAACATAATTCTAAGCAACTTTGCAATATACATTCATTGCAAATTTTTTATGGTTTTTAAGTTATTTGTTTATGTATTGTTATTGAAAGCAGCATCTGTCCCTTTCTATTCTCTGCCCTGGTGTCTAAGGGCTCTTGCGTTCCGTTTTGCTGCGTTCAGCTGCAGGGGAGCGCAGGTATAGACACACTCAATGCTTTTCAATGGGGCTGTACTCACACGAACCCATGTAGGCGCCGAACGCAGGTTCAGGCACAACATGCTGCATTTTTCCTGCGTCTGGCTCCTACATGCGTTCGTGTGAGTACAGCCCCATTGAAAAGCATTGAGTGCGTCTATACCTGCGCTCCCCTGCGGCTGAATGCAGCAAAACGGAGCACAGGTAAAAACGCTCGTGTGTAAGAGCCCTAAGGCTGGGGACAGACAGGGAGATTCGGGGAGATCCCCGAATTTCCTTCTCCCTGTCTGCCGCTAGTATAACTGACAAAGCGCCAGCGCCTGTGCACACGCGGCGCGGCGATTTCCGGAATCGCCCGAAGTTTCCTCACGAAGTATCTTCGGGCGATTCCGGAAATCGCCGCACCGCGTGTGCACAGAGCCGACGCTTTTACATTTCAACTAGCGACGGACAGGGAGAAGGACGTGCGGGGAGATTGTCGCCTGCTATTAAACGCCAGGCGACTGAATCTCCCTGACTGTCCCTAGCCTAAGACTGTTGATGCAATGTAAGACAAGGCAGCTGATTAACAAACCTGTCTTTACTGATGAACCAAGACTTTTGCAACATTGTTTAAAAAGTAACAACAACAAAGTTAAGGAAATACTGCTTTCAATAGTAATCGTTTTTACAACTAACTTTAAAATCACCGAATTGTTTAAATAGATGTATATTGGAAACGTGCTTAGAATTATTTCTTATTAAGCACATTTTTATTTTGGGGTTGACTTGCTCTTACATCATTTGGGTTTTTAAAGCTCAGGAAATTACCCACATCTTATTTTAGCACTACTGCCTAGTAGCACTGGAGTCCCAGTTCAGTTCCATTGGCCGTATTCTTCCACTTTGCACACTGTGTCGTGCTCTTGAAGAAAAGCTGAAAGCCTTTGTGCTCTATTTTGGAGTACAGAGACCCACAGCTTCCCCCATGACAGCATTAGTTAATGCTGTAGGAGGCAACATAGGTATCCCCCTAACTATCACAAAATTTGCACATCATTCAGATGTGGTTCGGCTTTCTGTAGTGCCCAGGGCCTCATTTACTCTCTCACCGTACAGCCATATGACCAGCATAAGGGCCCTTACACACGGAGTTTGTTACCTGTGCTCCAGGCAGGGGAGAGCAGGTCTATAGACACTCCATTCTTTTCAATGACATTGTACCCACGAGATGCGTGTAAGCGCTGAAGGCAGGTTCAGACGCAGCATGCAAACGCAGGGGAGCCCAGGTAAAGGCCGTGTGTAAGGGCCCTAAGAAACACAAAACGTTTCATGGAAAAAGGTGGAACATTAGTTAGTGAAAACATAGCAAGCATGAATAATGCTGGTAAAATTATCACACATTAACAATGGATAAATATTTCTCCCCAAAATAAAACAGATGTAGGGGGAATGCACCAAATATTCAATATAGGGCAATAAGGGTGTGTACCCATTAGGGGTTGCTTATGTGATTACTGTACATTCCTTAACCACAGGTATTAATTAGTCTCATTCATCTCTGCTGGTCATAAACAGAAATAGATTGCATTGCAGCCGCATTGCCGCACACCCCACAGAGCATCATATTGGGTTCATTCTACATAGAAAATAGATCATAATATAAGTTGTCAGTGCCTCGTGCATTGTTCACTATATGATCTAGAGAGACAGTATAATATTATTGGCAAAAAAGTGTCTGCAGCAAATCCATAACTGGGCAGAGGATTTAGCTTTTATGTTCTGCATTGCGCTATGAACAGTGATAGCAGGAGAAAAGGCTAGGTATTAGCATAAAGTCATAATGCTGTGTAGGCAGTAAAGCCAGGGAAGTCTAGGGATGAGATTTAATATAATGGAAGTGCAGATACTGTAAGTGAAAGGACAAAACAGCAATGCCGTAGCATTGTTAATGTTCCTGCAGGAATATTGCTTTATGTTGCTGTGTGAGAGGAAACAATTACAGGTATTTAACACCACACACATGCAAAACAGACAGCCACTTTACTTTACAAACACAAGTGCTGCTTTGGATGTCAGATTATATTTATTACCGTAATGCTGTGTTCCCCCCCATAATAACAATGTAAGTGCATCCATTCTCAGTGTTACATCCATTGCAATTACACCTAAAGCAACTGTGCTTGGATTTTGATGCAAACCTGGCACAGGTTGCTTCTAGCATTTTCTAGAGGATAATTTCTGGGATACTCTGATTCAGTCTGTGCAATATAACCCACTATGGGTGCCCTGAAATGTCTGCCAGGCCAGGTTTCCCCAGTGTCAGTAGGGACAGTTGTATAACATTCATCAGAAGAGTAAATAAGAAAAAAAGAAAATACAAAAAGGTCCCTGATGTTCAGTCTCGTAGCTGTTCCTTTCTGTTCTCCAAACGGTGTATATCTTGTCAGAAAGACAGCATTTTCATAATATAGTGTAGAATTGTTTTGCCACCTCACACCATTAAAACTGAACACTTAGGGCCCTTACACACGGGCATTTTTGACGCAGCATCTGAACCTGCGTTCGACGCTTACACGCGTCTCGTGGGTACAACCTCATTGAAAAGAATGAGGTGCGTCTAGACCTGCGCAGGTCAAAAACGCCCGTGTTTAAGGGCCCTTATGGAATCTACAGCCTGCATGGCTAATTAGCAATTCATTTAGATGCATGCTGGAGACAACTGATTTATGTGTAGCCTTTCTCCAACAAAGTACATGCTATCTGCTTGCTAGGATTGATAACCCCATGAAATCATCCAATCATTATTGTTATTGTGTTCTATTACTTATGTGTCTGTCTAGGCCCTCTGCTGTCTAAGCCTGTTATTCAAATCATTGCATGTGTTACAGCTGCAGGCAGAGGTAGTGATACTAACAAGTTTGAAGCAAATATTAGTTTCTCCTCTGGGCACCTTGTCTTACCCACAGCCCATGTGTACGCCCACACATTAACACTAGTTTTATTACCAATTGTGCTTGTATAGTATATTGTACTGACTATATTCCAGTCTCATGCCCTGTATGCAGCTTTAATATAACTGAAGACTTCTTCTGCTTTCAGGTGGAGCGGATTTCTGCTTTGCTCCATGGCCATGCTACTTGTCATATTCCCAATGTTTACTTTTCCAAAAAAGCTTCCTCCTCGACAGAGAAAGAAGAAGAAGAAGAAAGGAAACTCGTATGACGTTTCCAGCGAGGATGATGTCATGAAAGAGAAGTCTTGCAACAAAATGAAAGCAGATGCTGATCCCGGTCCCTCTATTGGCTTTGGGAAGAATTTTAAAGGTTTGATTTTCCTGTTACCATTTGTTTGCTATGTGATGTTATGGAACAGCGTTTGTTTAGCTATGGCAGGATCTTGTATCAGAGATTCAGTAGGAAGCCGGAAAAGAGAGGTGGCAGGCTCTATTGGCAGAATAAATCTGGAACTGACTGTAGGTCCATGTACATGCTTTGTCTTTCACTAATGACCATAACAGGTAATAATATGGAATACTGTAGCGTCTGGGTGACACCACAGAGCCAGTATAAGGGTAAGAAAGCATGTGTTGACTTTTTCAATCATTTCATAATTCTTCAGTTTAGACTCCATGGGCTGAAACCCAATGTACATTATCTATTAGTACAGCCTATGAGTAAGTGCCCACCTCAGCATGAAACGCGTTCGGCCTATGTATGTCCTAATAAAGATTTTTTCACTTTTAAAAAATATTTGGACTACATTCTCATCAAACAGTAGGTCCGGTTTTTTGTTTTTTTTGCCTTCCAAAATGATGTACAGTATAACCCTTAGACTGGGTTTTTTTCTGGGATATGACCTCTGTATAACATTCTGGACTTAAAGGAGCAATAGTTTTTTTTTTTAATTTAACTGGATTTATGACCATTACCTTACGGTAGAACTACACACCAAGGTAATAGTATATATTACATTATCTATTAGTAGTCAAGACTTTCTTGAGTATTGAAGACATGATCCCCATCCAGCAGATGTCCTTTCCACCCACTGACATCCCACATTCACCCAGTTTTTTCATACTTTGCTCCCAATAACTCAGATGTACATTGTTTCTTATTGGTGCAAGAAGCACAAGAGGCTCTTCATTCCTCATGTCTTGTCCACAAACAGTGGCATAATCCTGCGGTGATGGGGGGCACAACAGAATATTTTTTTCAGTGAACTCACATTGTGAGCTGATGTATATGAACATTAGATATCACTAGATAGCATTCGATAGAACTGATAGGGAGGCTTGATCATTGTGGGCAGCGTTTAAGCTAATTCTGAATTAATGGACTGGTCCTTGACTTGAGCGTATTCATAGCTCTGGCCATCAAGCTTCCTTCTTTCATCAGTTTTTATTATAATCTCTGACAAACACTCACTCATAAAGATAATTGTACTGTATGAGCATGTGGGACAGTACTGGCTAGAGAAGCATTTTTGGATCCATGTAGTTCCTATTTTAAACATAATTCAGACCATGTATGTATCCTTTTCTGCCCTTCCTTTTCTGCCCTTCCTATTTCATTTCAGATTTTTACCACCATTGTATTTTATCAGTCTGGTTTCATCTCTAAAGATGGCCATACATGTTCAAGTATGGGGTCTGTTTTTCAGAATTACAGAAGACAATCTCCCATAGACTCCATTTTAATTATATAATTAAAAATTGTAACTTTAACATATTTCTGTAATAAAAAAATTCTGTCTCGTCATGAAAATTACGTCTGCGCCAGAATTGTTTTAGACACAAGTGTGCTGTGACTAATGAGGGTACCTTTGGACGTAGCGGTAGCTCCAGGGTTCCTGGCCATGGATAGTGAGGTTGTATAGTATATGGTGTGGCCCCATGTAAGTCTTTTCACTTGTTGTCTATAAATGCAACAGCTTAAGGTGGCCATACACAATAAGATCCAGTCTTTAGGCAAGTTCGCCAAACAAGCAGATCTTAACACAATATGCCTACCAAAGGCAGAGCGATATCAGGTTAATCTGATGCCAAACAATAGGATTACAAGTAAAGAAATGGGTGCCGATGGGACAAGGACCCATCAAAAGCCAAAAAAATTCAAACCTTCCTGGTCATTATCTGCCCGATTTTTGGCCTGGTAACGATCGGGGAGACCCATCGGAAGGCCCCCTACATGGGCAGATAAGCTAGGGCCAATGTCGGCAGTTTAATCTGCCTGTGTATGGCCACCCTTAGTATATCTCCCTCTCTGATCATCTGCCAATGCCAATTCTATGAACTGACTCTTTCCTGCACTGGTTAATATCTCTGTGTATGTTAGTATCCATATACTGAGTAAACGTCACAAACACTCAGTTACACTCATTAACCTTTTCCTAAAGTATAATGACGTAGAGTATTGGATGACATTTGTATGTTTTGTGTGCACTGAATTTATACTGAATTAAATAAAATTCTTGATATAATGTTGTGTGCCCAATTTGGAGTGCTCATGTTCAGTGATATCATGGTCAGATTAATCCTCTTTTTTAAAAAAAAAAAAAAAGAACCTTATATTCCACTTATATTGCTGCTGCTAAAATAGCATGGATGCTTTTTAGGGACTTGCGGACAATATACGAGAGCATGGAGGAAACAAAAGGCGCGATTTAATGCTGTTAATCACTTTCTAAACTGCCAGGCAAATAAAAGGCTGCTCAGCTTCAGCATATTGCATTACAAGCATGAGCATATTGAGCCGTGTAATCCACAGACTCTCCAAAACAGAAGGAGGCATGGTAAGATGAGAGATGTACTCTATTATTAGAAATATGAAAGGATAAAAGAGGCTTTTACTATTCTAGCACTGACATTGATCTGAAAATAGGATCTAGCTTCCTGCCATCTCAAAGAACAAAGGTGTGAAAGAATCAAGAACAAGTGAAGAGAAAAACAGGCCTACGATATTATAATATGCCTTCATTTGAAATGATTTTCTCTAGAGATATGGGAAGCAGAACCTTGCCACTGCTTTGGCAACAAGAAATGTAAGGGGCCTAATTGACTGACGTGCATTTTTTAAATATATTTTGCCTTTGTTGCTTCTTTTGGTTTTACCAGTGCAGTTGCCAAAAAACATGGAGGTTTCTAGAAAGTACCCAGCTCATTCTTATATACAGGTAACTCCAACTACTGGAGTCTGAGAAGTATTCATGTTGTGCCAGTGCTACATGCCTAGCATCTGTACTGCAGCTGTGCTTTAATGTTCCACAGTATGAAGTGGACATAATGTCACACCTTTATAAGCCCCACATTACAATATTATATATATAGGGAGGTGCTATCCTTCAACTTAAGCAGCTCAGAGCAATTTTCCATATATTATACACTTGTAGTACAGATATGGGACCTGTTATCCAGAATTCTTGGGGCCTGGGTTTTCCAAATAATGGATTTTTCCATAAATATCGATCTCCATTCGTTAAGTCCTCTAAAAAATATTATATTTAAATATTAAATAAAACCAATAAGATTGTTTTTACCCAAATAAGGATTCATTTTAACAAAGGGATCAAGGACAAGGTATTTCAGTTTTGCAGGGAAAAATTAGTCATATTTAAAAATTAGAATCATTTGTTTAAAATGGAGCCAATGGGAGGTCACCGTTCTGTAATTAGGAGCTTTCTGGATAACAGGTGTCCAGAAAACAGATCCCATACCTGTATATAAAAGAATACACATGCTAGAGTCCTGCAGCAGGTCGGGTACACGTGGGTTACCCGCAAAATCCCACGGTACCCTGCGAGTTGCATTTAGAAGTTCAGGTTGCGGGTATAGAAGTGGGCCGGTGGTTCTGCAGGTTTGCAGGTTGAGGGTTGGGTCACGGATCCTCGCCATAGCGATTTTTACGTTTTCTTAGCACTTCCTGTTTTACTCCCTTTTTTCTGATCGCGGCTACTTCCGATGATGTCACTTCTGGTTTATAATGACAGCACTTCCTGATTCTTGATGGTCGTGGGTCTGGGTTGCGGATCGCAGGTTGCGGGTCCAATCGGGTAAGAATGCGGGTCCGGGTTGCAGGTACGGGTCCCAAAAAATGGACCTGCGCAGGACTCTAACACATGCTAAAACAAATTAGGCACGTTGTAGTTAAATATACAGCAACAAGAACCAAGACCAATGTTTTAATTTCCAATATGGATCTTTTATAAAGTCATGAAGACCCTGATAGAGATCCATATTGGGTTTTTATGGGTTTTTTTTATTGAAAACTTTACAACAAAATATGAACATATTTTACACTGACATTACAATAACACTGTATTACACTCATACAGAACCAAAGTCCTCAACCACAAACAAAACCTTTACAATTGCCCTCACTATACTGTCTATGGGAGTATTTGGATGACCCATAGTTTTCTTGCATCGGAACTGCCAAAGAAAGTATTTAAACACCGACACAATGAGGTATGGTCAGCACAGTAGACAGAGTTGACTGAGACGCTGGTCTTGTTTCTTGATGATGAATAGTATATAACTGTACTTCGTTTGTTTGGGTGTGTGTATTGTTTTATGCACTTTATCAATGTACAAACTGCACTGCAGCATGAATGTATAGCGAAACCTGTGACTTGCCCATAAAGCCCTGCTTAAGACGAGCCAACAGCCCAATAATAAAGTGTTCATTCTACTGAGGAGCAAAGATCAACCATTCAAGGCAACATGATCAGGTTAACTTGACATGCCTCCTTCCCATCGGGCTTGGGAATAATGTAGGAAAATTGCTGTGACAGAGTAATCTGGTACTACTGTATATAAGAAGTTATTATGTTAATTAAAATGGTTGTGGTTCAGTGGTAGCTAAACAGAAAGCTGACAGGTTGAAGGCAGAGCTCTTTGATTAAAGCTGAAATTTCTACATGTTGCAGCTGGAGGCCTCTGACCTTAGATAACATTTTCATTGTACTTATTTAAGTGATAGAGACATGAAATTAGCAGATGTAAAACAGTTTGGTTATGAGATATTTTTTTTTTGATTGGTGAACATCATATATCTTATTACTTATCTACTAACTGAATTCAGCTGGTGTAATACAGTTGTGGCTGGCTTTGTAACGAGGTTAACACACTTTTCTTTTTTTTTTTATTTAAACCAGCATGGTATGGTCTCCTACTGATATTTTCTTGTATGGCTTGACATATGCCATTGTGTCTGATGTATGTCCAAACAATAAAAGGGGTTGTTCACCTTTAAATTAACTTTTAGGGTCAAATTGTCAATGGTCTTTAGCCCTCAAATTCGACTGGCGAATATTTGACAAATAAATATTTGCCAAAATCGAATAAGTTTTGAGCGCATTTTCGACTATTCGCCAGAATTGTACAATCGAGCGATTCTACAAAAAGTCGCTGAAAAAACGCTCGAATATTTGCCAAAATTGTACGAATCGTTCGATCAAACGATTGAAATTCGGCATAAGACTTAGAAAAAAAGCCTATGGGGGCTTCCCATAGGCTTCTATTGCAATTCGGTAGGTTCAATCTGGCGAAGTAGACAGTCGAATAAAAATTTAAAGGGCAAGTTCTTCGACTGGTGAATACTCGAGCGCTCGAATATATATTTATTCAATCTACTCAATGCGCCCGATATTCGATGGTCGAAAATACTTAATTTGCATATTTGAATAGTCGTACAATCTAATTGAGACTATTCAAGACTATTCACGCGAATATTCAAATCCTTCACACTAGTGATGGGCGAATCTCACCCGTTTCGCCGAAAAATTCGCGATTGGCGAAAAAATTAGCGAAACGAGTCGTGTGTTGTTTTTGATGCGCAACATATTTTTTTTTTGCCGAATTTTTGCTGGCGTTTTGCGAATTTATTCGCCAGTGGCGAATCGCGGGAATTCGCCGCGAATTCGCCCATCACTACTTCACACGAATTTAGTAAATCTGCCCCTTAGTATCATGTAGAGAGATATATTCTGAGACAATGTCTCAGAAGAGTTATTTAGCTTTTTATTCAGCAGAGCTCCAGTTTGCAATTTCGGTTGCTAGGGACCAGCACTGATTTTAATAAGAGACTAGAATATGAATAGGAGATGCCCAAATAGAAAGATGAGTAATCACATTTAGCAATAACAATATATTTGATGCCCCCCACTGATAGTTGGAAAGTCAGAAGAAGGCAAAAAACTACTTAAAAGAAATGAAAAGTTGCTTAGAATTAATCATTCTATAACATACTAAAAGTTACCACTCCTTTAGAAATATGTTAAAATGCTTTTATTCCATCATGGCTTGTACTGTGGACAAAAAAAAACTATTTTTATTGCCACAACTGGCCTTTTTTCTGAGCTTGTTTTGTCAAGAGTACAAGCCATGATAGAATAAAGTATTTTTACGTATGTTTGGCCTCTATAGTTCTTTTCATCTAATTCTTGTGCAGTTTTGTGATACGTGTTTGCTATAAGAACTTGCACCAGTTGTGGTATTGGGATGAGGAATTGTGCTGTTCCCGGAGCCTGTCCTTTCACTGGAAAGCCATATCTGTCACTTTAATGGAAAACCATTGCTGATTAAAGTGTTCATCACATGA
This sequence comes from Xenopus borealis, assembly GCA_024363595.1. Classification (NCBI taxonomy): domain Eukaryota; kingdom Metazoa; phylum Chordata; class Amphibia; order Anura; family Pipidae; genus Xenopus; species Xenopus borealis. Next base: position 123,157,086 of record CM044441.1, on the reverse strand, counting down.
TAGAATGCCCTTGTATGTTTACAGTTGAATGTGACTTGATTTGGCCATGCGTCTATTATAGATTTTACCACCGGGACAATTCACTTTAATTCACTTCCTTCTTGTTGTATATTTATTTTGGTTACAGAAGTAGCACCACTTGAATCTGTTATCATTACCATTTATATAATGCCAGCACTTTATACAACAGATAATGGATCCATTATCCAGAAACATGTTATCCAGAAAGCTTTGAATTATGGAATGGCCATCTCCCATAGACTCCATTTAATTTTAAAAATAATTTCCTTTTTTTCTCTGTAATAATAAAACAGTAGCTTGTACTTGATTGAAACTAAGATATAATGAATCCTTATTGGAAGTAAAACCAGCCTGTTAGGTTTATTTAATGTTTAAATGAGTAAATAGACTTAAGGAATGATTCTCCACTTTGATTAAATAATTCACATTCTGTAATAATTAAACAGTAGCTTGTACTTGATCCCAACTATAAACAGGTATGGGACCTGTTATCCAGAATGCCTGGGACCTGGGGTTTTACTGATTAATAACAGGCCTTTCTGTAATTTGGATCTTCACCCCTTAAGACTACTAGAAAATCTTGTAAATATTAAATAAACCCAATAGGCTGGTTTTACTTCCATTAAGGATTCATTATATCTTAGTTGGGATCAAGTACACATTACTGTATTATTATTACACAGAAAAAGGAAATCATTATAAAAATTTTTTGATTATTTGATTATAATGGCGTCTATGGGAGATGGCCTTTCTGTAATTTGGAACTTTTTGTAGATCGGTTTTCCAAGAAAGGGTCCCATACCTGTAATATAATTAATCCTTATTGGAAGGAAACCCAGCCTATTGGGTTTATTTTGTGTTTACATGATTTTATAGTAGGTATAAGTTATGAAGATCCAAATTATGGATATATCCATTATCCGAAAAGCCCCAGGCTCCGAATATTATGGTTAACAGGTCCCATACCTGTATAACAAACAGGGACCTTGCAATAAGAAAACAAACATTGTTTACAGAATAAAAATCAGTTTAGAAGGCCCTGCGCACAAACGCTTACAATTATCACATAATTATTTGCTGCAATGTCATGATCATGGATTGTAATGGAGTCTAAACCAAGTCCTTTTCTAACAATTGCTCAGATGCCAAGTTAAACAGATTTCAATAATAATCCCAATATTCTGAGCATTGTATCTACAGAATTGAATTAGAGATGCCATGCAAAATAACTATTAAAGCCTTAACTGCCGATATGATCCAAAATATATTTATAATATATATATTGTACATGTTGCAAGTTTGATCACCGCTATATACTTGGCAGGAAAGGAGAAATATATTCCCTTTTTGACGTGAGCTCATTCAGTTGGGTTTATGTAGAAAAGGCACATAAACTCTATCTGAGCTTCCACTCTTTTGACACAGACATACTGATTCCACCGATGGAAAGGCATACCATGACCACTTGGAACAATTCCCACCCCCTTAGGATAACAGGGTAACTAAACCCCTCCCTAAACTTGTTCCATTGTGAAGAGATGGATTCTGGGACCTCTCCCATATGTATGAATTGCAGCAAAATCACAACCTTCAATAACAAATTTACCTCTTAGTTTGGGTTTCTGAAGTAGTTAGATTCTCTAGCAAATCACACCCACAAAATCTTTGTCAATGTTTTTACTGTGTGCCTCTTGTCTTTACATTCTAGTCTGCACTAATAAAAAGTGTGAAAACCCTTAATAGTTATAAAGAAGCTTTCATTCGAAGCAGTTGCACAGCCGGAAACCCATTACATGCTCTTCATTGCAGAGACGCGTGCTTAGATTTGCTTTTCCATCCATTGTTTATAATTCATTTCTTGTCATTTTTTAGACCTCCCAAGAGCAGCAGTCAGAATTTTAAGCAACATGACATTCCTTTTTGTGAGTTTGTCATACACAGCTGAGAGTGCCATTGTCACCGCTTTTATTACCTTCATTCCCAAGTTCATCGAGTCACAGTTTGGCATCCCAGCTTCTAGTGCCAGCATCTACACCGGTAAGATGATCATTATCACCATAGGTATAAATATGGGGGAATCGTTGCAGAATATTGAGCCATGATTAAAAGACAGACTTTGGTCAGTAGAAAATGGGAAACTATTGGTAAGTTGTGTCAAGGTAAGTTCACCTATTATAATTCTAGTGAATTCTGTAAATTTTGTGAAATGTTTGTAGCTGGGCCATCACTGTTATAGAGTCCCTAAGCTGTTTCCTTTGGAATAATACTTCATTGTTTTGATGTTATTAACTAATCAGTGTGACTTCTGGAACAGTATATTGGAACTGATTTCCCTCGGAACCCTCATGTTTGTTGTCCGTATCCATCACGGTTATACACTTCATAAGCTCTTTCCTTTTAAAGCGTATTTTTTGTTTTTTAACTAATCAGTGTGACATCCGGGACAGCACATTGGTGCTCATTTCCCTTGAGACCTGATTGTTCCTAAGATATTTTTTGTAAAATGAGGTAGGATAAATTATTTTGAAAGAGATCACAAAAGACTTTTTAAATTCCCAGCTCTGCAGCCAATGCAATGTTTCAACTTTCCTCTGATGAGGGGCCCAGAAACACATTGCTTTCTCAATAAATCACCTTCTTCATGTCATAAGCCTAAAAAGAGACTAAAAGGAGAACAGAGAAGTCTGAAAATGATTATGGCTAGAACTTATATGTACAGATGCAGTCACTTTGGATGGTGAGTTAAATTCGTCGTGACTTAACTCATCTATCTCATTTATCCCACTTAGCACAGAAT
>CM044441.1:123088553-123132008 GCA_024363595.1 Xenopus borealis | reverse complement strand
GCACCACTCAGGCAGAGCAGTGGAAGGAGGTGTGCGGTGAAAGATAATACAATTGTCCATGTATATATTTTCCCATGTTTGTGGATAGAATAGGCATCTGGAGTTGCGGAGGTCCTCCCTGGAGCAGCATGGGGCAAATATTACTGTATCACTATGGAATCTTTGCCACTCCAGCTGTTATTGTCTGTTATTTGATAGTAAAATCAGACATGTGTCTCTCCATTCACTAGTGCAACCAGTGATAAATTCCCTTCAGGGGGTCGGACAATTCTTGTGAGTGCAGTATGGGGATTCTTTGTGCTCATTCTCCAGGCACCTTTTCCAGGTCTTTACTACACCTTGAAGTTGATTAAAAATCTTGTGTGAGATGCAGCACTGGCACATGAAAGCTTCCCTCTCCTTAGAGCAAGTAATAAGTATGAGCTCCTTTGCACCCCCACATCTGAATAATGCACAATTTAGGGGCCAGTAAAGGGGAAGTCTTAAGTGCAGATACACACGAGCAGATTTGAGGAGACTAGTCGCCTGCGACAAATCTCCCCTTCTTCAGGGCGACTAATCTTCCTGAACCACCTTCCCACCGGCTAAAATGTTAATCAGCGGGATGGTGCTCGGATCGCTTCGTTTTCTGAAGTCACTCGAAGTTTCCTCGTGAGTGAATCTGCTTGTGTGTCTCTGCCCTTAGTGTGGCCACTATTTTTGGAATATTGTATAATGCACAACACAGTATTAACTGCAAAGAACTATAAATAATGATACTTTTCAGTACAGGTAGGGGATACATTAACCGGAATCCCATTATCCCGAAAACTCTGAATTACGGAACGGATGTCTCCCATAGACTCCATTTTATTCAAATAATCCAGATTTTTAAAAATTATTTCCTTTTTTTCTGTAATAATAAAACAGTACCTTGTACTTCCCAACTACAATCCCAACTAAGATATAATTAATCTTATTGAAGGCAAATCCATCGTATTGGGTTTATTTGTGTGTTTTTTTTTTTTAAGACATAAGATATGATGATCCAAATTACATAAAGATCTCTAATCCAGAAAACACCATGTCCAGAGCATTATGAGTAACAGGTCCCATACCTGTATTTACTTGGAGGGTCAGTAATTCACTTTTGGGGGGCAGTATATTAGGCTGGTAGTTTTTTCCCTATCCTACTGCTCCTTTTAGATGCACGGGGAAACTTAAAATAGATATTCCACAAGAGAAAAATCAGAAATAGCATAGAAGAAGGCAATGTATAATAATGGGCATGCACAAACTCATGTATGTAGGTAAATGCATTGTATGTGCTGAGTGAAGTCATTGTTATTTGGGGTGACAAGGAAGGCATCCCATGAGCCAAACTAATGGACCCCTAGTAATGTCTCACACTAACTCGACTGCAGTTGAATCTGTAGTGTTGTACATGGTTTATCCACTAGATGGCAGCCTTATCCAGGTATTGGTTGTTATGGAAATGCTTTAGCTTTGTCTTCTTCCAGTTGCTGTAAAAAAATACTGCTGCAGTGCTGGGTGCTACTACAACTTTCCTTGGATTTTTTTGTAGACAAATGTTACCTTATGGAACCGAAGTTTTTAAATACAGAAAAAACTTGAGGGGTGATGTAAACCAAAGTCATTATTGGAAAACTATTTTTCAATGTGAAAAATGCTTTTCTTAGTGCAGATATAATAGTTACATAGTTAAATTGGGTTGAAAAAAAGACAAATCCATCAAGCTCAAACTCAACACACACTCTCTCTCTCTCTCTCTCTCTCTGTTCACTTAAGTTTACACACCCTGGCAGAACTTATGATATTAACCATTTTTCAGAGAATATGAATGATGACACAAAAACTTTTTTATTCACTCATGGTAAGTCGACCTGCCATTGGCTACAGCAAAATAAAGTGAAGGTTCTGGAGTGGCCATCTCAGTCTCCTGACAGTCTCAATATCATTTAGCCACTCTGGGGAGACCTCAAACGTGCAGTTCATACAAGACAGACACCCAAGAATTTATGGGAACTGGAGGCTTTTTGCCAGGAAGAATGTGCAGCTTTACCTTTGTCTGAGAAGATAAAGAGCCTCATCCACAACTACAACAAAAGACTTCAAGCTGTCATTGATGTTAATGGGGGCAATACACGGTATTAAGAACTGGGGTGTGTAAACTTTTGATCAGGGTCATTTGGGTAGTTTGTGTAGTGATTATGATTTAAAAAGAGTAAACACAGTTATGGCTTCAGCCAATCACTAACCATGAGTGAAAGAAAAGTTTTTGTGTTATCATTCATATTCTCTGAAAAATGGTTAAGAAATCATAATTTCAAAGTAATTCTTATTGGAAGCAAAACCAGCCTATTGGGTTTATTTAATGTTTACATGATTTTCTAGTAGATTTAAGGTATGAAATTATGGAAAGATACGTTATCCGTATACCTGTACTACTTTAGAAATGGCTTTGAAACAGAAAAAAATTACAATAGAAACCCAATTTTACATTTTCCAGAGGATGGTGTCTAAACTTCCAAATCTTCCTTTATGGGGCGACAAAAAATCAGTGTATACTCCAGAGACATAAATCAGGGTTCTACTGTATGTAAATTGCAAAACATTTTTGAACATATATAATAATGTCACATTAAAATTAGACTGTGACATTGTGTGCTTTGAAATAAAGATACAACAGATATAATCTTGGTTAATGTTATAAATACTTTCCCAAGTCAGAGTATTTTCAGATTTATAGACGTGAATCCAGCACACAGTAACAAGCGAATACTGAGAGAATGGAATATGCATTCCTGCTTAAACATTCCTTATTTTTTTGTTTTTGCTGCAGCTTATATTCCCACTCCCATTTACTTTGGCGCAGTTATTGACATGACGTGCATGCTCTGGCAGCAGGATTGTGGCGTGCAGGGATCTTGCTGGGAATACAACGTGACATCATTTCGCTTTGTTTATTTTGGATTGGCAGCTGGTCTGAAATTCTTAGGATTCATATTTATATTTTTGGCCTGGTATTCCATAAAACACAAAGAAGATCAATTGCAGAGGAGAAGGTGGAGAGCGTCGCCAATAAGCACAGTCAGCGAGATGGTGGGTAATGCGACGGCTGAACAGAGTCATGCACGGACAAGGTCCTGTCCTGCCTTTGGTGCTAGGGAAGAACCGAATGAAAATATAAACCTCAACCGAGGAATCCAACACACAGCACAGACCTACACTGGACCTTTCCTAGAAGCAATAAATTCCTCCTTTGAAAACTCCCAAGAAGAAACCCCAGCTGAAACCTAGACCAGACAATCAGTTTCACAGACCTCTCCGTTTCTTGGTTGAGTTCAATGTGGCGCCTTGTGGAACACACGTGCCTTCTTTTTCAACTAAAAAGGAGAAATCACAACGCATTTTAACGAGTAGCTACAGGGTGATTGAGGGCTGGTTACCTCAACAGTTCTTATAGTCTCCTAAATAAGTGGAGTTTTTAATTTTTAGTAGTATCTTCATCTGTTCTCCTACCCTACCTGATAGATTTACAAAAATGCTCAGGGCTGAAATTCAGCAAGCCCTCAGCTTATAGGTGTCTTCACTTGGCTGAAACTTGGCAAGCACTCAGCTGATAGGTGTCTTCACTTGGCTGAAACTTAGCAAGCTCTCAGATGGTAGATGTCTTCACTTGGCTGAAACTTAGCAAGCTCTCAGATGGTAGATGTCTTCACTTGGCTGAAACTTAGCAAGCTCTCAGCTGGTAGGTTTCTACAATTTGGCTTAAACTTAGCAAACCCTCAGCAGATAGGTGTTAACTGTGTGGCTTAAACTTATAAAGCTCTCAGCTGGTCGGTATCTACAACTTGTCTGAAACTTAAAAATCACTCAGTTGATTTGGTGACTTCACTTGGCTGAAACTTAGCATGCCCTCAACTGGTAGGTGTCTGCAACTTGTCTGAAACTTAGAAAGCTCTCAGCTGATAGGTGTCTTCAACTTAGCTGAAACTTAAGCAATCACTCAGCTGATAGGTGTCTACAAACAATGCATCTGAACTGTGAGGTATGCTTTAAAGCACAACTAAAGTAACCTAAACTATGCAACTACATTTGGAAAATTGCATTTCAAACACGTTAAACACATAGCATAGGAAGAGATCAAACATACAGCATGTAAAAATGCATATAGAAGCGACAATTCAGGTTTACTTTTCTGTGAGACTTCTATAATGCAGAACTTAATATGCATGCATGTAAACTGTTTGCTCTCTCCTAAGGCATTAGCTGAAAGATGCCTGATATATCCCAGGAATGTCCTTGGGATATATCTTCTCTGAGATCATGGTTTAGAGATACCCTTGTTTCATACCTTTATTTATGTACGAGTAGCTTTTATATTTATTCAGCCACAGTGAGCTAAACCTGTAGCCCATATAGAACACCTCTGAGTTTTAGAAGTGCCTTTGGAGCTCACCTTAGGTAAAGGTTGTACATCAGTAGAGTGTAATGCAAATGGCAGCAACAGTACACCTGTTAATGAGCTGTCAAGGTTTGGTGCCCACCTGACTAAGCTGAGTTTGCTGAGCACACAATACATTCATATGTCAATATACTCACATAACTGGGTGCTTGGACCTAGATGGCAGCCAAATAGGGATATGTGTAATTATTTGGAGAACATCAACATTCAAGAAAGCCTGCAAAAGGATTTGCACCATTTAGAATCAAACACTGTTGCCTCAACTGATAATTTGAATATGATTCAAAAAAAGGTTAAAGGAAAAGTGATATTACCAGTTGTGTCAGTGCCACGGTCAGTACAAATACTGGTGCCCATTACAGGTCTTTGGAAAGACTGTGATATTAGAATAGTATTATCCATTGAGGAAGCAAGACTCCCATGGGAGGCATTCTATCAACTCTGCAGACCAATGTATCTTATTCATACTTCCAGAGGCCCTGCGATGAACATGCACTATAAATTGCCAGTCTCACACATGAAGATTGTATAGTGTCTTGTTGGCTAAGGATTATCTTCAGGAACATAAGGCTCAGAGAAAAAGGGAACAGTGTTTATTTGTGGGGGCAGTGGATATTAGATTGCGTGGAGGGAAAACCCAGGAAAATTAGGCACAGATATTTTTGGATATGAAACGTCGATCTTTAGGACAAAAAAAAAGTTTGGGAAGTGTTTTAGCATTGGAGTTCAGTCCAATTCAGTTGATAGATTTTATAGCTTTCACTGTTTCTGCTCGTCTGGTGAAATCGCCAAACGAGTGGATCTTTGGCTATATTGGGGTAATCTGAATATTTGGACCTATTGCCGATCGGATTATAACTAGGAGCAATGGACTCCAATGGGTAAATCTCCGGAAATTAAACCTTCTTGATAGATATCGTGGCCAGATATTAATCAGGAAAACCCGTCAGAAGCCCCCATACACGGTCAGATAAGCTGCCAAATTGGTCTACAGGACCCATAGCAGCAGGTTTATCTGTTTGTGTATTCCCACTTTTAGCCTAATTCATTGTAGTCTAGTTTGTGCCAACCGTGAATCATCTTACACTAATTTTCCTATCAGTAAAAGTCATGTTATCTGCCCTCCAATGAGGCCTTATGCAGAAAGGACTTGAATGCACGATTCCATGGCATGAAAGAAGCGATTCATGTCAAGGTAGAAAAACCATCCCTGAATAGAGGTGGGGGCCTTCGACACCTACATACAATGCTGTTCTCACATCAGTACCACCCTAAAACAAATGTGACATGAGCTTCAAATTTAAAAAAAAAGTATAAGATATTTTTTAACCGTTACAATTTGATAACATAATCCCACTTTAAATATGAAAAAACTTTTCATTGACTTTTCATTGTGACTTTTGGAATACAGGATATGATGTCACTGACACAATAATGTTAAGGATGTAGCTTCATCTTATTCATTCGCCAGGCAAAATTGACTTTGGCGAAAAAGGTTATTGTATAGAAACTTTCACACTTATAAATTAGTGGATGAACAATCAGTTGCCTGAGCGAAAACTCACCTTTCGAAGAAGCACAAAACTTCTCCAGGACGGAGGTTTTTTCGCTAGAGAAGTGTTTTTATGTGCAACCCTCAAGATCTCCATGTGAGGTCCTACTGAATCACTCTCGTGACTTCAGATAAAGTTTGTTTTTAGAGTTTTGAGGTTATTGGAGCTTTCTTATCTGCATCACATTTATATGAGAGTGTTGGCTTTATGCAAGCATTACATGGAAACCAATTTGTGTTGGTCGACACTTTTTAGTGTTCCCATTTATTAGTCCATGAGAAAAGGTTTTATTGACATTGGGAAAGTTTCAAAAGAAGGTTAAAAAAAAAAAAAAAAAAAAGGAAACATTTCATGAAAAATAGATTTTGCTTATTTTAACCAGGGACCTAAGTCCATAGTGTTGGGTTTGGAAAGAACTGTATTCCATCTCTGTGGATACTAACGTTCAATTGTGTGAATGGTTTTCTATTTCAGAATAGAATTGGGGATATCGCCCATCCCGATCCCTAGCTGCTTTGAGCTGCAATTTATAACTAGTTAATAGCAGATTCTGATAGCGAGTTAGGTAAGTGCCCTGTAAATGTCCACTCAGGGATCAATATGGAGGCAGCATTAACAGATCCTCCTATTTGCCCCAACGAATAAGAGCTCACACAGTACTGTATTATGTTAATGGGTGAATCTGAGCGATCAGTTCGTATATTCTGTTTTGTGCTTCTTTCTTGGTCAATTGCTGGAGAAAAAAAAACAGAATAAGCAGGTTCCATCATGTTCTGTATTAGTGACTTGTGTATAGATATTATCATCACTTGGAAAGAAATGAAAGGGCTTGGTGGGATCATCATGATCAGCAATATTATGTATCTTCGGAAATTAAACCAAGATTTAAAGTGTTATATCATTTGTGGCTTTGAGTGTGTGTGTGGTAGAAAACACATAACCCCCTGATGTAATAAAAACCACTATGTTAGCTCAGGTGCAGTAACCCATAGCAACCAATAAGATGTGTGCCTTTTATTACATCATCGTTTTCCAAGCTTGGTGCAAAAGTCAGTAACCCATAGCAATAGATTTAATCTTCTTAGGGGGAGTTGGTATTAAGAAAGCAAGTAATTCCATTGACATTAAAGGGTTATAGACGCTGGGAAAACAGCAAGGGTGTGGATAGGTGGGGCTAAATATTGGAGGGGGAATAATTAAAAAAAGAAAATATGGGAGGTCGGGATAATATAATACACAAAAGCCATAAATATCTTGTAAATTATAAATGTTGAGAGCTGATGTCATCTGTTATGAAAGGTGAGTAGTGATGTCATTTCTGTCACATGATTATGTATTATAATAAATAAGATACCCATGTTGCAAAATATGAGGATATTAGAAGTTACCTCGGAGTTCCATGGCCTGTATAAAAACACTTGGCCTTGTGCTTTTAGATGCTCATGAAACTCCTTGGTAACTTCTAATATCCTTATAATGTACAAGAGGGGGTACTTTATTGACTATTTATAAGTGGGGTATTTTCAAAAGGTAGGAAGACTTGGGTACATTGTAAAAGGGGTATAATTAGGGTCAAATCTAAGAAAGGGGCAGATAAAGGAGAGGTGAATAGTAATAAAAAGGGGGAAGATTGAGCCATTGCACTAAAAGGTATGGACAGGCTATAATAATATATATAATATTTTTATATTAGAGGGAGTGGGAGGTGTGTAAGTGGAAGAGACAGTCTAAAGAGGGAGACAGGGCAGATGAAATACCTGCACTAAAACCAAGGGATTCAGAAGAAAACATACCTAGACAGCTGGCCTTTTAAGTGGCCACAGAAAGGTGAAATAGCACAAGGGGGTTGGAATCATGGGAGGCGCAAAACTGAAATCTGTAGAGGATAATGCCTTCTGCAATATAGTGGTGCCAAATCATGTGAAAAATCCACTGTTTGCCATTACATTTTAATTCTTGGTTTAATTCCCCATTTGCTCCCCAACCTGTCGAATATTTCATGTAGACCTGACAACAGTTCCAAGTAATTCCGTAACTTGACCCAAACCCTATAAAACCGCGCAACCCTCTACTATTCGCTATAGTTTTCCTTAGTAGTGTACGGAGTTCTAGAACATTCTTTTTAGATCTTTAGACCCCATAGTATAAGGCATGGTGAGATGTGAATGCTGCATGCCAACCATGTTCTGTGTGCACCTATTCACTCTTCATAACCGCGACGGTATTTACCCAACACGTTCCTCAATAGTATTACCCATAATCCAGTATTACGCCAATACAGTTGCCCTTTTATTTTCCGCAATATATACTTTAGAAAATGGGAGTTTATATAGTGTATTGCTTATTTCAGCACAGAGAAAGCCATTGATTCCATTGACGTTTGATAGCGTTACATATAGAGAGTCCATTTGTGTTGCTGGAGCCACGGTGCAATCTTGCAAAGGATTTCAGTGGGCATTTATCTCATTTATAGTACCTCTAGTAAAAGCAGAGAATGTGTATATATATATATATATATATATATTGCACAGTTAGCAACATTGAATTAAGGTCTGTGTTGTGTAAGTGAGGAGCTATGAAAGATGGAGGATTCTGTACATCCGTTACACACTCTTTAGTTAGACTTCTTTGCGTCTCCGTGTAAGTGTGCCTGTATAGTTGGATGCAAGCATGTGTAAATGCAATATACAGGGACTTTAACCCCCGGATCTGATGCTGAGCGCCATTCTAACCATGAGCCGACGCAGCAGAGGAGGGGTCACAGACCTGGTATTAATGTGTTTTACTTGTAGTGCAATAGAGATGCAGAACTTAATATGACATTACATTTATTTGAAGCAAGTCAGACTAGTTTGTTTTATTCTTTATGACAATGTTTGTTTACAAAACTTTTCGATACTTGATAACGTGACAATAAAAGAGAAACTGTATGCAACCGGTTGGCTCATTTCAATGTGTGTGTTGGCCTCACAAGGAGGGATTTAGGGGAGGGGAAGGGTAAAAATCAGTTTTTGGACCCAGCATCACAGGGGGAGTTTCAGGGCTGCAAGACCAGCGCGGGCAAGTAGTAGGGATTTAGGAGGAATTTGAGCACTTGGGGTTGCAGACCTGGCAGTTGCAACAGTGTGAGGATAAAGCTAAGGGTTGCCACCTGGCCAGTATTTTACTGGCCTGACCGGTAAAAATGTTGGTTGATCCCAATGTTATTAAAGGGCAAGGAAAAATAAATCTATCTCCAATATACTTTAATTTAAATATGTGTACCGTTTTTATAAGAAACCTGACTGTATGCAGTGAAATTCTCCCTTCATTTAGTGCTGTGGATAGGAATTGTCAGACGGTCCCTAACTTCTGGCAGGGAAACAATAATACTTATGAACAGAAGGGGGAGCCCCTGCCTTACTTACCAGCCATGCAGAACTCAAGCAGCTTTGTTTTTTGATAATTTATGACGATCCCTAAGCAGCTCAGACCATACTGAGCATGTGCAGTGCCAGTGTCAGACAAAGATGTATAACAAAGTTACAAGATGACAGCCCCCTGTGGCCAACTTTGAAACATAAATCATTTGTTTGATTAGGCTTGTGGTGCAGTAAGTTCATGTTTATGTTTAGTATACAAAATACAGCATTTCTACCCTTATTCTATTTTAGACTTTCCTTGCCCTTTAATAGGGAAAAAAGATATAGGAAGGCCGGTATTTTTTAAATTTATTCTATGCCTGCAGTAGACTATATATATATATATATATATATATATATATATATATATATATATATATATATATATATATATATATATATATATATATATATATATATATATACATACATACACATATATATATATTGTACCCCCAAATAAATGCAATTTCAAGGGGGGTTAGATATTGCAGGCTCTGTGCAGGTTTATTGCCTCCTGCCATTTTATGGTCCTTGGCTGCAAGCAGTCCCGTCTCTCCCTGCGCCCCACTCCCCCAGGGAAGAGTTTATGGGGCAGATTCACAAAAGTGCAAAGAGTCTAACGCTAGCGCTAATTCGCCAGTGTGACGTCAATTTGTAACTTTGCAAATTCACGAACACTAGCGAAGTAGATAGACTTGTGCGACTTTGCACCCTTACACCAGGCGAAGTTGCGCACTGACGAAGGATAGTGATTACGCAAATTCACTAAGACGACCATTTTACTGAACGTTAACTCTTACGCTAGACCTGGCGAAGTTCAATACAATAGATTTGAAAAATAAAATGGAGATTCTGTCCCAAAAAAACGCTGGCATATTTTACCTTTTGTAGGGGGATAGTCTGAAAAAGAGTGACATTTTTTTGTTGGTTACCCTCCTTCCCCCCTACATTTCCTAAAATATGGCAACTCAACTATAAAGGGGCAATAGGACAACTTTATTTTATTTATTAAAGGTTTCCAGGGCTTGTGTAGTGGATGTAACTTTGAAATTCGTGCCGTATACAAATTAGCCATCGCTAGTGTAAATGCGCTTTGCCTGGCGAAGTAACACTAGAGCAATTACTCTACCGTTCGCCGACCTTAGCGTAACTTCGTACTTTAGTGAATTTGCGTAGCACTGGTAAAAATTCGCCTGGCGAAGTGCGGCGAACGTTAGCAAAGGCAACGCTAGCGCATTTTCGCTGCTTAGTGAATTTGCTCCAATGTATCCACCAGGGAGCCATCTTTCCTTTGTTCTCTGACGACCCTGTGGGTTTTGGCTCAACTTCAGGCAGTGAAGGTGATTGGCTGATGGGCCAAACTGTCCTGATAGCTTAGTATAGCCCCATCTGAGTGGCTTAGGCATTTGTGTCATTTCAATCTGTTTATTGGGTTGTCAGGAAGCAAGCCAGCCAACAAGTTGTGCAAGGTCTCCCTGGATCTCCAAAACCAGGATTTAACTAAACCTCTTCTTCTTCGGAGGCCAAGTGGTAAGTGGTTGCTTTTCACTATTTTTCACCTTCTCTTTACTGTGCTGTATGTGTATGTATATCTAGTTATAATACACAAAAGCCGTAAATATCTTGCAAATTATATCCTTATAAACGGTGAGTTCTGATGTCATTTGTCACATGACTCACTGAAACTTGTGTATTATAATAAATAAAGTACCCCCAGTTGCAAAATATGAGGATATTAGAAGTTACCTCGGAGTTCCATGACCTGTATAAAAACACTCGGCCTTCGGCCTCGTACTTTTATATGGTCATGAAACTCCTCGGTAACTTATAATACCCTTATATTTTACAAGAGGGGTACTTTATTCACTATTTATCAACATGTATTTCTATAGTGCCAACATATTGCATAGCACATATCCCTATGGGACCAGACTGTAAATTATATCCTTATAAAAAGCTTGTTCTGACCTCAGAACGCGTCGTTTATAACAGGGGTCCCCCTCTGCCGAATTTGATGCAACATGTTGATGCCGCCGGTGTGCCTGAATTGGAAGCTGGTAACCATAAAGGACGCCAACCCCCTCCCCTGACATTTAACTGTAGTCACCTCGGAGTTATGTGACCTGTATAAAAGCATTTGGCCTGCAGCCTCTTGCTTTTCTATGACCACATAACTCCTTGGTGACTTGTAATATCTTTATAAATTACAAAAGGGGTACATTATAAACTATATAATACACAAAAGCTGTGAATATCTTGTAAAGTATATCCTTATAAACGGTGAGTTCTGATGTCATCAGTTATAAACGGTGAGTTCTGATGTCATTGGTCACATGACTCCCTAAAACTTGTGTATTATAATATATAATGTACCCCACTTTGCAAAATGAGGATATTAGATGTTACGTAGGAGTTCCATGACCTGTATAAACTCATCGGTAACCGATAATATCCTTATACTTTACAAGAGGGGGTACTTTATTCACTATATTTTACCATTTGTAAATATTGGGTGCTGTACGCTTCTATAATAACCCAACTGGCTTGGCTGATGAAAAGAACCTACATTTTAATCCTTTATGGGGTTTGCATAGTAACTTTGCTTACACGGTTCACTTGTAGTGGGGCCCGAGGCTGTCTGGTACCTCTGAGACCTACAGGTTTATAGGAGCTCGGTGGGCCCAGACATGTAGGATTTGGGGTGCAGGAGAGTGGGCATATTAATCACCAGGTGGGCACATGCTACCCAAGCACCATGGCACTTTCTAAAGTTTTGGGGCAACTCCGGGAGATGCAGAGAAGCACCATCCACGGAGTCACAGGACCTGGGTCCATTCAGGCTGGGTTTGCGCTGTGCCTATGGCAGAGGAGTAGGCCTCTTTAGATTAGCCTTTCAGTATTATTATTTGTTCTAGTCCCCTTTTTATTTTTGCAGACTGAGTACACCTGATGGACGGAACTACCCCCCAGTTTAGTCACAGGCGAATATTTTCAAAGTCTGCCGTCATTTCCGTTGTTCAGCGTGCGTGTGACGTGTGCACCATATTCTTTTATCACAACTGCATGGTGGCGACTGCTGTGGGAACCCTGAAACTGCTGCGTGGAGAGGAGTTGGTGGCTGCTCCATGATTCCCCTGTGTCAGTCACACAGCAGGTCCTGCTTTGGAGCGGAATGGAGAAAGGACAGAGTGCAACTATATGGAAATACAAGTGCATTTTGAAGTGAGTTCCTATAAGGAAAGCAGTTTTACTCAAAACTCATTGGGTGGTAAGTTGCCCAGTGTACTAGAGGTTGTAAATAAACCCTATAGTGGCCATTCTCAAAACCTTTAACATCATTAATTGCTAAACCCTGATTTTTACTCCACTGAATTTATTGCAGAAAAAAATGTGGACGATTATATACCAACAAGGGGATTTGAATCCACACGCCGTCCCTCACTCACTTCATGCCTCGTTCTCACAAACAGACCAATAGAGCTTCAACAAATAAAAAATAAAAATCACCCTTTTACTTAAAATCTGGGAATTTTTAAAAATTAAAACACATTTTTATTTAAAGAAATCTTGCTTCGTGACTTTCCTGAAGTCAGAATTGTTCTATAAAAGTATAACAGAATTCTATACATGATTAAAAAACGGAAAAAACCTAAGCATCTTAAAGCTATTTACAAAAGAAGAAGAAGAAAAAAAAAAGCATCATTCATAACCATAAATAAATTGTTCTGTCATTGTGTATGTGTACAGCCACAAGTCATTGTGTTTTAACATATGTACATAGGGCATATATATATACGGAAGAGAGGCCGTAGAGTTGCCATTTTGGATACAAGGGCTGCCCTATAAGTTACACAAACCATTTACTCCCAGGGGCCTGTAGTACATTGCAACTGCTGAATTCTTTATACAGAATACGGTTGAGGAGCCTGTGAGGTTCGAACTCAGCTGCTACTCACAAACCGCACAGGCGGAATGATGAAGGACAAATGCATTGAGCATAAAAATCCTTGGACAACCTGCGGATTGACAAGAACATAAGTTCCACATGGACTGAAGGAACTGCATTTTCTCTTGGGAAGAGGCTGAACTATTATGTGTTTATTATAGGAGGAAGAGAAGCTAAAAAGTTAGAATATGTGCCACACACTGGTTTAAGAAGAGGTTTTTCTATAACAAAGTAGAATTAAGCACCAAGCTGCTGTTTATATTATACAACATTCATTGTGTAAGTGCAACCGGAGTGGAGTAGAAGGTTTCCCTGTGGCTTTTCTTGTATAACCATTCCAATGGGGCCAGGGGGTAATTTTTGCCTGTACAACAATAGTAAGATCTGGTGTAATGTTCAAATATGTTTAAAAAAAAAAAAGTTATTTACTTCCACAACGTGCCTTTGCGATCTCTATGCCACCAAAAATAGACAAAACGAAATTTAGGGGTAAATATGGTGCTAAACATTTCTGAAAGTGCAACAACTTAATTGTGATATCAAGAAGTTCCAGTGGTTAGAAAAAGAGAACACACACACACATATATATATTTAGTAGGAGCAAAAAAAAGCCAACCCATTTGGTGAAGGACGTCAGAAGTGAATGCGGTGGTTTGTCCCACAAGCCATAGGAGTTTCACGCCGTGTCATACAAACAGTAACACTGTGGGGAATAAGAAGTTCAATGGCCACATGGTCTGAAAAAACTTGGAATGTCAAGTGCACGTGGTTAAGTTGGAAAATTCTTGCTGAACGCCGAGAAACGTTCTAATCAGACAAATGTGGGGATAAGGCACTGCCTTCTACATTGTCCTTGGAGATCTCCTCTGTATAACACAATAGAGACATGTTATTCATGGTTTCCAGGTTTTTAGAGTTGTCTACATGTAGCGCGGGTAAAGCCATTTGGTGCACCGGCTTTGAGTCAATGGGAAGGTAAACCTGATCTTCAAAAATGTCTCCACTCGTGAGACTCCTGTCTTGTTGACGCTCTGTAGAGAGATAAATATCTGTTTGCAGATGAAAGATGTTTTTGGATTCCATTTCGGTTAGTCCGTTGCCACTGAATTCCACTTCATAAGAGTCGGGAGCTACAGCCGTTGACCTTTCTGTGTCTCCGTTGCTCCAGAGTGGCTGGTTCAAATCTGTCTGCTGGGGAAAATCATTGACTGTTTCAAGTTTTTTCTCGTTATTAAATACCGCTACGCTCATATTGAAAGTACTAAAATCTGTAACAGGTTCTCTGTCTTCTGCAGCTGCACCACTGAATTCTTCTTCAGACTCTGCAGAGGCCATTTCATATTGTGATGCATTTGAGAAACCATCTGGTTGAGTAACCAAAGTCTCATTTCTTCTAGTTTGTTTAGAGTTACTGTTCAGCAGTGCAAAAACTCTATCTACATCCTTCAAGTAATTAGCCCAGTCATCCAGACTAAGTGTATAGTTGTTTCTGTATCCATATAAAGTTTCATTTATGCTGTACAAATCTTCCAGTCCTTTCCAGTCGACATCCTCTGTGAAGTTTGGCAAGTTAGCCCTCCCATCTGTCCCATAGATGTCCCCTGCAACAATAAAACAAAAACGCAAGCCCATTCAATCAATTGCACTGAACTCTTAAAACGCTTAATACATATCTGAGCGAGCAGAGAGAACACATGGGGGCAAATTTACTATTATTCCCCAAAAATCCTACGATTTTATTCGAAATTCGATAAGCATTCGACTATCTAATGCTTATCGAATAGTTTTAGGCTATCATTTTGTTTGCTATCCGATTTCTCGATGAAATCATACGATCAAATACCGATCCTTCGATTTCACGAAAAAATTTTACTTTTTCCTTCGAGCCTCCGAAAAAAATCATACGTTTCGAATGATCGAAGCATTTGATCATACGAATGGTATTCCAGCAGGACTTAGTCAAAGAAGCCTATGGGGGGTTCCCATAGGCTTCTATTGCAATTCAGTAGGTTCAATCTGGCGAAGTAGGCATTCAAAGCTTTTTAAAATTTTGATTCATTCGATCATCCGATAATTCGGTATTCAATGATCGAAGAGGCCAAATTAGAATATTTGAATACCCGATTAAATCGAACGATTGTAATTCGATCATATTCAATCAAACTACAATCTATTCACGTGAATTTTGTAAATCTGCCCCATGTGTTGTAGGCACAGAAGCATACAATCAAAAAACAAACACAAGTTGGGGTTCAAATGACTCCTCTAATGATGTACATACAGTATATGCAATCATCCTCTAGAAAACCATTAAAAAATATTTCAAAACATGGCAATGCTACAATGCCTAAATAATTCTTAATTTTTGATTGATTTGCTATTAACCTGTAATAAGACCATGTACTTGCTGGTAGGTAAATTGCACAAATCACAATCCTCCTGTTATGTTTTTAGTAGCTTTTAAGGTACGGTGCTCCACATTACAGAAGGACCACAGAAAAAGCAAGGTGCAAAAACTCCAAAAACCAATTCCATTCAGTAATATTATAAGGAGAGGTGTCCAGCTATTATACATAGGGGTAGTTTATTGGGCTTTTTTTTTTTTTATCAAGTGTAGGATCTGTTCCTAGGTGGAGTTTCTGGCTGCTCCACCATATAAGCCAGACTACGTTCATCCTCTGGCCAAAGGGCTGGCAGTATGAAAGTGGAGATGTGCCATGCCCTGGAAGTAGTGACCCATGGGTGCCCTAATATGCCCGTTGGTTACTTTTTAAGCGACTTTTTCCCTTGGGTCATTTTTTTGATGGTTATAAAATAAGTCTGGCATGGAAGAAATCCTGGGGAAGCTTCAGCCAAACCCATGCTAAAGGGACCCTCCCTAGACGTAAGGCAAAGAAGGGTTCAGCCCTTTGCAATTTAAGGTGGCCATAGATGCAGGGACCTGCTTGTTTGGACATATCGGGGAGTGATCCGCTCGTTTGGGGATGTTGCCGAACGAGAGGATCACTCCCCGATATGTCCACATTGAAGTGGGCAATATTTAACTGATCCAATTGTGGACCCTAGGGCCCAACGATCGGATCATAATGCATCTGAAACGGGCGTTCAGATTGCTGGACCCCATACACGCACAGATGCGTCCGTGATCCGAAGGGATGTTTTAACCTGCCGTATCAAGATCTGGCCAACTTTCAGGCAGATATAATTTGGGGAAGCCCATCGGATGGCACCACACTTGTCTATAGGCTGCTGACTTGGTCTGTCTGCAGCTTTTACCCGTACTCGTATGGGGCCTTTAGAGTCTTTTGGCCTGGGTTGGGGGTAAAAACTTCAGCGATGAAGGACTTGAAGGCTTATTTGTTTCACTGTACCTTTTGTCCTTTTCCTTTACTTGGATAGGCTAGTTTTACCCCTTGTGCACATGATAGTTGACATGACAGCACTGACCTCTGGCTTTCAATAAAAAAACTAAGGGGATTCATTATCCTTAATCCTCACAGGCCTGGATTTGTGGAGAGGCCACCTAGGCCCTGGGTGACACCCACATGGGGGGATACGCAGGAGATACAATACTTTTTTTTACATTTCCCATGCACCAATCCCTATTGCTCTGGTCTTGATGATGAAAATTTGCGAATAAAGGGCAGAGTATGGGGGTGACTAACAGCAGTGGTCCTGGGGGGATTAAGATCTTGGTTGCATCTTCTTATAGCAATTTCAACAAACTAGAGCATTAAAGAACAAGTAAACCTTTTTTTTCTATCTGTAAATTTCCTCTAAACAGCCCCCCAGATTAATGTACCTTAGTCCCTGCTGCAAGTCTGCTCTGGTTTCTGTGTTATCAGCAGCTTGTTTCCTCTTCTTCCTGGTGCAGAGTGAAGCCCCGCCCCATAGCTTACTGAGCAGTCCATTTGCTGCTGTTCCACAATAGAGAGGAAGAGGGAGCCAGTGTTTCATTAGTAAGCTAGTTTCCCCAAGCAAAAGCTGCTGCAAACACTGGTCTCTGCTATGTCATAGTATGATCTCCAGGACTAGTCACAGAGATAAGGTCACTCTGCACGCTTCACTCTGCACCAGGAAGAAGGGGAAACAAGCTGCTGATAACACAGAAACCAGAGCAGACTTGCAGCAGGGACTAAGGTACATTAATCTGGGGGGCTGTTTAGCGCAAATTTATAGAAAGAAAAACTTTTACTTTTCCTTTAAAGGATAATAAATCTGCCCCTTAAAGGGATTTTGTCATGGTTAAAAAAGGTAAAAAAAATATTTTTCAAAAAGCATCAGTTAATAGTGCCGCTTCTGCACTGAAATCGATTTATCAAAAGAGCAAACAGATTTTCTTATATAACTTTGAAATCTGTCATGGAGCTAGACATGACAGTTTCCCAGGTGCCCTCGGTCATGTGACTTTAATAAACTTTCGTCACTCTTTACTGCAGCACTGCAAATCATTCCCATCCCTCTCCCCTCATCATCGGAACAAGGTAGATGAAAGAAAATTATATAAAAAATGTTTAACAGGCAATTGAACTATTGCAGTTTAAAATAGAATTCCTATAAATTAAGTTTAATAAAATATGTTGGACATGAGAAGATTATCTTGATTTTGCATAGATGTGGGTTCAGCATTGTATTATTTAAATTTTTTCAATCTTCCGCTTACGGACGGTCGGTAAAAACAATTTATTGCATTTCTTTTCTTTCTATACACCCAAAGTGTGTTATTAAAATAAGAGGGTGCACAAGTAAAACTGCTATTGTAATCTAATGGGACATGGAAGCCTCATAGTTACTGTCCACACGAGAGGAGTTTGTTTTAATGACAAAATACTGCAAGTTAAACCATTTGATTGAGAGTGATAAACCATTATTAAAATCTAGAAAATGACATCATCAATGTGAAAGAATGGTCATCCAACCACCCATACATTTTGAAGACACCCAGCAGGCAAGTACTATTTATTTGTTTGTATGTGTGAGTCCACCATAAGTGGGGAAATGAAAGCTGCTGTATTAACGTAAACGGATATAATGTAAAGTGTATTTCACTTACACTAGGCCAGATTTTCTTCTGCCCCACAAAGTTTAAATATTTACTCAAAAACCATCAACTCTAGACACCGGCATATTGATTCTTAACAACTCCCTTGCATGGGTTTCTTTCCTATAGAACAAATATTGAATGTTCTTCTTCAATACCCACCATCTAGTAGTGTGTTTCTCCTAGGTCTTTCACAAACTGGTTGTCCTAGAATTTCTTAATCACATACTGTAGAAAACGTAATGGCCCAGCCATGAAGAACATGAAATACACCAGGCAAAGCAGCACCATGGACGATATCAATTTGTACTACTGCCCCAAAACAACATTTTGGTCACATTTTTATTAGCGGATTATAGATACTGTCAGTTATACATTTCTATGAGCCCCGATAGTGAAACTTATCTAGCTGTATATCAAAGACGTCATGCAATTCTCAATTCTCTTGCTCTCCGTCGCTAGCATTTTGTCACAACGTGTATAGTGGAAGTCACTGGTACAAGACCATATGGTACGCAGAAACTATGCTGGCAAACGCCCCATAGTATAACGAAGGACATAGTCAGTTCTGATATTATTCCAACAACTTCTTTAATTAGTAATGGCCCATTGAGTGGGCAAACAAGGGAGCTGAGAAAACAAAGCCTCCCTAAATAGGCATATTAAAGGAGAACTAAACTCTGCCAAAAAGAAAAAGCCCTATCAACTACCCTAGATATTTCCCCTGTCCCTGCTTCCTACCCTCATAATACATTACGCCAGAAAGTGACCCTAGACAATATTCTCACTTCTTTATGAGTAGTGCGGCAGATCTCATGGTCTCATTGTTTTCTTCAGATTCTCTTCCTTCCCTTCGGCAATTGACAGAACTTTTTGGTGTGTGCGAACTTGGTATGAATACCAGACTGCTTCAACTGCTCCAAACCATATTCCATTACCAAAAAAACTGAAGACCTGGGCGATGGTGCCCATGAGCTGTGCTACTCTCCATAAATAAGTGAACATGTCCAGGGGAACTTTTTGGAAAAATGTGGGTAGGAAGCGGGGGGGACTAAAAAAAACTAAACATTTTCTGATATTTACAAAATGAACATATTTATACTGTAGAGCTGTACATATGAGGTATGTTATGCTGTACATCCATTATCTGGAAACCCATAATCCAAAAGCTCAGAATACAGTAAGGCCATCTCCCACAGACTCCACTTTAATCAAATAATTCAACATTTTCAAAAGGATTAATTTCGGGATTTGGCCTTTTTCAGCAGGATTTGGATTCGGCTGAATCCTTCTGCCTGACCGAACCCTAATTTGCATATGCAAGTTAGAGGTGGGGAAGGAAAGCACAAAACAAGGAAGTAAAAAATGTTTTCCCACCCCTAATTTCCCACCCCAAATTTGCATATGAAAATTAGGATTCGGTATTCGGACTAATCTTTCACAAAAGATTCGGGGGTTCAGCAAAATTCAAAATAGTGGATTCAGTGCATCCCTGGTTAACATATTTACAAATGACTGAGAATAGTTGCAATACAGTTGTTTTGTACTTTTATGTACCTACACGCAATAAAAGTTTTTGTGCATTTGGGGGCTGCAAAGTACCATTCACTTAAACACACACCCCTTGTAGACAAGGAGTTAAAGGGGAACTATTGTGAAAATTAATATAAGCTTCATTTCACTGAAATAAGAAACTAAATGTATCCATTAATATCTGGATGGTTTCTGAAATAATCAAGTGTATCTTCACTGGCCCTCAGCATCTGTTTCTCTTCATTGTGTCCTTATGCAGACAGGCATTGACAATTAAATACAATCTATCTTATAGATCTTCCTTTCCTAGCAGATGAATTAGAGCTCATTCAAATAATGGATTCCAGTACAAACAAAGTCTTACAAAGTCTTGCACAAATCCTGCATGTAGAGAGACATGTTGTCTGGTGATTTTAATAGTGAGCGCTAATACATCTTCTAGGCAAAACGAGCCCCCCTATAGGGTATATTGGATCTGACGGTCATTATCTGACACCCAACTGCTGCGGTATGATGAAGCTGATATTAAATTTTCATTTTCGCGATAGCTCCCCTTTAAAGGAATTGTTCAGTATAAAAGTAAAAACTGGGTAAATAGATAGGCTGTGCAAAATAAAAAATGTTTTCAATATAGTTAGGCAAAAATGTAATGTATAAAGGCTGGAGAGACTGAAAGTCCTACTTTTCAGCTCTCTTGGTTTCCAATCAATGGCTTAAGGGAGGCCACATGGGTCATAACTGTTGCTTTTGAATCTGAGCTGAATGCTGAGGATCAATTGCAAACTCACTGAACAGTTATGTCCCATGTGGCCCCCCTTCAAGTCGCTGACTTACTCAGATTTAGAGAGCTGAAAAGCAGGATGTTGTGTTCTGGCTATTATGTTAGACATCCAGTCACTCCAGCCTTTATACAGTACATTACATTTTTGCCTAACTAGCTATATTAGACACATTTTTTACATTTTTATTTAGCCAGTTTTTATTTTTACACTTTACTGTTCCTTTAAGGTTAAATTATTAATGGCAAACATTAGCTGTGCATCTTCCTCTATGTGTTTAGTTTAACATAGGGGCAGGCACATCCACGTTTCTTTGTATATTTGTCCTTATTCAATTGACTTGTAATTCTCACATACCCTCCTTTAAAAGTTAGGCTCCTCTAGTGATCCTAGTACTGTTTGGGCACCACGCTTCCAGACATTGGCCATTGGGCCGAGTGCATGTGCAATACAGGACTTTTCAACATTCTGTACTGCATATGTGCAATTAGAATTGGTGCACGGGACACCTGGAAGTAAAAATGAATGGCGACGCAAACAGTATCCCAGGATTTTTTTTTTTGAAGTTCCAGGCCATGATAGCAGGTAAACCACTACGATTATTGGTTGGTTCTCAAAGGATACTGTCGGGGGAAAAACATTTCTTTTCCAAATTTATCAGTTGCTAGTGCTGCTCCAGCCGAATTCTGCACTGAAATCTATTTCTCAAAAGAACAAACAGATTTTTTAATATTTCATTTTGAAATCTGACATGGGGCTAGACATATTGTCAATTTCCCAACTGCTGATAAACTTCAATCACGCTTTACTGCTGTACTGAAAGTTGGAGTGATATCACCCCCTCCCTTCCCCCCCCCCCCCCCCACAGCAGCCTAACAACAGAACAATGGGAAGGTAACCAGATAGCAGCTCCCTAACACAAGATAACAGCTGCCTGGTAGATCTAAGAACAGCACTCAATAGTAAAACCCATGTCCCACTGAGTTCAGTTACACTGAGAAGGAAAAACAACAGCCTGCCAGAAAGCAGTTCCCTCCTAAAGTGCTGGCACAAGTCACATGACCAGGGGCAGCTGGGAAATTGAGAAAATGTCCAGCCCCATGTCAGATTTCAAAACTGAATATGAAAAAATCTGTTTGCTCTTTTGAGAAATGGATTTCAGTGCAGAAGTGTACTGGAGCAGCACTATTAACTGATGTGTTTTGATAAAAACATGTTTTCCCATGAGAGTATCCCTTTAACAACTTGGCATGCCCTCAGTGATTAACAATTTTTCTTCTGTAACAAGATAAAAGTAAATGTGATAAACCAGTTGCAAAGAAACTCTTTCTACTCTCAAATGACGGTAGGCAGCGTCTAATTCCGACACCTAATTAGTTAATATACAAACATTTTAAGGAGGAACCGTCATTGCTATAATCGTAGACCCAACTGAACGCGTCTACTCACTTTTTATCTTAAAATGGTTTATTAGTGTTGAGAAAGCCACAAAGGAATTATTAAATACTTAACTCCACGGGGGGGGGGGGGAAATGGTTGTGGTTTTTGAATAGTGACAGTTCCCCCTTTAAAGGAGAACTAAAGCATAACTAAAGAATAAGGCTAGAATTGTTGTACATTATGTTTTGTACACAGCCCTTAAGCGGTAAAGATCTGTGTCTCCCCAGTAGATGCCCCAGTAGCTCCCCATCTTCTTTTCTGCTGATTCACTGATTCACATGCTCTGTGCTGCTGTCACTTACTGAGCTTAGGGACCCACTCACAATATACAGTACACATAGAATAGAAATATAGTCACAATATAAAGCTGATTAGTCATTAATACAGATAATTACTACATGGCTGCACAGAAACCAGTGCAATTAGCATCACAATTTAATAATCAGCCCTGTAGCATCGTCTTATATTACAGAGCATTTTCTGTTGGATAATTAAGCTGGCCATAGACGCAACGATCCGATCATATGAATCGAGGATTCGTACGATTTTCGGACGGTGTGTGGAGAGTCCCGTCCAGCGGAGATCGGTTGTTTGGTTGATCAGACAGGTTAGAAAATTTCTGCCTGTACCGATAATATCTCTGCGTGTATTGCCGATGGTACGATTTTCAGTGGGAATCGCTAGATTTTGTCAACAAAACTTTCGGACGATCCCTATAGGGGCAGAACATCGGCTAAGCTGTGATTTTTACTACTTGGGATGGGGAAGTCCGATCGTTCAAGGATTCGAACAATCGGATCTTTGCGTCTATGGCCAGCTTTAGTGACGACCCCTAAGCTTAGCTTCTCAACAGCTGCTCAGAGCCCACTGAGCATGTGAGTGTCACAGACAGTTTCCAAGATGGTGACCCCCTGTGACAAGTTTGAAGTCCTGGATCATTGCTGCTATTGACAAGCTGAAACTTTAGTCTGGTGCAATAAGTTCAGTATATAAAATATGCCATTTTTAGTCTTACTCATTTTAAGGGTTTAGCTCACGTTTAAGCATCCTGTATTAATTTTTAGGGTTTAACTCTCCTTTAAGCATCTAATTTTTATGGTTAAGCTCTCCTTTAAGCATCCTGTAGCTAAGGCAAAAAATATGATACATTTCCTTATTGGAATTCTTATTATAATATATATTCATATACACATATCTACTGTATACACAACAAATGTAGGTTTAATTACAGTCACCACACAGAGATAAACAATATGGATAACCAGAAACAAACCACAGTTAAAGGGAAAAACAAAGCACCTTATTTTCTATCAAGTGATGTGAATGGGTAAATGTTTGATTATGAAATGAGTCCTATGCAGGGAATGAAAACCACAGGCATGGAATGCGTTTAATGAGTGAATTCTTGCCGTGACAAGGAGGCATGTTAAATGCACAGTGGGTGGGTCTGAAACCAGTGAGGGAATTACAGATGACCATGGTTAGAGTTTGCATGCACCAAGAGCTACGCCATGGGCCACATGACAGAATACAAACATTAGTCGGAATGGGCTGGATCATGCAATTATTTGGAGAGAAGCCGCTTGAGAAGAATAGATAAAAAAAGGGCGAATACCTGTGCAGATCAGAACTTCCGCCATCTTTACTTCCTGATGTAGGAAAATACAAGAGTAACGTTTTGTTATTCACAAAGTAGATTTTCCTTGCACAGCAGTTTAAGAGAGGAGCAACTGGGTCAGGATATAATATGACCCTGATCCAATAAACAAGTTTAAAAAAAAAAAAAGTAAAAAATAAAAAATATTAAAGGCAACCTAGTCTGTCAAAGCGCCGATTTTGTTTTTGTTATGCATGTCGCAATGCATTCTTCATATAAACATAGACGCTGCTTAGCTCTAAGCCAAAAAAAACCCCCACAAAACGATGGGGGGGAAGTGGAAAGGTCCAGGGTTATCAGCAGGTTAGTGGCTTCATTAAACTAGTGGTTAGCTGGGAAACCAATGCATCTTGCAAAAGCACCACCATTCTGGTTTGATCTATTTGATAGGCTTCTTATGGACTCTGTATCCGCATTCAGCAGCAGTCTCAGTGACCAAGTAACACCACCTCCGGACACTGACTTTACTTCTTTAATTTTAGAAGGTATCCTACATATTTTATGTAAGATACTTTAATAAGCGTGTGTAGTATTGCGTTTTAAGCTTCAGTATGTCATATGGTCTTTTAAGGCTTCTGCCCACTCCTTTTTACAGAAACCCTACCTATGAGTTTTTTTTATTGGAGTCCATAACGGAAATGGGTAAATGAAGTTACTTGTAATGAAATTCATTACTTTTCAACTTTGTGAACAGCAGAGGACAATCCAGAGAAGCAGCTTCCTTCACTGAATAACACACCAGGAACACGCTCTGAAATCTGCAGTTATCCCACACACACACACACATATAGTGAGAATGCGAGAGGCAAGAAGAAATCAAATGCATGTGTGTGTGAGATAGGAATGAGATTGATAGAACTTAATTACCTGCTTCTAAGCCTTTGGACCGTGGGTTGCATTGCTTGTGACCTTGACAGCTTCTCAGTTCCATTAATTGTATGTGAAGCTGATTCAGAACTCCTCTTTCAACGGTGTGAACGGCATTGGTTAGCTGACACGGGGAAAGAAAACAACATTACAGACTATAAATCCATTGTTACCCAGAAATGATGCTTGGAGAGAAAGTGGTTACCTGATACGGATCAGTGATCATATCAAAGTACTCCAGAAAGCCGGTGGCAAATTCACAAAACAGGAAATTGTGAGTCTCATTGATGGTTCTCAAACACCAGTAGGTATTGTTATTGGAGCTCGTACAGGCACAAAATGATCCCACTGCAATGACAGGAATGAGGCCCTTAGTGAAGTAGAACAATAAGAAATCTAAACCACTCAGATAATGCTGATCTTAAAGGGATTCGGTCATGATTTTTATGGTGTTTTTTTTATTCCTAAATTACACTGTTTACACTGTTAAAGGGATACTGTCACGGGAAAACATGTTTTTTTCAAAACGCATCAGTTAATAGTGCTGCACCAGTAGACTTCTGCACTGAAATCCATTTCTCAAAAGAGCAAACACATTATTTATATTCAGTTTTGAAATCTGACATGGGGCTAGCCATTTTGTCAGTTTCCCAGCTGCCCCTGGTCATGTGACTTGTGCCTGCACTTTAGGAGGGAGCTGCTTTCTGGCAGGCTGTTACATACAGATGCAGTCACTTGGATTTGTGTGTTAAATGCGTCGTGACTTAACTCATCTATCCCATGTATTCCACTTAGCACAGAATATTGTGTCACAGCATCCCATCCAATTAAAGAGTTCGCCATTGAAAACAATGGTGCTTTGGTATTGTAATGAAAAGGTTAAATGCATTAAATGAGTTAAGATAACTTTGGATAACACAGTTTCTTCAATTAGCCCTGAGTCACGACGCATTTAACTTACAAATCCAAGTGACTGCATCTGTAGGCTGCTCCAACTTGCAGTACAGCAGTAAAGACTGATTGAAGTTTATCAGAGCACAAGTCACATGACTTGGGGCAGCTGGGAAATTGACAAAATGTCTAACCCCATGTCAGATTTCAAAATGAAATATAAAAACATTTGTTTGCTCTTTTGAGAAATGGATTTCAGTGTAGAATTCTGCTGGAGCAGCACTATTAACTGATGCATTTTGAAAAAAAACGTTTTTTCCCATGACAGGATTCCTTTAAGAATTGACTATACCATATAAAATGTCATTCCTAACCTAACAAGTATATTTTTTTAGCTGTAATATTGATGTATAGGCAGCTATCCTAGGACATTTTACCTGGCCATGTGCTTTGAGAAAGAGCCAGTGCTGCAATATAGAACTGCTTTCTGACAGACAATTGTTTCTTCTACTTCATGTCACAGTGGAACATGGATTTTTATTATTGACTGCTGATCTTATATCTATCAGGGAGCTATTATGCAGTTAGTTTCCCATTGTTCTGTTGTTAGGCTGCTGGGGAGGGGGGGGGTAAAGGAGGTTGATATCACTCCAACTTGTACTGCAGCAGTAAAGAGTGACTGAAGTTTATAAGAGCACAAGTCCCATGACTGGGGCACCTGGGAAACTGACAATATGTCTAGCCCCATGTCAGATCTCAAAAATTAAATATAAAACAATATATGTTTGCTCTTTTGAGAAATGGATTTCAGTGCAGAAGTCTCCTGGAGCAGCACTAGTAACGGATGCATATTGAAGAAAAAAAAAATCGACATGGCACCATTATTCTCGTATCATTGGTAAAGATTATGCTTTGTGGTGGCAGACACTCAGAACTGGAGAACGAACCCGCCAAGCAAGATATTGTATTCACTCTCCAAAATATTGAGGGACCTCATCGCTGCAAAGACATTTCTTTAACAATTTTTACTATTAAATAGTGTCATGCCCTTTAAAGCTTTGTGGGCTTCTTGAGAACTTTGTATAGAAGTGTATTTTGATAAATAAGTTTCAAAATGTATCTTTTTTTTTTATAAAGACCAGCACTCACTGATCCCCTGTACTTACAATTCCAGAATGGAGCGGTCTGCCAGTGGTTGCTATCATGAGTGAAGCAAGTAAGCCCAGGAAGGCTGCACTCTTCTCCTTTCTTCTGACGTTTCTTCTCTTTCCTCTCCTTTTTCTTCTTGCGGTTCTCTTTAAATATCTGAAATTTGTTGTCTACATCTTGCACACCTTCCCTATAAATAAATGACACATGGAAAATGATAATCCAGTGTCCTTATCAAATAGGCGCACTCCACAGACTACTCCTGAAATCAAGTGTATCGTCTTACAAGCCACATAGAGGATTTCATACCAACCCTCCAAACGCATTTCCATAAGAGCAAATTTCTATTTCAAAATGTGTCAATTTTAAGAAACAGCAACGCAATCACATCGGAATGAATAGAGAGTGTTAGAAGTTTAATGTGTTGAGCTCTAATTTCAGAAAGATCTGCCCCTTAGTATACAATGCTAAGCACACTTGCTCATTACACACTAGGGCTCATTTATCAACACTGGGCAAATTTGCCCATGGGCAGTTACCTATAGCAACCAATCAGTGATTAGCTTTTTGAAGCCAGCTGCAAGTACAACAATGAATGCAGCAATCTGATTGGTTGCCATTGGTTACTGCCCATGGGCAAATTTGCCCAGTGTTGATAAATGACCCCCAGTGTGTCTACTTAACATATAAACTGCCTTGCGTCTAAAATAACACATGAGAAGAATTTAACATTCAAACATAAACCAATACTTACTTAAATGGGTGAATGTGACCCTTTAGCCTATCCTGCACTTTCACCCCTTTCTCTTTCTTGTAAAACCTGAAACACAATAAGTCATTATAATCAGGGTCATCACAGGGAATGAGGTAAAACAATTATTAACCACTTAAAAGGGTGGTTCACCTTTATTACGCTATGGAACGGCCAATTCTAAGCAAGTTTTCAATTGGTTATCATTATTTTATAATTATTTGCCTTTTTATTCAGACTCTTTGCAGCTTTCAAATGGGTGGCGCAGACTCCCTTCTAAAAAAACAAATGCTCTGTAAGGCTACAAATGTATTGTTACTTTTTATTACTGATCCTTCTATTCAGGCCTCTCCTAGTCATATTCCAGTCTCTTATGCAAATCAATGCATGGTTGCTAGGGGAATTTGGACCATAGTTACCAGATTGCTTAAGATGCTAATTGAACAGTTGCTGAATAAGAAGCTAAACAACTCAAAAACCTTCAATAATAAAAAATGAAAACCAATTGTCATATTAAAAGTTATCTCAAAGGTGAACAACCGCTTTCACTAATACCTTCTGCATACCTTCAAATTTGATAAGGCTTACTCATAAAAACATTTTGATTTTGATTTAAATGGAATTGTATTATAGGTTTTTAGACATGTAGCTGAAACAAGGATGTTGCCCTATACTTAAAGAATAACTAGAAAGAATTACTTTGCATTCTTCATGCTTACCAAGTATACCGTGCCACACAGAGGGTTACTGGTTAAATTAAGGAATGTTGGCCTGGAACATAGTATTTGTACCTGGATAGAGAACTGGCTAAAAGATAGACTTCAAAGAGTGGTGGTAAATGGCACTTTTTCTAATTGGACCAGTGTTGTTAGTGGGGTACCGCAGGGCTCTGTACTGGGTCCCTTGCTTTTCAACTTGTTTATTAATGACCTGGATGTGGGCATTGAAAGTACGGTTTCTATTTTTTCAGATGATACTAAATTGTGCAGAGCTATAGGTTCCATGCAGGATTCTGCCACTCTGTAGAGCAGGGATCCCCAACCTTTTGAACCCGTGAGCAACATTCAGAAGTAAAAGGAGTTGGGGAGCAACACATGCTGGAAAAATCTTCTTGCGGTGCCAAATAAGTGTTGTGATTGACCATTTAGTATCCCCTATGTGGATTGTCAACCTGCATTGAGGGTCTGTTTGGCAGTACATCTGATTTTATGCAGCCAACACTTGCCTCCAAGCCTGAAATTCAAGAATAAGCACCTGCTTTGAAGCCACTGGGAGCAACATCCAAGGGGTTGGAGAGCAACATGTTGCTCACGAGTTACTGGTTGGGGATCGATCACTGCTGTAGAGTGATTTGTCTAAGTTGGGAAACTGGGCAGCAAACTGGAAAATGAGCTTCAATGTTGATAATGTTTGGCAAAAATATAAATGTAAGTTATACACTAAATGGTGTTTTGGGAGTTTCCTTAAATGAGAAGGATCTTGGGGTTTTTATAGAAAACAAGTTGTCTAATTCTGGGCAGTGTCATTCTTTAGCTACTAAAGCAAATAAAGTTCTGTCTTGCATAAAAAAGGGCATAAACTCAAGGGATAAAAACATAATTATACCTCTTTATAGATCCCTAGTAAGGCCTCATCTGGAGTATGCAGTGCAGTTTTGGACTCCAGTCCTTAGGAGGGATGTAAATGAGCTGGAGAGAGTGCAGAGACGTGCAACTAAACTGGTTAGGGGGATGGAAGACTTAAATTATGAGGAGAGACTGTCCAGCTTGGGGTTGTTTTCTCTGGGAAAAAGGCGCTTGCGACGGGACGTGATTACACTTTACAAATACATTAGAGGACATTATAGACAAATATCAGGAGACCTTTTTACCCATAAAGAGGATCACCAGAGGCCTCCCCTTCAGACTAGAAGAAAAGGACTTTCATTTGAAACAGCGTAGGTGGTTCTTCACAGTGAGGACAGTGAGGTTGTGGAATGCACTGCCGGGTGATGTTGTGATGCTGATTCTCTTGATGCTTTTAAGAGGGGTTTGGATGATTTTTTGGACAGACATAATATCAAAGTCTATTGTAATACTAAACTCTACAGTTAGTATAGCTATGGGCATATATGTGTGGAGGGTGTATGGATGCTGGGTTTTCATTTGGAGGGGTTGAACTTGATGGACTGTCTTTTTTCAACCCAATTTAACCATGTAACTATGTAAGTGCAGCGATCATAAAATCTCTCTAGGTTTAACCTAGATACACTGAGAATAGATAGTGGCATTACCTGGATTATTTTTTTCAAACCTCAAAAAGTTGGCCTGTTTTTAAAAATATACTGAAACAACATACTGTTTAGTTACTTCCAGACATTAAACTGTGACTCTGTTATTTTATGACCAGATACATCTCTGGGCCTAGAAACCAAACGTCTAAGCATACATATTCAAACAAAGACACCTTTTCCCCAGTACCAGTTTTCCACGACTATAACATTTCTCCCCAGTACCAGTTTTCCACTATTAAAACATTTCAGTGAACATTCTCCACACTCACCCAGGCTTACTGCAGTCACATTCATCAGGTTTTCTCCTTTTGAGGTGTCCTCGTACTTCCCTTAAATTCTTGATTTTATCCTGAAGAGCTTCAATCTGGAAAAAGTACACAGTTATATTAGCATTAGGATATAAATATATATTTATCTGTGCAATATCCACCAGTCTGGCATTAGAATATTATCTCCCACCAAAACAAAGGTGAACATATTTTTGAGTATTCCCTAGCAAAACATCTGTACTATAGTTCTAAAGGAACATTCCCTAATATTTTTGGAAGGGGCTTCGTATAAAATCAGAGATTCAGGTAGAATTCTTGTATGGTTTTACTCAGCACCAACGACTGGCACATTAACAAGTCTATATGGATATTTACTTGCTTTCCTTGACTTCAGCAAGTTAATGTAGAAGGGCCTCTAGCGTCTTTGTAGTACAGTGGCCTTCAGCTTTGGGAGGCTTGTCATGGCAAGTACCAGAACTTCAAAGAAACTTTGAACATTATGCAAGAAATTACTTTTATTTACCAAGAAAAGTGTTTTCTAAATCAGGGTGTGATTAACTTAACAAAATCGTGCAAATGAATCAGAAAAGTGATAAGCGGATTCTTTATTTGTTAAGCAAGGATGACAAGCCTATGGCCTATGTTTCATAAAATAGCTTGGGGAGGAGAAGAATGGCAACAAATCTCTATTCTGAAAAACACAAGGACAGTTAATATTATGTACTCATACCCTCCCTACAAACAAGCAGGGCCTAGTCAAAGTGAGCAAGTAAAATTGTCACTATAGTAATGGTTTTTGTTATGGAGGTGGGATTACAGAAAATTGACTTTGAATTTCAGATTAACTTTAACAAAATAAAAGGATAGTGTTCTTCCTTATTTTCTAAGATGACAAAAAGATATACATATATACTACCAAGGTAATTAAAGAATATATATATTACTTTAAACGATGGCAGTATATGCCAATATTTTGAGAGGTTTTTAAACTATTTGCCTTTCTAGTCTATTTCTTTCCATTCTACTTCATTCCAAATATGATATCGCCAAACGAGTAGATCTCCCTGTCTATGGCCACCTTTAAGATAGATTTACATATTTTGGTGTTCAGATTATAGTCTGTCATTAAAACGATTATCTGGCTGCTAGGGTTAGTGTGGCTGTAGCAACCAGATAAATAAGTCCAAACTGGGGGAGTAAAACTATTATCTGGCTGCTAGGGTTAGTGTGGCTGTAGCAACCAGATAAATAAGTCCAAACTGGGGGAGTAAAATACAAAAAAATTTTAAAATTACAAAATTCAAAAATATACTTAGAATTCTAGGTGATTTGCACCTGTGTAATTGTATCTTGAAGTATTTGTCCCAACTGCAATCATTATAAGCTGGTGCCTGTGCATAAGCAGATCTGCAGTGTTCTACTGTTCTCTGGAGGAACTTGCAATGAGTCATAACATGCTATTCAGTAGAAAATATGTGGGTGAACATTACCTCTTTATCAATGTAAGCTTTGTGATCCTTCCAGGCTTTGGTTGAGTGATACAATTCTCTCTCGCAATGTACAGTATCATTGGTTAGAATATAACACCTAAGCAAGAAAAATGAATGGTAGATTAAAGGTGTACATGGTGAAAAAAATAAGAACAGAAATTATAATTCATCACATTTTTATATATTAAAAAAAAAATAGCCTAGAGATTCCATCTTTTACTTTCTGCTTTATTATTGGGTTAAACCCTTTCAGGCACTAAGCAAGCTACTGAATGTATAAACTTTATTTCAAAGAAAGAGGAGTTATGTGTATATAGGGGCCCATTTATCAAATTATCAATACAGTGGGGGTAATTTGCCCATGGGCAGTAACTCATGGCAACCAACATAATTACTGCATTCATTGTTCTATTTGCAGCTTTAAAAAGTTAATCACTGATTGAAAACCTCCCATGGGCAAATTTGCCCAGTGTTGATAAATGACCCCCAATGAGTTTGTGAAAAAAATGAGCAGGAATATTTCGGGTTTTTTTTTCTTAAATAAACAAGCATTTGAGAAAACAAATCAGTTTTCCCCTCACATCCTCGATTTTTTCATGAACTCCAGTTTTGATAAATCTAACCATAAATGACTGAATGGTGATCAGAGAGATGGGGGAGTAAACTCTAGATGTAACTAGGTTTGGTCAGGGGGCCCCCTCCGGGTGGCTTGCGCATGCAGCAAAAGATTGGCACGCATGCACCAAAAGAGCCACTTTGCGCACGTGTGTGAAAGGAACCGTGCAGCAAATTGTTTTTTTTATTACTTGTAGGGTCGGGAGAGGAGGTCTGGCCCAGCGGGGTCCCATGAGGGCCAAAGCCCACTGGGTTTTCCTGGCATCCCGCCGGGCCAGTCCGACCCTGGATGCAACTACAGTCACATGT
The DNA here is from genome assembly GCA_024363595.1 of Xenopus borealis. NCBI lineage: Eukaryota > Metazoa > Chordata > Amphibia > Anura > Pipidae > Xenopus > Xenopus borealis. The sequence goes on along the minus strand of CM044441.1, from coordinate 123,099,574 downwards.
GGCCCCTTATAGGAATAGAGCCACTTCACTCGGCTCTACTGAACCATTGAAAGTGGTTGAAGCCGAAAGAAATTATTTTCTTTTGTCCTCATTCATATTAAAAAAATGTGTGTGTTGCCCATAGAACAAACCTTTTCAGTTTGAGGGTAAATGCTAAAAACAAATGGACAGTAAAACAAAAACTACATACTTATGCGTGACTCTGACAGATGCAGATTGGCTTGCACCAATAACTCCATCAGCTAACATCATATCATCATCATCGGGAATAGTGGTCATATACTCCTCATCTTCCTCGTCTTCTTCATTGTCATCGTTATCATCTTCGTCATCACCTACTTCCTCCTCAGAAACAGAATGCCTCTTAGTGATACTTCGTAGCTGGGAAGCCTGGTGTTCCTCTTCGTCATCCAGATTTATGTCATAGATTTCACCTTCAAACTCAACGGAAAGTGAGCGTGTGTGCCGAGTGTGGACAAAACGAGGATTGAATTCTGTAGACCAAAGAATAAGGTGATGTTTACAGGCATTTGCTAAAAGGTTTCCCAATCAAAAACTGTTCCGTCACAAATGATGAGAGTATTGGATTTGAGACTTCAAAAAAGGGTCCACACTACAAACATTAAAGACATTGGTACAGGTCACTTAGAGTGTTTTGTAGCAACATGGGTGGGAGCCAGGGTCGGACTGGCCTGGCGGGACACTGGGAAAAAACCCGGTGGGCCCTGATCCTCATGGGCCGCCACCAGGCCAGACCCACCTCTCCCGATTCGGACTAATCAAAACAAAAATGTGTGCCGTGGTGCTGCGTGCATTTGGCAATTCATGGTAGGGGGCGGGGGCCTTGGACAGCAGCCCGGTGGGCCCCGGGTCCGACTCTGGTGGGAGCAAAGTGCTGAAAATTGCCCCCATTATCCCCACATGCATTTTCTTCACAAGTGATTATTGGTTTGAAAAAAAAAACAAACGCTAGCTGCCCCCTCCCTCAAAGCTATTTTATAAACTTGTTCTTGCTGTGCTCTGGTCTCACCTTTATACTACAGATATGGGATACGTTATCCAGAAACCCATCATCCAGAAAGCTCCAATTTACCGGAACACCATCTCCCTTAGTGTCTATTTTCATCAAATAATTCAGATAAAAAAAAAAAAAAAGAAACCTTTTTTCTGTAATAATAAAACAGTACCTTGTACTTGATCCCAACTTAGCAGGAAAAACAACCCTATTGGGTTTTTCACATTTAAATAATTTCTTAGTAGACATAGTATAGAGATCCAAATTACAGAAAGATCTTTTATTTGGAAAACCGCAGGTCCTCAGCATTCTGAATAGCAGGTTCCATACTTGTATTCACTTCATAGCATCCATCGCATTGACTAAAATAAATTTTAAGTGCTACAAAGCAATTTTCAGTGGTTATGGTGCTTTTGAATTACTTAGCATTATTTTCTGGCCCTTTCTTTAACCAGCAGTATGCACAAACAAATTTATAGAATCAGAAAAGACCTATTATTAGAAGTCCACATAATACACAAATCACATATATTAACACTGTCTACAGCACACTAAAAAGTGACAATATAAGACATCAGAATGGATAAAACTCTGGATATATGACTTGTACAGGCAGAAAAGTAACAGGATGTGGGAAGCCATCACTCTAATTTACCCAATGGCCATAACTATTTTGTTTTTATTATACATGGTCCTCAAAAACCAACCTGGTCCTTCGTTGCCGCTACCATTATCGTGACTGAAATGACATAGCTTTAAATGTTTCCCCCTTCAGACACAAACAGTTCATGTGATTCATAAGGTTTTCCCATCCATCTCACTTAATGGAGCAGCTGTACACATAGCATTTAGCTGTAACCCAAACATCTGGTGGCTTTTCATTAGACCAACCTTTGTCCTTAAATGAGCTCTGACATCAGAAGGATCAATTAAGCTAATTGAAAAATTGAGTGAAATACAGACAGACTGAGATTCACACCAAAAAGAAGGGACTGTTTTTTTTTCTTCTGTTGGTTAAAATAAAAGAAGTTAACCAACATTTTAGAATATGTAATTTTGCGAAGAATATTTTCAGGATACTAATTAAAAATTCTGAAAACATAGCACTTGGCCTCTATACCCTGTAACCTCCCTACTTCCACAAATTGCTGTTTACTTTAGACCTTTATGACACTGTGAAGCGTTCCACGCACAAGGTTATTATAAAGCTAAGGGGGGATTTTAACAGCCCTTATTAGTACCACACAGGCCACAGGTGGGAGCAATTATCAGTGACATTTGGAAGAAACATATGAATCTCTCACATTACACTCATTTCTTTGATTCTGTCTCAGGGGCAGAACAAAATGTAACAAATTTAGCAAACCATTTCCCCTGGGAAAGTCTAACTATTTACCATTATGGACTGGCATTGTGTTAGCAGTATAAATGATGGCATTTGGATGACAGAATTGTTTCAGAAATCCAGTAGGGGCCACTGCGAGATAAGAATTAGCAGAAGAATTTGCCTATGTATCAATAAATGTTAAAAAAAAAAATCACAATAAAGCTGGTATAACTTTTACGGCATCAACCTGGCCCTGCAGTGAAATGTGTAGGATGAAAGCGCAGCCCATATACACACACAGACCAATCTGGTCTTTGGCCAGTGGCATACTCCTACTAAACAAGCCTCAGCAGGGAAGAATCACTTAAAGGAACAGTTCAGTGTAAAAATAAAAACTGGGTAAATAAATAGGCTGTGCAAAATAAAATATATATATTTCTAATATAGTTAGTTAGCCAAAAATATAATGTATAAAGGCTGGAGTGACTGTATATCTAACATAATAGCCAGGACACTACTTCCTGCTTTTCAGCTCTCTAACTCTAAGTTAGTCAGCAACTTGAAGGAGGCCCACATGGGACACAATTGTTCAGTGTTTGCAATTGATCCATAGCATTCAGCTCAGATCCAAAAGCAACAGTTGTGACTCATGTGGGCCCCCCTCAAGCCAATGATTGGTTACTGCCTGGTAACCAATTAGTGGAAACCAAGAGAGTTGCAAAGTAGGAAGTAGTGAGTCACATCAGCCTTTATACATTACATTTTTGGCTATCTATATTGAAAACTTTTTACTATGCACAACCCATTTATCCAGTTTTTATTTTTATACTGAAAAATTACTTTAAGGCAATCCCATTCTGTTTCTCAGTTACAGTATATGCAAACTCATGTTTCTGCTCTGTATTGCTATCATGTCTTCCTCCACTCTGTCATCTTAGACATGGGTTTGCAAACCTACAGAATTCTGGTAACTCTGTAAGAACATTTCCAATAGGGATGCACCGAATACAGGATTTAGTTTGGTATTCGTCCATTTTCAACAGGATTCGGCCAAATCCTTGTGCCTGGCTAAACCGAATCTGAATCCTTAAAATCATGTGACTTTTCGTCACAAAACAAGGAAGTAAAAAAAAAAATTCTCATGAGCGGCTGCCTTTTACCCTTCCTCTCACTAATTTGCATATGGAAATTAGGGTTCGGATTCGGAATCTTTCACAATGGATTCTGGGGTTTGGCGGAATCCAAAATAGTGGATTCGGTGCATCCCTAATTTCCACCAAAGTTACATTTTTGTGCAAATTGCAGCATTGGGCAGTATTTCAAATTCCATCAACTACAACATTAAAGATCATTGTTGATTGCCTTTAAAAAGAATTGCATTGCCAAATATCCTACATACTGTTTACTCTTTAGCAGAACTCTGATGCACTTACTTTTAGCACCGGGGGTTCTCATGAAAAGTCTCTGTTTCTTCTTTTGACTTCTGCTGGGTTTGTAATCGGCTTCCCCACATACACACTCTTTATTCTTGCTTCCATAGCCCTTTGAATTTATGCTCCGTGTCCTCTTCTTTAGTGAAATAGTGTCCGAGGACCCTTTACATTTGTGAATGCGAAGCTTCCCAGACATGTCTTCAATGCACTGCCATTTCTACAAGGGATGACAAGGATGGAGTTTACAGGGAAGTCATTGAGAATCATTTCAAATGTGTCAAGTTCAATATTATGAAATCTGACTTGAGACTATTGGTTGAAAGAACTACACTAAGAAAGAACATGTTACAAGTTTAGAAGTGAACAACACTTAGATAGTAATTTTTAAGAAACCCTAAGTAGTTTCACTTAGAGGCTACAAATCCAAAGGGACCCTTATCCTAATCTGAAAGCAATGTGAATACTAGAACCAGTCGGTATATTTCTTATCAATATCTAATGAGGTAGTCATTTATTTCAGTGAATGTAAGGTCTTCGGTGCCTTAAATTCTAATAGCTATCTCTGGGCAGAAATTCTGGATATACAGTACTTTGTGGATATCACACATATGAGGTATTGGCACTTCCAAACCTGGCTGCTGGAGATAAAAACGAACAGTTATGTTTTCATGAAGAAAGAAAAAAATCTTCCAAGTTTATAAAGTGCAGGAATTTTGCTCAGAGAAAAAAATATAAATCAAACAAAATGGGAAGTAAAGTTCACGTATCAGTCCCTGTACAGGCTTTGTAGGGGCCAGGCTCTCGTTGGAAATTAAAATAAAGCAGACAGCTAAGTAGCTCCAGACTGGATCTCTGACTTGAGACTATTGGTTGAAAGAACTACACATGCGGATGGATAGGGAATAAGAAAGAACATGTTACAAGTTTAGAAGTGAGCTAACAACACTTAAATAGATAGTAATTTTAAGAAACCCTAAGTAGTTTCACTTAGAGGCTACACATCCAAAGGTACCCTTATCTTAATCTGAAAGCTATTTGAATACTAGACCCAGTCGGTATATTTCTTATCAATATCTAATGAGGTAGGGTCAGGCTCTCATTGGAAATTAAAATAAAGCAAAATGTATTTTCTAATAACCCTTCTCACTCTACTACGAGCAGACAGCCAAGTAGCTCCAGACTGGATCCAACAGCTGCTCCCTAAGAGGTTAGCATTTGATGTGTAGTAGGAAAGGCATAGGGGTCTCAATTATTCAATAAACGTGCTACACAAATGCCAACCGTTATAATGATGGGATATTAGATTACTCTATTGCTTCTGGGAAGATACTTAACCCAGTGGATCATCATTATATTTGGCAAATGAGAAACAGTAGTTGATAAATAGTTTATCAAAGACATGAATTGCTGCTCCATGCCAACACCTCTCTCGGTTGATAGGATTTACAACTATTGCTTCCTAGAAAGATGTATGGTTTTCACCCTACACCAAACCAGCTGAAATGTCTCTATGTGCAGTATCACATTACTCCTGTCAGCTCAAGTGTTGGACAGTCAAGTTATATTTATGGACAGAGTTTTAAACCAGCACATTGAGGGTAACAGCTGATACGTGTTAGGGAACATTTTTAGCATACACTACTCTAGTAGCAAGCCACTTGCACGATGTACATACATGCCTCATGGGCCATTTACATTTTCAGAGTAATCCAAAATAAAAATCCACTGCCCTTTAGAGACACTTTAGCCTTAAAAAAACCTATAAGGTCCATTGTAAACGTGAGCTATTATTAACATTAGCATGTATTTCTATAGCGCCAACATATTGCGTATCGCTTTAGTTTCTTAAGTCAAGAAAGGGTAAGTTGCGCTCATCTGCTAGTAGGCATATTTCTATTGCCAGGCTTACTTAAAAGCGGAGGAGAGAGAAGGATAAAGTGGACAACCCAGCACACCATTCATAAAAACAGCATGCCTCTCATTAACCAATAATAATAACAAATAAATTGTCTAAAAACTAAATATAAAATACGATCTAAGGAGCATTATCTGTGTAATAACTGAAAGGTCTTATCCATCCCTATAGATTCAGATATTGCCAAGGCTGTACATAGTAGTAAACGGGCCCAATGTGTTAGGAGGATAGAGGTAGATATGTGCTAAGCTTTGGCTGTTTCTATTGAAAGGTCTTGTGCTTCCTCTCATTAAATTGCCTTTTATCTGTGCCTCTGTCTCCCTGTCCAGGGTGTTTTTAAGTCTGGGTAGAAAAATACATTGTGAAGATTTTTTTGATAGCATTTATATTTTATGTTATTTATTTGGGAGTAATACCCTAAGGCACTGTATGATTTGGTAATGAAGTATAAGGGTTAAGCTCAAACACCTGTGACAACACATTCTTTCCTATTAGAAATGAAAAAGTGCTGCATGAAACCCTTTGCTTATTGTATGCCGATGCACATTATTTGGTGATAATCACTGCCCAGGGCTAAATGTGGTCCATCCTTTTGAAGTCAACTATAATTCCCCCGAATCAGAGTTAGGGAGGTTTCACTGAGGCAGTTTGAACTTGATAAAAGAGTTTGAACTTGATGAGCGATGTGCAGGTCAGGAAAAACTCAACATGCACCGGACCTTAATGCGCACCAGACCCTTACCTGTATAACGTTACTATTGTAGGACCTGCAACTGACCTGCACCCATGTCATCTCACTCTGTATGCTAGTCCTGTGCATGCCTCTGCTTCCAAGACATGGAATCTTTGGCGAACAGTCTAACCCACACCCAACACTAACCCGCAAAGGTTGGCCAAAGTTCAACCTGCCCAACAGGTGGTCAACCCATGGGTCACATTGTGTTTCATGTCAATTCACACATCACTAACAGACCAATCACTTTTACACCTCATCCATTATGTCAATAAGAGTGACCCACGGTGTGTCATGGGATTTCTGACTCCTACTACTTGTATCGGAGATCAAAACATTGCATCTAATCAGGGTTAGCACAGATGTACTTAAGTAGTCACAGTGCAAAGGAGGCATGGTATGTTTTTGGTTTACTAGGTAATCTCATTGTGATTGGTCAGGTTTGATGGAACGTGAACAATAAATCATATCATGTAACAATCCCCTGGTTTGGCAAGTGTTGCAGTAAATACTTGCACAGCTGGGGTCTGGATAAGGTATTGGATCTCACACCTGCTCCTGTGACTTGACTCACAGTGACATTTTAGATGTATACCAAATACTGTATATGTATACAGCTGAATTATTCAGATATGAAATCACATTTTAGAATTTCCAATTTGTTTTTAAAGTAAAAATTAAATATACAGACATGCTACAATCAATGAATATTGTGTTGTGTAAGAAGAAGTTAAATTACTTAAATACACAAAAGAAAGCACACAGTAAAGTGAATATATTTATTTGCGGTTTAGGTTCAATTGCAGGAACTTTGCGGTTACGCATGCACACCGACACTGATTTACTGTAGAGAAGAAAAAATAAAGGAGAAAAACTGAAACTGTTCAAATAAAAGGCTGAAGTGGTCTATGGTGTCAGGAAGGGTTTGCCTGGGAGCTCTCGGCCAATATCTGGCTCGCCCTCTAACACCTCCACCAAGCAATCTCAGACGTGTATGGATTTACTCAAACTGTGCAGCTGGATTTGGAAAAGACGTTTACAAATGAACAGTTGGAAAAACAGACTTCTGAGCCAAACCAAATTACTTTTTTCTTTGTAAAAAGTATTACTATAGGAATATGGACATGATGCTATCCTAAAAGGACAAAAGAATTCAACAAAAGCAAAAAAAAAAAAAAAACACTGAATAATGATGTGGAATGTCTGCTTAACAGAGTACTTTTTCTTCCTCCTGATTACAGATGCAGTCACTTTGGATGGTGAGTTTAATGCGTTGCGACTTAACTCATTTATCTCATTTATCCCACTTATCACAGAATATTGTGTCACAGCATCCCATCCAATTAAAGAGTTCACCATTGAAAACAATGGAGCTTTGGTATGCTAATGAAAAGGTTAAATGCATTAAATGAGTTAAGATAACTTTAGATAACACAGTTTCTTCAATTAATGCTGAGTCACGACGCATTTAACTTACAAATCCAAGTGACTCTATCTGTACAACGGAAGTGACAAAAAAAGGTGCAATTATTAAAAATACCGGGTTGATAAAGGGTACAATTTATAGGAGAGGATAAAACATCAAGGAATGTTTATTTTGAGAGCTGGTATAATTTTTGCTGAGAGCATGGAAATGAGTGTTGGGGGAACACAGTGTGACTGGAAGAAAACAATTGTTGAGAGTGGGAGTAAATAATTGCTACGGAATAATTAGTTGTAAGAAAAGAGTGATGAGGAGACATTTACTGGTAGGAGAGGAGTGCTGGGGAGGCAAATTTGATATGAATAGCAAAAAAGTGAGTCAACAAAGAATGTTAACAGAGAAGAAGTTGGTGATAAACACATGTGGAGTAGTGACAAATAAAGTAAATAATTAAAGACACAAGTACAAAAATAAAGGTAGTAATAGGAGGGTGATAATAGTGTATTGACATAAGTTGGAGAGTATATCTGAAGTGAATGAGGCAAAACAACAGGTATTAAAAAGAACTAAGTGAAGGTTTGAGGGAATCTGAATAATTATCTACTAGGTTAGGGGAAGGAAGAAATGCTTAACAGTGAACGTGTGGAATAAACGCAATAAAGGGATGAACGAGTACAGAAATACACCAAAGGTACAGAAAATGGACCAGGGAAAGGAAGGATTGGGGGGCTGACAATATGAAGAAAGGGAAAGAGGGTTTGGAGAATAGAGTAATATACAAAGAGAAGAAATCATTAATTTGAATACATTCCAGGAAACGGAGCTTGTTAAATTGTAGAACATACAGCCAGATTAAGTTCATACACTGAGGGGAGGAAGTGTTGGCTGGTGAAATATACCCACCACAGAAAAGAAGGAAATAACATATACTAGAAAGAAAGGCTTTATCAACTAAATTATTTCACTAGATTTGAAAATCTAGTTAAGAGGCACCGTGTATACTGGGATTATCCTGCTTGCTTTCCACGTCAAAGGTAAGAAGCTCAAGCTCTGGGGTACATGGCTACCGTTTAAGAGAACTTTATGATGGTTTATGTGGCAGTTAGAAGGTTTTCTTTAATTCCACAGCTGCCACCAGTGATGTTTTCTTTTTAATTAATGGCATTGACCCGACTGCCCAGCAAACCAACTCCGGCTGTTATCTGCCATAAACCAGATGGGAAGGTGCTTGTTTTGAGAGGTTGGAAACTCCAATAAAATAATTACATTCACATGAACCCTCAACATTGTTCAACACTGTTATCTAAAAGTACAAGCTTGTAAAACAGGGATACTTGTTCAGAGCCGACCCGCTATTGTGAGGTGTCCTAGTTTTCTTAGCCAGTCATTGTGAAGAGTTGTGATGGCAAGAAGGCTGTTATGAAGAACATTTTAGTGTAAAGTATATAACACCATTTGCTTCAAATTGCATGCCAACCATAAACTGAACTTTTACCTGTTTGATAGAAAATAAGGTTCTTCAGTGGGAGCTAATAGGGCAGGTACACCTAGACAGGAGGCACCACAAAACAAAGCACAGATTTCTCACATCTATATTACGAGAATCAACCGACCTGCACTTGTGAAGGGATTTGCAAATAATCGGTTGTGTGGTAAAAAGTAAATTCTTTAGTAAGAGATTTGTGTGGAGCAATAAGCTTAATACTGGCTCACAGGAATGCAATCCTATGATAATCTTTAAAGGAATTCTTTTTTGGACTTATTCATAATAGTACAATCAGTACAAAAACCTAAAGTCAGGCATTTGCTGACAAACTATTTTATAGACATGATTTAAAGTGGAACTATCATGAAAAACAAAAATGTAATATAAGCTTAAGAAATAAATAACTTACTAAATATAGTCAATTCAAAATCCTGTACCCTATCTGAAATAAGTAAGCTATTCCTCTCCCAGCAATCTGTTGTTCTATATAGAGTCAATTTTCAAAAATCTGACTCCAACGCAAAGCCTGTGCATAGAGAGACAAATTGCTTATAGGGAAACAGGGACAAAGTGAAAAATTAGTATTTTCTGAGATTATGCACTATTTTTTGATTTAGTACAACTACTTAAATCCTGGAACACACACACACACACACACACACACACACACACACACACACACACACATACATATATAGTAAAACCGTGATAGGGTGAGCTGAATGAACTGAATGAAACTTAAGTAAGAGGAATGGTTAACTAAAAGAGGACCATACATTTATAGGGTATAAGGCAGTGATCCCCAACCAGTAGCTCGTGAGCAACATGTTGCTTTCCAACCCCTTGGATGTTGCTCTCAGGGTCCTCAAAGCAGGTTCTTATTTTTGAATTCCAAGCTTGAAAACAAGATTCAATTGCATAAAAACCAAAGTATTGTGCCAAGTAGAGCCAATCACAGCCCTTATTTGGCACCCAAGGGACTTTTTCATGCTTGTGTTGCTCCCCAACTCTTTGCTCAGAGGTAAAAAAAGGTTAGGGCCCCCTAATATAAAGGTTTCTGCTTAGGTACAGTATGGACTATAGGTACTACAAGAGTAGAGATTGGATAAAGTGTGAGTCTCAACTACAACCCAATCATGCATGAATTGGTTACAGATGGCAATAATAGGTACCACTAAATTCACTCCTCCTCGGTCACCTCACCTGCCCTGGCTGTTCACATGCAGTCTGGTATCTGGCCTGTTGGCACAGCTCCTTCACTCGCTCGTATTTTGGCAAGTGATTGGACTGTGGAGTGCTTTTGCTTGGCTCCTCCTTCTTTCTCAGAAATTTTCTAGTAAAACAAGAAAAAGCACAGTGAAGTAGATTAGCAGAGTTGTCCTCATACAATAATTAGAGCACAGCTGATTCTGCAGCATTGAGTTTAGAGATGAAAACACTTTCCCCAACTGGAGATCAACTTTTTCAGATCACTTATACATAATAAACTGTAAATAACAGTCATATAATAATGGCCACTATATTACCACCTAGAGAAACTGTCGTTCCAGACAATAACTTGTGTTCCTTAAAATAACTATGCCGAAAACAGCAAAACAAACGTTTTTTGGACTCCTTGGCATTATTCTTTTCAATATTTCAATGAATTGCATAACAGAACGTTTGCATGTGTTTTTTTTTTTTTTTTTT
>CM044441.1:123066814-123088508 GCA_024363595.1 Xenopus borealis | reverse complement strand
TTTTTTTTTTTTTTTTTTTAGATTCCATAGATTTCCATAGGTTCTATTGATGACACAATCATATGCTCTCTGAATCTATACTTGGGCTTGTATTAATTTTTACTTAGGACACAAGTTTATGTTTTGTTGAACATATGTTTACAATGCACACAGAAGAAGGGATATTTTCTTGAAATTATTATTGTCTTGCGAAATAAAGACCAATTAATTTTCCAAAACTATTAGGTCATCTCATAATTTACTGTTCAGGATGAAGGAAGGACAAATGTTTTCATTTTCTACAGGCTTGAAACATGTATACAATAAAGGCACACCAGCAGTGTATGATACCGAATCACACCGCCCCCTACTAACTACAGGTATGTGACCTGTTATCCAGAATGTTTGGGACCAGGGTTTTTACGGATAATGGATCTTTCCATAATATGGATCTTCATGCCTTAAGTCTACTAGAAAATCATATAGACATTATATAAACTCAACAGGATGGTTTTACTTCCAATAAGCATTAATTATATCTCAGTTTGGATCAAGTACAAGGTACTGTTTTATTCTTACAGAGAAACAAAGAAAAATATTTTTTTTAAATTTGGATTATTTGTATAAAAAGGAGTCAACAGGAGATGGCCATTCCTTAATTCTGAGCATTCTGGAGAGCGGGTTTCCGTATAATGGGTTGCCTCATTTCATAGATTAGGTTAATTATAGAAAATTACAAACAGGGGGCTTAATTATGGTGCTGCAATTCTGGGGGGAAATTTTGTATTGTGGAGACAAATTATAATGATTGCATTTAAAATTGCATTAGCACACTTGCACTTGTGCTCATAAATGCCCCTACAGTGTCTAATTCAATCTCTTTAAAAATTATTTAAAATGAATAAGATCAAGTTATGCTTATGTCAGTGCTGTTCAAGTTATAACAACAGTGCCTTGATTTTTTCACACACAGCAGCCCCACGTTATTATTATAACAATGATGCAATAGAAAGAACTATAAAAATCCCCTGGAGGGCACTATTGGGCACTATTGGGCCCATGGCCCTCCAGTTGGACAACTGTGCTTATATAAAAAGACTTGGTTTTAAGTTGTGGTCATGTATAAGAATTTAATTTTGACAAGGGAAACAACATCTGATTATTACCCTCTTTCCACAAGAAACGAATCTCTCCAAATTTTGTTCTTCTTATTGGTCCGTAGCCTGAAAGTAAAATTTAAAAAGTGAATATTTTTATTCATACAGACACAATTTTCCATGTTTATATAAAAAAAAAAACCAACTAGCCAATGACATTGGGCTGCATTCAAGTCCAGTTACCATATCTCCATATCAACAGTGTTTATTGATATGCATCTCATAATAAAAAATGTTTCTTTGTATGCAGTCATTATTTTCTGTTCAGAGAAGTTATGAAGCCAACTGAATCCATTTGATACAACTGGACTTCAGACCAAAAAGCACTCTCACTTAGCTTGCTGCCTTCCAGTTCCAAAAAAATAACGCAATGAAGATTTCGACAACGCAGGGGTCAGGGTTTGAATATATCAGAGCATGGAAGGGGGAGATATTTTTGCCACCCCAAATCCTCAAAAAAGGCACTGAAAAAGCCATGGAGTCCCATGACCACCTTTTTAAGCAGCAACTAAATTACTGAGATTGCCAATGGCGGGGCCAGCTTGGACCAGTGGTCCAAACTGGACCCGGACATTGGCAATCTCCGAAATGTAGTTGCTGCTTGAAAAGGAAAAATAAAGTAAAGACATAAAAGGCGAACTGACCTGTTACCGGGTCTTTCAATGTCCAGCAATGTCAGAACAGACTTTCCATCCATATCAGGAGGTGTGTCCAGCCCAGCTATATCCAGAATAGTTGGTGCAAGATCTAAATTCAAGACAATCTGAGGCACTCTGTAACACAAAACATAACATAAGTATATTTATGTAAATAATATGGTATCAATGTAGTGTACATATAAGGATGTGGCGGTTCAGAATGGGGGCATCCCAAATACTGGTAATCGGTTGCTCTCTTGTACATAGTGGAATGGACTACTGTGTTAGTGTTCATACTGGATGTGCATTTTCCAAAAACATTTGAACTGTGAAAGTATTCATGTTTACATTGGTTACCAGTGCCTTTTCTCAAGCTCTGACTATTGCTTAGTTCTAGTCTTCAGTGCTTTAAACTTAAAAACAATAAATGGACCTGTTATCCAGAATGCTCGTGAACCAAGTTTTCCGGATAACGGATCTTTCCATAATTTGGATCTTCATACCTTAAGGCTACTAGAAAATCATGAAAACATTAAATAAACCCAATAGGCTGTTTTTGCTTCCAGAAAGGATTAATTACATCTTATTTGGGATCAAGTACAAGGTACTGTTTTAATATCATAGAGAAAAAGGAAATCAATTTTAAAATTTGGATTATTTGGATAAAATAGAGTCTATGGGAGACAGCCGCTCCATCATTTGGAGTTTTCTGGAAATTGGGTTTCCAGATAATGGATCCCATCCCTGTACTACATATATATAATACACAGAGCAAGACAGAGCCTTCAGAACTCCTTTAAATCACTGCTGCTTTTCATTTTAAAAACGATTGAAAATATGGGCAGCTGCTCCCACTTGTACTTACACAGATCCTGGTTCCACGTTAGGACCTCGAACAAAGAAAGGAACACGAATATCAAAGTCATATGGCATCGATTTCCCTTTGACCAGTCCAAACTGCCCTATGTGATAGCCATGATCCGATGTGTAGATGAGGTAGGTGTTTTCCAGTTCCCCAGTGTCCACCAGCATATTATACAACTGCAAACAAAATTCATGGTTTGTTCATGTTTTACTAAATCATAGTAACATAGATTGCATTACATTTATAAATCTTATTACTTTGTAAAAAAAAAAAAAAAGTAAGACAAGTGCTGGTAGAGCAATGTATTAGTAAAGTACTTGTTAATCATCAGGTTGTTAACGCACATCTAAAGATGTAGGTTTCACTAATGTTTTTCAAACAGAGGGTGGCTCATAGAAAAACATAACATCAAGGGTTTGGCCTTTGTTGGTGACAGACCATTATCCATGGCTGACTTAAATGCTCTTTGATTTAAGGGTGTGTATCATGGTGAGAATTTCTTTTCATCTGTATCAGATTTATTCTTAATGGGTAATGGGCCACACGGAGAGATTCCGGGGAGATTTGGCGCCTGGCGACTAATCAGCGCGACGAATCTCCCCGAATAGCTTGGTAGCAGTACGCACCCGCTACACGTAAAGTCACCTGTGCCTATTCACACGCGGCGACGCGATTTTAAAAGTTGCTCAAAATTTGAGCGACTTTTAAAATCGCGTCGCCGCTGCTTAATGAATCTCCCCGAACTGCTTCCCCCTGTCTTCCAGCTGATTAATGAATAATTGCCTGCGCTTATTCACACGTGGCGCTGCGCTTTCCTGAAATCGCTCGAAATTGCCTAAGGAGGCAACATCGAGCGACTTCGGGAAAACGCAGCACCGCGTGTGAATAGGCGCAGGTGATTATTCATTAATCAGCTGGAAGGCAGGGGGAAGCAGTTCAGGGAGATTTGTCTCCCGAAAGAAGAGGCGATTAGTCACCAGGCAACAAATTTCTCCGAATCTTCCAGTCTGGCCTTACCCTTACAGTAACTTTGGACTGCAGCAAGCAGATAGCTGCTGAAATTTTAATTTACCCTAGCAACCAAACAGTGGTTTGAATGCGAGACAACAAGAGAGGCAACAGAAAGTAATAATAGGAATGCACGTGTAGCCTCACAGAGCAATAGTGTTTTGGCTGCAAGAGTCAGTATTTGGAACTTGAAAGAAGCAGAATATGTATGTATTTCTCATTTTACATTTTCTTGTATGTTACACCATTTATGTGGCCCCCCTGAAAAAAAATTTACAAATTTTTTTTTTTTTAATTGTAAAATTTCTACTGTACCTTCTCCATAGAGTCATCAACTGATAAGAGAGTCTGTAGCCTCTTTCTATGAAGCACATTGGTAAACTCCATGTGTATTGGAAGCATGGCACCTGTATACTGCATGATCCAGTGTTTGTCCATATTGGGTGCATAGTTATAGCTCGGAGTTCTGAAAGAAAAACAATATGTAAGCTTTATCAGACACATGAAACTCAATTTGTAGTGTAAACTAGGACCCTAGCACTCCAATCTAACGGAAATCAAGCTAGAACACTATATTTATTCTATAGAATGATTTTCCTTACCTGATTAAACCGTTCTGGACACTCTCTATTTGTTTAGGCTAACAGCTGCCATATTAGCTTGGTGTGACATCGCTTCCTGCCCAAGTCTTTCCCTGATCACTCATAACTCTGAGCTCAGATTACAGAAGGTAGAGGGAGGGGGAGAGGAGCAAACAGAGTATGCTCAAGCCCTAGCCCTGGAGGTTTAAGCTGAAAACAGGAAGTCTGATACAGAAGCTAGAGTCCTGCGTTGGTCCATTTTTTGTGACTAGGGTTGCCACCTGACCGGTATTTTACCGGCCTGACCGGTAAAAATGATTGTTGATCCCAATGTTATTAATAGGGAAATAAGATAAATATACAGGAAGGCCGGTATTTTTTTCTGGAAAAGGTGGCAACCCTATTTGCGACCTGTACCGCAATTCGAAACCTGGACCCGCATTCTTAGCCACCTGGATACGTTACCTGACCCACAAGTACCTTATATGCAACCCGGACCCGAGACCCGCTGAACATCGAGAATCAGGAAGTGCTGTAATTGTAACCGGAAGGGACATCATTGGAAGCAGGTGTGATCAGAAAATATTAGTAAAAATCGCTATTGAGAAGACCCGCACTCAGAACGTCTACCTGCAATCTGCAGGGTTTTTGCTTTCTTAGTTTTAAACCTTTCCTTCTTCTTTATTGGCAAACTCTTTTAACAAATAATCCCATGTGATCTTAACTGGCATCTTCCACAGATCCGTTCTGCTCTTTAAAGGTATGAGACTTGTTATCTAGAATGCTTTGGACCTGTGGTTTTCTGGACATGGGAGCTTTCTGTAATTTGGATCCCTATACCATAAGTCTGCTAGAATCCATTTCCAAATTACCCCAATAGGATTATTTTGCCTCCAATAAAGTTTAGTCACGAGATACTGTTTTGTTATTACAGAGAAAAAGGTAATTATGTTTACAAATTTGAAATTACTTGGAAAAATGGAGGAATGGGGAATGAGCGTCCTGTAATTTGGAGCTTTAGAACAGGTTTCTGGATAACAGGTCCCATACCTGTACTGACAGGTAAAAGCCTGAAAATGCCTGCTTTCGCATTTCGCTGCTCCTTATCTAAAAGCCCAACACAAGTTGCAGCTGGAAGTTCAGAGGGCTATGATTATGCAAAGCTCCTTATCTCTATTTAGATAAACAAACTTGATTACAGGAAGAGAGAGGGGAAGGTAGCAAAGGAAAAAAGCAATGATCTGTGATCCTCTTAAGGCTGGGGACAGACAGGGAGATTTGGGGAGATTCTGTCGCCTGGCGTTTAATACCCTTAGGATGAAAGCACACAGGGCTACTAGTAGCAGCTACTTGCTACAAAATGCCAAAAAATAACCTGCCATAGACAATGATGAGAATTGCACATTGTGTCTTAGGGAAAGGCCAGAAGTGGAGTTTTTACACCGCGTTTTTAAAAAAAAGCTCCGTCCGGTGTAAATACACATGAATTGCACTACCAAAGGAACTAATGGAAAATGCACTAGGGCAATTCACACAGGGCGTTTGGAAGCCGAAATCCGCCACAGGATACCAGTATTGGCGTTTTTTTTTTGCAGAAATACCAATATTTCAAGAAACTACTAAATCAATAGACTCTATGGGATCTGCACCTTTGAAACCACACTTTGCGCAAATACGCAGCATATTTTAAATATGGTGTCCAAATTCTCAGAGAACAAAGAGATGTGCATGTTGGGAAAAGTAACCTACGTGCTGAAAAACGCATGTTGACAGTCACGTGTGGTTTCAGTGACGTAAAAACGTAGCAGAAACGCTGCGTCTGGTGTTGCCCTTAGCAAAGCCAATTATCACTATGGTCTATTTTGTAGCCATGAAAAACAGCTGCTACTAGTAGCTCTTATAATTGGAAAACAATGAGAAAAAAAAATAGGAAAAATAAATTTTCAACAGAAGTCCAATATATTGTGCTCACGTTGAACAGATGTATATATAGGTGATGAATGACCCTCTAAGTCCGTTGCAATGTGCTAATTTTGTTCAAGACCTCTGCTACAATCACCACTCCTTAGAGACAGTCCAGAATATGAATCAAAGCAAGTTGATCTCTGTGTGGAATGTAGGATTACTTTAAATAAACAGCGATATCCCTGCACACAGAGAGAGGAGAAACCCATGGCGTTTCTAAGCAGTACTCACATGTGTTGCGAAGCATTTGGGAAAAATTCTGAAAACTGGGGAGCAGAATCTTCTGGCCCATGAGGGGCTGCATGACTGATAACCATCATTATGGGACGGTGAGGGTACATTTTCTTGGATAATTTAAAGTAGCTAATACTGTCGTTGGTAATCAGGTCTGTGAAGTAATCCTGTAAATTGTAAATAAAAGAATAATGTTAGGGTTAATTTTATTCTGCAGACACATGAAACACCTTTATTCCATACCAAATACCACTGTGTTTTAAGGAGAACTAAACCCTAAAAATGAATATGGCTAAAAATACCACATTTTATATACGGAACATTACACCAGCCTAAAGTTTCAGCTTGTCAATAGCAACAATGATCCAGGACTTCAAACTTGTCACAGGGGGTCACCATCTTGGAAAGTGTCTGTGACACTCACATGCTCAGTGGGCTCTGAGCAGCTGTTGAGAAGCTAAGCTTAGGGGTCGTCACTAATTATCCAGCAGAAAACGAGGTTGGCCTTTTAATATAAGCTGATGCTACAAGGCTGATTATTAAATGCTGATGCTAATTGCACTGGTTTCTGTGCTGCCGTGTAGTAATTATCTGTATTAATGTCTAATCAGCCTTATATTTCTATTCTATGTGTACTGTATATTGTGAGTGGGTCCCTAAGCTCAGTAAGTGACAGCAGCACAGAGCATGTGAATCAGTGAATCAGAAAAGAAGATGGGGAGCTACTGGGGCATCTACTGGGGAGACACAGATCTTTACTGCTAAAGGGCTGTGGTTGCCCCCGGGCTGGTACAGAAGCACAAAACACAATGTACAACATTCATAGCTACTTCTTTAGTTAAGCTTTAGTTCTCCTATACCAAAAGCTGCATAGCCATTTGAATTTGGCTAAACATGACTATAAACTTTAGGAAAATCTGAAAAAGAAAGTGATTAAAATGTAGCAGAAATTAAGCTTCTATCAGCCACAACAAAGGATGTGTGCCACCCCGATACCAGTTTCCTGGCAACACCTTTTATATGGGCCAAACCAAACCCATGATATCCTGCAGAACGCAAGTGTTTGATTAATCTGCAACATACTTTATTTTTCTAATCAAACAGCAACATTTTGTCATGACGGTAATATTCACATAGGAAGCACTGCCCAGATATGCAACGTGATATAAGGCATGTATGGTCCTAAGATAAGCAAACCATACACAGCATGGTCCTTGCTCCGGTGACCCTAACAAGCAATGCAATCATACATCTACAATCATAATTCAATACTATAGTCATAATTCTCAGTCTTAACAGTCTTCCTTAAATGGGAACAATAACATGAGAAAGCCCATAGGAACATCTAAATTATCTGAACTGCAGTAGACCATTATATGGCGTCAATCAGATGCAGAGCGGATAATCCATTATCGTAAAGAGACTTAGATTGTTCCACTTCAATAATGAATGTTCAATAATCTAAAACAATAAATGCACCAGACGGCGTTCTATTCCTTTCGTCCTGGCCTAATCGTGTCCCAATGGCAATTGCATGCAGCTGCACCAAAATGTGAAATACCGGGAGGGATTAGTGTAATGTAGTTATACAGGTTATTTTTATCTTAGATTTGTAGGATTAAATAGGTGGGGATAATTGGATTTTTAACCTTTATGCTGCCAGAGGGGCTCGCAAAAGGCTTTAGCAGTGTGTGCAGTAAAGTATATGTCATTATAAAACAGCGATTTCCGTTTGTACAGCTGCTGACCCTGAAAAGAGCCAGCTTCCTACTACGCCGGCATAACACATAGCCAAGATGGCTCACGGAAATTGTGGGGTTTAGGGAAATTGAGGAAATGGAACCTAAGCAGGAGATGGAAGATGAATTTTTAAATTAAACCACCTGCCAGTACAGCTATCCTGCAGAGTTTATGGGGAGAATGCAGAGGATAGTCTCAGAGGCTCAAGCACTTTCCAGGCGCAGCCAATCATGCGCTAGCTATTCAAAGCTGCACAGCTGCACAGCAGGGTCCCCGAGGGGCCTCACTGCACTAACACAAGTGAACCAGGTGTAACCTTCCTCCTTTAACCAGATCATGTAATTGCCACTGTTACAGTCCAGAACAGCATAAGGCTCCTGAGATGGAGAAGTACAGCATAATGAATGGTCCCGCCGTGATTGTAAGGGTACAGCAACAGGAGACTTTCACAAATCATTACATTTGTTCAGACAAGCTATTAATCCATCATTGGGGGAATTTGGTTTTCTGTTCTATTTTGACAGACAAGTTTTAGAGCCGTGATTTTTATACTTTTAGACCTGCAGCTGCTCTGGATTTCTAGTGCCCAACATGCTCCTATAGTTCAGGTGAGGATGGTTGTTCTAGTTCAGCACGCCCCCTAGGTTTCACAGGACCCTGTTTAGTGGCAAAAATACTCTGTGCTTCTATTTCCGTTCTTCAAAATGTTTGCACGAGTCATTTTGTGCTATGTGTGTCTTGAGCCCATCATTTTATTTTAGTAAGCGCAAAGGAACTTTTAAAAGGAGAAGGAAAGCTACTGAAGTAGTTTATTGCCAATAGATTAGCCACAATAGTGCAATCAACACTATATTTATTCTGTAGAATGCTTTACCATACTTGAGTAAACAGCCCTAGAAGCTCTCTCTCTCTGTTTGTTTAGGATAGCAGCTGCCATATTAGTTTGTTGTGACATCACTTCCTGCCAGAGTCTCTCCCTGCTCACTCATAGCCATGGGCTCAGATTACAGCAGGGAGGGGAAGGAGAGAGGAGCAAACTGAGCATGCTCAAGCCCTATTCCTGGAGGGTTATGCTGAAAACAGGAAGTCTGAGTTAGTCAGCAACTTGAAGGGGGGGGCCACATGGGACATAACTGTTCAGTGAGTTTGCAATTGATCCTCAGCATTCAGCTCAGATTCAAAAGTAACAGTTATGACCAATGTGGGCCTTCCCTCAATTCACTGATTGGTTACTGCCTGGTAACCAGTCAGTGTAAACAAAAGAGAGCTGAAAAGCAGGAAGTAGTGTTCTGTTCTGTTAGACTTAGTCACTCCAGCCTTTATACATTACATTTTTGCCTAACTAACTATATTGAAAACATGTTTAATTTTGCACAGCCTATTTACCCAGTTTTTACTTTTATACTGAACAATTCCTTTAAAACCCATTTTCCTGCCCCTTTTCGCTTCTTATAGAAGAGAAACATAAGTGCAGAGGTCCTATCTGAGGTGGGAAATATAATAAAATAAATGACGTACAGTGCAGGAGGAATGCATAAATCATTTGTAAGCAACATTTCCCAACAGCCAGACTGTTTCAGGCTCCTAATCCTTACATAAACAATACAAGGAAGATATATGGACCCAAAACATGAAAAAAAAATTGCTGACTTGCAGATAAATACCCAAGTACCATTGCGTTTAATAGCATTTTGCTTTATAGCAAACAGCAGGCATGGCTGATTCTCGGTCTGCAGAAGAATGATGCACCCGGGTGCACACTGCAGACTTTGGTGCCAAAATGCAGACTCCCACGTTTCTGTGCCGAAATCTGCAGTGTGTGCCTGTACCTAGCCCGATACAGTGGTTTCTGTGTACAGGCAAGGAATGAGGCGGATGCCAACATAGGGGCCGTTTCTTGGACTGCGTTTTTTTTTTGCTGGCCGAGTATCAGCCAAGTCTGGCATTAGCCTCTAAGTTGTGCATGTGTATGTCTTTTTGGGGTTTAGTTTCTAGAGATGACCCTGTGATAATATAAAATAGCACTTGATCTGCCAAACAGATAATGTAATCTGCTTTTGTTGATGGTGTGTGAATGTTGCATCAGCACGTACCAAAGTCAGAGGAGCCACAATAGCTCTTAACTCCCAGATTGGATCAGTACTATGCTATGTAGTAGGACCATCAACCTGGCTATATACACACTCACACAGGTATGGGATCGGTTATCTAGAAACCCGTTATCTAGAAAGTTCCGAATTACGGAAGCCCATCTCTCATAGATAGGGTTGCCACCTTTTTCTAAATAACTTACCGGCCGGCGGGGGCGGGACCAAAAAGGGGCGGGGTCATTACGCAAAAGGGGCGGGATCGTGATGCAAAAAGGGGTGGAGCCACAGCAGCGATCGGGTGAAGACGCGAGAAAGGTAAGTTTTTTTTAGATTTAAGGGAAGGCAAGGGCCTTTTTTAAGGGATATTACAAATTTACCGGCATCTACATTGCCGGTAAATTTGTAATACCGGCCCCGGCCTTGGCTGGTGTTTTACCGGCTAAGGCAGTAAAATACCGGCCGGGTGGCAACCCTACTCATAGACTCCATTTTATCCAAATCCAAATTTTTTCTCAGTAACAATAAAACCGTATTTTGTACTTGATCCGAACTAAGATATGGTTATTGGATTACTGGAAGAAAAACCAGCCTATTGGGTTTATTTAATGTTTAAATGATTTTCTAGTATATGAAGATCCAAATTATGTGATTATACCTTATCCGAAATACATTAAGTCCTGAGCATTCTGGATAACAGGTCCCCTACCTGTAAATATTCCTATATGCATTATTTACATCAGTCCCTGTCCCTGTGGAGCTTACAATCTTAGGGGCCCTTATCACCTTCACACATGAACTGTGGTCAGTTTAATCAAGGGCCAGGTAAACATTTTTGGAATGTGGGGGAAACCCATGCAGATCTAGGGAGAAAATACAAACCCTTTGTAGAATTGTGCCCTGGTTGGATTTGAATATAAAAAGTCTCTATGCTGAAAGGCAACAATGACAACCACTGCATATTGAAATGTTTTCTTAGCTAAATACCAGACACTTCAGTTGCACTTTAAGAATATGCAGAGGGTCCAACTTTATCAATCATAGCAAGAGGGGGGCTTATGCTGCTGAAAGATGCTCCTTAGCATTACTGTAGTTACATCAGCCCAGAGCTTTTGTGGATAGCTCAGGATTTACAGAAATTCAGCTCATAAACTCAAGGCTACATCATTTAGATATCTGGGATTAATTATCTTTTTTTTTTTTTGGTTTAATAATACGTTTCAGAATCACTACACAGGCTGGAAGAATACAGTCACTAAAACAAATATAGGAGCTTTGTTACTAATCACAAGTAACCAAGTACAGAAAAAGATTATTTTCAGACTCACAATTTTAATTACTCTTATCCCCATTAAATATTTATTAAGTAAAATGCTGGGAATTAGTTGTAATACAGATACGGGACCCGTTATCCAGAATGCTCAGGACCTGGGGTTTTCCGGATAATGGGTCTTTCCGTAATTTGGATCTTCATACCTTATGTCTACTAGAAAATCATTAAAACATTAAATAACCCCAATAGGCTGGTTTGCTTTCAATAAGTATATGATAGCACAGCGCTCCTCGTTGGTCGCAGCTCTCGCGGAAAAACCCGGCAGCTTCCATCTGGTACATCCAAACAAGAAAATTGTGTCCCACTTCAATCGTCCGGCGCCGATTGAAGCAGGACACAATTTTCTTGCTTTCAATAAGGATCAATTATATCTTAGTTTGGAGCAAGCAAAATGTACGGTTTTATTGCTACAGAGAAAAAGGAAATCATTTTTAAAAATTTTGATTACAATGAAGTCTATAGGAGACAGACTTTCTGTAATTTGGATCTTTCTGGATAACAGGTTTCTGGATATTGCATCCCGTACCATCAAACCTCTAGCATACTGTAAGTTTTAGCATTACACTTGAGGAGAATAGAAGTATTGAAGACTGGGAAATGTGGATTGAAAGGCTTGTTTTTACTGAATGTACAAGTTTTGATAAAAACAGCATCCTAATTCCCTATACATGCTGACTACAGCCAGTCAGCGATCATTCTTAATCAAAATAATCAAAAGGTTTGTTCATTTCCATCAATAAAGGCAATTTCCTTATTGGCTACTGCACTTTACTCCACTGGTACAAACTTAGCAAAGATTACTACTTGGTTGAATGTAAAATACTGGTGACTGGTTCAAGTGCAGTTTGCAGACAGTGGGGGTCATTTATAAACAGTGGGCAAATTTGCACCTGGGCAGTAACCAATGACAACCAATCAGATGATTGTTTTCTGTGTCTGGCAGAAAAAAGCTAATTACTAGTTGCTATGGGATACTGCCCAGGTGCAAAGTTGGCCACTGTTTATAAAGGAGACCCAGTGGGTCATGGTTAGGTTTGGGTTGCATTTTTTTCCACCACACTCGTGACTACCTTCTGTAACTGAACTGGGGAGTTGGGGGATGAAGTTCCAAAACAACTAGAGGGCAACAAGCTGGGCATCTCTGACTGATGTATTTATTATTCTCAGGCGATGTCCCTAGGCTTCATACATTGCTGGGACCTCCTCTTGTTAAACCAGGCCTGGTTAAAAGGCGCAAGTGGAAAATGTGTGTCAGTGGCAAGTCGTTATGTCAGCAGCCCTCATCCCATGGGAAAGGCCTGTGGATTACAGCGCTTAGAAGTTCTATGAAATCACAGTGTTGTGGGCAGGTCACATTGGCTAACATTGCCCAGCTTTGTTATGAGTGAGGTCCAGCCTTCGAAAGCTTCCCAAAACATTGCTATTTCTCACATATCTATTCCAATTGTACTGTCCTGAGACCCAACACAAATACTTTTTCCATAGCATAATGAGAATCATTATGAAGCTCGGCTTGTTTATGTGTTTTATAAATGGAAATACATGGTAACATCATTTATCGGAACATTAAGGTCCTGTGAATTGCTTCTCTTGCCAGACTCGACTTTCCACTTTTCAGTTTCATAGGGATGGATTCTTTTCACTATTTCAGAAAGTCAAAAGACGTGGTAAGATTGATTTGTTTTTCTTCACACATTTACAACAACTTTTCTCATCAATGCGGGGACAGTTTCCCAAGTAACCAACACAGCAAGACCGGTTCGGACGGGGATTCAAAAGAGGTCCTGGCATTTCAAGTACACAGAGGCCGCCACAGTTCTCCACAAGCCCGTTAAAGGAACAGTTCAGTGTAAAATAAATTTCAGCTCTCTAACTCAGAATTAGTAGGTGACTTTAAGGGGGGCAACATGGGACATAACTGTTCAGTGAGTTTGCAATTGATCCTTAGCATGCTGGTGACCAATCAGTGGAAACCAATGGAGCTGCAAAGCAGGAGATAGTGTTCTGGCTATTACTGCATTTTAGACATCCAGTCACTCCAGCCTTTATACATTACATTTTTGCAATATTTTGTATATTAGAAACATATGTTTTATTTTGCACAGTCTATTTACCTAGTTTTTATTTTAATACTGAACAATTCATTTAAATAGTGACTGTCCTACAGCAACCACTCTGGCACACAGATTGCTATCCAGGCCTGCAGAAAGTTGCTTTAGTTTCAAGGAGATTGCTTGGCCAAGTTGTGCAACCCATAAGAAACAATCAGCAGTTTGCTTGTAATATTCCATGCTTTAGACTAGTAAAACAGGACTACTGGTCGGCTGTTGGGTTAGACGATAGGGAAAACACAGATACAGCCCAATATTCAGGCATACATCCAAACATGCAAGCAGCAGTTTTGATTTCCTCTGTGCAAGATATTGGAACATGCCTTCTGAGGGGGTAGGTCTTGGAGAGCAGAAAAACCAACCCGGATATGGGGAGAATGGCTAAAATGAGCCAAAATCGCACGACTCACAAGGCATGCATACAGGGGTGTTCCAGGAGCCCTGATGACACCCCTCCCCCCCCCCCCCCCCCCCCCCCCCGCTTCTAACTTTTAGCAGCAGAGCAGTTCGAGGAGGGGCCGCATCGCTAGAGCCGAATTTCCATTTTAAAAACAGAAATCCGGCTCTTAAAGTTACCAGAGGCGACTTTTTGCCGCCCCTGGTAACTGGCCGCTCCATGCCGCCTGAAGCAAGATTCTCACCTTGCCTCATGTCCGGAGCGTCCCTGGGCATGCAGTCTAAAGACCAACCTGGCCAGGCACCCTAGCCAGTAGTAGATCCCAACAATGTGCGCATGTGCAAAGAGACACAAATGCATGCTTGTGTCTTTTCACACTTTGCGGAAACCGTGAACGCACATGTGCCACAAGTAGGACGGAACTGCACACGCCGGCAACAGCCGTGACCAGGGACCGAACTAGGGGGTAGGAGAGGCACAGAAGGTGCGTGCCTGGTGCCCCTGTGCTGTGTGCCTTAGGATGGGCCCTGGATAGCAGAAGGTATTTAAATTCCTCGTGCTATACACATGGTACTGCCTTAAAACCAAAAGTTAGATCTTTTAACTCGCATAATTGCAGGCAGACACATGCAAATCACTCCTTAATGTAACATCACCAATAAACAATGAATTCTAAGGTTATGTGGAAACACTACAAGTGTAAAACTACATTTTAATTTATTTTATTAAGAAAGCAAAATGGAAGCACTTACCTTTTCATATTCAAATCCATGTTTTTCCTTAAATCCGTTCCTGCACATGGTATAATTATAAAAGCGAGAGTTCTTCACAAGTCCAAGCCATTCCCGCCACCCAGGAGGGATGTAGCTTCCATTATACTCATTGAGGTATTTTCCAAAAAAAGCTGCAAAAAAAAAAAAAAAACAAAGATCATACATTTCTGTTTAGTAAAATTATATAGGGATGTAAAGTTACCCCCTAGCTTCAAATGAAAAAAAATACCTCCAAACATTTTGAAAACAGAAGGAGGAACAAAAAGATTTGCGGGTATTCAATTTTTAGACCACGCCCATTTAACAAAGTTGGCAGGTTGTGAAAGTTTGAACACATTTCTGTGGTTCTGTGTTATTACAGTTTTGCTAAAGAAGGTGAATTGCCATTTACGCTGTGACCAAGTTCTCCCAAGAGACTTCCTTATCTTAAACGGTTACAAAAGGATCTAAATAGCTATACTGGGTTCTCTGCCAAAAGCGAATTCTCAAACTTTGCATCTTTTTATGGCTGTTCAGTGCAGGAGATCAAAGAGAAAGTCAGGACATTTCAGTAATAAATCCTGGACTGTGGGCTGAGCTGTCAAAATTGGGACTGTCCTGCGAAAAATGGGACAGTTGGGAGGCATGTAAATAAGAAGTTGTCGCCAGGGTCAATTCTGGCCCTACTGCTTCAGATGCCACCTCGTTCACCATCATCACCCCAATGCCACCTCTCCTTAGAGGAGAAGGGTGGTGAGATACCTGCCATACAAATGAATGAGGTTTTTTTGTCTAGACTTAAACAAATCACTTGCAGCATACTAGAACTAGAATTTTAAAAATGCAAGTCAACTCAGTTATCAAATCACCCAAAGTCATTAACCCATTTGAATACTGTCTGAGGACGTTTTCATGAGTGGGATTATTCATTGAAAGGAACCTGTAAAAATAAAATAAAAAACGGCACTGGTAGTTGGGTACTTGACAGCCAGTGCCAAAGATTTTACAATTGATAGCGGGTAAGCAGATATGGGTCATGTCTAATAAAAAAAAATCTTTATAGTCTGAATTTGCACTGCCAAGATGCTGTATATCTGGAAATTGTAGTACATGTATGGGACCTGTTATCCAGAATGCTGGGGACCTGGGGGTTTCCGGATAATGGATCATTCTGTATCCCACACCTTGTGTATCACTCCCTTCCCGTTAGCTTTTTCTGTACAGGGCCTTCCTCACCTCCTGTACCAGTATTTATTGTGATGTATGTACAGTAACTCCATATTTATTGTGATGTATGTAACTCCTTATGTTCTATGTATTTAATTCATGTGATTTAGTTGTATAATCACATTCACTTTACAGCGCTACGCAACAAGTTGGCGCTATAGAAATACATGTTAATAATAATAATAATAATTTAGATCTTCATACTTTAAGTCTATTAGAAAATCACCTAAACATTAAATAAACCCAATAGGCTGGTTTTGCCTCCAATAGGAATGAATTATATCTTATTTGGGATCAAGTACAAGCTACTGTTTCATTACTACAGAGAAAAAGGAAATACTTTTTAAAAATGTTGGATAAAATTGAGTCTATGGGAGATGGTCATTCCATAATTCAGAGCTTTCTGGATAATGAATCCCATAAGTGTACAGTGGGAAAATCACAAACTGGACATCCCTGGTGTGCTGTATTGCCAAGAGTAAGTACCCATGGGTGGCATAGTGGATTTCTTCCAGTGTCAGACAGACAGCTCAAACAGTGGTTTTTCTCCATTAAAAAAAAAAAATCATCTTTCAGGGATTAGCACGGAGTTGTGGGCTGTTGCTTCTATTAAGCCAAAGTATAGTGGTCAGTGCTAAGTGCATGAGTCTAGGTCAAATGTTTATAAGAATATCCTTTCCCTGTTCAGTAAAATGTTTTGAACACACTCTATCCATAAGACATCGAAAATATGTAAATGAAAGCTGTGAAATCCAACCTAGTGTAATTATATTAGTGCCACAAGGTCACTCAGCTTCTTGGCCTAAATCTTATAATTCCAGGGGTAATTAAATAGGAATTTCCTGATTACTCGTAGCATTTTAATAAATATCCATGCTTTGCTTCCAAGAAACCACTGACACAAGGCAGAATGCAGATTTTAGTGATGAATGTTGTCACTTTAAGAAAGGGAGCTCTGTGAGGCAGTTCAAAGTTCACGAGCCCGAGCAGAGACAGAGAGGGGAGAAGGGGATTTTGGGAGTCTGGCCAAATTCAGGGACTCACAGATAAACCCAAGGGAAAGTATTACACTGCATTAAATGACCTATTGAAACCACAATCAAATGGCTTTAGTGTTCATGGCAGTGCCAGGCTTACTCTATAACAAAGGGTAGCAAAAAGTATTTTTTTGCATAATGAAGGGAAATGTAATTCTAAGCAACTCTCCATTATACATTAAGGACACATTTTCGGTTTCAGGGTTATGTTACAAATGTAATTGCACTTTCCAGAATATATGTGCATCAAATTTTTTTTAGTGGTTTAAAGATATTCTTTAATAATAACTGCAATTGAAAACAGTATATGGTTATCCCCTTCTGTTCTCTGGGTCCAGCGCCTGAAAATATGTAACAGAAGCCAGCTGACTAACAGAGCTAGGAGGAGACCTTACTCCTTTTATACTATTTCTTTAAAACCACTGAAAATATTTAAGGAACATCTATATCTACAATAATTCTCTGTAATAATAATAATAATAATAATAATAATAATAAAGCAGTACCTTGTACGTGATCCAAACTAAGATATAATCCTTATTGGAAGCAAAATTAGCCTTTTGGGGTTATTTAATATTTACAAGATTTTCTAGTAGATGTAAGGTATGATGATCCAAGTTACGAAAAGATCTGTTATCTGGAAAACCCCAGGTCCCGTGTATTCAGTATATACAGTGTGTATATACAGTGAAACCTCAATTTTACATCCCCTGATTTTAAGTTTTCCCTCATTTTGGGTGGTTCCACCTATATATTATGCATAATAATACTTAAAGGGATACGGTCATGGGAAAAAAAATGTTTTCAAAATGCATCAGTTAATAGTGCTGCTCCAGCAGAATTCTGTGTTGAAATCCATTTCTCAAAAGAGCAAACAGATTATTTTATATTTCATTTTGAAATCTGACATGGGGCTAGACATTTTGTCAATTTCCCAGCTGCTCCAAGTCCAAGAGAGAGAGAGACAGAAAGAGACACAGAGAGAAAGAAAGAAAGAAAGACAGACAGACAGACACAGAGAGAAAGAAAGAGACAGAGAGAGAAAGAAAGAAAGAGACAGAGAGAGAAAGAAAGAAAGAGACAGAGAGAGAAAGAAAGAGACAGAGAGAGAAAGAAAGAGACAGGGGGGTAGATTCATCAAAGAGTGAAGTTCCGCCACTAGAGGGAAATTCCACAGCTCTCAGTTCATTTCTATGGGATTTTGCAAGGTGTATTCATCAATGGGTGAAGTGAAAGTCCACCCTTTGATGAATACGGCTTTAAAAATCCCATAGAAATGAATTGAGAGCTGTGGAATTTCCCTCTAGTGGCGGAACTTCTCTCTTAACTTCACTCTTTGATGAATCTACCCCAGAGAGAGAAAGAAAGAAAGAACGAAAGAACGAACAAACGAACGAACGAACGAACGAACGAACGAACGAACGAACGAACGTGGATGTTGGTCTTTTTTTCAATTCGGCTTAACAATGCAACATATACTTGAAGGTTGCATATAATTACATTTTCTTTTTTTATGCAAAAAAAGGCATTTGGGTGGAGTATCCCCTTTAGGAAAAAAATGCAGGGAACTCTTTTTTTCGCCCTTATTTCACAGCTTACAAGAACATATCATGGTTCCTGTTATAGTTCTTAGCTCACGGCAGTGCTTTTGTGATCCTGGTATGTCACTGCCCCAGTTCAGCACAGTGGAAGACTTGATAGCCGAAAGATACCAATAACATCAGGCATTAAAATGAGATCCTCTGGCACAGACATAAGCATGTACCAGACAAGCCTTCTTTAAAGAACATTTTCTCCTTTTGCATGGCTTTTCTAGATAGCTGCATAGTTTCTGTATGTAGCTAGGCAAATAAAACAGAATAAGTGGGATCACATCTTAATGGCTTGTTTGAACTGCACAGAGCAAGTCAAGTTGCTGATACTATAGACAGAACACAAACATAGTTATGATGAATCATTAACAGCATGAAATCTGGCACATTTTTGAGTTAAACACTCTGTGGGGGGAAAAAAGAAAGTCATTGTTTTAGACTGGGCACATAAAATGATTGGGTCAACTGTATCCCAGGATCTCCAGTCAGTCAATAAATAAACTGCATATTTGGATTAATACACAGTAGTACAAGTTGACATGCTGTTTTATATAGCTGTGTCGCTCGTTTCAGCTGTGATATACAACACAGAACTATAAAACTTGTTTTATGGCTTCTAATGGATGTGGTACATAAGTCTATGAACAATTCTTCTGCAGAACACAAATACAAATAAAAGGAATTATTTGTGAACATAATCAGCTAAGCCCATACTTCTTGTTGAGTTCGATTGATTTCACAAAGAAGGATGCATTCTCTTTAAAATAACCTTCCTTATGATCATTAATATAGCAACCAGTATTACCAGTGTTAATGATTATAATGTATAATTGAACCAAAAGGAAATTAGGATAATCTGTGTGATATCAAAATAGAGAAAGATATATCCAGAGAGGAGAGACAATTCTGTTCCTATCCGGTAGTATAATATAGATTTCCTTCTATCACTGCAATCCCACCCTCATTTTGAAGGAACAGGGACATCAAAGAATGAAAGTGTTTTAACGTAATACGGTGTTGCTCTGCACTGGTAAAATGGCTGTGCTTCCTTCAGAAACACTACCATTGTTTATATAAATAAGCTGCTGTGTAGCAACGGGGGCAGCCATTCAAAGGAGAAAAGGCTCAGGTTAGACAGCAGATAGCAGCTCTGTAGAACATATGGTGTTATCAGTTATCCTCTATTTAAAGTGATACTGACACAAAAAAAAGAATTTTAACACATGAATGTACATTAAATGCTACCTGTAGGTCTTGTCTGATATCAGCCTGTTGGTTAGTTTCTAATGCTAACGGACTCCTGCTGCACAAATATGACAGCCCCCTCATACAGGAACATGGGGGATCAGACCGGTAAAGTAAAAGCATCATGCAAATACTTTATGGCAAAGTTAGAAGTAGCTTTCAAAGCGAATATTAGAACAGATGTAAAAAAAAGAGCTATATATATAGCCTGTGCCATATAGCCTTTTTTTCAATTTACGCCATTGCTACACAGCAGCTTGTTTATATGAACTATAGTAGTGTTTCTGAAGCAAATAGACCAGTGCAGGGCAACAGTACATGATATTTTCATTTCTTTAAAACACTTTCATTGTATTGTGTTACGGTTCCTTTAACAAAAACGATCTATGCATTTAGCTGGGCATGTATAAAATTGCTGGTAAATTATGTATATTTTCAGTTTCAATGAAAAGTAAATGTTACAGAGAAAGTTTAGAGAATGAAACGTCTCTTATTTTCCATTCAGCACCATGGGTTAAGCTTGCCTTGAATATAGAAGCCTAAGGTTCCCTACCTGTCCTGTAGCCTGTGTTATTGAGATATACGGCAAATGTTCGGGGTTCGTGGATGGCTTGCCAGGATGGAGAAGAGCAGTTCTCATTGTTCGTGTATATATTGTGGTTGTGAACGTATTTCCCGGTTAGCATCGAAGAGCGAGAAGGACAGCACATGGGCGTGGTCACAAAAGCATTTATGAATGAAGCTCCCCCTTCTTCCATGATCCTTCTTGTCTTGTTCATCACCTGCAACGAACCTGAAATAAATAACATGCTTTGATAACGTCCAAGTTCATTTTTATGCACAAACTCGTAATCAAAACCCCCATGGTTTATACTAATGAAATATTATTTATCCGCACTGAAAGAGTAGCGTGTAGCCTTCTGTTATATACTATAAAACATGCTCTAATTTTAATAGCTTTGCTCATAGATTCGATTAAAGGGGGAGTTTCCATTTGCAGGAAATGTTACTATGGTTCTGAGATAATTTGCAACTGGTCTTCTTTATTTTGATTTTTACATTATTTGGCTTTTTGCTCAGGAGCACTCTAGTGAGGCAAAGGATTAAATGAGAGGCTTGGAAGATGAGCAGGCCTGAATAGAAAGAGGAGTAATTAAATGGAACAAATAAATGCAATAAAATTGAAGATTCACAGAGAAATAGTTTTTATTGGACTCCCAGGCTTAGTGGCTTCCATGTGAAAGCTAGAAAAGAGCAGATGAAACAAATACATAATTCAACAACTATAAATAAATATAATTGAAAAGTTGTTAAGAATGTGACTTTATACAACACACTAATGGGGTTGAATGTTATGCCTCAAAAACTCACAACTTGAATGGTTTCTTATTTAAGAATAAATGTGAATGGAAAAACCTCGATTCAGCGAGTTCAAATTACTGGAATGGATCAGAGTTTTTGGGCAAAATCCGCCTACTAAAGCTCGAACATCAGGAAGGCTATCAAAATCTTCAAATGGTTAAAGGGACCTCTGCCATTGACTCCTACATAACCTCAAAAGGTTTTCTATGGTGTATTTTCAGATTCCAGCTATTTCCAGGGTCAAGGTATAATAAATAAATCTTGAAAATGTTAAAAAAAAATTTTTTAACTCGAAAACATGAGTTTTTACAATCAACTCGAAAACAAAACGAGAACCTTAACAAATAAAAGTTGGCTTTCAGATTATCGTGTTTTTTTTTTTTT
>CM044441.1:123032854-123049480 GCA_024363595.1 Xenopus borealis | reverse complement strand
ATACACACACACATACACATATATATACACACACACTCTGGGCTTAGCTGCAAAAGTAACAGAGCTTATCTATACGCTCCCCATGGTAATAATTTAATTACAAAAGGCTACAGCTATGCCACAATATGCTCTGAGATTTGACTCAGGAATGGAATTGTTGGCAGGTACATGAAACTGCATTCAGTTGTGATCTTATGAGATTTTATCACCCGTCTAATCCTAAATGATGTAGCGTTTCGTTGGACTTTGGCCCATCATCTACAATTCACTCTTGCTGCCGACATTCTCCCACAGAATAAAACTTCCCATGGAAAGGAAACCTCCATCAGTTCTAGCAATATGAACCTGCTAGATACAATTTATTAGAAGCTGAAAGATAACTTCCATTAGAAAAATAAATTCAGAGATACCTCGTCTCCCTTGACCAGCAAGGTTATTATGTGTCCTGTGACCCATTACCAGTTCCATTATTTATTGTTGAAATACATACCACATTCCTTTCCCAGTGTTTTTGCATAAACTCCCGACATTTTTTACTTAGTACAGAGACTCCTTCGAATCCTTGGAGTCTCTCGTCCTTTCTGTGTTTATTTAACAAGTGGAATCTATTTCTATGGAAAGTAGCAAAATAAAGAGAAAAAAAAATAGTCGGTGCTGCTTTCCTGAAGTTGCTCTAAGGATTTTTTCATTACTATTACTTACATATTTAGTACAGGTATGAGACTTGTTATACAGCAGGCTCAGGATCTGGGATGTTTCAGATAACGGATATTTCCATAATTTGGATCTTCATACATTAAGGGGCAGATTTACTTGGGTTCGAATTGATTCGAAGTGAAAATGCGACTCAAATTCGAAAAAAAATTCAAATTCGATTGTCAAGTACTGGCCCTT
Source organism: Xenopus borealis (assembly GCA_024363595.1). Lineage (NCBI taxonomy): Eukaryota > Metazoa > Chordata > Amphibia > Anura > Pipidae > Xenopus > Xenopus borealis. The sequence continues at coordinate 123,048,586 of CM044441.1, read as the reverse complement.
TAAAAAAAATTTGCTATAACAATTCAGCAGATGAAGGATTTTTTTTTGATCGAATATAAAAAAATTTGATGGAATGGTTAAAATTGTTTCATTTCAACAATTTTATCTATCAAATTTTTCATATTCGATTGTTCGATAAATCGAATTGCGTTAAAGCCCCTTGAATTCGAGGGGTTTTTAACGGAATTTGATATATCGAACAATCAAATATGAAAAATCCAATAGATAAAAATGGTAAAAATCGTTCCATTCAAACGATTTTATCAATCAATTGAATTTTTCATATTCAATGCTTCGATAAATCAAATTGCGTTAAAACCCCTCAAATTCGAAGGGTTTTAATTCGATAAAAATTCGATAGTTGAATTCAAGGGTTAATTAACCCTCGAATTGGACCCTTAGTAAATCTGCCCCTAAATCTACTAGATAATCATGTAAACATTAAATACACCCAAATGGTTTTGCTTCCACTAAGGATTAATTATATCTTAATTGGGATCAAGTAAAAGGTGGTGTTTTATTATTAGAGAAAAAGGAAACAGATTTGAAAAATCTTGATTATTTGATTACAATGGAGTCTATGGGAGACAGCCTTTCAGCAATTCGAAGCTTTCTAGAGAACGGGTTTCTGGATAACGGATCAAATACCCGTAGTACAATCAGATACAGTTGGTATTTTGCTTCCATTTGCCAAGGTGTCCTGTCACACAACACAAAGACTAATATTATAGGACTGTATTACCACCCATGTGCATGTACATTCTTCTCCCAGGGCAATCATTATACAAGCTTCCACTTAAGGGCTAGGCCTGGCGAGGCAATTTGGAGCAATTTCAAAAAGCGCGCCGCTCTGTGTGGATACGCGCCGGCGTTTTCAAGCAACGCCGGTGCGCTTAGGTAAGTGGCTGTTCGGGGAGGTTCGGGGGCTACAAGTCGCGGCGAGAAGTCGCCAGGCGACAAAATGCCCCCGAATCTCCCTGTCTGGCCTTAGCCTAAATAAATAAATGTATACAAAGACATATGGACAATCTAGGGAGTACAACATCAAGGATTCAGCTTAAGATTGATTTAACACGAGTTACCAAGCGTTGGATCACTTGGAAATCGTGAATGTACTAAATTAATCCAATTTCATTATTTTTAGGGATGCACCGAATCCAGGATTCAGCCTTTTTCAGCAGTATTCAGATTTGGCCGAATCCTTGTGTCTGGTCGAACCAAATACAAGTCCTAATTGGCATATGTAAATTATGGTGGAGAGGTTAATCACGTGACTTTTCATCACAAAACAAGGAAGTGAAAAAATGTTCACACATTTTCCTTTCCTGCCCCTAATTTGCATATGCAAATTTGGTTCGTTCTTCGGCTGAATCTTTCACAAAGTATTCAGCTGTATCCCAAATAGTGGATTCGGTGCATCCCTATTTAACTTCGATTGATGGCAAAACGCATTCCGAAATCTTGATCAGGGTAGATACTATTATATTATTTGTAACATCTGTTATGAAAAGTAATATGTAATCAGTACTGTATTTGGAAGCAGCTTATGTAAAGGATTCTTTAGTTGATCAAGAAATGATGGATTTTGCACATCCCTATTGCACACAGCAAGCTATGACCTACACGGACGTGTATTAGCGGTTAGTGAACTACTACCAGCTGATGTTTATATTGTGTAGCTTCCAACTACTCAAACAAAGTAGCTGTGAAATGTGTGTGGAAATGTTTCTAGTCCAACAAAGTGAGCTGGAGAGAGTGCAGAGACGTGCAACTAAACTGGTTAGAGGGATGGAAGACAAATTATGAGGTGTAGACTGTCCAGGTTGGGGTTGTTTTTTCCCATAAAGAGGATCACCAGAGGCCACCCCTTCAGACTAGAAGAAAAGAAATTTAATTTGAAGCAGCGTAGGTGGTTCTTCACAGTGAGGACAGTGAGGTTGTGGAATGCACTGCCGGGTGATGTTGTGATGGCTCATTCTGTTGATGCTTTTAAGAGGGGCTTGGATGATTTTTTGGACAGACATAATATCAAAGGCTATTTTGATACTAAACTCTACAGTTAGTATAGCTATGGGCATATATGGAGGGGTGTGTGTGTGTGTGTGTGTGTGTGTGTGTGTGTGTGTATGCTGGGTTTTAATTTGGAGGGGTTGAACTTGATGGACTATCTTTTTTTCAACCCAATTTAACTGTGTATCGATCTGATCCATGAGACTTATACCAGGCATACTTATACTAAGATTTTCAGTGCCTGTATGACGGTCAACTAGACAAAAATTTTACAAGTGTATCTGTCCATTAGACCAATATGTTACCCAACCATTGCATATTGAATTCTACTAGTTTGCAGAGACAATTTCTGAATCCATTATTCAGAAACAACATCAGGCTCCTACCCATTGCATATTGAATTCTACACTAGTTTGCAGAGACAATCCCTGCACCCACTATTCAGAAACAACATTGGACTCATCTTGCCGAGCGTAAACTACAGGTATTTATAACATTTTCTGTATTGACTGCAAATCACTTTCAGGTGCCGAAGTTTTCCTTCGTTACAAAAGCCCATTTGGACAAATATATGAAGATTGCCAAGCTTTTTTTTTTTTGGCACAAAATTCCTTTAGGATTACCAGAGCACAAAAAGCTTTGGCAATCATATATGGGCCCCTTAGTGTAGATCAGCCAACACTGTTGCCTGTGTCACGGCTGACCCATAATGCAATGGTCAGACAGGCTACAGCTAGTATAAAGATTACAAAGAAAATATTCTGCCAAAAAAACAATTACTGAGGACTTGCAGCTTCAAAATTTATTTTCCAGGACACAAAAACACAAATTTTGTTTAGGAAGTCCATAAGATACACGCACAACACTTGTATGCACATTATATGTGTTCTTTTATCGATGTATACATGCATTTACTAGAGATTAGTAGGACTAACTACTGTGGTAGGATTAACTTCCCAGATCACATTGGTAAATTGCTGCTGTATACCAACGTAAAGGCACAAAAATACACTATTCTTAATTAACCTTGAAAAATTTCAAGAATTTGCTGTAGTCGTTCGCTCTTAGCTCAGCCCCTAGCAGGACCCAGACCTGTAGCTGGGGGCCCCATTTTGAACACCTCTTGGGATGCCATTTAGGTAAACTAGGTACTCACCTAGAGGATAAAACGTGTTTATAAGCATTTTTTAAACACAGCTAAGTGCATTTTGTGTCATTTCCAAAGATAAAACATTAGAATGATGGTTTTTTTTTTTTTTGCATCAATTTTTTTTTCTAAACTAACACAATGAACTGCTAAATACTCTTGAGTACAACCAGGCACAATACAATGGAATCAATTAGCTGATTTAAAATGATCATCAAACGCACAAAAGTGCAAAAAACTCTCATTTTAAGGGCTATACCACACGGGAAGATTCAGGGAGATTAGTCAACTGGCGACTAATCGCTGCTTCTTTGGGGCAACTAATCTCCCTGAATTGCTTGCCCGTGTCTGGCGCCCTGTAAGTCGCCTGAGCCTTTTCAAATGCGGCGCTGCGTTTTTCTAAGAGGCAATTTACAGCGACTTAGGAAAACGCAGCGCCTCATGTGAAAGAAGCAGCCAGGTGACTAATCTCCCTGAATCTGCTTGTGTGGTCTAGCCCTAAGAAGCACGAAAATAACAATGTTTCAATTTTAAAGCATTATCAGTTTTACATTGCTAATATCATGAATGAGCAGACACCTGCTCCTAATCAGTTAATTATTGTGTTCTTTCTTTGCTCAATTTCACTGCTCCTTTCGCAATGAGCGAGACCTGAGCAGACATGTGTCAGTAGACACCCCCTGCATCAGTAGCTTGATTTTTAGCATTCTGTCCAGCCAGCTGGACAGAACAGCGGGGGCAGGGGGCACTCATGTTACAAATGTGTAATATTGATAGAATAAACCATCAAATGTCCTGGAAAGGAAATGTTGTAATTGTAAGTTGTTTTGGTTAATGGCACTTATGTGTATACCTTTCCTTATCTCTACAGCTATTCTACTATAAACTCAAAGCTTAATAATGCACAGAATCAGTAAGTATATGTATGGGATGATGTTGAAAGGATTCAAGGCTGGTCCATGAGTGGGACCTTCCACACATATACATACATACATACATACATACATACATACATATACAGTATACATACACATGTATATATATCAATATATGCATATCCCTAGAGCTGCTATTTGTGTAGCATGCACGGCATCTCTGGGACCAACACAAGTATCTATAGAACTCCCCAGGAGCCAAAATGTGAAATTAGTGAGTTACACACCCTGGACTTGTGTTGCTATGAATGACTGATTTACAGACAAATGTGTCTGGACAGATTCTCTCTCGATTGGCACCTCTGATGATCTGAACATGACACAGCAAAGAAACTTCAGAACATTATGAACTTCAGAGTCAAATAAAGATGTCACAGGCTGGCTCTTACTTCAAATAAAATTAGGGCTAATTGCTATATCTTTTGTTTTATTTTGCTATCTTTAATTACTCCATAACTTATTACTTCTCATTACTCCAGTCCCTCCTCCATGACTGCATAGAATCAATCGCCCACTCATTTCTCCTTCTCTCTCTGTGTTGCCTGTGCACTCTTGGAGGGATAACAAGGTAGAATTCAGTATATTGGGATAAATACATTGGGATGAGCTACAGGTATGGGACCAGTGGTCCAGAATGCTAGGTACCTGGTAAAGAATCTTTCTGTAATTTAGATATCTTTAAACCTTAAGGAATCATTAATTATTTAAACATTAAAGAAGCACAATTGGATTGTTTTTTCCTCCAATAAGAATAATTATATCTTAGTTGGGATCCAGTACAATGTACTATGCTATTATTACAGAGAAGAAAGAAATTATTTTTTAAATTTTGATTAAAATGGAGTCTATGGGAAATGACCCTCCCCTAATTCTGGGTATTTTACCAACGGATAATGGAACTACTCAAAAAGTATTACAATTAAAAGTGTGCACGACTCTTTTGTGGGCAAAACATGGTCTCTCATGTGTCCAAGAAAAGCCAACATTCCATGAGTTTACAGAAGCATTTGACCAACAGATTACATGTGGAATTTAAGTCTGTGGATGAGTATATACATGCAAATGATATTAAGGGGCAGATTTATCATTGGTCGAATTTCTAATATAAAAAAAATTCGAAATTCGACCATATGAATAGAAGGGAAGTAAAATCCTTTGAATATCAAATTAGAAGGATTTTACCGCTATTTGATTGGTCAAACGATCAAATAGCAAATATTCGATAATTGCTTAGAACAATTTTAACCATTCAATCCAGTATTTGCTATTCGATCAAAATTCCCCCAAAGCACTCGCCAGGTTCAGCCTGGCAAAGTAGGCAAATAATGTTTTAAGGGGAAGTCATTCGCAATTCGACTAAATCGAATAGATTTTTATTCAATCTATTTGATTGAATTTGCAAATTCAATGGTCGAATTTGCCTAATTTGCATATTCTACAATTCGACCAATTGAATTTTGCAAATTCGATCGAATTTCGATTTCTTCACACTAATTTAGTAAATCTGCCCCTAAATCTTGCCTTGCCAATGTTCCTTTAAGTGCCGTCCTTGTTGTTTGCGTACATCTTTAAAAGAAACCGTAAAACAAATTTGGGTTTTGTATAGAAGAATATATTGCAACAGTCAGCATGCTACAATCTCCCTCCTACCACTGGATTATAACGGAGCAGTAACTTTGAAAGACACTTTTAAAGGGGAAATCGATCCAAATATTGAAACTATAACAAAGAAAATGTAATCCCAAACATTATTGTGTACATTAAACATTTTCAGTAGTTTTTACAGACAGAACTACATTTGTCTAAAGGGAAATACATAGTGGCAGAACCTTTGTATACCATACAGAGATGATGCTCGTAGTTATAGTGCTTGAAATCCTTCCGCTTACAGGAAGAATGATTAGTTCACTGGCCTTGGAAACAAATGAAGGGCAAAAAGACATCTTTTTGTGGCTCGTTAAAAAGCCAGCTGGTTGTTAGAACATGTGGCTGTAGCTGCAAAAGTCTGTATGCCACAGCAGCAAGCAGAATATAAAGTCAAATAAAACACATTAAATCAGGCAGACCGATTTCATCTAATTAACAATGAATTAAAAGTAAATTTTAGGCAAATTTCACCTTTAAACTCGAGCTCTTGACTGTTTGGGTGCCCATGACGAATTCCTTTCAATGAAATTCTATTTACATACAAATAGGCATTTTCACACAAATTAACCCTACTATGCGCCTCGTTTTAAACTCCAGATCTCCTTTCTGGCTAATAATGTTCTTGCCATACAAAGCAGGCTAATATAATTAAACCAAATGACTTGCCCCTGAAGTAAAACCAGCCATTCATGAAAGCTGGTCACCGGAGGCCACTGCAAACAAAGCATATTTCAGTGCAATCTCAAGTAATCCCTTCTCTGCTGCGATTTAGTTTCCATGCATGTGGCCAGTACACAGGAGGCTTATTAAAACCCTGTTGTTTTATAGAGATTATAATAATCCATGTTCGGATATAAATTCATATTTAGCCATGTTACCTAAACAAAATGGCAGGACTTTAATACTCAAATAAAAAAATCCATGATGACTTAATATTAGGCACTGCACGCTTTAAATAAAATGGCATTTTCTCTCCAGGGATTTAATTTACTACCGTTGTGCTACAAGGACACTGCTTTAAAAGCCACACTGTACACACATTCATTTTAATAATATGAACACCTTACTGCATTTGTGATAAAAAAAAATAAATAAATAAAAAAAATAAAAAAAGACTCCCATTTAGTGAGCCCTGTTTCTCATACAGGTATGGGACCTGTTATCCAGATTGCTTGTGACCTGGGGTTTTCCAGATAACAAATCTTTCCATAATTTGGATCATTACATCATGTAAACATTAAATAAACCCAATAGGCTGGCTTTGCCTACAATAAGGATTCATTATATCTTAGTTGGGATCAAGTACAAGCTACTGTTTTATTATTACAGAGATAAAGGATATCATTTTTTTAAATTTGGATTATTTGGATAAAATGGAGTCTATGGGAGAAGGTCTTTCCTTAATTCGGAACTTTCTAGATAACTGGTTTCTGGATAAAGGCTCAAATACCTGTATAAATATGCTATATGACCATTCTAATATAATAACAACTAATACAATATCCTAAACTTATATCTAAAATCCACACCAAAACACAGGATAGGACTACTGTCTAGAAATGAAGTACAGGTATGGGATCTGTTATCCGGAAACAAGTCATCCAGAAAGTTCTGAATTACGGGATGGCCGTCTCCCATAGACTCCATTCCAACCAAATAATTAAGATTTTTAAAAGCGATTCCCTTTTTCTCTGTAATAAAAAAACAGTAGCATGTACTTGATCCCAACTAAGATATAATTAATCCTTATTGCAGGCAAAACAACCCCATTGGTTTTATTTAATGTTTAAAAACATTTTTTAGTAGATTTAAGGTACAGAGACCTAAATTACGGAAATATCCCTTATTCCGGAAAACCGAAGGTCCCGAGCATTCTGGATAATGGGTTCCATACCTGTATAGTCAATCATATCAAAACCAGGGAATACACTATCCACTGAATACTCAAACAAGGGATAGAATTATTTTTCATATTACAAAATTGCTACACAATAGTACCGATTCATCAAGAAAAGGTACCTTTTTTTTTTTTTTTTGCTTGTCCCTGTTGGCTGCTAAATATAAAATAAAGAATACTTCTGCAACATATATGAGAGTCCTGTATGAGCAAAGCAATATAATCTTTTCTATAAATGGCCTGAATTTTGTGGTTACAACCATGAAGAACAGATTTGGGACAGAGGTTTCTTTCCTTCTCAGGGAAATCTGAATCCATAGATAGCTTAATATTATTACTGGTAAAAATATCAATTATGTTCCATTTGACACAATATTTAAAGAACAAGTAAACCTTTTTTTTTTCTATCTGTAAATTTGCTCTAAACAGCCCCCCAGATTAATGTACCTTAGTCCCTGCTGCAAGTCTGCTCTGGTTTCTGTGTTATCAGCAGCTTGTTTCCCCTTCTTCCTGGTGCAGAGTGAAGCCCCGCCCCTTAGCTTACCGAGCTGACCTTATCTCTGTGACTAGTCCTGGAGATCATTTGCATACTGTGACATAGCAGAGACCAGTGTGTGCAGCACATTTTGCTTGGGGAAACTAGCTTACTAATGCACACACTGGCTCCCTCTTCCTCTCTATTGTGTAACAGCAGCAAATGGACTGCTCAGTAAACTAAGGGGCGGGGCTTCACTCTGCACCATGAAGAAGGGGAAACAAGCTGCTGATAACACAGAAACCAGAGCAGACTTGCAGCAGGGACTAAGGTACATTAATCTGGGGGGCTGTTTAGAGAAAATTTACAGAAAGAAAAACATTTACTTTTCCTTTAAACTTATGTGATCATCTCAGTTTGTCCAAAAAATGTAATAATTGGTGTTTGGCTCAATCAGTGGTTCTTTACCACTACTTAGGACCGGGTGGTTCAGTAACCATAAAATAAAGAAAAAAAAAAAGTAATTCTATATATTGGACTCTCCGTCTTAAAGTGCACCTGCAGGGCAAAAATATTTTCCCCAACCAACTGATAGAGCCCACACTCTGGTTGGGGGTAACAGTGGTTTTGCTTTTTTTTTTTTTGTTTTTTTTTTAAATTGCCTGTTGGGCAAAATATTTTCGCCCAACTGGTGCCCTTTAAACCAACAAGGAACTCTTTAATGTTCTGTTTCCCCAAAACATTGGTTTCATGATAATTACCTTAATGCGGTTTTTAGCTACTTAAATTCATCAAGAACAAAATGGCAGAAGGGACAACGACCTTATGAAAAGGCTTAAATTAGAATAAGAACAGGTGCAAACTAAAATCTGGAGTCATGAACATACATTTGTCCTGACACCTTTTTGACCCTATAAAGTTTAGCTATAACATTTCAACTAGAGCCTGATATCCCTATCCCTTTTTCTTTTTCCTTTTTCCTGGATTTCCCCGTTGCCTTAGGCGCTGATCCATACTTGGGCTTTTTTGGAATTTTCTTGCACAGCAGGGAGACTGTGGAAGGATCGGCAGGAGGAAGCTTAACCGAGAGACTCACTAACTTTTCTTTCCCATTTAAACTCATACAAATTACTTGTATTTTTGTATTTGTTGTGACTAATCTATCCCTATGCATTTGTCAGACCACTTTCAAAAATCTGACTCTGGGAACCTAAACATTTAATTGCAAAGTTGGGCATGAGCCCAGAAGCATGAAAACATCTCAGACATCCAAAATGGAGCACAGAAGCCTCCAGCTACTTGCACAATGGCCTATGCAGTGTGTATATTGTGAACTGCAAGTATATAATATGTACTGTATATATGTGCTAAATTTTCCAGAGAGTGCTTGTTCTCCAGAAAAGGGCATTTGCAATATGTTTCATCTGAGCAAATAAGAAAATGATGATATTTAAAAAGGAGGTTTGTAAAGATTCAAAGAAGAAAGGTTTGCACCTCTTTCCATGTGGCACTTTGTGTAGTTACAATCAATGAATAAAGAAACAGAATAGCTTACCAGTAAGTAACTCCCCAACAAGAGTAAAAGCCCATACAATGTTTTTCTTGTGCAAAAAAACTTTCCTTAAGGGCAACTTTCTTATGAATAGCTGCTGCCAACACAAAGCCCTTGCAGCACTCATGCATGCACGCAAGACAATAGCCAGGCTATACCTGACGCTGATTTAACAAACAAGCCTCCACTGTATTCCAATGTGCCCACATTTGTTTTCTCTTATTCCATGAGCCCTGAAGTGATCAAAGAGAGGAATTCAGTAGGCAAGAGGAATTTATCCAGCAAAAAAAGATTATGTAGAGTGGAGAGCTTGTCACTAACTGAGCGTGTTACCTGCCCATTATTTCCTCCTCACTCCACCGTGGAGGTCTGTATAGAAATGAGATCACTCAGAACATGTTTACAGTGCGGCCTATAGAAAAGCAGCCATCAGAAACCGAACATTAATTGCTGCCCCCATCTTATGGCATTTCATTTAACAATAACAAAAAAGTACAAGGAACATGAAACTTCGGAATGCTTCATGTTCAGTGTTATAGTTGTAGCATTCCATCTAAAATTCCTCTTTCCTAATAAAGTAAACCCGGTTATTATGAACTATGTTACAGATATGTACTGACTGCATGGCAGTTATGAAGGGCTTTACTAGAGAATTTTCAGCACATATGAATACTTTTGGCTTTGGCCATATACCCTTTACCCTAGTATACCACACTTCATACAAGCTTCCTCAATTTACCAATAAATTTCTTAAAGTGGACCCGACACCCCAAAAAAATATTCAAAATCCTATTTTATCACATAAGTCAAGCAAAATGAACACTAATTACACTAAATAAATTATTTGGATCTTGTTTCATTCAGGCTGAGAATTCATAATTCTAGCAAGCAGGCAGGAGCCATTTTGTGGACACTGTTATTAAGAAAAGCCTTGCAACATCTCAGAATCTTGTTTGTGCACCAGAATGAGGGACCCGATGTCTATCCCCATGTCCTGGCTACACAATTAAATGGTTAAGAGAACTGGGGGAATGTGTGGAGAGCAGTGGCATCTAGGAAGTGCTGAATGGAAAGTGAAAGTAATTATCTGCCCCGCCTCTATGCCTAAAGCATAGAGGAGTGGCAGAAAATATTTGATTGACAGCTGAGATTTTTAAATGAGCTTAAAACAGCTATGAATGGTTTAATAAAAATTTTAAATTGGATTTCATGTTTAATTTAAAAAGGACTTTTATAATACAGATTTTTGTGTCTGGGTGACGGGTCCACTTTAACGGTATCTCATTTTATTCATTAGCATACCTGATCCTCATGTGAGAATTAGCGGGTTATTTATTAGTCTTTTTTTTTTATACTATAAAATCTGAATTTTTCATGAAAAAAATAAAATAGAATTTTTCGGAATGTGTGAAAACCCGAGGGTGTTAAAAGTCCAAATAAAAAATTACTCACACTCACACCTGCCGTGTTCAAGTGAAGGTCACTGGGAGAAGTCACAAAGAAATCCTGATCTCTGCTGAAGATTTTGTGGTTTTCAGGCATTACATCTAGAAAAAAAAAAATTAGCATGATTCGATTTTTTTCCTGCACAGGAAATTTTCTAAAAAAATGTATTGATAAATAAGGGACAAAAAGGTCAGAGTAGCTTTCAGAAAATAATGAGATATTTTTGGTTTTGGATAAATAACCCTGTCAGTGTCATCCCTTTAAAAGCAGTATTACTTTAATATTTACAGTAGATATGTGTTCATCAATCGCTCCACTGGTAGCATTAGCTGCCTTGAGCCAAGTGCAGGGATTTTGACCTATTACATACATAGTTACATAGTTAAAGCGGGCTGAAAAAAAAGACAAAGTCCATCAAGTTCAACCCCTCCAAATGAAACCCAACATTGATAACACACCCCTCCATACATTCACAGAAATTACATATACCAATATCTATACTAACTGTAGAGTATCACAATAGCCTTTGATATTATGTCTGTCCAAGAAATCAGCCAAGACACTCTCAAAGGCATTAACAGAATCAGCCATCACAACATCACCCAGCAGTGCATTCCACAACCTCACTGTGAAGAACCACCTACACTGCTTCAAATGAAAGTTCTGTTCTTCTAGTCTAAAGGGGTGGCCTCTGGTGCGATGATCCTCTTTATGGGTAAAACGGTCCCCTGCTATTTGCCTATAGGGTCCTCTAATATATTTGTAAAGTGTAATCATGTCCCCTCGCAAGCGCCTTTTTTCCCCCCAGAGAAAATTCCCCATTATGTGGAGTTGGTGTAAACTTCCCTTAAAGATCAAGGCAAGCTTAACTAAAGAAGTAGCTAGAAATGTTGTACATTGTGTTTTGCGTTTCTGTAACCACAACCCTTTAGTAGTAAAGATTTGTGTCTCCAAAAATGCCCCAGTAGCTCCCCATTCTCTTTTCTGCCTATTCCCTAATTCACATGCTCTGTGCTGCTGTCACTTACTGAGCTTAGGGACCGACTCAAAATATACAGTACATATAGAATATAAATGTCACGGTATAAGGCTGATTAGTCATTAAAATGTATAATTACTGCATGGCAACACAGACATTAGTGCACCTAGCATCAGAATTTAATAATCAGCCCTGTAGCATCAGCTTATATTAAAGGTCAATCTCAGTTTCTGCTTGATAATTTGTGCGACCCCTAAGCTTAGCTTCTCAATAGCTGCTCAGAGCCCACTGAGCATGCGAGTGTCACAGACACTTTTCAAGATGGTGACCCCCTGTGACAAATCTCAAGTCCTGTATGATTGTGGCTACTGACAAGCTGAAACTTTAGGCTGGTGCAATAAGTTCAGTATATAAAACATAGCAGTTTTATCCATATAAATTTTTATGGTTTAGTTCTCCTTTAATGCACCAGCTCATATGTTTTCTATCACCCGTGACGTAAGAACACTCTCTCTAGAAAGATCATTTACACTTACTGGCACATGTAAAGCGGACCATAGACACAGATACTTTCGTACGAAACAATGATTCGCACGATTTTCCGAAACTGTGTGGAGTGTCCCAACATTTTTCATACCATGGCGATTGGTCGTTCAGTCAATCGGACAGGTTACTAGATTTATATTGGCTACCGATAAGATCTCATGATAAGACCAATGGGAGATTGTCACTACAATGTAACTTTTGTGCGATTGCGGTCAATAAATGACTAGAGAATCGTGAGATTTTCCTCTCTTTACTACTTTATATTAATCTGAATGGTTAGTTGCAGATCAGAAGATTGACACATGTTCGTTCGACTTTAGGCTATAATCTGCACGTCTATGGCCAGCCTGAGAATGATTTGCCAAATGGTTTATAAGGGTAGCAAAGCGTAGCAAAAGATCACTTTGTGCATGCATACGAGGATACACATAGGTGGAATTTACACTGGAGCAGAGTGGAAAGCTAGAGCTTCAGTGTTCCATATATTTAGTATTACTTATACAACATCTGTTGCTGAAGTTTTGAGATAGGACAAACAACTAAAACAGAACATTGTAACATATAATAATAGTAAGCTAAAACATTTTTACCGTGGTCTGTGAATGCGGCTTTAATGTACCACACGATAGTTCCTATTCTGCAAATATGAAGATATATGAGGCAGCCAAGGATTGTGTAACTAGTCAGCCAACTGCTTGTAAAGTTCCACAGGGGTCCAGACAAAAGCTATAAAGGTCAGGCCTGTGGTTTCCTAATCCCTATACAGCATATTCAAAGGTAGAAAGCATCGGAGGGCAGACACTTGCCAACAAGTTTAAATAAAGGCTGGACATGACCCAACAGAGAAGCAACTTGTCATTACTTGTGTTGTCAGACCTTGAAGATGCAAGACCTTATAACCCCCACGGTGCTTTAAACGACAAATGAAATGAAAGTGACATTAATGCTGAAGTTATGGGATTTGTACAATCGCAAATCCCTTTTGTAGTCTGTGGCATGTTAAGCTTCCATTTATACACATGCTACATTTTAAAGCTCTTGTGAAGAATATTAAGAGGTTAACTGAAATTGGATTCATAAGCCTCAAAAATGGTTTCCATCCAAAGGAATAGGATCTGTTATATTCGGAAAAACCTGCTATCCTTCTGTCCAAACTTTTTCTCTGTAATCATAAAACAGTACCTTGTACTTGATCCAAACTAATAAAATTAATCCTTATTGGAAGCAAAACCTATTGGGGGTATTTAATAATTAAATCATGAAGATCCATATTACATAAATATCTATTATCTGGAAAATCCCAGGTCCCAAGCATTCTGGATAACAGGTCCCATACCTGTACAATATCCTCTAAAATATATATTATAATATATACACTACTAATACTCAGCGTTGGACTGACCCATAGGGATACCAGGAAAACTCCCGGTGGGCCCAGGTGTCAGTGGGCCTCTAGCTTCTAACAATTTGACCTATTTCATGTTCATTCCCTATTTCTTTATGTGGAAAAAGAGGCGTAATAATGGAAGAATAGAGTATAGTAAGTAGAGCTAAAATAATAGGAGAATAAAGAGGTTAAGTGAGGACAGAAGCAATAATAGTTTGGAAAGTTGGGCCCCTGGTCTAAGGTTTTCTGGTGGGCCCCTGGCATCCCAGTCCGACACTGCTACTACTGCAAATGTCTGACAATTAGTATTAACAAATAACCTTCCATTTAAATCTGTGTTTTCTGACCAATTGGTTCATTGCTACAACGAGCCAAGAAAAGAAAGGGTTTTTTATGGACTGAATACAAAAAGGTGCTGATGAGACAACCATGAAATTAACACTACTTCTGTAAATGTCCAGCAAACGAAGATAAATGGGAGGCTCACTCGGAGAGAATTCTAAAGGCAATGGCACAAAGGGAGATTGCAAGGATATTGCCACCCACACATCTTCATCAGAACCATAAGCACAACAATCTGCTTATTGATTGACTAAATGCATATTTTGCAATTTTACCTTTAATACACAACTTTTTTAATTCTCGACTTGGAGGGAAGTTTTAGTGGCATAAAAACCAGGGACACTGCTGAACAGACCCTCCTGTAGGCTGCAAGTTCACATAGGGGCTAAGAAATAACCAATCACAGCCCTTATTTGGCACCCCATAGACTTATGCTTCTGTTGCTCCCCAACTCTTTTTACATTTGAATGTGGCTCATGAGTAAAAAATGTTGGGGATCCCTGCACTAGAGGATCAAAGAGAATTAGGTCTTTATTTGGCAGGTTCAGTGTTTTGTTAAACGAAGGCTGGTGAAAGCACCCATTGTTTAACTGGACAAACCATTGACTAGAATAACCCATGCATATACCAGAGTTTGTTTGGAAATTGACCAAACTGCATGAAAAATGTCCATATTGTGCGACAATCCTCTCTGCTGCATTAGTGGCTAACTGCCACACCATGATGCCATTTTCCCTGTCCGACTTTAGAAATCGTAAGGATACTGATACGGGTATGGGATCCATTGTCCGGAAACCTGTTACCCAGAAAGCTCCAACTAACGGAGAGGTTGTTGCCCATAGATTCCCATTTTATTGAAAAAAATGCAAATTTTTAAAAATTATTTCCATTTTCTCTGTAATAATAAAACAGTAGCTTGTACTTGATCCCAACTAAAAGACATAATTAATCCTTATTGGAAGCAAAACAATCATATGGGGTTTATTTGGAGTTTTTAAAAAGTCCAAATACAGTGAAATGTATTAAAAAAAGAAAAATTTTTTAAAACTCTGATGAATTATGCGCTATATAAATACAGTTTATTATTATTAATAATAATAATTCAAGCTCCGATGAATAATGCGCTATATAAATACAGGTTATTATTATTATTATTATTAATAATAAATCAACTCAAATCAAATTCTAATTTAAAATACTTGATTCCAGGTCAGGAAAGCTGTAAACTACAGATTGATCACTGGACATCTCCCATTGACTCAAACAGCAATTTGGCAGGTCTTATATGGCGAATAGTCAAATTCAAATTCGGCCCAGAGTATGATAAATCTTGAAAACTGAATTAGAATTTTATAAAAAAAAAAAAAAA
>CM044441.1:122861370-123017377 GCA_024363595.1 Xenopus borealis | reverse complement strand
TAAAAAAAAAAAAAAAAAAAAAATATACCAGCCTTCCTATATATTTAGCTTTTTTTCCTATTAATAACATTGGTATCAGCCTTCAAATGGAACAATGATACCAAAAAAGAAAAAAAAAAGCGTTTTAAAACAAAGAACATATAATGTAGTGTTGCCCTGAACTGGTAAAACTGATGTTTGCTTCAGAAACACTACTATAGTTTCTGGAAACAAGCTGCAGTGTAGCAATGGTGGAAATGGGAAAAAGGGCTAAAATTCACAGGTTAAATAGTGGATAACAGAGAGAACACCATTATGTTCTACAGAGCTTATCTGCCTTTTCTCGTTTGAATGGCTGCCCCCATTGCTACACAGCAGCTTATTTATATAAACAATACGAGTGTATCTAAAGCAAACACTGCAGTTTTACCAGTGCAAGGCAACAGTATTTGTATTACAGTACTTTATTTGAGGTTTACTTACAAACTTTACTTTTGTAAACTTTATTATTAGGCAATTATAGTGGTGTGCACCAAAGAGCACATTACCAGCAACACATTTAGTTCCAACATTTGTTGTGCTTATTGAACATGGGAATACACAAGACATGATTTGGCGAGGGAGTCAGCAGATCTGACCTTCACACAACAGTAACATAGTAAATCAATTCATGGCTGTGCTTTTAACTCCTAAGTCAGTGCAACTAGATCCAGTTCCAAAACCAAGGATATAGCCGACAGATATAGCACATCAGATTGTAATTCCATTATAAAAATCAGAGATGGAGTAATTGTGGGACAAAGTCATCAGTCTGCATTCAGAAAATAAACCATTCTATTAATTCCATTTTTTTTTTTGCACACAGGGATACTTCTTGGACAAGATTTCTTCAGACTACATATATTTCATATAGTTCTATCAACTTCTAAATTCTGTATGTTGCGGCGCACTCCACAAATAAGGTCACTGGATTGCCTTTCTTTTCATCCAATAAAAAAAGCCTTTTTATTTTAATTTAACATTTGATTAAAAAATGCATACAGCTTCCAAGGTCTAACGCATTTCGTAACCACGTACTTCCTCAGAGACCTTCTATCAACTTCTGACCACATTTAATTGCCTTTAGTACATTTCTACCCACTGATGATTGTGCTACAGCAAACTAATAAACCCAATACAGGGTGTGCCATTGGCACCACATATAGGTGTCCAATCTATATGGTCCAATTGACCTGCATAATTATCAGTTCTACCAGGGACTAATCTGTAACCAGATTTTAGTCCAACTTCACTTTTTGTATTCCCCTACCAAAAATGTAAATTTAAAATTGGTTTTTAAATAGATAGTAGGCCCATAAATATACATAGATATAAACTTGTTTTTAATTATGCCTGTCCCTAATAATATTTTTAAAAATCTATTTATTACATATCTAAATGGAATAAAATCAGAAGTTTCTAACCTGTGCCTGGTGGATGTCCGGGGGTGCAGGTAGTTGTAGTTTACAGGCTGAGAAAATTGCTGCGTAACCCAAAATGACATAAGCCTTGAAAAGCAGCATGCAATGCATACAGGTATATCCAATGACAGTCATGAATAATACAGCTTGATTCCCTACCGTATACATCTTAGCAAATGAACCATCTCCCATTTAGCCAATGAATTCGGTCCTTGGATCTGGTAACCTTAGTTATTTAAGCTACAGTTAATGCAGAGAAGATCCCAATACAACTTTGCACACACAATGCCCCTTTCTGTATGTGCCCCCCATGCCCTGAGCAGAGTCATCTGTATGACATCCCATGCAGTGACCATTACCAATTAGTGCTACCGGATTGGCAAATAGGCATTCCACTATAGAAGCTTTATTTTGCCATTTGCAAGGCTCATGGGTTACATATCCTGTTTAGCTATTTGCGGCTGGTGAAATTTTTTGCTATTATACGCCATTAAATATTTCCTGTCTCTCTACAAATGGGATGTTTGCGGAACTTTGCAATATTGTTTCCAATGCACTGCTCTCTTCCATGTCCTTAGCTTTAACTTCTATCAGAACTACTTTCAACAACAATGAATAACATAAAAATATTAAGCGTCACAATGAGAATTTTCATAAATACATAATCTGTGGCTTTACAGTTTGCAGGACAGAGGGTTGAGACTACATGTAGCCAGTGTATACTAAAATAGCCTGTATACTGTACATTGTAAAATATTATTGACAGTAGGAATGTATTTGTTATTTATCTTTCAATTCCAACTCTCTTCAACCCGATGTATGGGTTGCTAAAAATGCTGTGGTCACTCATGGTTCCTAGAAACCAGCAACTGGTGCTGTCACCAAATCAGTTTATTGCCTTTCTGCTTAAAATTCCATTCTCCCTCCTCTTCTTTTTCATTTCAGCCCTGAAACCATTTTTTTTATTAGTTCTATAATCCGATTTCCAACAAAAAACACATGCATCTTCATCATACTAAGAGCCTATCTATTGCAATACTTGCCATGGACATAGTGCACCAATATTACAGAGATATGGAACTTTCTATGTGATGACATGGAAAAGCAATTCATTATCTAATGAGTGCCCTCTAAGTAATTGGTGAGGAGGGTTATCACCAGTGTATTGTATTCATAAATTGATAAAAATGTATGCATTCCAAAATACAAGTATACATTTCCTCTCTCTCTCTCTAGAATAGAACAGAATAGAGAGTGAGATAGAAGGGATATAGAATAGATAGATAAGAGAGAGAGAGAGAGAGAGCGAGAGAGAGAGTTAAGAGAGAGCGAGAGAGAGAGTTGAGAGCGAGAGAGAGAGTTAACAGAGAGAGAGAGAAAGAGAGAGAGTTGAGAGAGAGAGAGTTAAGAGAGAGAGAGAGTTAAGAGAGAAAGAGAGTCAAGAAAGAGAGAGAGAGTCGAGAGAGAGATGTAAAGTTAATTGCATGCGCTACCCATATGAAGCATTAGGCTGGGACTTACTATGTTAAATTTTTCAGTGCAAAGTGGAAAAGTCATTGAGGGCTAGTCCACAAGGGAAGATTCAGGGATATCGCCGTTTCTTTGAGGCGACTAATCTCCATTAATTGCTTACCAGTGTCTGGCGCCCGCTAAAATGAAAAGTCGCCTGCGCCTATTCACACGCAGCACTGCGAAGTAGGGTTAGTCAATCGAAATAGGGTTAGTCCCGTGTGGGGTTTTGCAACCCCCCAAAAGCTTGTGGTTGACACCGAGTTTCTGGGGGGCTGCAGTACAACGACAGGTGTATAGCTGCAGTCACAACCTCCTTGATGTCCTTAGTAAAATAAGGAACATAAGAGAATACGTAATTTGTTCTGAGTAACCCCAGGGGATCTTCTGCTGGTGGTATCCCAAGAATTGCACTTTTGCCACCCTCCCCGCAAAAAGTGTCCCTGTCCCATAACATTTGATTGTATCAGGACTGTCCCTGGGAATAACAAATATATGACCCAAAGGTGAAAAAAAACACAACACTTTCCCACAAATGATACAGCAAGTCATTTTCCCAGACCAGAATTACCACACACACACAAACACACACACACTGCCCAATTCATGTACCAGGGGATTGTGGGTATTCCGAGGGGACTCTTTCTAGGACAGGGCAGTGCGTGGGGAAGTGGCTGGGAGTGAGTAATCTGCACCTTGTCTCTCTCACAACTACCCGAAGCGTCCACTTCTGCACAGTGTTATCAATCAGGCACAATATCAGCATTGATGAGGCGGCAGCCCCCTGACAAGTGAGCAGGTCAGGCATTCCATCCACGCACACTCACTCCCTCACACAGGAACATTTCACTTTACCTCATAGATAGGGGTGCACTCACTTTTTTTTCCTACTTCCACATAACTGGCAAGGCTTCTTTTGATAAGTTTCTCCCTTGCAGGGCAGCGGATCTCACAGCTCCAGCAATGCGCCCTTCCTCATCTAATCCCCACTCCAACGTGATGACACAGTCTAACCCCAACCATCTGTTGAAACACGTCCTGAAGCACTCGGCAGCAGCGTCTTGTGTCAAGTCAAAGGCTGCCCAATCCAATCGCTCGGGCTGGTTGTATCCTCACAGGAGCGCTGCAGGCGCAGACACTGACTGGGAGGGAAGGACACAGGCTCTGCAGGTCTGCAAACTCTTCCCTAAGTAACCTGAGAGTGGGAGAGGGGAGCTCTATAAAAAGAGGGCTGGTGGGAGGTGCTGCTGTTGCTGCTGGGAAGGTAGAGGGGAGTGATTACGTGTGACGACCCGTTGTGTTACTTTTCACAACCCACCTCCCCCCCACCAATCCCCTGGGACCACTAGGACCCTACACAGTAGGGCAGCTAAATGGAAAACAAAAGTTTTATCACAGCAATATCCTGCTGGTGACACCCCACTGAAAGGAACAGCTCCATGGCTAATAGAAAGTGCAAATACAATGCTAGTTAGCAGTGTGCATTTCATTAGACAGGTCTGCGCTGCTTCCACATAACTGCCATACAACTTGGGACGTTCCAGCCCTGAGCAAGCTGTTAGAGGATTCTGGGAGTTGTAGTCGAATGGTTGCATTAGTTTGAATGCGTCCATTCAGCTTTACTGCCCTGATCCCAGTAGAACAGACAACATATATCTGTCATATTCATGCTACGTATACATTCTATCCCATCTCCATGCAGTAGTGCACTTTATCTGCCATAAAGAAACTCCCAAAATGCCACCAGTGTCTGTCAAATCCTACAATGCTGCCCAGGCATTTCACTAAGACATGCAGCACCATTAACCCATATTACAATTTGATTTTTTTTTTTTTTTTGGCTTGGAGGGGGGAGATTATCATTAGCTGTTTAAAGGACCAGTAAAACGATGGAAAATAAATGAAAAACATTCATCTGACCTGCAATGCTATTTACTTCTGTGCTGTACATGTGAAAAGTTGTTTTATATTAGCAGAGCTGTTCTCATCAGCGCTGCCATTCTGTCGGTTGTATAAACAAAGTCCCTACAGTGCATTCTGTTGAGTGGAACTTTAGAAAATACATATTAAAGGGGAACTCTGGCTTCCAAGAGGCCCACATAACACAGAAACCCCTAATATACCATCACAGTTACCCATTTCTTCAAAAAGTAATAAATACCATTTTCTATGCTGAAATCCAGCTGGTTAACAGTTCTTCTATTTCTGCATCATTTGCAATCCTGGCAGGGAAGGAGGGACTAAAACACTGATGTTACAAATTGTAACAACTTCTCCACAGATTACAGACAGCATGCAGGAACTACATAACCCACAATACATTGCACTGTGAAGTTCCCTTCCTTATTGAAATCACGTGTGCAGGGAATTGTGGGGTTTGGAGGATGCAAGCTGAGGATAGGTGGCTGCTGATACAAAGTAACAGCCAGCTCAACAAAGTGATCAGACAGATCAGCATGAACTGAACTGTCAGAAACCATTTAAAAATCATGAAATCTGCATATTTTTTATTTGATGTATATTGCAAAGTTGCTTGAAATAATGTTTACTTTTGAAAAAGCTTAAATTATGTTTTCGTGGAGTTTCCCCTTTAATATTACTTATTATGTAGCTGCAACATATTCCACAGAACTTTACAGAGACTATAAGTGATTCTCTTACCCAATGAAACTTGTCACATGTAGATTCGGTCGATTTCGACCATACTGACAACCATCTGGGTATGTATGGCCAGTCAGGGGACATATAATACAACAATCCTATTGGATTAAGGTTTATCTGTCCTAATGGAAAATGTCAGTTGTTCATCCAAAAGGAATGATCCTGGAATCCTGCTGCTTCAATTGTTTGGGCAGTCCGCCCCACTAAAGTTGTCAGTCACCTTTTGTAGAAAAAAATATTAATATGTTTATGTCTTAATATGTTTTTATATTCCCTATTAATAACATGTTTACCAGCCAGGTGGCGACCCTACATATACATACATGGCCCCACTTATTGTATCTCTCTGGCCCATGGGCCACTAAAGGTAGCCATACACGGGCAGATAAAGCTGTCAATATCGGACCTTTACAATTTAGATCAATTCAGCAGCTTTTCTGCCTGTGTATGGGGTCTTCCAACGGGTCTTCCCAAGGTTTAATTTCTTCGGATGTCCGAGCCGTTGGAGCCCATTGATACCTGGCCGGAGGGGGGGGGCTGCAGAGAGGGCCAGGATGCCAGCTTCTGTGCTCTGTGCTAGAAGAGCCTAATTTCTGTTTTGAAAAGCAGAAATTCGGCTCTTAAAGTACCAGGAGTGGCATTTTTGCCGACCCTGGTACCTAGTGGGGCGCTGCCACCTGCAGGTTATTAAAGCTTGAACACAATTCTGTGGTTTTTATGTGTTATTACAGTTTTTCTAATAAAGCTGAATTGCCCCTTAAGCTGCAAGTCTAAATTCTCCCCGTAACATGGATTGTATAATTTACAGATCCTCTAGTATTTCTAAACAATTGAGCCAATAGCCCTTGGTTCTAATTGATGATACATGCAACTTAAGGTGGCCATACACGGGCCGATAAAAACTGCCGACAGACTGGGTAGATTATCGGCCTGTTTGGGGCCCTCCGACGTGCTACTCCGATCGATGCCGATCGAGCAGGATTAAAAATCCCGTTGGATCGAGAAAAACGAGACAGCAAGGAGGTATGCATAAGTGTGTGTGGGGGGGGTTTATTTGTGAGTGTTGCTGACAGTTTTACACACAGTGTCGGCCACTGGTGTCTTTAGGACAGGTGTGTCCAACCTGCAGCCCGAGGGCCACATGTGGCCCGGTATGGATATGAATGCGGCCCAGCTTGGATCGCTCGGTTCCCGAGAAAACATCATGTCACAAAGGATATGGCCCTCCAAGACCTAATGGCCAATTGGCAATTCAGCTTTTTGTTCCTGTTGTGCTCATGTCTAGTGATGGGCGAATTTATTCGCCAGGGGCGAATTCGTGGCGAATTCCCGCGATTCGCCGCTGGCGAATAAATTCGCGAAACACCAGCAAAAATTTGTCAAAAAAAGTGAGTCGCACGTCGTTTTTGACGCGACGCATCGAAAACGACGCGCGCCGAAAATGACGCGACGGAAACAACGCGACGGAAACTATGCAACACACGTCAAAAATGAGATTCGCCCATCACTACTCATGTCTGCGCTCTTCATGTTCCGTTTTTTTATTCATTGCAAAAACATTAATGACATATATTTGCTTCATATTGTATGTAGAAGGAGAGATAAAAGGAAGAGAAGGTGGAAATTAAGAAATATAGGTAGGGAAATTGGAGAAAACAAGAGAGTGAAACAATACTTTGTACTTTCTAAGGCCAGACACATTTACCACCTCAGTCTTTTGTCTTGTTAGGAACAGGCTTATTATTCCAGGTTGTAACAAAGTGGTGACCTATGGAGTAGGGAGGAGGGGAACTCTGCCTATTGCCCAGTTAGTAATAATAATAATAATAATGTCTGTTTAATATCCAGGTGTCCCATATTCCAGTGTATAGCTCTATCTGGTTATCCAATTGGTATTGTAGTTGTTTTTTGTGTATTTTCTTTACTTTTACAAATCGAAAGTGTTTGTATATTTCATGTGTGGCCCCAGACAATTTTTCTTTTTCCAATGTGGCCCAGGGAAGCCAAATGGTGGGACCCTGCTTTAGGCAATGTTGTGTTGTCACCCCATGGAAGATGGTCACATTTGAAATACACATCCTATGCGGCTTCTTCAGTTTATATGTCAGTATATAACTTCAGAAGTATTGCTGAATATTCTATATTGCTATAAAGTATGAATTTGCTGGTTAATGTAAAGGATGGCAGCAGTTACCCCACCAAACCTGAATTTCATTCAGTGAAAAAAAGAAAAAGAACTTGTCCCTTTTCATGTCAATGAGTTGAACTGTGAACTTGCCTACACCGGCCATGTGCTGCTACACGAGATCCTGCTGCTCGTGCCATTGTCCCATCTCTTTGCAGCATTGTGTGAAAGGCTTTGGTGAGGGGTGTGAGCAGTGCAAGCCGTGGGATCGGCCCTGGAGCGGAGGGGATCCTCAGCATTTGCTTGGCTCTGTCTCACATATAAATAACGGCTAATTATTAGTCTCTCATCTGTAAGAGGCTTCATAACATTCCAGTGCTGTTTTCTTTATTGAGCTGCTATTATTTCTGTGTTCTGCAGAGAGGTCCCATGGTTAGGTTTAAAATTAAACTTGTTTGCATGTTGCAGTGGGGCTGCTTTTAGAACAGCCAAAGCTCTGGGTATTATTGCTAGGGACCATCACCCAACTGTTCCTAAATGTACTTGGTAAAAGTTTAATAGACACCTTTTTAGTAGTACCAACAATTTTAGGGCAATTATTGAACTGTATAAACATGTTTTTTTTTTGTTCCTATTATTATTAGAGCATAGGGAGGAGGACAATGTTCTCCTTGCCTAAGCCAGTAGCCCTCTATCCTTAAAGGGACATTGACATGGGAAAAAATGTTTTTTTTTTCCCAAAAACCTCAGTTAATAGTGCTACTCCAGCAGACTTGTGCATTGAAATTCATTTTTCAAAAGAGCATACAGATTTTTTTATATTCAGTTTTGAAATCTCACATGGGGCTAGACATTTTGTCAACTTCCCAGCTGCCCCTGGTCATGTGACTTGTGCCAGCACTTTAGTAGGGAACTGCTTTCTGGCAGGCTGTTGTTTTTCCTTCTCAATGTAAATTGGGTGCTATTCTTAGATCTGCCAGACAGCTGTTATCTCGAGTTAGGGAGCTGCTATTTAGTTACCTTCCTGCTGGGGTTAGGAAAAGAGGGGATGATATCACTCCTACTTGCAGTAAAGCAGTAAAGAGCGACTGAAGTATATCACAGCGCAAGTCACATGACTTGGGGCAGTTGGGAAATTGACAATATGTCTAGCCCCATGTCAGATTTCAAAATGAAATATAAAAAAATCTTTACAGGGATTGTTCACCTTCCAAACACTTTTTTCAGTTTTGTTGTTATCAGATTGTTCCCCAGAAATAAATACTTTTTTCAGTTACTTTCCATTTTTTTTTTTTTTTTTACTATTTTTCCTAAATCTAAGTTTAAAGTTGAATGTTCTGGTGTTTGAGTCTGGCAGCTCAGTAATTCAGGTGCAGAATCTAAAACTGTTACAATTTTGCAACATTTAGTTGATACATTTCTCAGCAGCATCTCTGGAGTATTAGTATTATTGTATCAATTCTAACAGCTGCCTTTAATGAAACTCATGGATTCTGCTCAGCAAGGACAAATATAAGAAATGTATCAACTAAAAGTATCAATTCAGAACAGTTTAAAGGGTCGGTGACCCCCTCCCATCTCTTAGTCACACTTAGACAATAGAAAGTAATTGGGAAAAGTCCTTATTTCTGGTGATCTACCTGAAAGGTGAACAACCCCTTTAAAGGAAAACTATACCCCCAAAATGAATAATTGAGCAACAGATGGTTTATATTAAATGAAGTGGCATATTAAAGAATCTTATCAAACTGGAATATATATTTAAGTAAGTATTGCCCTTTTACATCTCTTACCTTGAACCACCATTTGGTGATGGTCTGTGTGCTGCCTCAGAGATCACCTGACCAGAAATATTACAACTCTAACTGTAACAGGAAGAAGTGTTGAAGCAAAAGACACAACTCTGTCTGTTAATTGGCTCATGTGACCTAACTTTATAGTTTGTCTGGCATGTTTGTGTGCACCGTTGAATCATACGATCCCAGGAGGCTGTCCTTATTTTTTAAAATGTCAGTTTTCTATTTATGATTACCCAATGGCACATGCTACTAAAAAAGTATATTATGAAAATGGTTTATTTACATGAAGCAGGGTTTTACATATGAGCTGTTTTATGCAATATCTTTTTATAGAGACCTACATTGTGTGAGAGGTATAGTTTTCCTTTAAGGTTACAGGCTGCCAATCAATCTCCACTTACCTTTGGTGTTCCTTTTGCATGAACTTCCTTCTCACAGATAAAAGCATATAAATTCAGAACTATACTATGATGCAGAATAAAGAGCCCAGGTTAGTAGTGTTTTGTAGATTCATGTTTCTACTCATAAGTGGGGTAATATAGTGGTATGTACAAAGTGCTGTATCATTCTAATAGGACTAATATAGAAAAAGCTAACTACTGACTGATTACTAGTCTGATTAGGGAGAAAGTGAAAATATCAGGTTGTACATGTAGTGTGGGGTTTTCCAAGCTGCCATATAACCCATTTTAAACTGGAAACCTATAAATTGCTCATTCTGTATCGCTGGTTAGATGAGTTCTGTGGTTAATATTGCTGTCTAGAAGTGTGCATACGAACTAATTACTTAACACAGGCATGACTCTGGCTCATTGTTAGCATTCAGGCACACGGCAATGAGCTTTAAATGTTTATCATTGCTTAAAAACTTACTTTCACACAGTGGCAACATGTACTTTATGTAACTATGGCTTTCTTTGCCAGCATTCACACAGCAAGTGTTAAAACCTGCCAAAATTGCCCACACGCAAAGCTGAAATGTTAAGAGCAGTAATTATTGTCAGTTGGGGATTAAAGGCTTTAGAAATCATAGTGTTACTTTTAGAATCAGCGTATGTTTTTCCATAAACCTTTTATTTTTGTTTTTTACTACTTCTGCCTCTTTCACAGTGGTGTAAAAAGAGATGAGTGGCTGTGTAAGCTCCCTGGTGAGTGATAATACTTGCCAATAGCACTAATTAAAGCTGGCCGTAGACGTAAAGATTTTTGAAAGATCCAATGATTATCATGAGACCACGATTGTCTCAAAACGATCATTTAGGGTAGGGACAGACAGGGAGATTCGGGGAGATTCTGTCGCCTGGCGTTTTTAGCAGGCGACAATCTCCCCGAATTTCCTTCTCCCTGTCTGCCGCTAGTAAAAGGGACAAAGCGCCAGCGCCTGTACACATGCTGCGCGGCGATTTCCGGAATCGCCCGAAGATACCTCGTGAGGAAACTTCGGGCGATTCCGGGAATCGCCGCGCAGCGTGTGTACAGGCGCTGGCGCTTTGTCCCTTTTACTAGCGGCAGAGAGGGAGAAGGAAATTCGGGGAGATTGTCGCCTGCTAAAAACGCCAGGCGACAGAATCTTCCCGAATCTCCCTGTCTGTCCCTACCCTTAAATGTCCAATGTGTCCATCAACTAAAAAGACCATTTCAGGTGATATTGCAGCAAAACTGAAGGATCGCAGCCTGCTTGCCCTGCAAACATAGGTAGATTGCACGGGGACCGATAAAGATTTCTAACCTGGCCGATTAATCTTCAGACCGATGTCGGACGAAAAATCGTAAGATGAACGATCGTTTGTATCCAGATTGGTCAGACTTCCCTAAGATCAGTCGTTCGGCAGGGAAAGATCGTTGCGTCTATGAGGACCTGTAGAATTTAGACTTCATGGCGCATGCTGAAGATCTACTTCAATTTTTAGCTGGGAGAATGGAGTATGGGTAGGTGGGATCCTGCTAGTGACCATCCATGGACTTTAGTTCAGCTCAAGTCCATGCCCATTATTAGAAACAGTAAATACTAGAATTCATGTTATAGATAGGTGAGCAAGGATGTTATTATAGCTTAATATCTTTCCATCTGTTCTCCACTTTCATGGAATGGTCCACTATAAAGATGGCAACAAATGCTACAGCTGCACATTTACGACTGCAGTTGTCTTGGGTATACCACATGGCTACAGATGCTTCATTCTAAGTAAAACAGCTAACCTAAAACATTGCTTGTATAGGGCTTTAAGAACTCTCCTACAAACCAGTCATTTTAATTCCTTCCTATCATTTTATTTCTGTTCTTCCTCCTTTCTTACAGGATTACAGGCATATCTAGAAATATCCAATCTCAAGAAACCTGTAGCCTGTAAACATTAATTGACAAGGGCCTCTTGTTTTCATATGATCATAATATTTATATTATATAGCTACATTTATATATACAAGTCCAGTGAAGCCTTTAAAGACCATCTCTGTGAACAGCTTGTATAAGGCTTTTAGTTCCATTTGACTGTTTTAACTATATATTAAGCCTGCTAAAACAGTTAAACATTAACTCCGACAGGACTGTTTTGCCACCAGTGTGGATTTATGTTAGCTTAGTTAGAATACAATACAAGGTAGTATTAATTCAGAGACAATTGTAAAATATTAGCAATTTGAATTATTTGCTTTAAATGGACTCATGGGAGATGGGAAAATTGAACATTTTTGGATATAAGGTTGCTAAAATAAAGATAGTAGTGTGAACTGACCACAGTTAGTGAGTGCTTCACATTGAAACAGCCCTAAAACATGTAGTATGATCTGTATCCCCCCTGGTCTTAAATAACCAGTCTAGGCCTTATTCTTGACTATTCCCCACCAAGCTCCAGCCACTGCAGCAGACTAATGCACCCTGACCCAGCTTTGTATCTCTTTAATCCAAACCACTTATTCCAAGACATTTAACTTTGTCTTTGGCGTCCATTTGTGAGTGAGCGAAGAAACAGTCTTACTTTTCTTAGCCTTTTCAATTATTGAGTCTCTCCACAGTCATCATGTAAATAGTTGTTCCTGATCTTGGGCTATTTAGTGGGTGGAAGAAAAAAAGTCTGGCCTGGCTCTTGCTATCCTGTCCAAAAACACACTACTTTGTTAATTGTAAGCTCTGTTGAGCAGGGACTTCTTTAGTTTCTGTATCAATCAGTTGTAATGTCTATGTTTCTATATTTGTTTTAGGTATACAGTCTTCTGTTGAACAATGTACTGTAGGGGAATATATTGGTTCTTCATAAATACATAATAATAATTGATGAAATAGACTTATGGGCAGATTTCACCAGCGTTGCCACCAGCAGGGACATCGGCAATCAACAGGTGCGGGCGCCAATTCGCTAGCAAAAGAGACCGTCGCTAACATTCATTTGCATTCTATTGCCATGCTACTTTTTGCCAGAGTTGACTAAAATGAAGCTACGTCTTCCTCAATCTTCACTTACATCATATCCTGTCTGCTGAAAATGCATTAAAGTTGAACATTCATGTTACAGTGGACTCATGTGTATGGCATTATTTTAACTCTCTTGTCTTTTTACTTACCCCTCTGTGTAGGTCCCCTCCAGCGAAGTTCACAGGGGCCATCGTCTCTTCCAACCGCTTCTTCCTGGATCCGGCGGCGCTCGGCGGCGCATGCACAGTAGGTCGCTGGTACTACTCCGCATGCACACGAAGTTCGGCGATTGAACTTCGTGAACTTTGGGGGCATGCACAGTAGTACCAGCGTCCTACTTCACATTCGTCGCCGACGGATTGTAGCACCTGGGGGGGGGGGGTTGAATTCCCTGGACATGTTTAATAAAAAGTAATAACTTCAAGCATTTGCACCAACATTAACAATAAAGACCTCCAAACAACTTTAAATTTCCCGCCCTATACAAATTGACATAAGCGCAAGATCACTAGCAAATTTTCGGTAGGCTCAAATAAACACTAGCGATCTTCAATATGAAATGCTTGCACAGCCAAACTAATTCTAGCTAAAAGTCAACATCGTTCAACGCCGAGGATGAAACTTTGCATATCAGCATATTCGTAGCGCATTTGCTCCTGGCGAAGTGGTGCGAGGGGTGTGAAGCTCACACTGAAAATTGAACCGTTAGTGAAACTGTCCCTTAGTGGGATACATAGTAAGTTAGGTTTAAAAAATTTTCAATTTTCCAAATTTCGATGATACAGAGGAAGGCAACACATTCCATTTGAAGCTTCTCCAATTATCCTCAGAGGGGGAAAAATTCCATCCTTACTCCAAGATGGCAAATGGACCTAGTTTCATAACCCTGTATTCCCTCCCTTGCTAAAAACCCATCCAATCCCTTCTTATCTAATGTATCAGCCAGCACTACTGTTTCAGGAAGAGAATTTCACATTTTCACAGCTCTCACTGTAAAGCCCTCCCATAGATGCAATCTGGGTTGGTGTCAGGCTTACCTTCAGTATCCAGCGAGGAAGGTGTATGAAGAATGAACTCACAAGCGCCTCACACAACGCGAACCGCCCTGGGGATTGAACAGGGACGGAAGCGAGTGGACAAAAACAGGCAAGGTACCAGGGATCAAGCAGAGGCGTAGTCAAACAGTCCGAGTCGTGGGCAGGCAGCAGGTATCAAATCCGGGTAACAGGCAGAGGAGGTCAAGGCAGGCGGCAATCAAAGAAGAATCCAATAAGGGGTAGCAAGGTCAATCACAGGGAATCCAATAACAATAATGCTCAGCTTCAGGAAGTGAACCCAAATAACCAGGCACAGAGCAGTTCCAGGAAGTTCCTTAAATAGGCCTATTTGGCGCCAAAACGAGTCGCACCACTCCGCAATGGTCGCGCGTCCGAACCGACGCAGTCAGAACGGACGCGCGTCCAGCTTGACGCGCGTCCAACTCAACGCCCGCGCGCGCGCGCACCTCGGCGCGCCGAAATGCGCGCGCACAAGCGCCGAAACGGACGCCGCAGAGAACAGGAGTGCGACCGTCTGGAGTGAGTGGTCTCACAGTTGGTGTGCAACGAACGATTGTACCTCTACTGATTTAACATCCTTTCCTGAGGCACAAAAGATTTACAATTACATATAACGTTAGGAGAACATAACCCTCCCTTTGACCTCATGCTCTTCCAATGGCCAACTCAAAATGTTAAATGTTTGCGTAATAGAATTACATTTTCTTTCATTACGCAAAGTAAAAAGAAACAGTTTCAACTGGTTTTGAAGTGGTGCTGTGGTAACCCTCACCACTATGTAAGTGTCTCATGTGGCAAAGGAAAACACATGTAAATCAGACAAATACAAACCTAATGTGTTGCCACATATTCACTTCAGGCAATGGGGATCATCAAACATAAAGAAAAACAATAACATCAGCAACATCTTCCAGTCTCTGCATAATTAGTGTCATAAATATGAAATATGTCTTTTGAATTACAAATTGTGCGTAAGCCTTCAAGCTGTTTTCCAAAGCAAACAACCCTTTGTTGAGATGGCTGGATTCAATGACGCTACAACAAATTTGCTGCCAAAAATCAATTAGAAATATTCTAAGCTCTAAATAAGACCACAACGTACCTTATAAAACAGTCAGAGGTTAAGCTTAAAATATGAAAATGAAAAAATGTTATGTTTATTTCAATGTTATTGCAACCATTTCTAGTGAGATTATATGTTCAGTATATTATTTGTTTCGGCACAGCAATGTACATAGACATTTTCAGCCATAATGAGACCATGCCCACTGAGCTTATAGGCCAAAAGTTTTATGCCTATAGGGCCAAAAAGTAAAATGGGTAATATTTTGTAAGTCCTTTAACCCATAGCAAATAATCAGCAGTAAAACTACTATTGGACTAGTGCAGGTTAGACAGGAGTCTCAAGGTAATAACTCTTTACCTTAAAGGGGTGGTTCACCTTCAAGTTAACTTTTACTATATTGTAGAAGGGCCAATTCTAAGAAACTTTTCAATTGGTCTTCATTATTTATTTTTCATAGTTTTTTAATGATTTGCAATTTTCTTCTGTTTCTTTGCAGCTTTCAAATGGGGGTCACTGACACCATCTAAAAACAAATGCTCTGTAAGGCTACAAATGTATTGTTATTGCCACTTTTTATTACTTATTATTCTATTCAGTCCCTCTCCTATTCATATTCCAGTCTCTTATTCAAATCAGTGCAGGGTTGCTAGGGTAATTTGTACCCTAGAAACCAAATTGCTGATACTGCAAACTAGAGAGCTGTTGAATAAAAAACTAAATAACTATAAAACCACAAATAATAAAAAATTAAAACCAATTGCAAATTGTCTCAGAATATCACTCTCTACATTATACTAAAAGTTAACTCAAAGGTGAACAATCCCTTTAATAAATCTTCACCAAAACCAGTGTTCCCAGTGGTGTAACTATAGAGGAAGCAGATCCCACAGTGAGCTTCCTCTAAAGCCAACAAAAACTGCTCTCCTTCCCTGGCAGCTCTCTTACCTGCAGCACGGAAGCAGAGTGTGTCGGAACGATGGATATGGGGTGGAATCTGGGTGGGGCAGAGTCTGGACAAGGAGTGGGTGGGGTCCAGGCTGGGAGTGGGCTTTGGTGGGAAGTGGGCACGAGGATGGGGAATGGAGTGCATTGGGCCCCTCTGAAGATTTTTTTACAAGGGGTCCTGGTGAACTCTAGTTACACCACTGAGTGTTCCTAAACTATGGAGCTGGCACCTCATTCAGACTCTACCTGAATGAATTGGGGATAATGGCCATTTGTTCTCATACTTTGGTCAGTTAAGGTGGGATTTGGGAACTGAGTTTTTTATATTCTTGGACCTGTGGTTGATTTACTGGTATACTAGTATTTTCCTACATCTGTACCAATTTTATGAGCTAATGGTGGGCTTGGACCAAAGGCTGATCCTTCAGTGGAGTCTCTAGCCAAATGTTGGACCGTCATGGGGGGGCTTAAAGGAGAAGTAAACCCTAAAAATTAATGTAACTAAAAAATGCAATATTTTATGTACTGAACAATGATCCAGGACTTCAAACTTGTTACAGGGGGTCACCATTGTGGAAAGTGTCTGTGACATGCTAAGTGGGCTCTGAGCCGCTGTTGAGAAGCTAGGCTTGGGGTCGTCACTAATTATCCAGCAGAAAATGAGGTTTGTCTGTAATATAAGCTGATGCTACAGGGCTAATTATTAAATCCTGATGCTAATTGCACTGGTTTCTGTGCTGCCATGTAGTAATTATCTGTATTAATGACTAATCAGCCTTATACTGTGACATGTCTATTCTATGTGTACTGTATATTGTGAGTGGGTCCCTAAGCTCAGTAAGTGACAGCAGCACAGAGCATGTGAATCAGTGAATCAGCAGAAAAGAAGATTGGGAGCTACTGGGGCATCTTTGGAGACACAGGTCTTTACTGCTAAAGGGCTGTGTTTGCTTTGAGCTTGTACAGAAGCACAAAACATCATGTATAACATGTCTAGCTACTTCTTTAGTTATGCTTTAGATTTCCTTTAAACTGTAAAAGTCACTAGTTTCAAGTATTATCACACATTATAATGCCAATTGTTCATTATTCACCACATGAGAGGTGAGCCTCCGTTTGGCTTATTTCAAGAGATTGCTAGATCCCTGAATGGCTAATGCTGATTGTAAAATCTGGAAGATCAATAATGGTGTGGGGGTTGGGTTTGTACTTGGGTCCCTGGACGCAATATTTATGCATTTCAGATGGACTTCAATTGAATTAATGAAATTTGTTTTGTACAATATAAAATAAACTGAGCAATACTCATGAGTGTTATTTAAATGTTTTGCTTGGTTTCTAGCAATTTCTAGCATTTCCCATTGATGCTATAATTAATATGCTAGTATGAAATATTGTAAAACACACTGTGATTACATTGTACATTCTCTGTGTGCAGGTATAATACAGCATACAATTACATCTTAAAAAATGCAAGCCTTTCTGCCTTGTACCTGCATTTTGGGGAAGCCCTTTCTTATTTAAGCACAATAATGCACTGGGCACCGTGATGTGTGTATGTGCAGAATGGGACTTCAAGTCTTAGAATCCATAAAAGTGGATCAAGGTGAAGGAAGGGTTTACATTACACTGTGAGCCTAAGGGGAGTGGGGAAATGGCCAATCTGTTAAAAGTTTATTACAGATTTCTGTTATGTTAGTTATGTAATGCACTACAGAATGCTACAGAAATACAATGTAATTTCATGTGTGTGTGTTGCAAGTGATTGATGATTGGTTCTAGGTTGGATCTCTCATAAAAAATAAAGGCCTTTTTTATTTTAAAAATTGAAATGAATAAACATTCTTAGTGGTAAATGTTTTTCTTTAGACTGTGTTCATGCCACTTAACTGACAAACCGTTACTATGTGCATCAGTTTTGCTGATTGGCTTGACTATAATAATTCAAAAATAAGCACCTGCAATATCAAAAGGGTTGGTAAGCAACATTTCTCAGGTTCCACAACCTTGTGCTCCCATTCTCCCCAGTCACTTACCTTTAGGGATACACCGAATCCAGGATTCGGTTCGGTATTTGGCCAGGATTTGGCCATTTTCAGCAGGATTCAGATTCTGAATCCTTGTGTCTGGCCGAACCAAATCTGAATCCTTAAAATCATGTGACTTTTCGTCAGAAAACAATGAAGTAAAAAGTTTTTTATCCGCACGCTTCGTGCACAGCTGGCTTTTACCCTTCCTCTCAGTAATTTGCATATGCAAATTAGGGGTCAGATTCGGTTCGGTATTCGGCTGAATCTTTTGCTATGGATTCAGGGGTTCGGCCGAATCCAAAATAGGTGCATCGGTGCATCCCTACTTACCTTATAGTTTTACTGAGTCCATGTTTCCATAATAGTATTACTAAAGCAATAACAATATAATGTGAAAATTTTTTTCTTTCCAATGTATCTATCTAACTAGCTAATACAAATAAACTAAAAAAATAAATAAAAAAAAAGGTGTTTTTAAAATTAGTGCAAAATAAGGGAACAATGTCCATAAAACACAATAATAGCATTAATTAGTGTTTGGGTGGGTTTGAGTCGACTTCTGTACAGAGTTTGTTGCTGGGGCCGGGTACTGGCTGAACTTTAGATTGCGTTCACCACACCTGTGACCTCCTAGTTCCCTACTCCCACTTCTTTTTTTATATACTGTTGCACCAGTGGGGTCATGGCAGGTTAGGGTTGGGTGTGGGTCATGATTTTTCGACTCGCATATCACTAGTACAGACCATAAATTTAATTTTTGTGAAATTCAGTTACTGCATGAACTATCCATTAATCCTTTTTGGGTTCAAATCCCCTAAAGCAAGTCAGGAGCAGGCTCTATATAAGACAGCACGCACTGTGTTTCGGGTGCCCGTGGGTGACTCCTTCCATATTTTCAGAGGTCCCTTGGACTGTCACAACTGACTTCATGGCTAATCTCAAAGTCACAGGGGACACAATCTAACAATTTTCTGATCTGTGTTTTTAAAAAACACAATTGTGGTGGGGGAATTTCACATTTTGTTACCTCTATGAGTACTGTATTTAAGAAAAACTCAAATCGATCAATCTCAATAAAAAAAAATCACATTCTTTCATTTCAGTGAAGCTGTAAACTCTAGAGTGAAAATGAAAAACTTGAACTTGAATGCCAACAGGCTTTAGGTTGCCTAAATTTAATTTACACTTACTCAACTATTGCATTTGTTGAATGACACAAAAAAAACACATTTCTTTAATCACAGAAAAATACAGTCTTGAAATGTAATAAATATGCCCCTGGTCTACCTAGTTCTCAGCATGCAAAGGCATGAGGACACCATACCTGAAAGTATTTTTAAAAATTGATAGCACATTTGCGAATCTAAGCAAAGTAGTGTTTGTTGAACTATGAGACTGATTTTTGACTGTCTGCATTGTAGAAGCCTTGTTATGTTTACACACACACACACACACACATTAATGGAACAGTGCTGTCTTGCAGAAAGGGTAAAATTAGGTTTTAAAAATACTCCTTTTGAGACTTTTGCTCTTCACAAGGCAACAATGTTTTAATACAATCAGTTAGTTTTCCTACTTCCCATTGATGCACAATGGAAACGGATATTATTATCAAGGTTATCTACAAAAGAAAACAAAAGAAAGCATGGAATGTGACATGTTGTAACTCACTTTCTGTGCCAAAGCTATTTGCTGTTAGATACCATCTCCGCTACATTAAATAAATAATCACTGCTTCTGGAATGCTCATTATCCCTGACACTTCTTACAAACAAAAGGACTAGAAAAGCAAAAGCCAACCAGCACATTGTCTTCTTTTGTCTCCCATCCCAGCAATAAGTAAATGGACCTTTTGCTAAGCAAAGATGCACCGAATGCAGAATGTCAGAAGCCTACAGGGGAGGTGGACAGGCTCCTAGTAAATAGTATTGGAGGGTGAAGGGACAATTCGGCCCTTCAAACACATGGGAAGGGGGTTGTTTTTTGTGGTATTATATGGGGTAATTTTGAATAAATTGGTCTGGCCCGTGGGATGTGATTGACTGGAGGGGAGTTGAACGTTGAGTGGCGGGAAACTAGGGTATAAATAGGGTCAGTAATGGGCTGAGGGATTGCCGTTACCTCTGGGCTGTCAAGAAAGGTTCAAGAAAGACCTTTTTTCAGTTTAAGGATATTTTGCAATTTGTAGTAACTCAACATCTTGGTTCTCCTGATAATTTGAAGTTTCTTGTTCTGGACCATGCAGCCCAGCTAAAGTACTAGATGGTTCCCATTAAGATAGATGCACATTGAATTCCAGAAAAGCAGGCTCACAAGTATATTGTTTCCACAGAAGGTGCAAAGTGTATGCAGATTATTTAAGAAGTAAAAGAAATATGCATAGTCAAACTATAATTATTCTTTTCTGTTAAATGTACATGAATGACAATAAGAGTAGTAAGTTATGTGAAATAATGCAGCTGGGATGGTGAGGCGCAAAGTACATATTGGCCTTTTCAAATAGAAACATTTAGGACAGTGAGAATTTTTTTTTAGTTTAAAGATATTTTGCAAATTTTATTAACTCAACATCTTCATTCTCCCGAGTTTCTTGTTCTGGACAGTATCCCATTTAAGCTGGCCAAAGATGTAAGGATTTTTGAAAGATCTTTTAGTTATCGTAAGACCAAGCTTATCTTGAAACAATTGTTAAAATGTACGATTTGTCCATCAAATAAAAAGACAATTTCAAGTGATATTAGTTGAAGCCAGGAAAACTGCAGGGAGCTGCCTGCTTGACCTTGTAAACAATTGGATAATAGATAGATTTCACCGTGACCGATGAAAATTGTATAAACTGGCTGATCAATTTTCTGACCAATGTCAGACGAAAAAATGTTAGATGCTCGATTGTTTGATTCCCATTAACCTCGTTCACCAAAGAAAAATCTTTCTGTCAATGGGGGCCTTAAGATAGATGCACTTGATTTCCTGAAAAGCAGATTCAGAAGTATATTATTTCCACTAAGGTGCAAAGTATAAGTAGAATATTTAAGGAGTAAAAGAAATATGTACAGTCAAACTAGAATTATCCTTTTCTGTAAATATTACGTGAATGTCAATAAGAGTAGTAATATAGGTGTCCTAACCTGGGCTAACCATAAAACTTGAGGTAAAAAAGGCAAAAGCTCACTTAAATGTTTAGGTGTCAAAACTGTCATCCTATATCAATTTCTTTGTGGCAAGGGTTGATTCTTTTATTATGTTTGGTTGGTGCCAGCAGCTGGTAGGATACGTATTCCAGCAGCAGATTATTCTTTAAGAGAAGATGGTATAGCAATCTTGTAGTCAATATTAATGTCATTATTACAGTATGTTTACAATACTGGATTTGCAGGCATGTATACACACACACACACAGATATACAGACCAAAAAAAACACACTCCTAGGACTTGCATAGTGAAAACAAAAAAATGTGTTTAGTTCAACATTTCAGCACCATCAAGACAGCCCAAGCGATGGTGCCAAAACGTTGAAATCAAACACATTTTTTGTTTTCACTATGCAAGTCCTAGGAGTGCAGTTTTGTGGTCTGTATATTTGCACCGTATGCAAATTAGGTATCACTAGCATAACTTTGCTTTGCCTGACGAAGTAACTGTAGCGCAACTTTGCTACCGTTCGCCTCCCTGAGCGCAAATTCATATTTAAGTGAATTTGCGTAGTGCTAGCGAAACTACGCCTGGCGAAATGTGGTGAACGCTAGTGAAGCCAACGCTGGCGCAACTACACAAGTTAGTGGATTTGCCACTTAAGGCCCTTCTGTACTTTACTCCAGTAAATACAAACTAAGTTCTTCCACAACTTATTCGATATAATACCATAGATTGGTTTAATTGTATGTATTATTTGCTTCTCAAAAGACAAAGTTGGAGATCATGAATATCATAGAAACTGGATGAGCACTGATCTACATCGGCTTATTTATATATTTTTTAGAAATTTTTGGAAAAGTTAATTAACTTAAAGGAACAAGCAACAATATTGGATTAAAGGACAAAGAAATTGTACTAAAGAGTTAATCTTCATCTAGACCTCCAGTGGTATCATCCATATCTTCTCATATTCATGCTGTTTTACTGAACAGAAGCCACAGAGAAAAACTCTGCTTAGTTCTTTACTGTTAATAACCATAATTCCATGATAGTGCCATTTTCGACTGAAATTGTTCGAATCGTTCGAATGCATTGTTCGACTGGAACGATTTCAACTGAAATATACATTTTTTTAATTCAAATTTCGAAGTAATTTTGGGCTACTTTGAATATCGAATAGCCCAAAATTCAATTAGAATTGAAAAAATTAGAAAATTCATATTTCGAAGTACCATCTCTTTGAAATCCTTCAAATTCGACACTTCACCACCTTAAAGCTGCCAAATTGCCATTTTAGCCTATGGGGGACCTCCTAGAGCTGTCCTGAAATTATTTCAAAGTCCTAGAAATTCAAAGAATTCTATTTGAAAATTCACTTCGACCCCTAGTAAACGTGCCCCCAAGTATGGGCAGCACAAGCCATAATCATTGACTTAGAAAACTAAACTAAAGGGTCATTTTACTTCCTGATCCCAACGAGCAAAATCAAACAAAGTAGTCCTCTGTATAATGAACTGCTCGTTATCTAAAATGATAACAGGCTATAGATGAGGGAGGGAGGGATTTATTTATACAGAGGCTTCTCAGTAGAAAGTAGAAAGTTGACTTTGCTCTTTGGGATCAGGAAGTAGAATGTAATTTTCAAATGTTGCCCTGTTTATAGCATAAAATAACAAAAAAACACTATTAACTTATGAAAAAAATAGGCAAAAATTATATTCAGCACAAGCCCCGTTCATTGAACTGATGTTAAACAATATATTAAGTTGTCCCTTTAAAACCAGGGGAACTGGTTTAAGGAATTCTGTCCCACAAAACCACAAAAACAAAGTGTTATGCATTAAAAATCTCAGACAGTTAGAAATCGGCCACTGAAGGGACAGATAATTAATTTCCTTAAGTTTTCTAGTTTAGATAGCAAACCAAATATAAAGAATCGATTTCAGTAAAATATAATGTAAACTCTACTATCTATTGATCTGTATATAATTATTCCTCACCTTCACATGTTGTATAATCTACCAATCATATCAGAAGAGAAGATGACTTAAATTTTATTTCTGGACTCTCTGTATGATCAAGAAGGGGAAGTGTTTAGGCACATGTCTGGGAATACTGTATAAGTTTTGGGGGCACTGTGCTGTCAGCTGATCTGGATTAAATTTAATATGAAACCAACAAGTAGATCCATATAACTTCAGATCAGCAGATTTGTACACAAAGACCGTGGGAACACAAGCAGAGTTGCAGACAAAGGTCACCTCCAATCAGCCACTTGCTTATACCTAAAGGCACAACAAATGTAAATTGAGCCTTCATTCCACCTCAGAATAAGTAATGCAACCCCCTCTGTTCACAGCACGTTCAACACTGCCCTCTGACAGGAGACTAGTTAAATGTATTATTTTATTACATGCTAAAACGGTATAATAGCTTAAAGGAACAGTAACATCAAACATTTTTACAAAAATATTTGTTAAAATAGAACGGAAAAAAAAACACCAACACAAATTAAAATTTAAAATAGCAAAGCCTTTATTAAGAAATAATCATAATAATAATTTTGGTGCAACTTGCACCAAAATGGCCTGCTTTCAGCACACAGAACGAATAGATTGCTGGCATTTTGGTGCAAGTTGCAGCACGCAGATAGCAATAGACAATATAATAGTGAATTGTGCCGAACCCGTAACTGTGACCTTAGTTTACACCCCTCAATTTATTTTCCATTGAAAGTGTTGCCTCTGT
Organism: Xenopus borealis; assembly: GCA_024363595.1. Lineage (NCBI taxonomy): Eukaryota > Metazoa > Chordata > Amphibia > Anura > Pipidae > Xenopus > Xenopus borealis. The sequence continues at coordinate 122,993,449 of CM044441.1, read as the reverse complement.
ACAGACTGGGGAACTGGCACATGCATGGTGGTGAGGCTACATTGGAGAATGTGTATGCAAACGTAAACAGCATGTCAGCACACTGTCTGTGAATAGCCAGGGAGAAGAAATCAAGCACAGCAGCATGAATGGTCGCCCTTTCGCCTTTTCTGTAGAGGACAGTTTCTGTAAGTTATTTCTTAACAGAGGCTTTGCTATTTAAAATTTTAATTCGTGTTGTTTTTTTTGTTCTATTCTAATGAATTTTGTTCGTAAACATTCTTGATGTTACTGTACCTTTAATATAAAACAATTCTTTTTCTTTAACACACATATACTGCAGACCCAGAATTGTACTAGTACTTCACTTCTAGAGTGGCGTAGCAATATTTATATTCCAGGTAGATCTCAGTCCAAAACTAGCAGTAGTGAATTTAATTTCCTAACATTCCCCAACCGCCGGAATCTGCTGGGAGTTGGTATTAACAGTATGTGGGCTGTGAGTTTTAAATCATTGGCTTAAATAAAGCTTTCTTCCATTAAAGAACAATGTGTGATTTCTTTTTAAAATTGAAAGCAAAATATTTCAGAGTGTTTCACAGGGTGTTTGACCCTCCATATGATACATGTCTGTCAGGAACAGGTCACTAAGGGTGGGAGGTTAAGTGAGTTTAGTCAGCCTTCTCATACTCCTCCACAACACTATCTCTTTTTGAGAAAGTGAATTGGGAAATAAGAGCGATGCATGGTAATTCCTCATTTCTCATGTTCACATATATGTCACAATAAAAAACACTCACCATTAGCTTGGCCTGTCTCTCCTCCTCCTCCACCTCCTCCTTATAAAGTTTTGTTTGTTGAATTAGATGGCTGGGTCTGGTACAAGTCTCCAGAGGTTGTGAAAATCTCAGTGGAAAGTTAATTTTCCAGTTTTCAGCCAACATATAAAACAAAGTTAGAAATTAAACCGATAAGATACATTCTTGAGCTATGTAGTACAGATACGGTGTAAGAAGAAAAGGTCTAAATATAAAATCCCAAAAAAATAAGAATAAGAATATGGCTGTGACTGATTGAACTTAGTGATGTGCCGCTTTAATGTGGAGCCAGGGAAATGTACCTTGCAGCAGAGACATGAGATCGGACATCCCTAATTTACAGAATTCCCCCCTCTTTCTACTTTACTTCTGATCCCCTTTGGACCTAGACCGAGCAACGATAAACAACAATTCTAATATTGATTTCCCTGAAGCAAGGCATTTTAAATGAAAGGGGTTGTTCACCTTCCAAACACTTTTTTCAGTTCAGTTATTTTCAGATTGTTCCCCAGACTTATTTTCCATTATTTATTTTTTACTGGTTTTCCAACATCTAAGTTTAAAGTTGAATGTGCGTGTCTCTGGTGTTTGAGTCTTGCGGTTTAGTAATTCAGCAGCAGACTCTAAGTGGAAGATTTACTAAGGGTCGAAGTGAATTTTTGAATTAAATACTGTCTCTTCAAAAAACTTTGAATTCGACACTTGGCCATCTTAAAGCTGCCGAATTGCCATTTTAGCCTATGGGGGACCTCCCAGAACCTGTACTGAAATTTTTTCTAAGTCCTGAGAAATCGAAAGATTTTTTGCAAAATCATTTGAACCGAACTATGCATTTGAACAATTTTTATTCAATCGAAAAAGGACCTATTCGCCCATTCTCGTTCAAAAATGCCCTTTTAAAAAAATTTGATGGTCAAATTTCGAAGTCTTTTAACTTCTGCCCCTAAACCGTTACAATTTTGCATTATTTAGGGGCAGATTTATCAAGGGTCGAATTTCGAAGTGAAAAAACTTTAAATTCGACCAAAGATTTTTTTCAGAAGTGTTTTTGTTCAAATTAAAATTGCAATTAAAACAGCAATTCGGCAGGTTTAAGGTGGTGAAGCATCCAATTGGAAATTTTGAAAGCGACAGTACTTTTCAAATGGTGACATTTTTTAAATTCGACTCGAATTTTGGCCTATTCAATAGTCCCAAAGTACCAAAAAAATTACTTTGAAATTCAAATTTTTTTAATTTGAATTTTCACATTGACCCTTGATAAATCTGTATTTCTCAGCAGCATCTCTGGATTATTAGCAACTATTGTATCAAGTCTAACAGCTGCCTGTCCTGGCAGGGACAAAAATAAGAAATGCATCCATTAAATGTATCAATTTAGAACAGTTTTGAGGGGTTGGCGACCCCCTTCCCAGAGCTGCTTAAGAAGGTGAAAAATGACACTTCAATATAGAAAAATGGTCACACATAGAAAATAGAAAGTAATTGGAAAAAGTCTTTATTTCTGGTGATCTATCTGATAACAGCTAGTTGTTTAAAGGCCAACAACCCCCTTAATAAATACAAGTAAAGGTACGGGACCTGAGGTTTTTTCAGATAACAAATGTTTCCGTAATTTGGATCTTCATACCTTATGTCTACTAGAAAACCATGTAAACATTAAATAAACCCAATAGGCTGGTTTTGCTTCCAAGGATTAATTAAATCTTAGTTGGGATCAAGTACAAGCTACTGTTTTATTATTACAGAGAAAAAGGAAATCATTTTTAAAAATTTTGATTTGGATAAAATGGAGTCTATGAGAAACAGCCTTACTGAAATTTGGAGCTTTCTGGATAATGGGTTTGCGGATACCTGTAGTAAGAATAATAGATCAGCACCAAATTGCTGTGTCTTCTTTAGTTATCCACAAAAGTTTATCATCCAGAAGCTAACACACAAGGGGTAAATTTATCAACACCGGGCAAATTTGCCCTTGGGCAGTATCCCATGACAACCAATCAAATGTTGCATTCATTAGTTTACCTGCAGCTGGGTGAAAGAAGCTAGTCACTGATTGGTTGCTATGGGTACACCCTGAGAAAATAATAAACAAAATATGGTCTTACATTTTATGTTTTTTTTTTTTTATAGTTTACTGTAGAAAGCCAACTAGCATGACTATGCTGGGGTACTTCACTTCTCAGTAGTAGGCACAGGCATGAGAGAGAAAAGCAGGGCTCTCAGATTAGGCAGGGTATAGCTATATGTTTCGTAGGCAGAGCTGATATTTAAAAATTAGCATTCGGGTGCGACGTAAAAAATTGGCAAGCTGATTGCACCAAGTTAAATATCCCATGATATTAAGAAATATGGTCAGTCACTCTAGCTGGAAACTCAAAAAAATTTGCTAATGACTCCTCTGATCAGATTAACGACAAGATTCCTTGTCGTTAATCTTGTCGTTCCATGCGTTTAAAGTATATATATGCTATTAACAAGTAGTTTTTAGCTTACATCTATTACCCACAAATAGAGACTTTATCAGCAGGTAAGAGATCATTTCTTATCTAAATATTTACACCAATACATGTACAGTAGAACCCCCATTTCAAATTTTTCAGGGGACCAAGAAAATATTGTGTAAAATCCAGGAAAATGTAAATTCTGGGAAATGTGTTAAAGTACCATTTTTTTTTTTTTCAATCACTGAAAGGATATAAGCACAGGAGTCTGTTTTAATTTGAGATACAATATTTACTGTGTTTATATCAAGGGTTAAGCATTGCAGTGTTAATGTTACACTATGAGGGGCGTGTGCAAACAGTGCAAGACCCTCTGTCAGTCACAAACACAACGTAAAGCAATTAGTGATTGGTTCAGGACTGTATAAGGGGCAGACTGATTGGAACTGACCACTTATAGGCAGAACCATGGCAAAATATACATATGGTTTGTATTTTAAACCTCTTTATTTCACAAATAATAACATTCATGGGGGGGAAAAAGCTATTTTTACAAAAATTTGGCAGGTTATGAAAGCTTGAACATATTTCTGTGGTTTTTTTTTTTTTTTTTTTTTGGTTATTCCAGTTTTGCTAATGAAGGTGCCCTTTAAGCTGTGAGTCTAACTTTTCTCGAGGGACCTGTTATCTTATAATGTTACAATTACTTATTTGCTTATATCGAAATTGTTACAAATGTATCTTGTCTTCTGCTGTGGCTGTTCTGGGCTCTCTGCCAAAAGCCAATTAAGTTAGAAACTTTGTTTCTTTTTATTGCTGTTCAGTACAGAGAAGAACAGGACTTTCCAGTACAAGTGAGGGACAGTGGGTTGAGGGACAGAGGGACTGTCCTTCTAAAAATGGGACAGTTGGGAGGTATGCTGAAATGCATTATAAATTGGTGGAACCACAAATAAAAATTTAACTTAAAATCAGGGTACTGAAAATCGATTCTTTCACTGTAAATTGATACGTTAAGATTGCTTAACTTGCTTGAGGTAGATTGGAAGCTTCGCTGCAGGGAGATAAAGCTGACCATAGACGAGTAGAATATTGGATGAACGATCTTTCCCAACCTGCCGCTATCCGTTCAGATAAAATAAAGCAGCAAAGAGAACAAACCAGCCAATGTCCTGCCCATCACAGCAATCGTGCGAAAGTAGAAAGTACAAATTCTACTGGGAAGCTCACAGCAATATCGGCAGAGATATTATCATCAGCCGAAAGAAATCTTTTAACCTGGCCAATCGTCCTAATGACTCATCTCCATGGGACGAAAAATGTTGGGACTCTCCCCACACGGTCCAAATCGAGGATTCGTACGATGGGATCTTTGCGTCTATGGCCAGCTAGGGTTGCTGTCTGAGACATATTTAAACACTTGGCAATTTAAACTGCATAAACGTATATATATATATATATATATATATATATATATATATATATATATATATATATATATATATATAGATTCCTGATAGGACAGCACCACCTCCCAGTTATCTACTTCATAGCTTGAAAAAGGTCCCAACGGGGACCAAAACGTCGGTTTGACATACCATGCTATAACACAATATATATTTTTTCTACAGAAAGACCCATGGTGCTGTTTTTTCTTTATTTTGAGATATGTATATACAGTATATATATTCTCAAAAGGACCCGCACTCCAAACCGTAGTTGTGAACTCAAATGTGTTTTATTAAACAATGCATATCCAACGTTTCGGCCCACGTTGGGGCCTTTCTCAATATATATATATATATATGCAGTAAAGGAATGTTTTCTGTTTCTAATTAGTAAAATGCCCAATGTACATAGAACAATCATTAGAAAACATCACCAATCTAAAAGTCAAATTTATATTTGTTTTGCAGTGCCTCTGCCCCAAGAGAAAATCAAGGTTTTAAAAGTAGTTTTATTTCATAAACAAGGTATAGTTTCCCTTGAAAAGGAAACCCTGTGCTTACAGTTGAACCATTGCTTTGGGTTGTGCTACCCATCAGAGAGAACCTACAATTAAAGGTGAACTAGAACCTAAAAAGACGAATATGGCTAGAAATACCATTTTATAAACCGAACCAGCCTAAATGTATCATCTCTATAGTAAAAATGATACAGGACATCAAAGTTTCACAGGAGTTTTTCATCTTGGATTTTTTTATGATCTGTGCATTTTTGACCAGCTATTGAGAGACTAAGCTTAAAGGTCATCGCAAACCACATAAGCTGATGCAACTGATTATTACATTCTAGTTTGTGCTGGTTTCTGAGCTGCTGTGTACCAATAATTGAATTATTTACTTAACAGTCTTATATTGTATAATATTTTTACCTAATATATTGCACGTCAATCCCTAAGCTCAGTAAGTGACAGCAGCACAGAGCATGTGAATCAGTGAATCAGCAGAAAAGACGATGGGGAGCTACTGGGGCATCTTTGGAGACACAGATCTTTACTGCTAAAGGGTTGTGGTTGCCTTGGGCTGGTAAAGAAGCCAAAAACATAATGTACACCATTTCTAGCTACTTCTTTAGTTAAGCTTTAGTTCTCCTCTAAAAACTGCATTTCTCATGAAAATATATTTTCGGCGCGCGTCGCGTCGTTTTCGTCGCGTCAAAAACGACGCGCGACTCGTTTTTGCGCGGCAAATTTTTTTTTTGCGAATTTTTTTGGCAGTTTCGCGAATTTATTCGCCAGCGGCGAATCGCGGGAATTCGCCGCGAATTCGCCCCTGGCGAATAAATTCGCCCATCACTATACACAGGCCGATAAAAGCTGCCGACAGACTGAGTGGGCAGCTTATTGGCCCGTGTGTAGGACCATTCAACAGGCTTCTTTGATTGTTATCTGCTGAAAGTCAGCCAGATCTCAATCGGGCAGGTTAAAAACCCAGCTGGATTGCTGGCACATCTCTGCATGTATGCAGTCCCACGATCCGACCGCCCATATCGCCTCCAATATGATCCAATCGTTAGGCCCAAGGGACCATGATAGGATCAGACCGATATCACCTACCTCAATGTGGGTATATTGGGGAGAGATCCGCTTGTTTGGCAATATCTCCAAACAAGCAGACCTCCCTGTCTATGGCCACCTTTACCTCCTGGGACTTGCAAAAAAGGGCAGCCAATCAGTATTTACTCAACACTTTGTTATTCAGCTAAATCCTTTAGTAACCCCTGGGAGTTGTTAGGTAATAGCTGATGAGCCACAGGTTGATTCACTGATGGCTCTTAGACAACAACATTTTTATGGCAGTGCAATAAATACTGTGTGCAGGTGTTGCTTGCCATCTAGCAACTTTATAGCTTTCTGCTTTTTAGCTTATACAGGGTATAAGGCCAACTGAAATGATCAATATTAAGACTTCCTGGTACATGCTCAAAATAAATCATTATTTATAAGAAGGCTATAGCAGCTGCTCTTTGGTCCATAGGGACCCTTAAGGAAAACATAGGCATAAATATGGTCAGCTGAAGAGTGACAGGTTGACAGTTTAACAATATGTAAGCAGTGAAAAGAGTTTCATGAAGAATGGCTACTACAAATCTAAACTGAAAAAGAGAAATGATTTTCAAAGCTCTCTTTGGCTTTTAAACACAGATTTATCTGCCATGCAATCCCAAACACAGACATGATCTGTACAGATCAGTTTGGATCCTGATAAAGTATAGTTAATGGCATAAGAGTCTGAGTAGAGAAGACTTCCTTGCAAACCATAATATCACTGCTTCCATCATTCATCAAGTCATGTATTATTTTTCACTGAGGCGGGTTCATGTTTGTCTGAGAGGCTTTGGGGTCCCCTATACATCCCATATCCCCTGCATCTGCAGTTTCTGCTTCCTCTATAGTTACTCCCCTTCTTTCAACTGATTGTGGGTGCTGGGAAGACAGGTTAGAGTGTTAAGGCATTGCTGTTAAGAAATATTTAAACTGTTATTACAGGTATGGGATCTATTATCCAGAATGCTTTGGACCTGGGACCTTCCGGATAAGAGGTCTTTCCTTAATTTGGATCACCATACTTTAAAGGGGAACTTAAGTCTAAAATAGAATAGATATGCTAGAAATGCTGTATTTTGTATACTAAACATAAACATGAACTTACTGCACCAGAAGCCTAATCAAACAAATGATTTATGTTTTCAAAGTTGGCCACAGGGGGCTGTCATCTTGTAACTTTGTTAGAAATCTAACACTTCAGTTGGGAGGTTAAGCTTAGGGATTGTCGTACATTATCAAAAAAACACAAGTCAGATAATATCTGCCATAGAAGCAGATACAACAAGACTGATAAATAATCAGAATATACAGACTGCACGGACTACAAATCTCTACACAGTTGCCAAATGTTCTACAGGGAAACAAACAAAGCTGTTCGAGGTCAGGAAAGTAAGGTGGTGGGGCTCCCCCCTGTCGTTAGAAAGTATGATTGTTTCCCTGCTGAGCAGTTAGGGAAGTCTGAAGTGTCCTATCTGCAGCTGTCTGAGCAAGTAAAACGAAGGGGGAATTTCACTGGATACAGTCAGGTTTATTATTATTTATTTTTTTGCCTCTACATCCCCTTTAAGTCTACTATAAAACCATTTAAACTTTGATTAAACCCAATAGAATTGTTTTGCTTCTAATAAGGATTATATCTTATTTATGATCAATACAAGGGACAGTTGTATTATTACATAGAAAAAGGAACTCTATGTAAAATATCTGAATGATTTTATTTAAATAGTCTATGGGAGATGTCCTTCCCATAATTCCATTATTCTGATTAATGTTTTTCTGGAAGGGATGCACCAGATCCACTATTTGGGATTTGGCTGAATCCTTGGTGAAAGATTTGTCTGAATACTGACCACCCATAATTTACATGCTAATTAGGATTCAGATTATGTTTGGCCAGGCACAAGGATTTGGCTGAATCTGAATCCTGCTGAGAAAGGCAGAATCCTGTCTGAATCACAAACAGAATCCTGGATTTGGTGCATCCCTAATTTCTGGATAATGGGTTTCTGGATAACACATCCCATACCTGTATAACATACAGACAACCCAGTGCAAAAGTTCTCCCAGCTGTCATCAACTGCTCTTCACAAGACCTTTATGAAAAAATATCCTTGAAATATTTACACCTGGTTCCTAATGAAGGAAATATCTCATGTAATGGCAGGAATGAAAAACAGGACCATCATGAACTGAATTTCCAGGGTAGTAATAAGATATTCACATGCTACTATCTTGCCTGTAAACATATTCTGTCTGGTGTCAGACATGTCATAATTCTTTACGTCTCAGAATTGTGACTGTGTTACGTTAGCTCCAGTTTGTGCAACTTCAAAATGTCAGTCATGCACTGTAACATATTGACTGCTTTGACTGCCTTTTATATATTTATGTCCACAAGGTTAGCTTCACTGCCCCGAGGCACATAGAAACCATTAGAATGTCCCTGAGAGGTTTATTAGCATTCCGCCTTGTCATTATTGGCTTCTTTAACAGCAGTACTGCTACTGATGGGCAACAAGACTGGAAATGACTAATGCTGTCAGTTCTTGTGTTTCTTACTAGTAATTATTAAACCTGCACAGGACGGAATTAGATTGACATACTAACAAAACTGCCACTTTCTGTGCACCCATTGGTGCCGTTTATAACCATGAATGAAAAGATACCCATTGTGCAGGAATAATTCCAAAACTGAGAGACCTTTAAAATCTGCTTTCTGTTTTTTGGACTTCAGAAGCAATTCCACCATATAAAAATGTTGTATTATTTTTTTTTTAGTGATAAGCACATTTTTCGCCAGGCCTGACTGAGAGGTCATTTTTTTTTTTGGATAAACCATTGCTTTGGACATTTTTGCTGCTAAAAAACATGCAAAAAATATTGTGGTAAGAAAAAAAAATGCATTTTGCATAAAAAAACCAGTGCAATGCCCATTAAAGTCAATGTATTTTGCTCAAAAAGGCCATTGACTTTGATGAATTTTGAATGAAAATTTTTTTTTTAAATGCTCATTGACTTCAATGTATTTTGCAAAAAGAAAAGCCTCAAAAAATGCCCACTGACTTCAATGCATTTCACAAATTTTCCACCATTTACAGAATATTTTGGCAAAGCAAAAAGGGACTAATTCCCTCATTAAGTATTTTGTTTACAGTACAAAATTTATTTTGCCATTTGGAAGTTTTTTGTACTTTTAGATTATGTTTTTCTTTCTCACTGGACTTAGTTACAGCTCTGGCAGTTCTGCCAAAGGTTCTGGTTTGAGATTTGAAAATGGAGAAACACAGAAGCAGCCTAAAATCATATTATGACTGCAGTAAATCAAGTTAAGCAATTGTTAGTCTCTACTAGTGAGCCTTTGAGTGTGTTTCTTGTTTAGTGTATTTCACCATGACTCCCTTGAGATAGCTGGACATTATTAGTATGCTTGCAATTTATTTAGAAGCCATCTTTCTACAGATAAAGCATTCAGTCATGGCATGTTATTTAGTTTGGGTTACCACTGGAATCTCTTTTAAGTTCTCGCAAACAGGAATGTGGCATAAATACTCCATGTAATAATCCATTCCATTGATTATAGTCATATTCGAATAGTGCAGCACCTTATATCTCTCAGAGAGAAATTTGAAACTAGACAAATTAAAGTCATGTTTGTTAAGATTATCTGACAAATAGACCTCTGATCGACAGACAGATGGATAGACAGATTGTTAGACAGATGGGTAAAAATTTACAAACACATAGGCGTCCGTCTGAAATATGCGCACAAAATATAGACAAAATATTGCGGAATATGTTTTCGCCAGTTTACTTACCTGCAACAAATATAAATTTGTAAATTTTCTTGCGCAAGAATATAGGGCAGATTTACTAACTGCACATGAATGATTCGATTTTCGAATATTTTTTGTGGCCACTTCGACCAACAAATTTTGAAAATTTGATCGTATCAAATGATTCCAATGATTCCAATAAAATTCTATTCGGATATTTGAATATTTGACAGTCGAATTACTTGCCCTTTAAATTTTAATTTGACTGTCTAGTTAGCCAGATTAAACCTACCGAATTGCTATTAAAGCCTATGGGAAGCTCCCATAGGCTTTTTCTAAGTTTTTTAGATCGAATTAAAAAAAAAATCAATCGAATGGTTAATATCGTTCGAATCGTTCAATCAAATTATTTTTATTCAATCGTTTGATCGATCGAATTGCGCTAAAACAAATATTTGAATTTGCAGGGTTAAAATTCGACCACAATTCGATTGGTCGAATTCGAGGGTTAATTCACCCTTGAATTCGACCAATATTAAATCTGCCAGTTATCTAATTTGCTGAAAATATCGCTATGTACACATTAACGTCTGGTTTACTAAACAGTGAAAAGTGCAAAAGACAAAATGAATGCCAGAATATTCACAAAATTTTACCGCCACCTATATTGTGGAAAATATAGTGAAAATTCTAAAGGGGACAGGAAATATCTCATAACACCTGATTTTGATCTGCGTCAATTTAAGATTCTGTTGGCAGGTGGTTCAGTATCATTGTGAATGGCTAGATTAAACGACATTAATATGATGCACACAGATTGATGTATATGATGTATCCATGTTTGATTAGGTGAAATCTGCTTATTGTGTTGATGATAATATCTATAAAGTTTAGCAGTATTGAAGATACATATCTGGCCATAAATCATGCCATAATAAACGGCATTAAACAAGACTATTTTACAACATAAATATTCACAAACTTAAATTTGCCGCCAGAAAATTTGCAAATCGCAGAAATTACAGCTAACTTAAGCTGGTTCATTAACATAGTTACCATCGGTGATTGCAATGACTTCTGAGCGCATCACAGTTTAGTAAACTTAGTTGCTGCAAATAATTTGGCAGAAACATATTGGCAGCGATAACTTGCGGAAAAATATAGTGACATTTACCACGCTTTAGTAAACAGACGCCAAAGAGAGAAACTGAGAAAAGCCACTTAAAAAAGATTGGTAGATGGAAAGTCTGAAGTTAGCCAACTAGCCAGATATAAGGTGGGAAGTTTACTAAAGGGTGAATTTTTGCTTCAGAAAGGTTTAGCTTCTCTTCATGCAACTTTTTTTCCAGCCACTTTTTCGCCAACGAAACTTCATCAGCATGAGCATTTCTAAAAGAACTTATTTCCTAGCGAAACTTCATTAACACACTTACGCTTAGGCCTATTTATATAGGGCAGGTACATATACTGTAGGTCATATATACGTCTTTATTAGAGATATTGGTGCAAATGCTTGAAGTGGCCACTTATTATTAAAAATGTCCAAGGAAGCAAAATAAAGACAAAAGAGATTCTCTTGTGCCCTAGATATGAAGATATGAAATGTGGCATGACCTTCAAATTGTTAACAAAAAATTAAAATATATATATATATATATATATTTAACAGTTACAACTTTTAAACATAATACCATTTTTTTTTTTATTTTTTTTTATATTTTTCAGTATACAGGATATAATTACCACTTCACTGACATAAGATTGTTGAGGCTGTAGCTTCATCTTATCAGTTCACCAGGTATAACCTGGCAAAGCAGACTCTGGTGAAAAGGAAATGAAAATTAATTTGCGGAGTAAACATTGTTTGGAGTAAATTTGCCCCATAGAATGGAGACAGATAGCAAACTGGAAAGGCACAAGGGGTATAAAGAGAGGAAGGGATAGATGGATGAAAGAAAGATAGGTAAAGGGTATATTTAATAAAAATAATATATGTAAATATGTAGACCTGGTTGAGCACACTTCGGAGGCCTCTCTGAATTAATGTTAGGTTTATTGCCTGCTTGTAACAATGTTGTGATTGCTTGTTCTTTGTACAGATGCTGCATGTCAAGCTTTAAGTCTGAACTGTCTGGACGGGCTGCAATTACAGCAAATTACCCGTTGACATGTTGTAAAACAATTCTCATTATTTAACAGCCAACTAGCTAAAACGTCTGCAATTCACATGGCAAAATGTTTTGTGGAGCAGAGGGGTGTAAACAGGGTAAAAGCATTATGCATGAGGGCAGTGATCTGTCCTGAAGGGTTTGGTGAATTCAGCACTTCATTTATGGAGGACAGTGACTAGACAATGACACTATTTTCCTTCTAGGTGCTGCCTTCAAGGCAAAAAACATGTTGTGGATTCTGATCTCACAGAAATGAGAAATTGTATTTGCCTGAAAGAGGAGGAACTCTCAGTCTAGTTTTTAAGATGTTGATATCCTTTCCAATAGGTCCTTGATATTTAAAATAAGATACTTTTATTCTTTCTTATGTTAAACAGCCCTTGTTAGCTTTGTGAACAAAAGGTCCTGTCTCTGAATGAAAATACCTGGAAGGATTTTTTATAGCAACGCTGTCTTTAAATCTTTTATGTCCACTGCTTTTGTTATTTAATGCAGAGAATGGAAATGGGATCCACAAAGTTTTTTTTTTCTGGGGTCAATTATAATAGTAATAATGCTGCTTACAGACAAATGTCTGCTGCACATGGTATGTGTTACAACAAGAGAGAGAAACGATTATTGAACACTTTTCCTTTTCAATCCATAATTCCTGGTTGGCATATACTATATTATGGATAATTTACAGTAGAAACCGAGGGGTATATACCAAGGGGTATTTATATACAAGGTTGTGGTATGAACTGAGACAACAAGAGGTCCTGTAGAAACAACAACACTGTCATAAAAGCTGGGGATAAAAATACAAACAACAAAAAAATATGTTTTTTTACTTTAAGGTTGTGTTTGTCACTGAGATTCGTGTTACCCAGTCATATTCGTGCACTGCACAGGTCCCAATGTCTTGCTGCAATTTAAAAAAAAAAAAAGGACCTGGGTTCAGTGTCTGATTATAGAACGTGTTAGCTAAGTTCTTCCTCATTTGGGCGTATTGATCAAAAAGAGAAACTAAAGCTCACCACAAGTCCACTGCTCACTTGTATTTGATTTTCAGGGACATATTTATGAAAAGGTAAAATTTAATGTTCACCAAGTGAATAAGGAGCTGTGGAATATCAATGAGGTGGACTGCGGTTATTTAGTTTCATCCTTTTAAAAATGTACCCCCTTTATTATCTATTAATTTGGTTTTCTAACTCCTGTTCCATTCACTTGTGCCTGAGCTTCAGAATATAACTTAAACCCTTTTGCCATGGAGTTTTACCTGTTCTGCTTGTTTCCCAGTTAGCTTCCTCCTTATTCCGAACTCCCAGGTCCTGTCAGCTTTGCAGCCCTGACATGTTTACAAATTGCTCCCAAATGTAAAGCTAATTTGTCACATTAAATAAAAAAAAAAATCTATATCACTCAAAGTGAGAAAGGCTACAGTGCTAGCTGAAACGTTAGTCATATTTTGCTAAACACTTTTGTCTTTTCATAAGACCTGTGAGTGCATCTATCTATCTATCTATCTATATATCTGTCTGTCTGTCTGTCTGTCTGTCTGTCTATCATCTATCTATCTATCTATCTATCAAGGGAAAGTTGTGCTCACCACTAATTTTTAAAACCATTAGGTGGGGGTGCAATGAGGCTGTGACCACAAAATACATATAGACAAATACAAGAGATCCTCTGCACTCAACCCATTATCAATACATTAAAGACATAGAGTGCATACAGCTACTAAAAAATGTATCGTTTGTCCATATATTGCAATATATTTAATATTTAAGCCTATATAAACTATAACAAACAAGGGAAAGTTGAGTACTTCTTGTATTTGTTTATACATATTTTGTGGTCACATTGCACCCCTGCCTAATGGTTTTAAAAATTAGTGGTGCGCACAACTTTTCCTTATTTGTTATAGTTAATATAGGAGAAGTGACCAGCTCCTTGTTGTAGCCCCCACCCCTTCCAGCTATAGTCAGGTGATCCCACTGGTGTCTAATAAAAGTGCAAACTGGTTTAACCTTGAAAGCAGCTAGTAAGTTGCAGGTAAAACTTAGTCCCTTTTGTAAAATGTATAATGAAGCAATGGACTTCTTAATGAATCAGATGTAATTTGAGAGTAGGACTGGCCAGATATGGGATGACTTTGACATAGTTGGCCAGCTTAAATATATTGCAATATATGGACAAACAATGCCTGTTTAGTTTAAAGGGTAAGGCATTTTTAGTAGCTTAAGGCACAAAATGTTTCAATGTTCTTAAATATATTGATAATGCAGAGGACTTTGAGGTTACAGTTCAACAACTTCACTGTAGAACATGCAGGGTACAGTTCAGCAACTACACTGCGAAGCATTCAGGGTTTCCCCCCTCTGGTCGCCCACCATCAAGGGAAACTCTCATCCTTGGAACTTCAGAGTATTTGAGCTTCACACTCAGCCCTGCTGGCTGGGAAATTGACAATATGTCTAGCCCCAAGTCAGATTTCAAATTAAATATAAAAAAAATCTGTTTGCTCTTTTGAGAAATGGATTCCAGTGCAGAATTCTTCTGGAACAGCACTGTTAACTGATGCATTTTGAAAAAAAATTTTCCCCATGACAGGATACCTTTAAGCAGGGGTGCAATGCGGTTGGGATCACAAGATTCACATAGACAAATCCAAGAGGTCCTCTGCACTCAACCCAATCAATCAATCAATCAATCAATCAATATATTAAGGACATTGAAACCTTTTGTGCCTTAAGCTACTAAAAGTGCCTTACCCTTTAAACAAAATAGGGATTGTTGTTTGTCCATATATTGTAATATATTTAAGCTGGCCAACTATGTCAAAGTCATCCCCGATATGGCCAGTCCTACACTCAACTTTGATCTGATTCATTAAGAATTCTATTACTTCATTATACATTTTACAAAGGGACTAAGTTTTAGTCATTGGAAGTTTTAGGGTTTCCTTATTTTATATGACATTTTCACCACCCTTCTGTGCCATTCTTTTTTATACTTTAGGAAAAGGTTTTTCAGCATGACAAACTTTCCACTTGTTCTAGTTTTATGCAGTGGTTCTAGACAAGGCCAGATATTTTTGTGGTTTTGTAGGAAAAAGCAAACTCAAACATTAGTGTTTCCAACTATTTAAAGCTTTTATCCACCTAATCCTTCACACTGCTGACTCACACAATGGAAGGCTCCTACGTTGTCAAATATTTTGTATCTAAACATTTATTACACACATACGTGTCTCACTTGTGTCATTATCAGGGCACTAATAAGTCCATAATACATATGGAAAAGATTGGCAACATTGCAATGAAAAAGCAGTGTAAATCAACAATTCCTTTCAAACTATATTCTTGCTGGGGGGCACTTAGAAATGAAAACCAGGGTAAACTGTTCTAAACCACAGTTATTTAGCGAGATAAAATACAGAATTGAAAGTTGGCCTTTATTAAAAAATGAGCTGGGAGGGACTGGCAGAAAGAAGAACCCATGAAATAAGGGAAACAAGATTCAGAAAAAGGTATAAGGGACAATTTAAGTGGTAGAAGAGGCAGGGATAAGTTGAATAACTAGTGAAATTTAAATTTTATACCAAAAATGTGTTGTGTGATTGTTGTCCCGAACTCACCAACCCGAAGGTCATGCAGACTTTGGACCAGACCACACATCACTAGAACTCTTCCACATGATTAAAGTAACATGTTTATGATTTGTAAAAGCTACATGATATCTTAAAAAAAAACTTGTTTGTAAATGTATCTTATACAAAAAATGCTTGAAGCAGTATAACTGTTGAATAGGAATTTACCAGTATTGACAGACTTAATAACATTATATATATCTGTCTACTTTCCTAATGTGCTAATGTGCTTTTTGTGAGTAATAGTCTCTATGGTGCCCATATTTCCCCTAAACTGTTGCATGTGCATTGATCACTGTAGTGCCAATATACTTTATGTGTTAGACTGAAAACAGCTGATGGACCTTCTTATTCCTTCTACAGTAAGCTTAAAGTTGAATGTGTAGAGTTGGCAAAGACTTTTTTTTTTCAAGTTGGTTCTAGACAAGGGCAGATATAGGAATTTGTCAGTATTGGTAGATTTAATATCACTATATAATTTAAAGTCTGGTCGTTTCCCTATGGGACCAGATTGTAAATTATATCCGTTTGTAACAGGGGTCCCCCGCTGCCGACTTCACCTAAGCGCACAAGGGCATGGTGGGTTGTAGAGTTCAAAACTGTTTCTATTCAGGTGCCTGTTTTAACCATTAGTGATAGTTAAAAGCAAAAACATAATATGAGAACATAAAGCAGAAAAGCTTCTGATATTTCACAAAATATGCATAAAAAGGGAAAGATGTTTCTACCTGCTTAGTAGATAAGGAAGTGAACTTCTTCTTACCTTGACATGACATCCCTCTATTTTTCAGCCCCCAGCCCAGATTCCCCCCTTGACTCATTGCTTTTTTTTTTTCTCCTCATGTGCACTCCTTGCTCCTTCTGGTTCATTCCATATCACAGCAGCACTGAGAGGAATATTTCTCTGACACTGCTGATGTACTGTAGGTAAAGTAACAGCCCTTTCTCAATTTATAACACATTTTTATAATGTTATTGATTGCTATGCCTGATCTTCTGTCTGGTTATGTAAAGAATAAAGCTGATTTTTTACTGAGTTTGATTAACTCATTCATGTGTCCCTTTACTGATCAATTTATGTACAAAGCTATTTGATTTTTTCTTTTTCCATTTCTGCATACTGACATAGATTAACTATGGTGGTTGTGCAAGTGATTGTTGATGAGGCTGGGGGAGCTGATTTATTATCAGTTAGAATGGCAAGTGGGGATTTTATTTAGAATCAGAATGGCAGCCTGTTCTGGGAGCTGTTCATTACAGTGAATGTTCAAAACCTTATGCAAGAAATTTTAGTGATGCTGGGGGAAAGAATCTTACTAATCATTTAGGGTACAGTGTAATGTGTTAGAATTAGATTGGCAGTAAATTGTGGCATTTGTAATTTATAGTAAAGGTTCAGGGATTTGTGCAGAGAGAGCACATGAGCACATGAGGAAAGCTGCTGGTGCTGCACACACTGGCTCCCTCTTCCACTCTATTGTGTAACAGCAGCAAATGGACTGCTCAGTAAGCTATGGGGTGGGGCTTCACTCTGCACCAGGAAGAAGGGGAAACAAGCTGCTGATAACACAGAAACCAGAGCAGACTGGCAGCAGGGACTAAGGTACATTAATCTGGGGAGCAACATTTACTTTTCCTTTAAACCTACAATTAGTTGATGGTCTGATTACTATAGCATCAGTGCCTGCCACACAGCCAGTGTCTAAAATTTCACCACAAAGCAACACTTCATTGGGTTGTGCAAAGAACTTTGTACACAAAGCTAAGTTGAGACCAGATGTAAAACCAGTATGCCAGAAATAGAGGCGATTGCCCTACTGTATAGGGGAGGCTGTCTCACAGGAATTAAAGAAACTTGTAGAGCAAGATGTGATTGAAAAATCTGAATCCTCGGAATGGGTTTCACCAATAGTTGTAACAATGAAGAAAACTGGAGGTATTCAATTGTGTGTTGATCTTTGTCAACCTAAAAAAGCAGTTGTTATGGATAATCATCCTTGGCTACAAATAGAGGAAATATTTTCTGAACTCAGAGGAGCAAAATTTTTTTCCACTCTGAATCTTAAGAGTGCTTATCATCAAGTATTACTGCATGAAGAAAGCAGAGACCTTACTGCATTTATCACCCATGATGCTTTGTTTCGGTTCAAGCGTGTACCTTATGGACTGGCTTCAGCACGGAGTTGTTTTCAAAGACTGATGTCTACTATAATCCATGACATACCTGGTGTACAGTGCTACTTGGATGATATAATTGTCTATGCTCCAACTATGGATCTTCATGAAAAGTACCTAGAAAAGGTTCTGAAATGCATTGATTTTGCAGGACTGTAACTTAACCTTTCCAAATGCCACTTCAGAAAAACTCAGCTGTCATTTCTGGGTCATATAATTTCACAAGAGGGATTATTGCCTGACCCAGACCATGTCAACATTGTTACGCAAGCACATACTCCAAATACTAAAAATGTTACCGGTGATTGTTTGTCACGTTTACCTTTACCTGCAGTCTCTGATACACTGGATGAGGACATAGAAGTTGTAGCATTGACTGATATATTATCATCGACAGTTACAGATAAAATTATGAAACCAGGACTACTGAAACAAGGACAATGTAAAATTACTACACCACATAAAGTGAGATGCCTGTGAACACAATACACATATGAACTATCTGATGGACACATATGGAATGCAAGTTGTCTTGCTCCTGCTAGATTTGACTTTGGGGAAGCTCTATTTGATGAAAGACATTTTCCTACTCCTGATGCCAACTGCAATATGCCTGAAGAAAGTGAACCTATGAGGCATACTGAGAGAATCAGAAAACTACCTGCATGGACCAGTGTTTTGAAGAATGCATAATATTGCTTTAATATGCATTCTATTTTATTGTTGCTGTTTATTACATTTACCCAAATGCTTTCCTACTATAGGGGGAATCTGTGGTGTTTGTGCAAGGTGCCTGTAGGTGTTACAGTGCATAAGAGTTATACTGTGCATACACTGTACTTTCTATACTGCTTAAAAGGGTTAGAGTTCCAGTTACTGCTGTTTTGTTATGGCTGTATGAACCTGCTTATAAAGCACTGGTATACTCTGCTCATCCTCAGCTACCAAAACATAACACTTCCTTTGTTTAAGCTCTTATCACGTCCTTCACATAGGGTGAGGGGCTGGAGGTTATGAACTACTAACCAGGGGCAGCAATTAGTTGATTTGGAATTGAGCCCTCTGATGCTGAATAGGTGAGTGGGGGGAGGAAAGGGGGGCTGGCAGCAGGAAAGCTGCGTTAGGGTGGCATAGGGCTGGAACCCTAAAGGCTGGGTAACCAGAAGTTAAACCATGGATGGCAATATTGCGATCAGAAGCCATGATAAAATGAACAAGTGATAAACAACTTGTGGTGCACAGATGTTTCAGTATTAATATACATTAGCAAACGGCAGACTGGGACAAAATCTAGTAACAGATCAAGGGAAAGTTCAGGACTCAGAGTCAGAACCAGGGAATCCAGCAGAATGGGGTTATGAGAGGCACAGGAGTATGGGAACAAGGCTGGAGACAAGGAAAAAGGCTGGGACTCGGGACAAGGAACCAGGCTCGTATAGGGTAGGAGCACAGGACAATGAAATCACAGCAAAAAGGCCACTGACCAAGCCCTGAGCAAAGGTCAGGGGCCGGCTTATAAAGGGTCTAAATAGATAATTAGTTACACATGGGGATAATGGATGGGTGGGGAAAGGGAGCAGAAGGCCAGACTACAACAGTTACATCTAGAAACCAAAACAAGATGGCACTGAGGACCTCCAGTAACACAGTTGGTAAGTACAATAGAAGTTCCACACAGTCCAGACATTGAATCCTAATAAGTCCTGGCAGTTCTTCATCTGCAGAAAGATAGATTTAAAAAAAAACAAAACAAAAGCCTGTAGTCGGGGAGGTGTTAGGTAAAAGTTCCATCAATCAACTGCTTTGTTTACACAAGAATATGGCTAGATACAAAAAAACTGCTAGAAAACAAACTTTCTTAAAGCCAGAGCCTCTCAGTGGCACAACTACTGGGAGAGAAAACCCATCCTCACCCAATAGGGGCCCACTGAAGACACAGTGCATGCAACATGGAGGCCCTACAGTATGACAGCGTGTGTAGCTCATGACCCTGGTGGAGGGGGGCATACCTGGGGAGGAGGCAGGGTGCAGTATTTTCAAGTTATGCAACTGGGGCCTCTACTTCACAGAAGACATTTTCATGTACAGAAAAAACTTAATTAGACCAATTAAAAAAATTTAAAAAAATTCAAATCCTTCATCCATGCTTGCAATTTACTATGGGAAGTAACAATTCACAAATTAATAATATTTAATTTTGGCTTGCCATGTCGTTTAACCAATAATATATCGACCATTCTTTTCAATCCTAACTCATTGCTAATTTTCCTTTAACTATCTATCATGAAGATGTCAAAGACTGAACTAGACATTGTACCTACTAAATATTCCAGAAGCCTCTCCATTTTATTATCAACAAATATATTCACTTCCCTCCTCATAGTAAGCTTGGGTGATTTGACTTTATTAATTCTATATTCAAGTACATATGGGTCATCTCTCTCTTTCTTTTTCAACTGTAACACTTACAGAATACGCCTATTGCCTATGTTTGTATGTATAACTTTATTTGTAAAGCGTTGTTAAGGAGCCGCAATGCTGTACAGTGCATAAAAGTACAATATAAGCATGCATGGGGAAGACAAATCACATAATAAATATATACAGAATAATATAAGGACAGCTATGTGGTAAGAGACATAGGGGTATATTTATCAAAGAGTGAAGTTAAGAGTGAAGTTCCGCCACTAGAGGGAAATTCTGTGAGTCTCCATTCATTTCTATGGGGTTTTTAAAGGGGTGGTTCACCTTCAAATGAACTTTTAGTATATTGTAGAAGGGCCAATTCTAAGAAACTTTTCAATTGGTCTTCACTATTTATTTTTCATACTTTTTTAATGATTTGCAATTTTCTTCAGTTTCTTTGCAGCTTTCAAATGGGGGTCACTGACACCATCTAAAAACAAAGGCTCTGTAAGGCTACAAATGTATTGTTATTGGCACTTTTTATTACTTGTCATACTATTCAGTCCCTCTCCTATTCATATTCCAGTCTCTTATTCAAATCAATGCAGGGTTGCTAGAGTAATTTGTACCCTAGAAACCAAATTGCTGACACTGCAAAATAGAGAGCTGCTGAAAAAAAAGTTAAATAATTATAAAACCACAAACAATAAAAAATGAAAACCAATCGCAAATTGTCTCAGAATATCACTCTCTACATTATACTAAAAGTTAACTTAAAGGTGAACAACCCCTTTAAAGGTGTATTTATCAAAGGGTGAACTTTCACTTCACCCATTGATAAATAGGCCTTTCAAAATCCCATAGAAATTAATGGAGACCGGTGGAATTTGCCTCTAGCGGCGGAACTTCACTTTTTGATAAATTTACCCCATAGTGGGAAGGAGGTCCCTGCCATGTATAGCTTACAGCAGGTTCAAGCCTATTGCTTTCAACTATACAATAAAGAGACTGTATACAAGTATAGGACATGTCTGATAAAAATAATTTAAATATTAAATAAACCCAGTAGGATTATTTTGTCACCAGTTTGGATTCATGCAGCTTAATTACCATCAAGCAGGAGGTAATGTTTTATTATTACTGTGAAAAAGGAAATCATTATTAAAACTTAGAAGTATTTGCTTATATAGGACTCTGTGGGAGATGGTCTTCCTGTAATTTGGAGCTTTCTGTACTGTATATGTATACTATGACTCAGGGTCGGAGAGTCCCCACCAGGGTCATCCAGGGCCCCCCTCTGGGCCCCCGCTCCCCTACTGGGGCACACCGAGTGGGTACAGGAAGGCCCGCTTGGCACGCATGCGTGCATGACGTTGTGCGCTTGTGGCGACAAAGAAGAAAACTATTTTGGAGCCCCAAATATCGGGGGGGGGGGCATGCAGGTCGGGGCCCAACAGGTTTTTTCCCGGTGTCCCGCTGGGCCAGTCTAACCCTGTATTAAAAATACTTACTTCTAAACATGCTCTTTGCACTTGCACTTGCTCTTCTTTGCAGAAAGTGCAGTTGTACCTGATGATTATTCCAGCGTTACATCTGCAGGCTGTGTCAATACTTGCAGCACACTTGCACCTAAAGAATTACTACACACTTTTTGAATCCTTTCCTTTCTCAATAGTTTCAAAATAAACTTGGGCCAATTGAAACAACAAAACAATTTATCACTGTGAAGAGAAGACATATACTGTAATTTACTTGTTTGACCATAATCAACAGTAGGTCTTTCAATAAGTAATATTAAAAAAATATTTATATTTCTAAGCCGGTTACTAAAGATGCGTTGATCTTCTAAGAGAATAAAAGAACTTTGTAAGGGGGCAGTAAAAGACGTTATGTAGTCATTATCACAAACCATGTAAAGATTCAGAGTAAGACCAGGTAGACCCAAAGTGACCACAACATCTGAAAACCAATATATCAACTAACTTCATTAAGAGACAAAACAATATCTATATTCAAGATTTGAAGTCACATGAACAAGGAATGCCTTATCCCTGTTCATAAAAGTACAGTCAAAGGACTATTGGAAAACTGTGCCTTCATGACAGACAAGCAGTTTCCAAACCATTTCCTTAGCGAAATAAGTAAATGCTTGGGAAAAAATCTTGTTTACAGATTAATCAAAATTAGAAGTTTACAGTTACAGTCACAGTTACAGAGGTTATGTGAGGACAGGTCTGCATGAAAAATTAAAGCAGTATCAAACATAGTGGCATAAGATGTGGGGATATTTCACCTATTCTGGTGTTTGGAATTTGCATGGAATCAATTACCAAGGAAAATAACCAGTCTCTTTGGTGGAGGCAAGCCTTCACCTGGTGTTTTCAGCCAGACAATTCACCTAAACATGCATCCATTCTATGCCAGACCCATGTAAAGTACAAACATGAGCTAAGTTGCTTGACTATTTTGTACTTCATCCCTAGTTGGATGGTCTTGGGAATTTTTACTCTCTCTCTCTTTGGGGCAGAGTCACTAAAGGGGGAAGTGACAAAAGCTAGAGAAAACTCACAAGTGTGACGTCATTTAGTTACTTTGCTGATTTACTAACGAGTGCAGGTGACCCTTCACTAACGCTAGCGTTGCTTCACGGTCTAACGCAAATGGACGTAACTCTGCAAATTCACTAAGATGGGGATTTTACTGAACGTTACATCTTTCGCCAGCTCTGACCTGCCAAAGTGCATTGGAATGCATAGAACATCCTCAATCTTCAATTACTTACATCATAATTTTTAAGTGTAATATCTTCAAAGTACAAAAAACACTGGTGTCTTTTCAATTTTTCAGGGTGTTAGGCTGCAAAAGGCATTAAAAAATTTTTTCGGGCACCCAGTTTCACCCATACATTTTCTACAATATGGCACATTATTTAACTGTGGGCTTATATGTAGGGCAATAAAACAAATCTATTGACTTTATTAAGGTTCCCTTGGCATGTCTAGTTATCAGTGTAAATGTAATGTATTAGATGCACCATGTAAGATAAATAGCTCCATTCCACTTTAAATTGACCGCTGTATGCAAATTAGCCTGAGCTCAAGAACTCTAGCAAAGTTGTAGTAGGCAGAATTGAACACTAGCGTAGCTTCACTCTGATTTCTTCGCTCTGCCAAAGTAATGCTAGAGAAAATTCGCCAGTGTTTGGCACCCTGGATGCGACTTCACACTTAAACGAATTTGCGTTGTCTGAGCGAATTTTCGCCTGGCAAAGCATTGAGATGGCTTCGAAGCCATCATTGGTGAAATTGCACTCTTTAGTGAGTTTGCCCCATTGGGTTTTGGAAGGTTTGAGTGTCCAAGATACTCAAAGATAATACTGTAGTTACAAAACAGATAATGTATTGTCAGCACAAAATAAATTTTGCAAACACAAAAAAACTGAACTCACAAAATGTTTTTTTTGCCTGGTATCAAGAATTAAAAGTAAATTTTTGTATTCACTGTATCTTGAGCTGACAAAATAATTTTTGTCACAAATTCTTTTTTAGATCTCATTAAGAGCTATTACACATGGCCGTTTTTACCTGTGCTCCCCTGCATTGTGCTTTCTTCCATTCAACTGCAGGGGAGCGCAGGAGTAGACACAGTTAATTACTTTGGACATGACATGCTGTGTACAGCTCCCTTCAAAATAATTGACAGCGTCTACTCCTGGGCTCCCTTGCGGCTGAACAGAAGAAAGCGCAATGCAGGGGAGCACAGGTAAAAACGGCCGTGTGCAAAAGCCCTAACAAAAATATGATTACATTAATTTGCAATTTTTTATCAAAGTGTTCCATTTGTTATCCACAATACATTTTCCCAGCATAATTGTATGGCTTGACATATGTATTATGTTCCCCCTAGAACTGAGAAGGACAAGCCATAGCTTGTATATATATTTAAACAAAAAAATAGAGTTTTGCAAATAAAGACTCCTCTACAAATGCAATACAGTCTGCAATGGACACAAAGTAGTGTCTGCTTTGTCAGTTTGTGGTGCACATTTTTGTTGGTTCTTTTGTGTATGAGCGGCTTCACTTTTGTTATACAATCAGTACCTTTTTGTAAATGATACAAATATATAGTTCATTACAGATTCAGTGGCATGTAGTACCTCAGTTTCAATTACATCATTAGTCCTTTATCTATCTGACCTTTTGGCCAATATTATGTTGTTTAATTCATGCATACTGTAAAATCTAGAGGGACTCAGATTTAAGCTGGCCATAGACGTAAAGATTTTTGAAAGATCCAATAGTTATCGTGAGACCACGATTGTCTCAAAACGATCGTTTAAATGCCTGATGTGTCCATCAACTAAAAAGACCATTTCAGGCGATATTGCCAGCAAAACTGAAGGATCGCAGCCTGCTTTGCCCTGCAAACATAGATAGATTGCATGGGGACCGATAAAGATTTTCTAACCTGGCCGATCAATCATCAGACCAATGTTGGACGAAAAATCGTAAGATGAACGATCGTTTGTATCTCACTAACCGCACGATAATTTGACAGATTGGTCGGACTTCCCTAAGATCAGTCGTTCGGCAGGGAAATATCGTTGCGTCTATGGGGAGCTTTAGTCTTGAACTTCAGAAGAAGTTTAAGCAAGGTGAGACAATATTCCACAATATATATATATATAACTCTAATGTGACAATATTCAACGAATTATGTATTATTGATGGTAAAAACTGTCTAGGCCAAGAACTTTGCATTGTGATGGATTGAGTTTTTAGCAGCTGATCTATTTATTACTGTTTATTATAGGTGTGCCATTGTTACCTTAAGAGTGTATTTAATCTGTTATTATTGTATATTATAATATTCGTATGTATATTATACAATTGTACAGTATATATTGAATGTTCTCTTACTGAAATATGGGCAGATGTGCTCAGAGATGGGAGGATTACAACATAGCTGGCATATATGTATCTGCCACTCAATTTATGGGGTTTCTAATGTTATTTAGTTACCTCTCAGTAATGAAACTTTTTATTATTTTATCTAGGCTGTTTATCTGGGCTTTGGTCTGAACAGACTGAACTTGGATGCATGTATTGGTTTTCCCCATACATTTTGTTATGCTAATGTTAACTCCCTTATGCTAGTCTGTCAAGTATACTTTCACTTATAACTGGCTATAGGCAAATGCACGTGCAACGTGAGTATAAGGGCTTCTCTGTCATGTATTAACTGGGAAAAACTTCTGCACAAGTTTAAACACAAAAGGAAAATAGAGTGCCTTTAAAATGCTGATTAATAAATATACATGTCTGTATATTCCCATTGCAAAGCAAAAACTTTAATAATAGCAAGAGTTTGCCAAACCTCTTTACTTAACTTTTCAGGAATCTCTGAGTTTTGGCATGGTACCAAGTGATTAATGAGTTGCTAATGTGGTGCCATTATTCAAAAAGGATCCCATTCTCAGCTTGAAAAGTATAGGCCTGTTCCTCGCAAGGCAACTTCAGGCTAAAACAGAAAGTCAAAGCAACTTGTGTGTTTTCCCACCAGCATTTACATTATTGCCAGCAGGAAAGCATATTCAGGAGATTAGTTGCCTGCAATGCAGATTTATCATGGGTTACTAATTTCTATGTTTGCCCTAGCTCTAAAGAAGGACTCTGGAAAGAGTTCAGAGACTTGCAAATAAACTGGTAAAAGAAATGAAAGCATTAAACTCTGAGTAAAGAGAGTTAAGTTTGGGGTTGTTTTCTCTGGATAAAAGGTGTTTGTGAAATACATTAGAGGGCATTATAGACAGAAAGCAGGGGATCTTTTTCCCATAGAAAAGATCATTAAGCCGAGGCCACCTCTGTAGACTTAAGGACCTGAACTTTAATTTGAAGCAGCGTAGGTGGTTCTTTACAGTGAGGACAGTGAGCTGGTGGAATGCACTGCTGGGTGATGTTGTGATGGCAGATTCTGTTCATGCCTTTAAGGGGTTTGGATGATTTCTTGAACAAGCATAATACCCAAGGCTATTGTGATCTTAAAGGAGAAGGAAAAGTTAACAGTACGGGGCAGATGTACTAAATTTTTGGAATAATTTGAAATTTGATAGAATTTACAAAATTCGATTGGTCGAATTTTAGAGTATGCAAATTAGGTAAATTTGACTATTGAACTCGATAGAATCAAATAGATTGAATAGATCGAATAAAAATGTATTCGATTTTTCGACTAGTCGAATTTCAAATTACTTCCCCTTTAAATTTTTATTCGATTAAAACCTGGCAAAGAGGTTTCGGTGAATTTAGACCGAATAGTAAAAATTCAATCAAAGGGTTAAAATCATTTGAATTGAACTATTTAATCGATCGATCAAATTTTTACTATTCGATTGTTCAACCAATCGAATTGTGGTGAAATTCGAAGGATTTTACTTCCCTTCTATTCACATGGTCGAATTTCAAATTTTTTAAAATTTGAAATTTGACCAATGATAAATCTGCCCTTAAGTAAGTTTTATACAAATATATATAAATCTATATAAATACACCAGTAAACCCTCAAAGTAATACTGCTCTGAGTCCTCTGTCAAAAGAAACACTGCATTTCTTTCCTTCTATTGGCTACAAATTTGGCTTGTTTATTAGACTTCCTTCTTTCAGTTTAAACCTCCAGGGCACAGGCTCAGTTTACTCCCTGGCACCCTCAATCCTCCTCTCCCTGCTGTAATCTGAGGCCAGAGATATGAGTGAGCAGAGAGAGACTCAGGCAGGAAGTGATGTCACAGCAAGCTAATATGGAAGCTGCTTTCCTAAACAAACAGAGAGAACGTCTAGAGCTGTTTACTCAGGTATGGAAAAACATTCTACAGAATAAATATAACATTCTAGCTTGCACTATTGCGACTAATTTAATGTCAATACCTGGCTCTGAAGCTTGCCTTCTCCTTCAAGATCTACAGTTAGTTTAATATAGGTATCGGTATATAATATAGTTATATATAGAAGTGAATAGATAGATCAGCTTACATATGTGTATATGTGCACTGAGGTTTGTTTGGAGAAGAAAAAACTTTATGGACAGTGGTCTTTTTGCAACCCAAATTAACTATGTAACTATGTAAAAATAGTTCTCGGAATCCTTTCCCTTGCCTATGATATGCATCAGGGATCAAGGACTCCGATCAGAGGTGATAGACCTAAGTGCTGATGTTGAGGAGCACTAGCACTCCATAGAACAGAATGGTGTGCATCTGCTCAGCACAATCAAGCACATTCTAATGAACTGCCACAGGTATCAGGATTGTTATAGGCATGAATTCATTAAAAACCCATTTTGTTTTGATAAATGGAAATCAATCTGTTTTTTTTTGTGATATAATAAACAAGGATAGGACTATATTTTGGCATACATTTGGAGAACCGATTATAAAAAAACATGACCTATGACTTATGTTCATAAATGTTATAGCTCCGGCTTAAATTATGCTCCAAAGTCCTTAAATGAAATAGAAGCACTTTAACCAACCTATGTTGGTTAAAACGCTATGTTATGTAAAATTCAGATTGAAATCTAAACTTTTGTATTTTGTAAGGAATTTGATTTAGCTTAAGGGTAGGGACAGACAGGGAGAAGGTAATTCGGGGAGATTGTCGCCTGCTAAAAAACACCAGGCGACAGAATCTCCCCGAATCTCCCTGTCTGTCCCCAGCCTTAAAGGAGGCAGGTTTAGAAATCTTCTTCTATTTCCTAATAGCTGTGTTGTTGAACACTGGATGCACTTCCTGCCTTTTCTTAAACTGACATCATATCTGAACTTTTCTAATTAACACATGTCGGCTTTAAATTTAGAGGCACTAGACCGCATTTCCAAACTATTGTGCTTTCTCCTTGTGCTCCATGCTACATCACCCTCATGTATGGTAACCCCTGTCCTTTCTTCTTGCCATTGCAAAAGCAGCTCCTTTAGGAAACTAATGGAGCAGAGAGAGCAGTCAGAGGCACTTAGTAGGTACCTAGCAAATTGTTATGCGGGGTGTCAGTTTGCCAAGCAATTTTCAGCTGTTTTAGAGTCATTTTTTTCAGTTGGATGCCTACAGAACAAATGGCATTTTTAAATTTAAAAAAATAGCAATTTGATCACATAGGAACTTGAATAGAATAAAGACATTTGATATGAATGTACTTATTGTTCCTATTACGGGACTGAACCGGAAGCATGTTGTTGGGGAAAATGACTAGCAATTAAAAATGAACAAACTTTCATCTAATTGTATTCTAGAACCTTTTCTAACAAGAAATGGCGAGCAATGTGTGTGACCTTTCTAAAAGTGTTTGGAAAGCGTCTAATTAGAGTGCATAATCATTTCTCTGCCTTAACATAACCTGCTGATTGGATTAGAATGTTGCTTGACCCGAAGAAGCGTCAGAAAACAGTTTGTCTCACAAAAAAATGATACTTTTATTTAGTGCAAGTTCCAAAATCTCTTGCTTTGTTTTAACTTTTGCTTGTGGTTTAATGCAGCCTAGTTCTCTACCAGGACAAGGTTTTGCAGATTGTTCTTAAAGTGTTTTTTTTTTTTTAAATGTTCACTGAGAATAAAAAAGTGATAGCTCTGTACCAAGGGTTATTTATTGGTTTTGCATGTACGTCAGCATGGAAGTTAATATGGAAATAAACAATATTTATCACCTGACAGTTATATTTTAAATGATTGCTGTATTATGAGTAGTGGTGGGTGATTTAGTCACCTTTCGCATTTGGTGAAACATTTGTGAAATGACGCCAGTGTCTTGTTTTTGATGCCGGTGTTCCCTGGAAAAACGTGAAAAAAACATTCTACAATGCTAAAAGATTCCAATTTTTTTTTTGGAAACTTTCGTGACTTTCGGCCCATGCACAGTTGTTCGGGACCAAAAATTACTCCAACTGGGCACGTGCCAAAACTCTGCTCACTACACAAAGAATACCAAAGAAAAGAGGATGGCACCTGTGAACTCCCAAGGACAAAATCTGCATGGAGGGGTTGGTAAAAGACTATGGGCATTTGCCCGGGGTACCAGGCAAGCTGGGGGGGGAGGGGGTCTATTTAGGGTAGGGGGGTAGGGGTATTTAATAAAAGGGTTGAATTCTCCTTTAAGATAAAATGAATCCTTATCAGAAGCAAATCCAGCCTATTGGGTTTATTTAACGTTTCTATGATTTTCTAGTAGACTTAAGGTATGAATATTAAAATTACAGAAATATCCATTAATCCAAAAACCCCAGGTCCTGAGCATGCTGGATAACAGGTCCCATAACAGTAAAGATCCTCAGCTGCAGCAAGTAATGATGAGCAGCATTTGCCTGTTTTTGATTCACCAAAAAAATATTCGTGAAGCTTCATAGTTAACAAAATAAAAATGCTAGAATCTATTGGAGTCAATGGGAACGTAAAATAATGTGGTGCAGGGACATTATATATATATATATATTATACTTGGGAAAGTAAAGTCTAGTGCAAGAGGTAACGTTCAGTAAAATGGTCAAGGGTGCGAAGTTGCACTAGTCTATCTACTTCGTTAGCGAATTTTCACCAGGGACACTTTTGCTAAATTGGAGAAGTTGCAAAATTACGTCACGCTGGCAAATAAACGCTAGCGTTAGACGCTTCGCGCTTTAGTGAATTTGCCCCATAGACTCCATTATAATGAAATAATCCAAACTATTTTCCTTTTCTCTGTAATACTAAAACATTACCCAGGGCCGGATTTATATAGTGGGCTCCCCTGTCGTTTGTCACCCCTGCCCCCTCCCTTTTATTTGCTAAAATTTTCATCATCAGGACAGAGCAATGGGAATTGGCACACAGGAAATTTTAATTTATGAACCAATGTGGGTGTGGTTCGGCAGCATGTGGCCCCCTAAAATCCTGCTGCCCTAGGCCTGGGCCTAGGTGGCCACAAATATGGGCCTGACAGTACCTTGTATTTGATCCAAACTACAGGGCTGGGCCGGGCCCCCCGTGTGTGCAGATGAGGTGAAAGCAAAGGAGAGTTGGAGATGGAATGAGGAGAGTGCGCGAGAGGGCAGGGAGGGGTGAGCCACAGAGGGGAGAGGAGGGAGGGAGGGGAGAGGGACAGAAAAGGGAAGGGTGATAGGAGGGAGAGAAGTGCGACAGAGGTGATGGTGAAAGGACAGAACGATGGGTGGGTAACAGAAGGAAGTAGAGTTCAGGGGGTATAGTTTTCCTTTAAGCAGCTGTCTCTATCCATAGTTCCGGCCCTGTATATTTAATCCTTATTGGAGGCAAAACCAGCCGACTGGGTTTGTTTAATGTTTACATTATGTTCTAGTATAATCAATTTAATGTCTGATTTGATACACACTGTATATTATTTGCTTTGTGTGATGTAAATGCTCATTAATGCTCATTAACCCTGTCAACTAAGCACACAGTCTGGGGGTAATCTTTGACTCCTTGCTCTACTTCTTTGATCATATTAACACCACTGTCAAAACCTGTCACTTTTTCTTACTTAATATTGCCAAAATCCATTCACCAGCTACAGCCAAAACGCATGCTTTCATCCTATCCCGACTAGATTACTTCTACTAACTGGCCACCCTAACTCCCATCTCTCCTGTATTAAACTCTGTTGCCAGAATTTTCTTCCTCTCATCCAAAAGAGTACAGACCCCTCCCCTGTTGAATTCCTTATCATGGCTTCCTATAAAACAAAGAATAACTTATAAACTCCTCCTCATAACCTTTAAAGCCCTTCATTCCTTTGCACCTAACTACATCTCATCTCTTGTTTCTCTATATGTTCCTGGCCATAGCCTCTGCTCCTCTCAGACTAACCGCTTGGTTGCACCCTCCACTATTACTGCTGTTTCCTGTATCAAACCCTTCTCTCTTGTGGCTCCTTATATTTGGAATGCCATTCCTGAATCTCTCTGGAGAGAATCCTCCTTCAATGTTTTTAAAGCGAAACTCAAAGACTACCTCTGGGAGCACCTGGCTAACACCTGAACTGGGAACTGGCACTTATATGATGGTGTTACCCACTGTAAATTACAGTTAGTTACTCTTCCATTTAGACTGTAAGCCCCACCGGGTAGGGTACTCTATCTATTTGTCTTCTTGACACTGTGTAATTATATTTTATATTTATGTATATAATACTGCACTTATTGTTACTTATTAATGCAGTGAACCCTTGTTTGTTACAACTAATTTATTGTTGCTGTACAGCGCTTTGCCCTCAAGGAGCGATATACAAATAAAAATATACATACATACATGTAAATATGTAAAAGCATCAATTACATAAACACACACACTTACTCATGCTGTCTGTCATGAATACTTTCACTTTTGAGGAAGGGCATTTAATGTTACTCTAAACTTGAAGTCTATTTACTTGATTAAAACACGATTTTCACAAAAGAAGACCTTACATTCCCACTTCCCTTCCGATCTCAGTGGTTTGTTGGACTTATAAATTCATAATTTTTTTCCTGCTAAAAATTGCTCTGTCAAAACACTTGATTATTCTAACTAACTCTGAGTCACAGTCTGAAAATGTTATATGAGCACCTCAATCTCATATCCTTTCAGGAAATTACAATTTACAAATGTCTGCTTTATTTAGATACAGTATTTGTTCTATCACCTTGAAGTCAGCTTTAAAAATATACCCAGAACATAAATAACAAAGCAAAATAAACTCTTAAAGACAACTCTAACACATATTGGTTACTGTCTGTTCCACTGGGAATTTCCAAATTTATGGTTTCATGAAATTGGGGAAAATTGCATAGATGACATATTGTAATAAAACGCACCGTACCGGTGCGGCGGGGACGCCCGCCGCGATCCTCCTCTGCCAGCTCCTATGCACGCGCGCGCACTTCCGGGTTTCATTTAAAGGCGCAGGCGCGCTGACGTATGACGTCAGCGCGCATTGGCGCAAAATTTGAATTCCTTAAAAGGCCGGTTCAGCTTTATGCTCATTGCCCGTGATAGGTTTTGTTCCTGGTGCCTTGTACTTGTGCTGTAAAGCTTCTGATCTGTTTGATACCTGTGTTTGACCCTGCCTGGCTGTTTTTGACTACTCTGATCTCTGGAACCTGACCCTTGCCTGAAACCAACCTTGAATTCGCTTAACCCTCCTGATTGACATTCTGGTTTTGACCCCTGCCTGTTATTGACTCCGATTCTGCCTTCTCCCATCTGATTTATTACCCGGTTTTGACCCCTGCCTGTTATTGACTCCGATTCTGCCTTCTCCCATCTGATTGATTACCCGGTTTTGACCCCTTGCCTGCCTGACGACTCCTAGTTATCCGCCTGCCACGACCCTGCCAGTTTGACCACGAATCTGCCTACTCCTATCTGTACCGTGACCATCGGCCTTAAAAAACACTATCTACAGTCGTGCCCCATTGCTAGCCAGAACTCCTGCTCTGCACCTCTCGTATAAGTCCAGGTGGCATCTGAGTAAGCTGAGGGCTCCTCCCGAAGCCAAAGGCGGTCACATTACTGGTGAAGCACGAGCCGAGACCAGGGTGCTTGGCACTTGTTCTGGTATTGGGTGCCGACCGTGACACATATATTTAGCAGAGAAACATAAAACAATACACATCTGACAATACACTAAATATGCCCTGGAGAGTGATGCTTTCCAGGGGATACATAAGTGATGTTCTTGAATCCTTATGTAATGATATGTTACGAGGTTGGGTTCACATACACACACACACCCGCACTCACAGGTCTTACTAATAAAAATTATAATTTTTATTTTCAAACACGTGTAACCCTTTCTTGGCTATAATTAACCAAACCAACTAGCATAGGTAGAGCATTGGTTACACGCGACTCTTTCACTCTCAGGTAGGGCTTTCGCTATGTGGAAAATCACGTGTGAGGTAGTTGAACTACAACTCAATACTGCATATAGTGTGTAATAAAGGTGTTGGACGCCAGGGGTTCTTTGTGCAAACAAATAGAACAAGTTTATTTACATGTAGATCCACAGGGTATCATATACTCACATACAGTGGTAATAAAGCAGCAATGCTTAGCACAGGTACAGCGTAGCTTATGCCCTCAGGTAGGATACAAGGATGGGAGTTGTAGTTGCACCAACCAGGTTAGCAATGCCCATGTGGTCCGGATCCCACCAGTAGGTTCAGGTGACTCAGGGGTTAAATACTCTTCCTGTAGTCCCTATCTCTGAGGTCCCTTCACTTCAGGCAAGGTAGAGCCTGGGGGAGAGCTACTCCCTACTATCCTCCTTGATGGGGCTTTGAGCTGCCCTTTCTCTCTTTCCTCTCT
Organism: Xenopus borealis; assembly: GCA_024363595.1. NCBI lineage: Eukaryota > Metazoa > Chordata > Amphibia > Anura > Pipidae > Xenopus > Xenopus borealis. The sequence continues at coordinate 122,959,675 of CM044441.1, read as the reverse complement.
ATCTCACCTCTCCTAGAGAGTGCTATTACAGGAATATCCTCACTCTGACTATTCCTCGTTCACGGGGCCCTGTTCCCCGACTTAATACTGTAGTAGTACCTTTAGAGTATAACTTCTGGGGCCTTGACTCCAGGCTCAATGGATCTTGTGAGTGATAGTAGCTGCTGCAGGCCAGAGAGGAAGTGCCCCTCCTTGCAAGTACTTTTAATACAGCACTGCAGGGGGTGGGTCACAACCTGTCACAATTAATGTGAAACATTATAACTATCTGGACCTTAGTCCAATAGCAGGTAGTTAAAGTAAGGGCAAGGGAAGAAGCCATAAGGGCCATGCTACTTATGGGTCCCTACACATGGATAGTCCGTTTTCAAAAGTAAAAACTTAAATTTTAATTAGTAAGACCTGTGAGTGTGGATTTTTCTGGATATATTTAGTTTATTTTGCTCCTAGGCACCTTTTCCGCTGTTACCGATAGTGTTGGTATGAGAGTGGAATTATATATAAATGTATATATAAATTTTTATACATACATATATATATATATATATATATATATATATATATATATATATATATATATACATATATATATACTGAACAAAAAATGAGGTGCACACCAGGATTTATCCAAAAAAAAAAGGAAAAAATCCAGTTTATTAGTTACATCTAAAATCGGCCAACAGACCAAACGTTATGGTTACAGATGGATGGGCATCATTCAGCCATTACCACAGCGTTCAGGGATATGCAATTATATGCAATTAAGATCAATATTAAAAAATAAGATTTAACTCCAGTTTTCAGTAGAAAAAAAACTGCAATGTTCTGCAATGTTGTAAAAAAAAACAACTCACATTTAATACGTCGATATCGGCCAAAAACCATCAGCATTTTCACATGTAAACTCTGATATGAAATTTATTAAAATTAATGAATACACTTTACTGTTATCAATGTAGCGTATTTATAGGTGGATGCTGAAATTGTCTTTTTCCATCATTACATAGAGCTATTACATAATGTTATTAAGTGGTGATATTATAGAATTCCTGCGCTACAACAATTCAGTCCCATTTGTTGTTTCCCATATTCACTATTATAAACATACAATGCTCAATTATACATGGCCACAGTTTGTTGCTATTGCACATTGTGTGCAATGCACATGACAACGTTTTGCATAATGTTGTGGCGATTTGTGGGAAAAATAAAACGTGCAAAGGGTTGTGGAAGAGTAGAAGAATCATGGGTAATTTAGTAATACGTCTGTGTGATGTACTGTATACACTCATATTTTCCACAGGTGTTTCTAAGAGGCCAATTCTGTACAGCCATGCAAGAGAGAAAATTAAAAGGTCACTTTTAAATTAAATCGATTTCAATAAAATTTCTTTCCAATATTCGACCATTCAACTGTCGAAGTACTTCCCCTTTAAATTTTTATTCAACCAACTAGTTCTCCAGATCAAAGCTACCGAATTGGGTTTCTTTATTTCTGAATGAATAAAAAAAGTTCAATCGATAAATCGTTCGAATGGATCGGTTCGAATGATTTATCAATTGATCGAATTTTTCCTATACGATCGTTCCACCAATCGAATTGCGGTAAAATCCTTTGAATTCGATATTCGAATTCGAAGGTTTTTACTTCCCTTCCTATTCCCATGGTCGGATTTTGAATTTTTTGAAATTAAAAATTCGACCAATGATAAATCTGCCCCTAACTGTAACAGGAAGAAGTGTGGAAGCAAAAGATAGAACGCTGTCTGTTAATTGGCTCATGTGACCTAACTTTATAGTTTGTTTGGTATGTTTGTGTGCACTGTTGAATCATATGATCCCAGGAGGCTGTCCTTATTTTTTAAAATGGAAGTTTTCTATTTAGGATGACCCAACGGCACATGCTACTAAAATGTATATTATTTTGAAAATGGTTTATTTACATGAAGCAGGGTTTTACATATGAGTTGTTGTATTCAATATCTTTTTATAGAGACCTACATTGCTCGGGTTGTATATTTTTCCTTTAAAATTAATTTGCTGTGGGGCCCAGAAACAACTAATTATAATCAGTATCAAAACTAGTATCAAATAGAATGAAAAAATGGCAAAGGGCAGTTATTCTTTTAGGAGCATGAGATATTGAATGCCTGAAGGATAAGGGCACTGATGAGTAACAGTCAAATTGGTCTATTTGATCTTATCAATAGACTAATTTGATCAGTTTAATATTTTTTAGCAAATATCAAGCAGAAAATAAGCAGGATTCCTAATTAATCATCACTAAAGCTGGCCCCACAGTTTAGGAATGAACCTATTGTTTTATTGTTACTAAGTCAAACACCCTCAGTTTTTCACCCATGTGATTCTTCTCAAAAGACCATATGTGCAATCATTTTAAAGGAATGGAAAGCTGCCTTTGTTAGATTATGGGCATTTATTGTTTATTTTTTTTTTATATCTTTTTTGTATTGGAGATGCCATGGAAATCATATTAGTTACGGTACATATCACTTTTATCCTTTGCTATTCTGATGCATCATACGTTTGCTTTAATGTCGATTAAGGATGATGCCCCCAACTGTTACAGCCATGTAATTCTAGATAAGGCCATGTGGATGTTTTTAAACCTGATTGCCTTGCATAAATCACTCATAGATTTTGCATTAATAATAATACAAAAAAAAATCCATAGCAGTGGTAGATTATGGAGGAAAGTGAAAACACATGTAGTGAAACTGCAGAAATACTTTGTAGTGTTTTTCTTATTTAGAATAAAGAATTTTGGCAAGTCATACATATCCTCCCTTCTAAATTCTATACAAGAAAGCAAATGGCATTTCAATCACATATCTGCACATGTCTGTAATATAATGTACTTTTAAGCATCTGCAGTGCAATAAATAATATCATATGCATTCTCATTTAAGGGAATTCCTTCAGAGCAGTAATGAGGCACGTAGGGCCATGCTGTGTTTCTTATCTCAAAAGTTTTAAGGGGACAGCATCATCAAATGTTTACAGCCTGAAAACAGTGATGAAAAAAATAAATACATTCAGGAGATGAAGTGACTAAAGTCATATCAAAGCACTGGATACCTTCATAAATAAAAGGGGAAAGGAGAAATTCTCCAAACAATAGTAGTAATAAAATAAGAAAGAAATAACCTAAAGACTGGTCCAGAAATGGTTAATAAATAAATAATCTCTTTTGAACAGCTGCTATAATGTCCTTTGTAATAGAAAACTGACAAACTTAAAGTTAAATCTGTAATTAGGTAAGGTAAACCTTACTATGTAAACCTGGGATTTGCAAGGTTTCATACAAATATACAATTATTAGGCCTGGTATGTCATTTTTTATATTTTACATTGTACATTTTTAGAGAAACAAGGCAGCAACTGTGCTGTTACTGATAATTAAAGGATACGTTTAGACTGTAAGCTCTTGCAGCCCAGTAATCCTACAGCTTTATGGCTGTTTAGTTTCATATAAGTTGAAGGTGAAAAAGACACATTTCCATATGTTGTGAAACTGAGGAAGTTGAAAAAAAACACACTAAAAACTATTTTTAATTTGCTTCAGATGGGTAACGAATTCCTTCCTGATTCTATAGTCAAGAACAGCTCTAGATCTACTTGCTTAAAGGACCCATAACATTTGTTTTAAAAAAATTGTTAGTATACCATGAAATTAAAACACAGAGACAAATTAAACTTTAAAATCACACAGCCTTTATTAAGAAATAACTTACCGAATCTCCGCTTGTGCTCCTCTTGTGATCCATCGTATGGTACTCGATTTCTCCTCCCTGCCTTCCTTATAGGAGATAGCCAGGGAGGAGAAATTTTTCTTTTTCTGAGTAGGAGCGCCAGCGGAGTTTCTGTAAGTTATTTCTTAATAAAGACTTACTAAAATTTTTTTTTTACGTTACTGGTCCTTTAAATAGCCAATTTAAAGCAGAACTTAAACCTAAAAATAAATGTGGGTAGAAATGTTGTATTTTATGTAATGAACTAAATGAACCAGACTAACGTTTCAGAATCTCTATAACAATAATGATTCAGGCCTTCAAAGTTATGCACAGGGGTTGGAGTAGGGTTGCCACCCGGTCGGCCTAGATGGTAAAATACCTGCCAAGGCCGGGGCCGGTATTACAAATTTACCAGCAATGTAGCTGCCGGTAAATGTGTAATACCCTTAAAAAGACCCCTCAGCCAGCCCCCAATCCCCTAGAAACTCAACTTTAATCTCCGTCTTGAAAGATCTGTATTGCGGCCCTGCCCCTTTAAATCATGGCCTGCCCTTTTGACATCACTCCCATCTCTTTTTTATCCCCCCCCCACCAGCTGGTAAAAAGATTAGGAAAAGGTGGTAACCCTAGGTGGGAGTGTCATTGACACTCAAATCCAAATCCAAATCCTGCTGAAAAAGGCAGAATCCTGGATTCGGTGCATCCCTAATATATAGAATGTCAAGATCACAATAAAGGGTTGATTAGTAATTAATTCGAATTCTAACTACAGCTCAGAAAGCAGTGCAATATGCATCATCATTTAATATTTAGCCCTGTGAACTGAATTTTCTGCCTGTTGATTTGTTATGACCCTTAAGCTTAGCTTCTCAGCAGCTGCACTTCCTGCACGCAGGGGATGGGGCGCCATGGCTGGCCGCATTGCCTGGGGGCACCCAGCTGCCCTGGCCCGGCCCTGCATGTGCCATTGGGTAATCATAAATAGAAAATTGCCATTTAAAAAAAATGAGAGCCTCCTGGGATCCTAGGATTCAATGGTGCACACAAACATACCAAACAAACTATAAAGTTAGGTCACATGAGCCAATTAACAGACAGAGTTGTGTCTTTTGCTTCCACACTTCTTCCTGTTACAGTTACAGTTGAAATATTTCTGGTCAGGTGATCTCTGAGGCAGCACACAGACCATCATGAAATGGTGGTTCAAGGCAAGAGATGTAAAAGGCCAATATTTACTTAAATATATATTCCAGTTTGATAAGATTTTTTAATATGTCACTTAATTTGATATAAACTATATGTTGCTCAGGAATAAAATTTGGGGGTATAGTTTTCCTAGTAGTGTTTCAGGTTGATTTATTGAATATTTCTGCAAAAACCCTAATAATCCCTCCGTTCCCGTACCCTTCCTGCTCCCTTAATTCCCTGGCTGTGCAGGGGAACCGGCAGCACTCAGCTCACTGCACTGTAGGGCAAGAACCAATCAGCAGCTAGCAGGACCTGAAATTAAGCCTGTCTGTGCTTGTGTGACTGCAGGGCTGTGATTGGCTGTCCCCCTCCTACTGTGCTTCTGGCAGGGACCGTTAGGACACGCCCACCCTTCATTTGAAACACAGACATGGACCAGATAACATCTATAGGGAGCTCCAATAAAGGGGCTATTTTTAAAGATAATATTAATTTTAGCACCATGTAAAAGCAACACCATATACAGGTATGGGACCTGTTATCCAGAATGTTTGGGACCTGGGGCTTTCCGGATAATGGATCTTCATATCTTAAGTCAACTAGAAAATCATGTAAACATAAATCAACCCAATAGGCTGGTTTTGCTTCCAATAAGGATTAATTATATCTTAGTTGGGATCAAGTTCCAGGTACTTTTATTATTACAGACAAAAAGGAAATCATCTTTAAAAATGTTGATTATTTCATTATAATGGAGTCTATGGGAGATGGACATTCTGTAATTCAGAGCTTTCTGGATAATGTGTTTCCAGATAATGGATCCCATACCTGTATTACTTAAAATTGCCTACAAAATTAGGGTTTTTCATTTATCATTTATGTCTCTTTTAACATGAACTGCTAGGTGCAATACTCCTATTACTTCCAACAGAGCTCCCATCACTAAAATATGACAAACGATTTTGGATATGCATTCTTGTTATCTTTCTTTAAAAGCTCTCTCCACCCCAATATATCAATTGGTGTAAACAAATTGAGTGTTTTACATTTTACATTCATTTTTTATTTTAAGTGACTTTTATACAGTTTTATACTGCTAGGCGGACTTGGTTCAATAGTTCTATTTGAAGGCCAACAAGTGTCAACAGCCACTTTTTATTTCTCCTCTTTCTGTTCAGACTCTCTTCTATTGATATCCCAGCCTCTCATTCAAATCATTGCCTGGCTGCTAGTGTATTTTAGACCCTAGGAACCATATAGCTGCTGAAATTCCAAACTGGAGAGCTGCTGAATTAAAAAGCAAAATGACTCAAAAACATACAATAAAAATTAAAGCCAACTGCAAATTGTCTCAGAACAGCACTCACTACATCATACTAAATATTCATTTAAGGATGAACAACCCATATTAACTGAGATCAGCTGTAATTCTGGCCTCTGAGACAACTTTCCCAATGCTCCCTCCCTCTCGCCCCTGTGCTTACCTTTATAGCTTTGAAGTGGGTTAATGGGGCAAGAAAGCAATTGTGAGAGGTGAAATTCCCATTTGAAAGACAAAATAAATGTAAATAGCAAATATGCTCTGAGATGCTCCCTCATTTAATCAATTTTTTTTGGTTTAGATTTTGAGTCTATTGTTTAGGAGCAGCCTCCAAACTTTAATGTTTTCTATGTCAATGTAAGTAGAATTTGTTCGACTGCAGTAGGGCTGAACAATCTTATCTGGAATGGCACAAGAGATCTGGGTTATCCATGAAGGCATTAGACCTACAATGTACATATAGAAAATAGATCTCTAAAGTAAGTTGCATTTGCAGATAGTTATCTATTAAGATCATTGTTCTCTTTTATGTGGGTATATTGGCCATCAAATCTTTCTCTCTCTCTCTATATATATATATATAAATATACATATTCATTCAGAAACTACTAGGTGGATGTTACGTTGACAAGTAGATTATAAGCGCAATGAAAACCCCAGCTCTGTCTGTGATAAACCTGGCCTATACTTTCATTATTACTATGTTCATAACATTGTGTTCTGTTCTTGTATATACAAGTTCATCTAGTAACAGTCCTCATAACAAATAAGTGTGTTTAGTATGTAGCCATCTCTCTGGCTGGAGAAATTGAACCCTTTCCCATAAACTGTGCCCTAAGGCAGTGTGCAGTGTGCAATATTCTTTGTTTAATAAACTGCCATTTATCTATGTATATATAATATATATATTGCACTTACTGGATTTTAAATGGTTAGACTTTCATGTCAGATGCTCCAAGGTAATTATGCAAATTAGCTGTTATGAAATGCCACATGTGTTTTTAATACAATGACTTGAACAAAAGATCTCAATTATATTTTCTTCATGTCCTAGGCATAGAATGATATGCGTGAAAGATGTGTACCTTGGAAATCTAACCGGGAAGAGAACACCAGAGCTGTTTCTCATTAAAGGAGTTTATGGAAATACTAAAAGTAACTTAAAAATCAGGTGCATTCAATAAAAACCTCCCTATACGTTGGAAAAACCCAGTTCACATGTGCTTTTTTGTTAGATAGTGTTACAAGCCTATTCTGTATTCTGTAAATCCAATGGATAAAAGAGATGTCTACAATAAATGTATAATTTCAGGTGCAAATCTATTCACTGTAGCTGTAATTATAGCATACAAGTTTTAGAACCAAATTCACTGTCTTTATCTCTGTCTCCTGTTAATTTACTAGCTCTTGGGCTAGAGCAAAAGCGTTGACGTTCCTAAGCCAGAACAACATGGAGGATGTGTAGGGGTGTAAAAAGATGAGTTTTGTTTTGTTTTGCTGCCGACAACCTCAAGAGTTTCATAGCAGTAGACTGCAATGCAAATTACTGTACTGTTTATAGCCCTGTTTACAGTGCTGGCCATGGCTGCCAATGCAGATAGAGAAAGCCCTATGTAACTAAAATTTGAAAAACAACTATGCTGAGTTTTTATTTGCATGTTTTTGCTGATGCTCAGTTGTGTGTCTTCAACAGGGGTTCCCACAATCAGATGTAAAAAGAACTGAGGAGCAACAGATCTATAAAAAATAGGTGGTGTGAAATAAGTGCTGTGATTAGCTATTTGGTAGTCCCTATATGGAGTGGCAGCCTATAGAAGGTTCTGTTTGGCAGTACACCTGTTTTTTATGCAACCAAAACTTGCCTCCAAAGCAGCAACATCCAAGATCAATGGTCTACAAGTTGGAGGCAGTTCCAAGAGTGGACATTTTCAAACATTTCTCATGGCATTTCACAAATACATAATCACCAGTATTGCAGAAGTGCACAATTTAGTTAGAAAGTACATCATGGCTTTTGCACAGAGAGACAGGATCCAGCTATAATATACTGTGCCCTTATACAATTATATGATGCAGAATTGACGTAGCACTCTAGGCACCCCTTTTATTATTTTATTTTAAAGTGTGAACTTGTAACATAACCTGCTGAAGTTTCAAGGTCAGGCCACAAAATATAAAAGAAATAAAACTTACACCACCAAAGAAGTTGGAAAGAAAAGGAGATCTGAGTACTTGAATCTCTCAATCCAAAACATGATTCATTGGGACAGGAGGAACCACACTAATTCATCGTTTTTCCACACTAATGGTCTCGTCTAATGTTCTGGGCTACATTTCTTGATATTATCTGGGTGTTTTCAATCCAAATGCTAGAGATTAAGTTAACTTTTCTCTTTGGTAATATTTCAGCAAATATTTGTTGTAGTTGGCAGCAATTTTTTGGGTTGTATCTTTATCTACTTTGGAAATATGTGTAGGGTTAGGAACAGGTCAAGAGTAACTCCTAATGGTTTCATGATTTTGTCATGGGATTGATTATGCCTTCTAATACTGTATACTGTACATTTGAATGAATAAAATAATTCTTATTATATATATATATATATATATATATATATATATATATATATATATTGCTATATTTTCTTTCTGCAAAAAAAAAAAACATATTACTTGCTCTTTTCTAAAGAGCAGGAGCAACAGCCGTTTATATCTGGATTATTAATATAGACCAGAGCAAGACTGTATAGCCAATGTCAGAGGAGTTATTTTTATATTTATCCACAGAGATGTTTTACACATTTTATCTAAGTTAGTGCTCTAGACACAATACCAGTTCCATTGCAGGTGTGTGTAGGAGTACCATAAGAGAAGAAGTAGAGCTTTTGTATGCTTCTTTTTATATACAAGCTTTGGGCTTGTTCTCTCTGTGATTTATTAGTTTTAGTTCAGGGATAGAATAATTGTGTTTCCTCCCTTAAACTGAACAAAAGGTTAGCTGTTCTGGGGACTTTCACCCTTGAAGCTTTAGACAGCAAACTACAATAGCAGTGAGGGACTCTAAATCAGGTTCTAAACTGAAGAGAGTGTTTGGATTGCTGAGGAAACTGGGGTCACAGCTTAATTTTACCTTGGGGTTTTAGGTGGGTCAGTCAGAGCAAGACTGTATAGCCAATGTCAGAGGAGTTTGCCCTTTTTATTTATCCACTATTCAACAGAAAAGTTTTACACATTTTATCTAAGTTAGTGCTCTAGACACAATACAAGTTCCATTGCAGGTGTGTGTAGGAGTACTATAAGAAAAGAAGAAGAGCTTGTGTGTGCTTCTTTTTATATAAATGCTTCGGGCTTGTTCTCTCTGTGATTTATTAGTTTCAGTAGGGGGGATAAAATAATTGTGTTTTTTCCCTTAAACTGAACAAAGAGTTAGCTGTTCTGGGGTCTTTCACCCTTGGACTCTAACACACGTTCTAAACTGAAGAGAGGGTTTGGTTTGCTGGGGAAACTTGGGTCTAGGGATCCACCGAATCCAGCATTCAATTCGGGATTCGACCAGGATTCGGCCTTTTCCAGCAGGAATCGGATTCGGCCAAACAATTCTGCCCAGCCGAACCCTAATTTGCATATGCAAATTCTAATGAGTACACAATAGGGTGGGGGATTCCAAGTCAGGGGGTAGCATACTTATAGTTCCTTTCTAAACTAAAGAAAGTGGTTTGTGTCCTTCTTTAAGGGGATGGGTAACATCTTTATTTTGTAATAGCGCTCACCATTGGTACTTTACATAAGTCATTCTAACATTGCAATGGGCAAACTACAATTTACAACAAGCAACAGGGCACTAGTAACTACTATCAACCCCCCCAAATGTTTTTCCCAGTGCCAGAACTAGGGGTAGGCAGACAAGGTTTCTGGAATCCACACCACTGGGGGGCACAGTTTACTATGCAGCATTTACCATTCCATTCACCGCATGCTCAGTAAATCTCCAAATTGGCTTCAAGCTCAAACGTCCATCCATGATTTTAACTTGATAAAGCCAAGCAAAAACCAGAATTGCACAAATTTTTCAGGATTTGACGCCCAAATTGCTCAATTTTTTTATTATGTTTTAAAGTAGCAAAACATCAAAATCCGAAAATACTCCAGCCCAAATCTGTCGAGTTCATGTAAAAGCATTTGAAGATGTTTTTTGCCTTTCTGGTTTAAGGGGGTTTTGGGGAGTTTGACACTGGTTTCCAACTTTAAAAAATGATTAAATAAATTAAAGTTTTTTAAGCCTATAAACTCGAAAATTGCTGAAACTTCCATTTTCTAAACTTTTTTTTATCCACTTTTTTTTTCAGTTTAACTATTAGTAAATTAGCCAAATTTGTGGATGAGAGCTAGGTCAAATTTCTGGTACAATATGAGAAAAAAAACAAATTTACCAAATAACCCCCTTAGTGTGAAAAACATCTCAGGCGTGGCCACAGAAGCATCCCTTAAAGGTAAATCTAGAAAAACTATCTCTATAATAGTGCTAGAACAGCTTTTGTTCCCATGGATAAGAATTCCAATTGAGGGAAGTGATAATCCCTTGGGAGGAGTAAAAGAATAATTAAATTTATACTCCACATTAGAAATGACTAAAAAATATTTAAGAATAACTTTGAAAATAGTATTCAGAAGTTCCTGTGGCCCACAAACGTTACCTATTTTGTAGAACAGAAGTTAATGGATGTCATTCTGTAACTGAATTGTCTTTTAAAGATTGTTAATTTCAAATGTTAAATTATTAGAATTTTTTGAAGGCTAATGAATGTATAGTTTTGACTGCTGTAAAACATCACTCAGCAAGGAAATACTCATGTTTCTATTTATTTATGTTATTGCAGTCAAATGTACATGAGCCAGGATTTTCATCAAGGAACTGGGAACCACTTGAACCGACAGAAATCAGAAAGTGAAAACTGGTATATCAACAAGCAAGATGTAACCACAAAGTGAGTCTGCATGGTTACAATAATAAGGAGAGACAGCAGAACTCAAGGGAACGCTGAGCTTTCTAAACTGTTCCAAGGAAGAAATATCACTTGAGCTTGAACTTATGTTAAGGATGAAAGAATGAGACGTTGATAGTCTAGATTCGACCTCGGGTTTGGGAAATGTTTCATGTTTTTGTTTTGAATCATTTTGAATCATTCATTCTTGTTTTTTGGCACAATCTGTGCTGGAGTTGGAGAAAAGGGAATCATGGTAATGCAAGAAGGCTAGGGCCCCAACAACAGCTGGAAGTTCAACAACAACTGGAGAGCCACATTTGGACACCCCTGGAAACAGCAATGCATCTTCTTTTATCTTCTCTTTTTTTTTATAATTTTTTTCTTTAATTCACAGTGGTCTCTCTGGTTCTGGTAAACAGGGCAAATACCATCTCTTCTACTCTAAAACTTGCTTTTGGAAAATTTGGTATAATAAAATTAAACAAATCTGACGAGGGTATAAAGAAAGAAGCTTACTGAAAGAGAAAAAATATATATATAAGCTATAAGAAGGTCAGGGTTACGCCTTGTTGTTTGCTTTTTTAACGTATCAGCAGCTTTTCTGATTGTTCACATATAAAACTGGGTGTGAGTGCCCACAAGGACATCATGTACCCACACCATTCATTGAGATCAGAATATTCTTACTCCATGACTGAGTTTTAACTTTGTTACTAGTGTCGGCACTCACCCAGCTGCAGAGTTAGAATACTGAGCACAATTTCGGTGCAAGCCTAGGGAAGTGAGTATAATGTGCCTCTGTGTGAGCATTAGTCATGCCTCACTTCATCAACTTTGCCTCCAGTTGATGAGCAATGCCAGTAAAATTAGATGGATATATAAGGACTTTTTGACTTCTCTAGCAGGGCAGCACTTTTAGAAGGGTGGTCTGCTTTCCAGGCCACTAAAACTGAATGCCAAAATCTCCCTTTTAGGCCCGCCAAAATCCATAGCTCAAAAATGAAACCCAAATTTAGTTTTGTTCTTTTTCTTTCTCCCGAACTTCCCTTTTTCCCTTCTGTATCCCATGATTAATAATATGAAAAATCAATAAAAAGAGATTTGACAAAAAAAAAATTTAATTCACATTGAGTCGTAAATGAGTGGCATAAGTTTTTTCTAGATCATTTTTACAACCTAAAGAGAATATGCTATGACAAAAAAATCAATATAGTTGCAATAGGGAACAAATGAAAAGCTTCTTTTGTTGAATTATTGGAATGACATATCATATGTGTTAGCATACCCAAAATTTGTGTATTTCTGCAATATCTAAATATATTTTGATTAAAGGGTGGCTCACCTTTAAGTTAACATTTGGTATGTTATAGAATGGCCAATTCTAAGCAACTTTTCAACTGGTCATAATTATTTATTTTGTATAGTTTTTAAATGATTTGCCTTCTTCTTCTTCTGTCTCTTTCCAGCTTTCAAATGGGGGTAAGGCTATAAACGTATTGTTATTGCTACCTTTTATTGGTCATCTTTCTATTCAGGACCCCTCTTAATCATAGTCCAGTATCTTACTCAAATCAATGCATGTTTGCTAGGGTAATTTGGACCCTAGCAAGTGCAACCAGATTGCTGAAATTGCAAATGGGAGAGATGCTGAATAAAAGGCTAAATGACTCTAAATAATAAAAAATGAAAACCAGTTGCAAATTGTCACAGAATATCACTCTTCATCAGGCTAATAGTTAATGTAAGGGCGAACAACCCCTTTAATGATCAGTATATGTGCAGGGAGGTGTATTTCAATGACAATTGGAGGACTTCACACACAAGTTTACTTCATAATTCGGGAAGAAAAAGTCTCTACAAAGAGCAAATTCCAGTCATTTTTTTTTATACACAATTAAAACCCCACATATATTTAATCTTATAAACCTTCCAAAACAAAAAATAATCACCCTCCAGGTCACTGAATGGTGGTGCCCCTGTATATTATTAAGAAATGATCCATGTATGCTATGTGGCTAAAGAAAGTAAGGGGCAGATTTACTATGGGTCGAATTTCGAATGCCAAAAAAATTCGAAATTCGACCAGGGAATAGTGGGGGAATAAAAAAAATTCGAACTCTGAATTTTTTTAGCACAATTCGATCGATCGAATGATCGAATAGGGAAAATTCAATTGAATCGATCGAATTCAAATAGAATTTTCGAACGATTTTTAAGCGATCGATCGAATTTTTCTTATTCGATCTTAGGGAATGATCCCCATTTCGGTAGGTTTAATCTGGCAAAGTAGGTGATCGAATTTAAATTTAATGGGGAAGTATTCGACCATCGAATTTTCGAATATTCGAATAAAAATAAATTTCGAATATTAGAATCATTCAAATTCGAATATTGGATGATTGAATTTGCCTAATTTGCATATTCGAAATTCGAATTCAAATCTTTTTGAAAATTCAATCGAATATTCGAATCCCTCATGTGAATACATGTGTCATTTAGCTTTCTCTCTTCCTGTTTTCTATTCTTGATGTTTTGCTTTTTTTGGTACTTAGAGCATTTTTTATGTGTCTTGGAATAACTCATGTGCTGTGAATAGTGGCAAGCTGAGTTTATCAACTGAATAATGATAATTTATGGTGTGTAAAATACCTAAGAAATAAGATCGTATCCCTTGCTACAACAAGAAAAGAGTGTTTTTGTACACAAGGATTACATTACAAATACATAGCCAGGAAAGCACACTGGGCCATTAAACACCCCATGTTTAAATGCTGTTAAAGAAACCATTGTCTTTTTGGCTGCATGGCGTTTTAATCACATTTGCCTTGTCAGTTTGACAGAGACCACTTACCTATGATGCAGTATAACACTTAAAAGTAAATTACATACTAATAGAAGGTGCTTTTACTTGAAACTATGTGGTTTAAAAACTTGTTCTTTAGTAGTAGAGCCAGAGACTAATACACATTATACTGAACCTGTTTGGAAAGGTACAAATATATCTTTCCATTGCCAAGTCACACAGAGCACTGCTGCATATCAATCTTCATTTAGATATTAGTTGGCTGAACCTGTTTGGACTAACCTTGTAAACATTTTATATTGTCATCAAAAGAAATGTTTTTGTTTAGATGAAAAAGATATTAAAAGCTTTTATGCTTACAAGGAAGAATGCATTTTCTGGGATTACAAAAGTCATTTTTTTCCTGCCAAACAACTGCAATCTTATCTTGGGTCAATGTATAGAGTTAATATAGAGTCAAGCAGCATAGTTCTGCATCCTTTCATCTCCCACACATACTTTATTTGATTGACTGGGTGCTGCTTGCCTGTAGCTGATTAAACAATGAGAGAGGGAGAGATAAGAAACCTTAGCTGAGGGGTGATAAATAGAAACTTTGACTATTTAAATATATAGTACATAACTGAAATCTGAACCAGTAATATGAAATGGCATTATAATAAAATAGTTTAGTTATGTAAAAGCCATATACTTGTACATCTCAACACAGAATTAGCTCCTATATATGTAGTTTTGAAATACACACAAATATCACAATTTAAGCACACTTGTATTATTGTTCTTTTATGTGGAAATCAGCAATGCACTAATGTATGGCTGCATGTTTATATCAATGACCCTTTATGCACACACATCTGGGATGTCAGACCTACACTACCCTAGTTGGTAAGGGCTTAACAACTGCAGGCCTATAGATTCTATATATCTGATTTTTATAATTTCTCACTCTATAGATGATGGCTTTAGTCTATCTTCATTGCCAGTAGCTTCCTGTTCTATAACTCCTGTCTAGTGATGGGTGAATTTATTCGCCAGGCGCAAATTCGCGTGAATTCCCGTGATTCGCCACCGGCAAATAAATTCGAAATTTGCTGGCGTAAAACAAGACGCGCGTCAAAAAAACTTGACGCGTGCTGAAAATTACGCGACGCATGACGAAAATGACACGACGCGCCAAAAATGAAATTCGTTAATTTTTTGGCAAAACGGGATAGATTCGCCCATCACTACTCCTGTCCTCACTGTTGGAGAAAATGGGAACACCAACCCAAAGCAAATCGACCAAGCCAGTAAAAACTGCGTATTCATCAAAAGGTGAACTTTCACTTCACCCATTGATGAATATGCCTTGCAAAATCCCATAGAAATGAATTGAGAGCTGTGGAATTTCCCTCTAGTGGCGGAACTTCACACTTTGATTAATCTACCCCCAAGTGTGTTGATGCGCACACAAGCGATGGCGCAGTTGCCAGATGGGAGGCCTTGAGGCAGTAGCTCTTAGGGTCTGGAGGGGGGCCTAAGGCAGAAGCCCCAGGAAGAAATCTGGTGGCGGATCTGGGCTCGTGAGGACCACTAGAGCCAGGGCCCCACCAGTATTATCCCGGTATCCTGCCTGCCCAGTCCGACCCTGTATACAGCCATATGTACCAACACAACAATTGTTCACAGTTTTTCCACATCATTTATTTTATGTATATTCCAAGGTCAAATACTGTACTGGTTGTAACCACTTACTAAATACTCTTCTTTGACAGATGCTTAACTTACTGTTCCACTGCTACAAGAAAGCAAAACATATTCACTGTTATTCCAGGTGTTCTAAAAACCCGATTACCTAATCATTGCTTTGAATGTTTGAACAATTCACAGCACAGATCAAAATCTTTGAGTGATTTTGTGCATTTAAGGGATTGAAAAATCAGGTACGTAACCTCTTTTTTTCACATAAAAAATAACTTTAGAGCTTTCTATATAAGCTGTCAAAATAGGAAAATCAGTTGAATTTGGCCAAAATCCCATACTTTATCTACAGCAATTTAAAATATTTCAATGTTATTATTTTTTTTAACCACCCCATTATAATAACTTTTAAATGGGAACTTCAATGAAAAATGTTCTCTTTTCCAGATCTGGGGAAAGCAATTTCATCTATTTTGTTTTAAGCATCAATAAGCAGGAAAATAAAATCGGTTTATAGATGGTCTTTGAAATGGTATAAATTGGATAGCATTTCAGTTAAATGTTTGCCTATTATTTTGTCTATTAAAAGTCTATTAAAATACATTTTTATAGTTCAAAATGACATTACTTATCAATCAGGATGTTTATTATCTTCTAGTGTCACTGTTACAGACATTTTCCCTAGCAACTAGAGAGCGAGTTGAAACACTGGTTAAACTGTTTTTCATTTTCTAACAATGTCTGAGACCCCAATAATAAGACGATAAGATAATAAAATAAGAGGATTGGGGCTAGGGATGCACTGAATCCAGGATTCGGTTTGGGATTCGGGCAGGAGTCGGCCTTTTTCAGCAGGATTCAGCCGAATCCTTCTGCCGGGCTGAACCAAGTTATGCAAATTAGGGATGGGGAGGGAAATTGCGTGACTTTTTGTCACAAAACAAGGAATAAAAAAGTTTTCCCTTCCCACCTCTAATTTGCATATACAAATTTGTTTTGGTATTCGGGGTTTGGTCGAATCCAAAATAGTGGATTCAGCGCATCCCTAATTGGGGCTGAATAGAACATGCAAATGTTTTAAACAGTTTTAACACATAACTGCTGTTCATTAGGTAATGGATAATGGGTGACTTGCACCAAGCTAAGGCTGCTGTGAATGTGGTCCTAATGACACCCACTAATAACTTACCCCAAATCACATCCACATAGAATTGAAATCAGATTGTATGAACCTTGCAACATAGGCTTTGGTACTTTCAGTTCAGCACCTTGCAACATAACATAACACAGGTAAGTTTCCTCTGCAATGAATTTGTTTCTTTGGAAGATAATTGGGTGCAGAGTCAGGGTCAGGTTAAATATGGATGGAGTAGGCAAAGAGAACTAGAGCAGGTGGAGTACTGGAGCAGAGCAGTGCAGGTGAAGAACTACAAGGCCAGTGCTCAGACACAGATGTTAGGGGGGCTTGGCTTATATAGGGCTTGGCTGACCCCAACCCATCACTAAGCATACTGGGCAGGGCTGTATTTAGGCTAAATATGCCCCCTACGCATTGTGTGTGACATCAGTGCTTCATGCGCATGACATCACACGCACGAATGTCACTTCCGCCACCCAGCCCGACCCCCTACCCCTCACCCTCCCCAGCTCTTTTACCAGATTTCCAATGGAAATCCATGAAAGAGCCTGGGCGATTTAAAAAATAAAATATATTTATAGGCACCCAAGGGTCCTTGGGTGCCTTAATATAATACACCCCTGATGCTGGGGTAAAATAGCTAATTCAGGGATCCAGATGAAAAGGATATTTGAGCTTTCTGACTGCTTCTTCTTGCCCAGTGTTTAGGGAGTGCCACCCATATCTAGATGGTCCCAGGCTCAAATCCCAGCAGAGCTTGATTACAATTTTGCATTTTTGTAGGGAAATACCTGCATGTACAGTGCAGCACCCATGAATTCTGCATTTCTGGTGTAATTTTTAAAAGGGTTAGGGCAGTTTTCCTATTGGTGAAGCATTTAGTTCAGTGCAATGAAATACATAATGTTTCCATATCTATAGTATAGTCTTATCTACACAGGTATATACATTGACCTGAAATGGGTTTTGGGTTTCCTGCTTTAGGGGATTCCTCAGTATTCTGTACAGCATTAGTGTGTAGCTATAGGGATTAAATTGACACATTGACTACTTGTGTTGTCTTTAGAATGTTGCATCAAGCTGCATTTTATTACAAGCAACACGTTTTTTTAATTGCATATCTTAATACCATTGAGAGTGATGTAAGATATTTTGAACACCACTGAAACCCTCTTCCAAATATTCTAGTAAATCTTGACTGAATTATTTAATGTACAGTTGGAGCAAATTTTATTTTTGCATTACACAATAATAATATGTGGGTCACACCCAATCCTAACCCACCCATAAAGTTCTGCATTCACCCAAGTCCAAATTCCCCCCTTAGCTTATTTGACCTGTTTATAAAATGAATTAATAAGAGAACGGGCCACCAAAGATGGGTAAGAGTGTGTATTAAGGGACAAATAAAATAACATAAAGTCCTAATACACAAGACTCACCTAAGAAACCTTGGGTGCACGAGGATTTAATTTTTACCCTATAATGTCTTATCAAATTGTGTTCACAGAATGACAAAGCCCTACTGCCAGAGGCTTGAGTTAGGAACACGAGATAGAATTGTAGCTAACAGAACTACAAGTACATACCCTGGCTATATTTAAACAGTGTTTGTCACAAAGCTTGCTGTTGGGCACTGGAAACCGCTAATTGAGCAATGTTTTTCAGTAGTGCTTGTACCTGCTCAGATGTAAATACTTTCTTGACCATGTATGGCAATTCCGCTCTGTAAAATGTATATAAACTTGGTCAAATGGGGGTGACATTTGAAGCTCTCCATGCCATGCTAAGTGTGACATTGTGACAAGCTTCCAATATTTTGTCATCAAGAACCTTCTTTGTCTTGGAGTCTTGTAAATAATAAGGTTCTGGTAAGCAAATTACCAGCAGACCCCAACCAGCTTTTGACATTACGGAGAGGAAGGGGCCCTGTCACAGACATCATCAGTTAAATGATATGGGGCAGACACCAGAGCCAGGGTAGCAGAGCCAAGGTATCAGGTCCAGCAGCAGGGCCTCCATTGGGCGGCACAGGGGGTACAGTTGTACCGGGCTTGGGTCTAAAGGGGGGCCCACATATACTGCACTTTCAAATTAGCCTCACTTGACAGACCTGAAGTGCCAAAGTCCCAAAGCCTCTAACGAAGTTTAAGCCGAGAAAAGAGCCGAAGCAATGAAAAAACCCAAAGTTGATGTACTGGAGCTGCGAAAGAAACAAAGGAACCCACGAAGTTGTCAGGACAAGGAAGAAGAACCTAAAGTAAGTTCCACTGAGCACCAATGTGTTTTTTTATTAAACCCCTGTCCACCAATGCATTATTTTAATACTCTATATGCCCATGGTCACCAATGTTTTTTTTTTTTAATTTTCTATGGGGCCCCTGACCACAAATTGGTTTTCTTAAGGGGGGGGGGCTTGGCCACCATTTAAAAAAAAAAAAAAATAAATAATATATATATATATATATATATATATATATATATATATAAAATGATCCCCAGATCGCCAACTTTTATTTAACTTGTAAGGGGGAGGGTTGGCCTTCGTTTTCTGAAGGCCGGCCAAATTTGCCTCATGAGGAAACTTTGAGCGACTTCGGAAAACGAAGCACCGCGTGTGCTTAGTGCAGGCAACTTTTCATTATACAGGAAGGGAAGACACGGGAAGGCAGTTCGTGGAGATTGTTTCCCAGAAAAACAGGCGACTAAATCCCCCCGAATCTGCCCATGTGTAACGACCCTTAGTTTCTCTGGTGCATACTAATACAAGGTAACAGAAAACATTTTAAAAATACCTCTTTTGAGCTTATCAAAAACACAGTTTCATAGTACCATTTTGTGTCCATAAAGTAAAAGGGGAGTTATTAGCCTAATCAGGCTTGCCATTGTTAATACGCAGATGATAATGCAAGTTTTTTCTCAGCTGCTAGCTCAATAAGTAAATATTTCAAGCTGACACAATATTTTCGTTTCTTTGTATGGTATCATTGTTCATTTATTGGTGGGTATTGAAAGGGGTTATTCACCTTTAAATTAACTTTTAGTATGATGTAGAGAGTGATATTCTGAGACAATTTGCCTTTATTTTTTTACTATTTGTAATTTTTCATTTATTTAGTTTTTTTATTCAGCAGCTCCAGTTTGCAGTTTCAGCAGGTTGCTGATTTCAATTAGAGACTGCAATATTAATGTCAGAGGGCCTGACTAGAAAGATGAGTAATAACAAGTAGCATTTGACAATAAATTTGTAACCTTACAGAGCGTTTGTTTTTCGATGGGGTCAGTGACCACCATTCGAAAGCTGGTAAGAGTCAAAAGAGGTAGGCCAATTAAAAAAAACTATAAAAATGAAGGCCAGCTGAATAGTTGCTGCGAATTAGTGATTCTAAAACATATTAAAAGTTAAACTTAAAGACAAACCACTCCGTTAAACATTAATCAGACCTCTTGTTCTTCATATTATTTGTCCTTCTTTCTTTCATCTATAACTCAATTTTAGTGATGGGCGAATCTCCCGCGATTCGCTTCGCCTAAAGATTCGCGAATTTCTAGAGAAATTCGCGAATCGGCGAAAAATTCGCTAAATGAGTTGCGGGACGCTTTTGACGCGCGTCGCATCAACTTTCGCGAAACGAGTCGCGGGTCGTTTTCGACGCGTCGCGTCAAAAATGATGCGCGACTCGTTTTTTTGGCTCGTGATTCGCAAATTTATTCGCCAGCGCCGAATCGCGGGCATTCGACGCGAATTCGGCCCTGGCGAATAAATTCGCCCATCACTACTCAATTTACATGGTAAAACATTTCTTTCAGTTTACATCCACAGATTCATTGTTTTCTAACATTAAGGGGCAGAATTATTATGTAAAAAATAGTGAAATAATTGGCCACACATGAGCAGACATCGCAGTGTAAATAGCGTAGTTTTTTTGCATGCTTTTTCTTTGAGTAAACTTCCACCAGAAGCAGTGTAAAATAATGGTGGCAAAACTGACGTTCACATGTCATGTGTCACACAGCTTTTTACACCATTTTTTCAGTTTTGTTTTACACAGCATAATAAACAGGCTCCTTAATCCTATATCTATCCTCTATCTATCCTATATCTATCCTCTATCTATCCTATATCTATCCTCACTGAAAGCCATCTTCCTTTAAAGGGCAAGGAAAGTGTAAAATAGAATAAGGGTAGAAATACTGTATTTTGTATACTAAACATGAACTTACTGCACCACAAGCCTAATCAAACAAATGATTTATGCTTTCAAAGTTGGCCACAGGGGGCTGTCATCTTGTAACTTTGTTATACATCTTTGCAAGACTAGACTACATACACATGCTCAGTGTGATCTGGGCTTCTTAGGGATTGTCATAAATGATCAAAAAACAAAGCTGCTTGAGTTCTGCATGGCTGGTAAGTAAGGCAGGGGCTCCCCCTGCTGTTTATAAGTATGATTGTTTCCCTGCTAGAAGTTAGGGACCGTCTGACAATTCCTATCCACTGCACTAAATGAAGGGAGAATTTCACTGCATACAGTCAGGTTTCTTATAAAAACGGTACACATTTTTTAATTAAAGTATATTGGAGATAGACTTCTTTTTCATTAAAGAAAGCAAAAATGGGATTTTATTTCTTTGCCTTTCCTTGCCCTTTAATGCAGCGGTCCCCAACCTTTTTTTACCCGTGAGCCACATTCAAATGTGCAAAGAGTTGGAGAGCAACACAAGCATGAAAAAGTTCCTTGGGGTGTCAAATAAGGGCTGTGATTGGTTATTTGGTAACCCCTGTGTGGACTGGCAGCACACAAAAGGCTCCACTAGGCACTATACTTAGTTTTCAAATTGCTTTTAAGCTTGGAATTCAAAAATAAGCACCTGCTTTGAGGACCCTGAGAGCAACATCCAAGGGGTTGGAGAACAACATGTTGCTCACGAGCTACTGGTTGGGGATCACTGCTTTGATGTGTCCATTTATCCAAATGTATCCAGTTCCCTTTGTCAGGAACGACATGCTTCTCTGCAGCAAATACTTTATGCAGCATAATATTTTTATTTTTAAACCCACTTCGAAAATTATTACTACACAAGCTGAAAAGTCTGTTACTGAACCCTGCACTACACCACTAGTTAGCCAGCCTGAAAATACCGTGTTTCTGTCTTCAACAACTTTTTGCATGTGCATATAGAGATTTGTTATCCAAGCCTATATCTTTTTAGTCTCAACCATATGCATCACAAATTAACAGCAGAATCATGACTCCTACATGAATTCCAAATTGAATATGTCAGCGGAAAAATGGTAAACATATTTTGCATAAGAATAATAAATGGTAAAAGACTGAGAAACACAAAGTAGTAAAGCAATACAAGGAAACCGATCCTAGTAAAAAATTAGCCCCTCAAACAAAAGCAAATAACAGCAGTAGTGCAGAAACCTATAGCAACTCGATCTAACCAGGAACATTGGAAGCAGTACCCCTTTTCATAACTTTCTGATTGCAATGAATGTGGTCTAATGAAATGCAAGGTTAGTCTAAATAGTCCTATAAAATTGTTTCTGAGTCTGTTGTTGAGCTTGAATGTGATATAAATATTATGGGTACCCTGCAGCCTTGTAAAATCTGACTGTTCATCAGACATACAAATTAATATTTTCTCATGCAATACAATTTGAAATGGGCAAATTATATATTAATATGTTTATATATTTATTCCTTATTTGCCTTATGAATCTTAAAGGACAGCTCAGTCACAGCATGTTTTCTGTAGTATGTACTGTTAAGATATGAGACTCTTGTACTAAAAAGAGAAACCGAACCTGGTTAGGGTGAGAAGGACTGAAAGGAGCCAAAAAGCCCTTCACAAGCAATAGCATGCAAAGTGAAGCCTTCTGAAATCAGAAGGTATTTACTTGTCTCATGCCATACATATAGCACTGCCTAGATAGCAAAAATGAGAGTTTTATTCTCCCATAATGCATCATGGGCGGAGACATGTAAATCACTCCTTTATGTCCCTGTGGCCAACTATGCATCCAGAACCGCTGGTTTATAGCACAGATACAGCCTAATAGTTCAGAGCCATATATCCAAACTTGCAGACAGCCTGTTTCGATCTTGTTAGATCTCATCAGTGCAAGATATTGGAACATGGCTTCTGAGTGGTAGGACTTGGAGAGCAGCAAAAAGGGAAACCGAACCTGGTTAGGGTGAGAAGGACTGAAAGGAGCCAAACATATGCATAGTTGGCCACAGGGACATAAAGGAGTGATTTACATGTCTCCGCCCATGATGCATTATGGGAGAATAAAACTCTCATTTTTGCTATCTAGGCAGTGCT
This sequence comes from Xenopus borealis, assembly GCA_024363595.1. NCBI lineage: Eukaryota > Metazoa > Chordata > Amphibia > Anura > Pipidae > Xenopus > Xenopus borealis. Next base: position 122,936,469 of record CM044441.1, on the reverse strand, counting down.
ATATGTATGGCATGAGACAAGTAAATACCTTCTGATTTCAGAAGGCTTCACTTTGCATACTCTTGTACTAAGAAACACTTACATCAGCTTTATGGCACAAAAGATATTGTTCTTTGGAAGCTCCTTTGAAGTTCTTTGCTGATTCTTCAGTCCCAGGTTGCCACCTGCCAAAGGCATCAGTGGCAAATACCCAGAATGCGCCAAGTGGAACTTGTTTCTCCTGACATACTTGTGGCGTAACAGACATAGATAAAACTCTGTGCTGTCAACCCACTGGAGGATTTCTAAGACATAGTGACATTTTCAAGCCATTACTTTTTTGCCATTGGAATTTATCTTTCTTCTAGGCTGGCTTTGTTCCGAAAAACACCTTTATTACAAATCCTCAAAATAGGGTGAAATATTTAGGGCAAAAGAATTACAAGTGTTCTCATGAAGGCCTTAAAGGGATACTGCATCAGTTAATAGTGCTGTTCCAGAAGAATTGTGCATTGAAATCCATTTCTCAAAAGATTGTTTTATATTTCATTTTGAAATCTGACATGGGACTAGACATTGTCAATTTCCCAGCTGCCCCAAGTCATGTGACTTGTGCTCTGATAAACTTCAGTAATTTTTTTCCGCTGTACTGCAATTTGGAGTGATATCAACCCCTCCCTTTCCCCCCCCCCAGCAGTCTAACAACAGAACAATGGGAAGGTAACAAGATATCAGCTCCCTAACACAAGATAACAGCTGATTGGTAGATCTAAGAACAGCACTCAATAGTTAAAACCCATAACCCACTGCGTACTATTCAGTTACATTAAGGGCAATTTTGAGCGACTTTTAAAATCGCGCCGCTGCATGTGAACAAGCGCAGGCGACTTTACGCCTAGCGAGTGCGCAGCGCTGACTAGCTATTCGGGGAGATTCGGGGGAGATTTGTCGCGGCGACAGATCTCCCCCGAATCTCCCCGCCTGGCCTTGCCCTTAGAAGGAAAAACAACAGCCTGCCAGAAAGCAGTTCCCTCCTAAAGTGCTGGCACAAGTCACATGACCGGGGCAGCTGGGATATTGACAAAATATCTAGCCCCATGTCAGATTTCAAAATTGAATTTAAAAAAATCTGTTTGCTCTTTTGAGAAATGGATTTCAGTGCAGAAGTCTACTGGAGCAGCACTATTAACTGATGTGTTTAAAAAAAATTTTTTTTTCCCATGACAGTATCCCTTTAAGTCCTACCTTAGTTTTTTGTTACTTTTTTGTCGTTACTTTTATTATACACAATGCACATGGACACAAATTAAAAACTGTATATTTTTTGCATCTGTAGCTGACAATATATTGGTTACATGAATAATTGTTACTATTACTATACATCACTGTGAGTGGAGATGAAGAACTGCACCATCTAGATAAAGGTTTGGGGTGTGCAGGGCATTTTTTGCTGGTGTGTTTCATCCGCTGGCAGGAGGGAAAATGCCCTGTGCTGTGAAGCAAATATCACACAACACTGGCCTCCATGATTTCCAGGAACAGAGAAAATGGTGAATAATAATTTCTTTTAAATAATGTTATCAAAACAAGTATTTGTTTTTATATTTTGTCATGCAAGGATAACTGTGCCAAGGCTGCTATAGGTCTAGTAACCCACCCAGACTTTAAATTAGACTAATTAACAATTTGAATGCAAGCTTCTTATTGGATGTTGTGGGTTTCTAGTCTTGCAATGATTGCACCTTTAAATATACCACCCCTTAATGTATGAATTCATTAGATAACATAACGCAATGGGTAAACTGAAAAAAGCAAATGTCCCATGATTCTTTATGCAGCTCATGCTAATTTTTCTTCCAACTGCCAATAAAATGTATAAAATTGAACAATATTGCAGTTTCAAAATGTAATTAATCAAATGCATGAATTATTCACTTGAGAGCCTGCTAATGTTTATTGCAAATGCCACCATCTGTTTTCCATAATCATGTTTATTTCTTTTCAGTAGCCATGAAGCCTTCTGTTTTTTTTTTTACCAAATGAATGCCCCTTTTTCCCTCTAATAATCTAGTTATATTTGACCATATGTTTGTAGGCTGAGGATGTTTCAGGCTGGACCAAGAATAGAATGACATAATCTCTATGCAGAAAGTGCACTGTGTACTTTTCTTATTAAGGGGAAAAAAAGTCTTTAGGGAGAAATTTTACATAAGCCAGACATTGCCAGTGCATAAACTGGCCTGAGCATTCTTGTTTCTTTTTTATTTAGATGAAACTGTTGTAACATAAAGAAACATAGTAGTTGTGTAAATTACGAAAAAAACATTTTATTTTCTGTACTGAATAAGATTCTCTGGCAATTCAGAAAGCTTGACAAGTCCATCTGAAAAGGGTCCCCTAACCCTTCACAAATACAGGTATTGAATCTGTTATTATTATTCTGGGAAGGCCATTTCCCAAACAGGTCCCATATCTGTACCAACATCCCTCTGTCAATGTTTTGCTTAAATTTCACAGCTCAACAAAGATATGGGTTAACTTCCCCATAACAATATAACAAACACCTATTCAGGGGCGTAACTATAGAGGAAGCAGACCCTGCGGTATAGGGGGCCCCATGATGCCCTAATTAATGAACAATTTCAACATATACTAGTAAAATGGATAACCTCTGTATATGTTGGGGGCCCTAAAATTAATTTGCTGTGGGGCCCAGTTACAATTAGTTACACCACTGCACCTATTAATATGCTGCATTTATACCGTCAGGCTTCAGAAGATGAATTGTTTTATTCCTGACTCTTTATTTATTTATGTGTACAGTTATGGTATCCGTTATTCGGAAACCTGTTATCCAGAAAGAACTATGGAAAGGCCGTCTCCCACAGACTCCATTTTATCGAAAGAATAAAATGTAAAAAAAAATAATTTCCATTTTTTCTGTAATAACAAAACAGTAGCTTGTACTTGATCCAAACTAAGATAAAATTAATCCTTATTGGAGACAAAACAAGTCTGTTGGGTGTATTTAGTGTTTATATCATTTATTCTTATGTAACGATTTTTCTGAAAACGATTTTTCTGGAAAACCCCAGGTCCTGAGCATTCTGGATAACAGGTCCCATACCTGTATCATACTTCGAACTGAAGCAGTAAATCAAGGAATCCTGCACCTTGATAATGGAGCAATTATATAGTTATATAATATTATAGTTATATGGCCCCCATTGCTTTCTGTGAATTTCTCCAAAAAATACACAATTAAAACATTAGTACAATAGTACATTAGAATATAGACATAAAAAAGCAAATACTGACCAATGCAGGAGGTAAAATGACCCTGATTTCTAGAGCTTACCATAAAATAAAAACAAGTTGTAAGACACAAGGTGCAAGACCTGAAGTCAATAAAGTGAAAGATGGATAGCTCTTAGGAGTTGGCTGAAACTGGTAGAAATGTAATTGGAATGGGAAGAAAATTGCAGGGAAGGGTTGCTGCCCTAGAGAAATGTCAAATGCATGCACTCTATATGGAAATGCAGTGCCAGTGGGCAGGGTATTGAGGAACAGATCCTAAGAAGTGCAGAATAAGAGGTTTGCGGCATAATTGAATATGTTAGTAGATATGGGATATAACATCAGAGTTAGTCGTTAGTATTTTATTCTGAAGGTTGAAGAATGCGAGGACTAAACTAACATAGAGATCAAAGGCTAGTTAGTTGTAATACGTTTAATTCATATTATGCCAGGACTCACGGAATGTCCTCTCCTTTAATATGACTAAAAGTCAGTGTCGCTGCTTTAAATTACACGTTGCTGTGAGACACGTGAATCCATGATGAAATTGTACAAATAGATCAATATCCTCACTACAGCATAGTATTCATCAAGGTCATTACAGATTTATAAATAAATATTTAATCCCTAAAATCCGCTCAAGGGTTTAAAGTATCTGGCAATGACAGATTTTGACTTTTATGTGTGTTTTTGCATTATAAAATATTATACCTATTACTTGTCCATGAAGTTACCTTTTTTTTTTTTACCATAGAACAATTCCTCTTTAAACATGACCTACATCAAAACCTCATATTTACAGCTGTTGCAAGCAAACCGTGCTTTCTTCAAATTGTTGCAAAGCCAAAGTGAAATGAATCCTTATGGCTTGTGCATTGATAGGTAACTGCATTGTTAGTTTAAAGGCTAAATGAACAAAATCTCTGTTTGTTCAGCTCCTGAAAAAGAATGGGGCTTTTAGATATGTGAAAGTAGCTGCGGAGATAAATCTTAGCTTCCCATGCGTTGCCATGTTGTCGCTGCACATGTGTTCATGACAGGAGCAATAAAACAAGCTCCTGCTTTTGGTGCAATATAAATAAAACCCATTCTTGGCCTATAGAGTTTATGTACACAAAAAATATAAAAAAAAGGGACTTTGCTGTGGGATTCACCCTACCATATTTATAGAACAATGTGAAAGGTGCACATATGAATATGTTAGTGGGATTTAGCATCACATTAACAGGGTATTATTATTTACATAAAAATATTAAATCTGCAGACACATGCAAAGGCATTCACAAAATCATGAGCATGCTCTAACTCTGTTGTCCTTCCCTAGGTTCCTACAGCTGATGATGAATGATGACCACTGCACTCTTTAAATTAATTACAAAACCAGCTAAGATTTCTTTTTTTAAATCAGCAAAAACATCTCTCTTCCATGTTTATTCCTTGAAACCTCACATATATGCACAACTTGTATAGCCATATATATATATATATATATATATGTTGGTGAAAACACAGGCCCCACATGTCTCACAAGCGATTAAGGAAGTTTTCGCTACATGTAAATTAAATGAGTTATGTGAGCTTTTTTAGACCTCAAATTAATTCACAACTGTAATGGTTTCTAATTTAAGAAAAAATTGGGATGGAAAAAACTTGAATCAGCGAGTTCTGGTTTAACAATCAAATTGATCAAGTTTTCGAACTTGAACTGATTTCGAGTTTTCGAGCGAAACCCTTATACATGACCTTATACAGAAGTAGTGATGGGCGAATAAATACGCGAAACACCCGCGAAAATTCACCTGGAGAAAATTCGGAAAAAAAAAGAGTCGCGTGTCGTTTTTAATGCGACGTGACAAAAATGACGCGGCGCGCGTCGAAAACTACGCGACGCATCAAAACTGTGCCGCGACTCGTTTCACTAATTTTTTTCGCTGGAAATTCGCGAATTTTTAGGTGAAGCAAAACGGGGTAGATTTGCCCATCACTATACAGAAGTCTATATTCCAAGACACTCTAATTAAGTTAAAAAAATTAGTTTTTATTTAACATCAATTTAAAAACATAGACCAAATTGAACAATTATGCAATGTTGCTTTAACTTTAGGGTATGATGTGGCAACATGTCATTGGTTTTAAATTTTGAGGGAGGGATCTCCTGGGGTTTAAATGATGTGGCCAAATGGAACAGGATTGGAGCCTATGAGTAACTACCAGTGGGTATGAAACGTGTAAGGCAGCACATCAATTGGTCGCTATGTCTATGTTTTTAAATCGATGTTAAATAAAAATTTTTTTTCACTTAAATAGAATGTCTTCGAATATATACTTCTGAATTTGATATGTGTGTCATTTGAACTGGGGGCTGTATTCCATGGCCTTTAGACAGGCCTTAATAGAGTGCAGCATTGGGGGCTTTTATATTTTTGGATTTATACATGACCTTGACAGGTTTTTAGATTATTAGATTATTTTCAGATTTGAGCTATTTCCAGGGTCGGTGTATAATAAATCTAAAAAAAAAAAAATCGAGTTTTTTAACTAAAAAAAAAAAATCAATTTTGACTCAAAAATAACCTCGAAACTTGTGGAAAACAAAACTTGAACCATAATAAATCTGGTTTTAAGAACTGGTTGATATTTGGTGAAACCTCCATAACTGTCTTTGATACCCACCACATTTCTCTGCCCTATGTAAATTAGCAATACCATATTCCTCTTCTTGTAAAGGAGCTGTCCTCTTATCCAGTGATCCGCAACCAGTGGCTCGGGAGCAACATATTGCTCACCAACCCCTTGGATGTTGCTCCCTGTGGCCTTCAAGCAGTTGCTTTGTTTTCAATTCCTGGCTTGGAGGCAACTTTGGTTGCATAAAAACCAACTGTAATACCAAGTAGAGCCTCCTGTAGGCTGCCTGTCCAGGGCTACAAAATGGCCAATCGTAGCCCTTATTTGGCATCCCCAGGAACATTTCTCATGCTTGTGTTGCTCCCCAACTGTTTTGCCAAATGCACTGAAGTCAATAGGTGGTTTTTCTTGTGTTGGCCATCAGTGGAATTTTTTTCTCATTCCAAGTGCATTGAAGTCAATGGGTGTTTTTACTTGTGTTATTTTTTCTGCCCAAAAAACAAACTTTTTCATCAAAACAAAACACATTACAAAATTCAAGCACACATTTATGAAAAATGTTCCAAATTGTGAACTTGTATAAGGGAAATAAAAAGTCACTTAGAATATACCTCCATTGTAAGCTAACATTACAAGTAATTTTTGATTGCATTCATCAGTCGTACAACAATACTAAAATCCAAGAAGGAAAAGCAACAGAATTTTCTGTAATTTAGAAATAATTCTATAAAAGATGTGCACAAGGTTCTGAGCATAAAAAATAAAAAGTGTGTAAGAGAGGATGGAAAGTATGCTTTACATTCCTATTGATGATATGAGCATTAAAACTCTTTCTTTTCAATGTTAATGTATGGAACCTACTTCTCAAAGGAAAGGATTTTATCACCTGTGAGAAAGTTAGCACAATATTTTATTTCAGAAATTACTATTCCACTCTATGGGAACTTCTAGCCGAAGCTATTGACAAAGTAAGCACATGCTCTACAATCCAGCTAAAGCATTGGAAATGTTCCGTAGTGGGTGGCTTAAATATTGAAACAGAAATGTTATCCCATATGTGCTATTTAGTGTTCCCCTTGTACTGCTTTGTAGATGCTTCTAGTTTACAAAGGCAGCAAACAAATTATGAATTTCACAAAAAGCCATTCATAAGCTCCTAGAATATATATGGAACTCACCATGGGCCAGATGCAATGTGCAGACATTGGTACAATTTGCAAGAGTTGCAATAAAAAAGGAACACATAGTGCACCCATTTGTGTGCAGTGCTGTGAGCTCCTCCTAGAATATCATGTAAACAAATAAATCCTAGAATATCATGTAAACAAATAAATCCTAGAATATCCTGTAAACAAATAAATCCTAGAATATCATGTAAACAAATAAATCCTAGAATATCATGTAAACAAATAAATCCTAGAATATCATGTAAACAAATAAATCCAATAGGGCGATTTTGCTTCCAATAAGGATCAAGGTTATATCTTAGTTTGGATCAAGTACAAGCTACTGTTTTATTATTACAGAGGAAAGGAAATCATTAAAAAATGTATTTGGATATAATGGAGTCTACGGGAGATGGGTTTTGCATAATCCGGTTAACTTTTCTATACCTGTACCTGTACTCCATTTGACTGGTATTCCAGAAGATCAAGGAGATGTGCGGGTTCTTTCAGAATTAAGTTAATATGAATGCAGGTTTGCATCTGCTGTTTCTTTAAATTGGTTATTCCCACATAAAGTCAGTTGTAGGCTAAACTTTGGTAAGTCACTTACCGGGTAGGAATGTAAAAGATTCTAAGATTCCAGCTAGACAATACTAACATACAGTATGCTATCCTTTGCAATGTCTTATACTTTCTACATTCTGTATAACAATAAACACAATGGGATATATTGAACAAAGAATGAAGTAGGGGATCACCACAGTCCACGAGAGTGAAATACCGCCTCTCTCCATTCATTTATATGGGATTTTTAAAGGCGTATTTGTTGAATGGTGAACTTAACCCCCTTTGCTAAATACACCTTTAAAAATCCCATAGAAATAAATGGAGAGAGGCGGTATTTCACTCTCGTGGACTGTGGTGATCTCTAACTTCACTCTGTGATAAATATACCCCAATTATTCTTAGTTATGTTCTGTATTTAATAAATGTACTAACTAAATAGTGGGGAAAAAAGAATTTAATTAGGCCTATGTCTTTTGGCAGTGAAAGCCTTAAAGGGGTGGTTCACCTTCAAGTTAACTTTTAGTATATTGTAGAAGGGCCAATTCTAAGAAACTTTTCAGTTGGTCTTCATTATTTTTTTTTTTAATGATTTGCAATTTTCTTTTGTTTATTTGCAGCTTTCAAATGGGGGTCACTGACACCATCTAAAAACAAATGCTCTGTAAGGCTACAAATGTATTGTTATTGCCACTTTTTATTACTTATCATTCTATTCAGTCCCTCTCCTTTTCATATTCCAGTCTCTTATTCAAATCAATGCAGGGTTGTTAGGGTAATTAGATTACACTAGAAACCAAATTGCTGACACTGCAAACTGGAGAGCTGCTGAATAAAAAGCTAAATAACTCAAAAACCATAAACAATAAAAAAAATGAAAACCAGACTCAGACTATCATTCTCTACATTATACTGAAAGTTAACTCAAAGATGAACAACCCCTTTAATTGTGTTTTAATTTTAACCAGGTTACTATGTAAAAATATAGGCAAGAAGAGAAACTACCATTTGTAAATTGTTAGCAGAAACACATCAATATAATAGCCAATTAGTTGGAAGATCAGCACATCAGTAGTGGAGATGGTGTAAATTGAAGACATTGACCTACTGACCAACTCTGTAGTCTGAAAGCAGTTAAAGTTTTATATGGGTTACTTGAGGTTATAATAGTGATACTCTGTTGGTAAAGTCAAACAAGCTTAATATATGTATTATTACACTTTGGCCACTGCAGTACACTGTTTAGTTGGAGCCTGTTGCTGAAATCTAATTGTTCCTTAATGGTGGAGAAAACACTGATCTGTTGCCATCTGCCCCTGATTAAAGGAAAACTATACCCCCTGAACAATGTAGGTCTCTAGAAACAGATATTGCATAAAACAACTCATATGTAAAACCCTGCTTCATGTAAATAAACCATTTTCATAATAATACACTTTTTTAGTAGCATGTGCCATTGGGTAATCATAAATAGAAAATAGCCATTTTAAAAAATAAGGACAGCCTCCTGGGATCCTAGGATCCAACGGTGCACACAAACATACCAAACAAACTATAAAGTTAGATCACATGAGCCAATTAACAGACAGAGTTCTGTCTTTTGCTTCAAAACTTCTTCCCTTTACAGTTAGTGTTTAAATATTTCTGGTCAGGTGATCTCTGAGGCAGCACACAGACCATCATGAAATGGTGGATCAAGGTAAGAGACATAAAAGTGCAATTTTTACTTAAATATATATACCAGGTAGGTAAGATTCTTTAATATGTCACTTGATTTGATATAACGATCTGTTGCTCAAAAATTCATTTTCGGGGTATAGTTTTCCTTTAAGTATGATCTGGCAGACGTGGCGTCCACTTGTCAGTAAACAAAAAAATGTAGAAATTGGCATTTCATGACCTGAGAGATGGATGCCATGCCAGATAGTGAAAAATAAATATGGCAGCTGTTGTTTTTTTTTTTTTTTAATGTCTCTATTTGCACCACAAAATGATACATACTGTAAGCATCAAAATGCAAGTTATTGTGCATGAGTACATTTTACACAATAGAGCTAGGGTTGGTCTACATACTTTGTTCAGCCTTTCCCAAACACAACCACAACATTTATACTATTTTAAGTATCCAACAGAGTTCTTAATAATATCAGAGGATTAGTGCATTAAATAGCTGACCCTCCCTCAGCAAACCCACCCTCTCCCATTGCCAACACTGTATATAGAATATCCGGGACATCCACCTAATATGAGGTTTACAGGTTGTTATATTCTACTTTAGCTCTTGGTTGGTAGTGGGTGTCTTCCTGCTAGCTCCTCAGACATATACCATGTGGTAAATCTGAATATATAAGATATTTCTTGTCTCTGAGGAGATGTGCAGACACATTTTGCCAATATTTTGGGCTGACAGATTCTGGCACCTAAGTCCAACTCTGTCCCTGCCAATATTACCCTGTTAGAAACCATCCACTACAAGACCCCATCTACCTTTCTCCCACAACAAGCCACTAGACCCGATATCTCTTTCCTGCCCAATCAGCAGCTAGACCCAATCCCTTTCTCCCCACAGCCAACTGCCAGAACCAATTCCTCTTTCCACCAGAACCATACTCTAGACCTTTACCCCCTTTCCCCCAGAACCCACCACCAGATCCAATCTCACTTCCCCCCTCAACCAGACACCAGAATCCATCTTCCATCCCCCCACAACCAGACGCTAGACCCAATACCTGTTCCCCCAACAATAAGCCTCTACACCCAACCCCCACTTTCCCATGCCCACTGTTTGCCATAGCTGCTGCTCCCCTATGCCAAGTGCTCCGTGTGAATAAGGAGCAGACAAAGTTGTAGGAACTTTTCCAAGTTCTCCACCTGCCTACCCTTAGTTCCCGCCCTAGATTCAGCCTAATTAAAATCCTCCAAAAAAAAAGGGTCAGATTTGGACAACTCCTTAACTGAATCTGAGATTCAATACATACCTAATTAAAACTCAATTTCCAATATCAGTGTCACATATATATATAGATATATAAAGCTCTTTCTCTAGGATACTAATGTTAATGAACTAAAACTCTATTTAAAAAATAAGACAAACAGATTTTTCACTTCAGAGCAGGAAGTCCAATAATGGAAATACATTGCTATATTAAATTAAAAGGCTGAAGTATTCCAGAATAAGAAGTGAAATCCTTTAGAAATCACTTAGGAACACAGTCACCATAAACGGCATGTTCACATAATTCCTCCAGTGTCCCCTAAATAAACCTTTATTTGTTTTAACGCTTCAAATAAAAAAAGAAAGTTTGGAATAAATCGGTAAAATAAAAATAATATTTTAACAAGACTTTAATATAATGCAGGCGAGGATTTATTAACCACAGTTGCAAGAATATGAGTATGTTGGAAACTAAATAGAAGAAACCTTGCCAAAAATACAGTACATTGTAGTTCAAAAGGTAATGGCTTCAAATGACTGATTTCTTTAAAAGGACAGATGGCAGGAGTTTGGTAAACTAAGTTCATATATAGTAAAAATATTAATAACTGCAATTTCACAAGAGAGGGGAAAAAAATCAAATGAGAAAAGATCAAATATACTTTGTAAAGGAGGAAGTAGAGGAGAACAGATATTGAAAGGTTGACAGATGGCCACTATACAATCTCATTTCCAAAGACCTGCATGCTGAGAGCGAGGGAATCAGCTGTGTTCCATATTGAAAATCCATCCAGCTAAATTGTAACCATAGAGTATAGCTTTTGAATCCCACAAATGAATACAAACTGCATGTTGCCGGAAGATGTTAGTTTTAGTAAATACACCACAGAATATATAGCGCTTTGCTTTACAAGTTTTATTTATGTCATGGGAATTGGGCTGGGAATACAAGACGGTTACCACTCACTTGGAATTGTTACACTTGTGGATAATATTGATGTTTTGGAACCATAAAAAAACTCTTTTTCTTTTAAGAGAGTGAAGCCACAGTTTTCATAATGAATAGATTCGGAAAAACATTCAGTCCAGCAATCTCATTGTGTTTTTGTGACTGGAATAAGGGATTTGTGGATGCCCTAGATTTTCCATAGTATGTTTTCCAGATTATGGATCTTTCTGTATTTTGCATCTTCATACCTTATGTCTACTAGAAAATTGTGTAAACAGCAAAGAAACAGTTCAGTGTAAATATAAAAATTGGGAAAATAGATAGGCTGTAACAATAAAAAATGTTTTCAGTTAGCCAAAAATGTAATTTATTAAGGCTGGAATGACTGGACGTGTAACAGAACAGAACAGAAAACTACTTCCTGTTTTGCAGCTCTCTAATTCTGAGTTAGTCAGTGATTTGAAGGGGGGTCACATGGGACATAACTGTTCAGTGAGTTTGCAACTTCTGGTAACCAATCAGTAGAAACCAAGGGGTAAATTCATCAAAGAGTGAAGTTCTGCCACTAGAGGGAAATTCCACAGCTCTCAATTAATTTCTATGGGATTTTGCAAGGCGTATTCATCAATGGGTGAAGTGAAAGTTCGCCCTTTGATGAATACTCCTTTAAAAATCCCATAGAAATGAATTGAGAGCTGTGAAATTTCCCTCTAGTGGCGGAACTTCACTCTTAACTTCACTCTTTGATGAATCTACCCCCAAGAGAGCTGCAAAGCAGGAAGTAGTGTTCTGTTATGTTAGACATCCAGTTACTCCAGCCTTTATAAATTACATTTTTGGCTAACTGACTATAGTGAAAACATTTTTTATTTTGCAAAGCCTATCTATTTACCAAGTCTTTTTTTTATACTGAACAATTCCTTTAAAGAAACCAAATAGGCTGGTTTTGCTTCCAATAAGTATTAATTATATATTAGATTAAGTACAAGGTACTATTTTAATAATACAGAGAAAAAGAAATAATTGTAAAAAATTTGGATTATTTGGATAAAATGAAGTCTATGGGAGATGGCCTTTACATAATTCAGAGCTTTCTGGATAACAGGTTTCCAGGTAATGCATCCTATAACTTTGCAGGTATAAGTGTGCCAGGAATACTGTGTTTTATAGATAGGTGGGTTTTGCTAGTGATTTTCATATAAGGATATGATTCAACTGGGCTCTGCTAAGCCCCCAGGAACCATAACTACTCCTTCCTTTCCATCATAAGTGCCAGGAGCTACACACAATGAAAAAGAAGTACAAAGATACGTGGTGAAGCTTATTGCATGCTTGGGTCTATAAATAAAAGGTTAGCAGGATTCTAAAAAAAAAGACAAAGCTAAAGCCATCAGTGCTCCAAGAGATTACATCCATTTAATACATAATATCCAATGAAAAAACAGGGTAGGCTGCTCATTTAATTAATGTAATGGACAGTTAAAGACCTTGAATCCTTGGTACTGATTTCTAAAGCTCAAATATTTGTTTGATTTTGTCTGGAATATAATTGTAGTGCTCTGTTATATTTGTTCCAAAGAAGAATCAAAAAACAGCTGTGAGTTATAGGGATCATGTGTTAAAGTTAAATTACAGACAAGCTAATCTACAGAGTCTGGGATTAGAGGAGTACTGTGATACAAGATTCCATCATGGATCTTTGGCTGCAGGATAGTTGGGCATCTCATGCACAAATAGCACTATAATCCAAATACATTGTTAGTATGTCAGTGGGGTCTGAATGCATAGGAAGATTGGGAGGCCCATTTATCAGCATTCTATTAATAGTGGTTTTAGAGGTTTTTGAAACCAGAACTAAACTAATTTTGGCAAACACAAATGCCATATAATTTATAAAAGGTCCTAATATAAAAGTATGAATGAAAATAAAACTCTGAACAATGTCCTAATAGATGTGAGAACATCTAAAACCTCTAAAATTTGCCAATTACTAGTGAGAAAAAACCCAAATGGCTAAAAAAGGTCTAATAGGAACAGCTCAGCTCCCACTGAGTTTTTCGTGGTTTTTACACTTTACAAATCTCAATTTTTTCAGTTTTAGAGAAATACAAAATCCACGTTTACATAAAAATTAGATTAAAAATAGAAATTCAAATGTTGTGTTCCTATAGCTTGTGTGTAAACAAGTTGCTCTTTGCTATATCATTTATTTCACATCCTTTTTTATTTCAGTGTTTTTCTGTAAAGGCAGGTTTTAGAAGGTTTGGCATCCAGAGTAGTATTCAATCAAGTAATACCCCAGAGATGTAAAATCTCTAGCTAGTGAAGATGTAGCTTTTAGGGTGAGTGGTGAAGCTAAACATATTGGGCCAAGCATATGGAGGAATATAGGGAAGCCCAACACAGCTTTGTGTCGGCAGAGGGCTCATGACTGGGGGTGGGACAAAGCTGCCAGGAAGGTAGTTGGGGTTTAGTTGCTAGTGTTGGGGGTGGAGTTATTCTAAATCAATAGCAGTTAAGAAAGGTATCCATTTTGGACAGAGAAACCCTCCATTGGGGTTCTCCCTTTTGTGCTAGTTGTAAAATGGTGGCCAATGGTAGTGGGACACAGGTTACGTTAAACGTAACCTGTTGGGCTGTTGGGGGCTCATAGTTGGGTAGTTGGCCCATTGTCATAGCCGGAAGGCGGTTTCCTGGCAATGGCGATGAGTTTACCATATGTTATATCTTGCTAAACATTAATTGTGAGAATACTGTTGTTATGTATTTGGTATTTGTTATTTATATTGATGTTTATATTTCTCTAATAAAGCTGTAGCTGAAAATAAAATTTGGTGTTTATTTCTAGGCCGGTGGTTGAAGGGAAAGCGAAGCAGGTACTTGGCCCTGCCCAGGTCATGTGTGAAAGGCATGACATTTAGGAGCACTACACAAATATGTTTCTGGTTAAATTAAGGAATGTTGGCCTGGAAAATAGTATTTGTACCTAGATAGAGAACTGGCTAAAAGATAGACTACAATAAGTGGTGGTAAATGGAACATTTTCTAATTGGACCAGTGTTGTTAGTGGGGTACCGCAGGGCTCTGTACTGGGTCCCTTGCTTTTCAACTTGTTTATTAATGACCTGGATGTGGACATTGAGGGGCAGATTTATAAAGGGTCAAATTGATTTGAAGTGTAAATTCAAATCAAATTCGAATTAAAAAAATTAGAATTTCTAATTAATTTTTGGCTTATTCGACTTGTCTAAGTCGATTTGTCTAAGTTGGCAAACTGGGCAGCAATATGTTTATTTAAAGCTACTGGACAAGAACGTTTCAATCTACTCAGTAAAAAAAAAAAGGAGACGTAAGATTTACCATGACCTGGATGAATGAAAATCTTCATAATCAGACTCATGAAAGAACCATATTATGTTGTATCTTATAAAGGAGATTATTTGAAGATGTCCCAGAAAACCACCTGGAAACCACAGAACGCTACTTGTTTTCTTTTGACATATTCATTTATATTGCTCCTACGTAAATCCACTAGCACACGTATGTAGCATCCCTATACCTATAAACCAGAACACTATATATATATATATATATATATATATATATATATATCATAGTTTGAACTATTTAATGCCTTATGCCACTTTTTTAAAGATCTAATAATAACCCCTTGCTGTTAAAGGGATATGAATTAATTGTAGTTCTCGTGCTGAATAAAACATACTGTATATGATGGGGGTTATTTACTAAACCATGCCCAAACTCCCATACCCAATTCTATCTTATTTATTATTAAAAAAGCTGAATTTAATCGGTTCCGCTAAAAACTTGATAAAATCAAGCAAAAACCTGCATTGTACAATTATTTTCAGGGTTTTTTCCTGAATCACTGAATTTTTTCAGATATTTCCAGAAAATGTTCGGAAATGGTTGGATTTTTGTTCTTTTCTTCGGGATGTTCAAGCTCAGTCCACAGAAAGTTCCAAAAAGTATAGGGTTCTCTGACTTAAACACAACCTCTGCACGTTTGAGATGGAGGATTTTTGGATTCTGTCTTTTTTCAGCAGATTTTAGATTTTTAGTTTTGCCCCAAAAATCTTGACCAGAGAAAAAATATTCTACTAAACAATATTGCCATCAGAGTTAGTTGATTATAATACATTTTCAGTAAAGTTTTGTGGAACTTTATAAAAAAAAGTAATAATAATAATAATAATAATAATGATAAACTAACTCAATTTTATAGATTTCTTTCATTTTTCTTCAAACTGCTAGGAATTTGTGTTTATAGCTATTTAGTCTAATTTCTCTGTTTTAATAAAATCTTCTCAGCACTGGGTAATGAATATTCTCATTCATCCAGGTCATGGTATACCTATAGAAATAACTCAAGTCAACTGGACTTGCTGTGCTTTTTTTTTCCTTGAAGACTCACTTTCTCAATTCATAATAACTTGTAAATTGGATCTTCCTTTGAGAATATATCCTCTGGAATGTTGCTCCAATCAGCATAATCTGTTTATCATAATCCACAATGATGTAATTAAATTAGGTGTTGATTGTATTAGCAAGATTGGAGCAGTGATGTGTTATTACACCTTCCAGGGAGCATTGTATCTGGTAGACAATACATGTTGCATCCCCCCACCTCTATTCAAACTTGGTTTTTCAGTTTTTATATATATAGCTTCTTTAACACTTCTTTTGAACCAGTCACACTCCCGGTCTAGAATATGGACTTTGCAGTCTTCAAACGTGTGTCTTTTTTCTTTTAGATGAAGGTACCTTCTGGTGTTTATACAAATGGCCTGCAGGTGTCACTGTGCATACACAGGACTTTCTGTACAGCTTTAATGTGAAAGTAAGAGTTACTGCTGTTATGTAATGGCTGCATGAACCTGTTAGTAAAGCATTGTTATACCCTCCTCATCCTCGGCTACCAAACACAACAGTCCTGACCAGAAGAGCTGGCTCTTCTGAGCTGTGCATAGGCTGGTGTAACTTTTGTTTGGTTTCTCCCACGTACAAATCAGCACACTCCTCATTGCACTACATTTACAATATTACTCTTCTTGTGCTTTGGGGTTGGATGTTTTAGGTGAACTATTTGCTGCTCAGTGTGTTGCTGGGTTTAAAGCAGATGGGGATGTGGAGTTTATTAAAAATCCGTTTATGTTTTTCCAACACCCCAGCTACATATGGGAGGACCAAGTTCTTTTTCCTGTCCTGTCTTCCACCTTCATGGTAGTCTTGGTGTCATTGCTTCTTTTTCTGCCGGTTTTCACAAATGCCCCCTCTGTATACCCACATGTCTTCAGGGCCCCTCTGAGATGTTCCATCACTTTCAACTTAGCCCCAGTGCTGGTGGGGATCTTGTCTGCTCTGTAATGTAGAGTTTTGATGATCTAGTGGATGGTGGAAGTCAAAAGGCAGGTACTGATCTGTGTGGCTAGGTTTCCTGTAGACCTCTATTTCCAGCTTTCCACCATCTCTGAATGGAAAAAAGCCATCTTGCACATCTACTTGTGTAAACCTGATGTTGTGGTCCACTGTGTTGATGTGTTTAGTGAAAGTCTGTACCTCATATTTAGCCAATGTGTCATCCACATATAGCCCTCTTCTGCATGAGATCTAGCATGCATTTAGTTGCGTGTGGCACTACAGGAGTCCTGTGCTTCTGCCATATGGGAGAGCAGGTATACTTTAAAATGCCTCCACCCATGATCTGGACAGGCTGAACTGTTATACCCCTCCCTGGGAACTTCTGGTACCTGGTGTAGCAAAGGATCCAAACAGAGAGGTGATTCTGGCAGCAGAATAACTTGTTTATTCACAAATGAAGCAATGGATCAATTCACAGGCACTTAAATGACCACAGTTAAGGTTAGTGAAGAAAAACAGAGCACAGAGAATGTTTTAAAAACATTCAATTTTATTTATTTCCGTCCATTAAAAATTACAGCAGCATTTCTCCCCCATCACAGGCTGCCTGCTTAAAACCTTTCGTAGCTCCCTGCCACTTCATCAGAAGCTGCTGGCAGCCCAGGCCCCAACCTTTTTAAAAGTATAACCCCACCTACTCATCACAATTAAGTGTACACATCCTTGTAGCTATCAACATCAGAAATGTCTATACATTGTTAGAAATATCCAAACTATATTAGAAGGAAGATAATTTAGTTCAGAAAGATCAACCTAAGATCCGTGCTATTAGTAGTATTATAATCCCCAATACCGCAGTAATACCCAACCAAAAATAGGATATTAAATGTGTTAAATGTTCATTTAAACTAAAAGGGAGCGATAACACTGTAGCACGCTGAAGTCTGGGTCCGGTAAGTGCTCCCACTACTTTCTCTCTTGCTGGACTTAAATGACCACAGGATAACAGTAACATGATTCTTCCCATTCAGTGAAATAGTACAGTTAGTATGAACACCTCTTGGGGCAATTTCCTCCCCAGGGCAATTTTCTGCCCAGGGATAGTCATCTTGGGGTCTTGGCTCTTGGCACCATCATTGGTCCTCACCTAATCCACTGAGTCCCTGAGCTAGTGGTGTACACACCACGGGGTCCTAACCCCCACTACTTCTCCTCCTTGGAGTGGATGCTGCTCACTAGCTACCCTGTACTTACTCTCACTCCTAGAGTGACTATTACAATGTTCAATATCACTTAATACCTCTTATCTAACTTTCTACTGGCAAGCCTGAACCTGTAATACCTCCCAGTGAGGTAAGATCCCAGGACAGACCCTGAGCACATGGGGATAAACCCTTTTTATTCTTTAAACTACTTCCACCTAGTGGACAATCCCTTGGAACTAATGTGGACCCAGGAAAATGGACATAGCTGCCTGAGTTAACTAAAGGACCCTTAGATGTCCTATTACCAAGGGGAAACTGCCTAAGTAAACATACCCAAATCTCAGGGTCCCTACACACATAATGGAACTGATTACTGGAAGTGATTCATTTGAAGCTATTCAGGGTCTTTCTTTCCACTTACTTCATGTACAGGTTTGCCACAATGGGCAAAACTGGTGATCCCATGGTGCAGCCATGCTTCTGCCTGTGGAACTTACCTTATCCTTGTACTTGAAATAGGTGGTACTTAGGCACAGGTCCAGTAAGGAACATACTTGCTCTGGGTTAAGCTTTGTTCTGTGGTAAAGGGTGTTATCTTTTAGCAACTCTTTTTTTCCACTGTTTTAACTGCTTCTGCGATGGGAATGCATGTAAAAAGATATGTAACATCATGGGATACCGTGGTTTCTTCTGTGGCCAGTACCAACCCGGGGATTTTGTTAGTAAAATCCTGTGAGTTTTGTATGTGATGCTCTGTATTTCCAACCCAATGAGCTAGGATGTTGGCTAGGTATTTTACCACATTGTAGGTCACAGAGTTAATGCTGATGACAATGGGTCTGAGAGGGACCCCTTCCTTGTGTATCTTATGCTCCCCATAGACGCAACGATCTTTCCCTGCCGAACAACCGATCTTAGGGAAGTCCAACCAATCTGACAAATTATTGTGGGATACAAACGATTGTACATCTTACGATTTTTCATCCGACATCGGTCTGAAGATTGATCAGCCAGGTTAGAAAATCTTTATCGGTCCCCATGCAATCTACCTATGTTTGCAGGGCAAGCAGGCTGCGATCCTTCAGTTTTGCTAGCAATATCGCCTGAAATGGTCTTTTTAGTTGATGGACACATCAGACATTTAAACGATCGTTTTAAGACAATCGTGGTCTCACGATAACCATTGGATCTTTCAAAAATCTTTACGTCTATGGCCAGCTTTAGGGAGTCCAGATATACATGGAGGGGTTTCCCCAGGATAGAGGCGATTATATGTGGCCTGATCAATAGCTTTGTCTTCCTTCAGCTGTTTTAGAGGGTCTATGGCAGCCCTGGGCATTATTGTAAATGTGTAAAGAGTAAGTGTCATCAGAATACATTTATAAGCTCCATTATCAGTTTCCATGCCGCTGTGATCAACTAGTTCATGTTAATTAGCAAAGATCAGATAAACTATCTTGATTTCATCTTATGTTAAGAAATCAACCGCATTATTACTCACACTGTAAATTTGCCTCTCTCAGATACTAATCCAGACAGTTAGTTGGACATGTTCCCTCCAGTGGTCGATTACAGAATGATAAAATGACAGATTATTGCTTTATTGACTTTACTATACAATAACTATTGAAGCATCTCCCTGAAAGGGGCATGTAGGTGTTTAAAACAAAATAATTCCTTAAAATGTTAAATACTAAATACACATTTAGTATGATGTAGAGAGTGATTTTGCAGTGGAATGGACTGGAATATGAATAGGAGAAGGAAAGAACAGAAATATGAATAGAAAGATGAGTAATTAAATATATTTGTAGCCTAACAGAGCATTTGTTTTTAGATAGGAACAGTGACCCCCATTTAAAAACCTGAAAAGAGTCAGAAAAAGAAGGCACATAGTTAAAAAAAAGACTATAAAAAATAAATAATGAAAAGTTCCTTAGAATTAGCCATTCTATAACATACTAAAAGTGAACTTCAAGGTGAACCATCCCTTTAAATGGTCAGTTCAATTAATGCTGAAGTTCACCTTTCAATTCTCTTAGTAGGAGAGATATTAAAATTGGTTTTAATTATATTTTTTAATTAGATATGGTTTCTTATTCAAAGCATGACCCTCCAACCAGAAAGCAGATTGACCATGAAGTTTGATGCTTATTACTATCATTGCAATGCTGCTTATTGTATATACAGTATAGTACTCTGTCATATGTAATCTCCCAAATGTGTGTCTTAAAAGTATACAGTATCTCTACCATTAGCCATTGACTGTATCAGTTTTACTTTTGCTACTTTTTCTATCTAAGAATTTTTTCTTTGTCTCTGACAGTACCACAGTACCTACAACAGGGAACCTACACATTTTGTTGCTCATTTCATCTCTAAAACATTTTAACTTTTTTGGGTATTTTGTGTTTTAAATGTGCCTAAAAACCCAGGTATCCCAGAGACCATTGCTGTTACTATAGTTACATTTCCATAATATATTTCTGCAATATGAATGTAGACTTGCTGCTGTACATTAATAAGTACTGTACTGTCCAAATATGAGTGGCATGTATAATATAAGTAGGCAATTTTGTTTTACTGTTACTCTTTAGAATTTTGCTACCCTCCAGAGCTTCCTTTGTCCCAAGCGAGGATACTTTTTCCGTTGAGTGTCCAAAGCAAATATTTTTCAGAGGAACAGATTAGCAACAGAAATGAACGCCTGCTAATTTGTTGACTTACAGTGCACAAAATGAACACTGAATAATATTTTAGGACATTAAAAATACGATTTTTATATATTTATATCTTGTCAGCACCATTCCAAAATAAACACTTGTTCTGAAAAGGTAACAGACTGAATCTGTTGTATTCATGTTTGCTCTGAATCATGTGTTCAGGCCTTTCATATTTATATCTTTTACCCTATTGCCATAAATAAAATATATCCCAATGTGAAGAAGGGAAAGCTCAGAAATATTTTTTTTTTTTTTTAATGATGAGGGTTTGAGACCCCTGGCTGTAAATATGTTTTGGGGATAGAGAAGGGACCAATGATTCATTTAAAAGGAATAATATGATGATTTTGAATGATTTAATTTTATGTACAGTTTATTTGTCATTGGGCAGAAATGTAATGGGTATTTCTTATTCTCATTCTAATTCATAGTTTGCACATGAAAGTCACTAATGCACATCCTGCTATAGCCTTAAATGTTAGTACCGGCTTAGTAACGCCTGAACCCAAAAACAACCTGGAGAGCTCATTTAGCACTATAATGGCAGTTGTAAAATAAAAAAAAAAAGTTTAGCATTTTGATGCCATTCATTCCATCCAAAGATCCCCCTTTCACTTCAAAGCAGTTGCATTCGGCACCATTGTGTCCATTTGTAACAACAAATCAGAGGCACCTGCTAACACGGGATAAACTGGAGCTATCACCATCTTAAAGAATCATGCCCAGAGGCCTGGAAATAGCACCATCCTGATTCCATGATCTGTGCAATTACACCCCATTTGCTTTAAGCCACAAACATGATTGAACACTGAGGGGCAGATTTACTAAATTCACATTAATTCACATGAGGGATTCGAATATTTGATCGAATTTTCAAAAAGATTTGAATTTTGAATATGCAAATTAGGCAAATTCGACCTAAGATCGAATAAGAAAAATCGATCGATCACTTAAAAATCGTTCGAATATTCAATTAGAATTTATTAGAATTCGATTCTAATTCGATCAATTCGATCGAATTTTCCTTATACGATCGTTTGAATTTGAAATTCGAATTCGAATTTTTTAATTCCCCACTATTCCCTGGTTGAATTTTTTGAAATTCGACCCTTAGTCAATCTGCCCATGAGTCTCATTTATAAACACTGGGCACATTTGCACCTGGGCAGTAACCCCCTGGCAACCAATCAGTGATTAACTTTTTCCTAGCCAGCTGCAGATTGAACACTGAAAAAAAACATTTGATTGGTTGCCATGGTTATTGCCCAGATTCAAATTTGCCCCATTATGAAATATTGCATCTTACAGAACTCGCTCTTGTGGAAGCAATTACACTGGTAAATTGAATCTTAAATTGTGCTTTGAAACACTTCACTTTGTCAATGACACACTTCCAAAAATTACCTCATGAATCTGTATGTAATGAACCTCCAGGGGTCCGATTATTAAACCACTTTTTTATGGTTGGGTTTTTAAGAGGAAAACTAGAATTTGTAGAGAAAAAAAACTAGAATTTTTTTTATCTCCAACCTGTCGAGGCCATGTAGAAGTCAATGTCAGATGTCCCTGAAGTTGTTGGGCCAGATCTCAATTCAGTAACAAAAAGTTATCTCATGCTTTGGGCCAGACTCAGTTAGGAGAGAAAAAGTCTCCTGGTTTATCATGGGAAAACGCACGGACCTTATTCAATCAAGGAGAAAAAAAGTACCAATTTGTTGCAAAGTTTTTCTCTCTGATTTTTTCGAGAAAAATGATTTGTAAATGAGTTAAATTCATGGCTGGGAGTTAGCACAACTTTGCTTTAATAAGAAATTACACGAATTCTAGTTTTAGTAAATAACCCCCCTAAAGTACACATTCTATTTTTGCTGGCTCAGTGGATAGAATTTCCATGGAGTTTTAGGGTCTTGGGGTTGACCTCAGTCTAGGACACATCTGCAAGTAATTTGTTTGTTCTCTATATTACTGGGTAGGTTTCCTTCAAGTAGTCTGACTTCTTCCTGGACTCCCAGACTAATTTACTGAAGTGATGATAAGCGTTCTTTATAAAGCAATACATAAAATATCAGCACTATCTACTGCAAGTCACGGATAATAATAATCATTGTTACCTGGTTGAGGGGGCTGGTTTCCATTGTTATACAGTGTTCTGAACTGCCTGTGCTTAATGGATTAGTGTATTTGGTAATGTACTATGTTAGTATGATAAAATCTTGCAAATTTATATAATTCCAGAAATATTTGCTCAGATGCATGAAATGGAAATTCCTGGTAACTAATAAAACACATATTCAGTATACTTAAACATATTCTATTAATAAATAGGTTTTAAATTCAATTGATTTCCTAGAAATATTTTGTAATATAGAAGTTGGCTGATATAAGCCATATACAGGGTCGGACTGGGGCGTCCAGGGCTCCTCTGCTGTGCTGGCATGTGTGTGTGCATGTGCCAGCAAGCTGCGAACACACAATGTTTTCATTATCATTAATAAGCTTTAGTATCGCGGATGTGTGTGCGGATCTGGACTGGCCCACAAGAGCTGGGGGCCCACTGGGTTTTTTTCCCAATGTCCTGCTGGCCGAGTCCGACCATGGCCATATAGCATCTATATAGGTGGGCATACCCATGGTCCAACAGTGCATGACAGTAGGTAAGAAGAAAATGGCAGTAACACTTGGTATCACTGCCAGGGCTGGAACAAGGGGTAGGCAATGTCCGGTCCCCCCTCTCCCCAACTGTCGCTTCTATTCTGTCATCTATTGTGCTTCTACGCATGCGCATGCTCCTTTTCACGTATGCACGGGCGAGTGCCAATTCTGAATGCACCTGAGCACCACTTTGAGCGATTGCTAAGGGCGCCTGGCCTGGCTCTAATCATTGCTGCCCAGCCTCATGCCCATCAGATGTTACTGAAAAGAGAAGGAAAGTCATTTTTGGGCCGGTGCTCCAATCAGGAGAAAACTGTACCAGCGAGGGATTCTTCCAGAGTGCACCACAGAGTGATCGTATTCCTGATTCTTTTTTCTTTGAATTTTCTGCGGCAGGCGCAGTAGAACAAAGATATCCGGCTTTTTCAGTAAAGTTCAGCTTTTCACTGTACTGCGCATGGGCATCTGCGAGAAGAAAGAAGAAGCCAGAAGCTGATTGATCCATGGTGCACTCTTGAAGAATCCAGGACCAGTGCAGTTTTCTCAAGTTAGAAGTACCGGCCCGGGGTGTCATGTAAGTAAATGCAATCACTTGGGGGGGCCTAACATGTGGAACTCCCAAGTATAACAGGACTTTCCTTCTATTTGAGTTTCTGTTTCTATGCTTTGAGGTTCCCTCATCCCACCAGCAACACAACTTTAATGCTGTAATAATTAAGCTCCCTAAAGCAGGTACATTGTTGATTTTCATGTGGGTACAAAAGTCCCTATTCTCAGGCCTGGGCCTAGGGCAGCATGCTGCCTAGCTTGATTCTGAAGTGCTAAGCACTAGGAGCTTAGCGCTCTGCTATGGAAATGATGTGCATGCACACAATTCTTTATGAGAGAGGGGGCGCCAGAGGACACTGGCCTCTGGGCACCCCTGGGGTGTCAGGATGAGACATTAGATGCCCAAACACAAATACTGGTTTCATAATTACATAGTGAGGAGGGAGGGGGAAATAGAGGAGTGCAGTTGCATCTAGGATGTGCATAGAAATAAGGTATAGAGGAGGGGCAAGCAACATATGATTGACAGCTGAGATTTTTAAAAGCGTTCATAACAGGCATCGATGATGAATTTGATAATCTATTCATTTGGGTTTCATGTTAAATTTGAAAAGGACTTATTATACAGCTTTTTATGTCTCGGTGACAGGTCCCCTTTAAAACTCATATATACCATACACTGAAAAATAAATATACACCTTTTATACAAAAAACAATTTGTTCTTACGCTCAGCCGTGTAGGGGTTAATTCATCAGTGCTTCCATCCTCAGCAAAGGATTACCACAATCCTATGTAGACTCAGAAACCAACAATTTAGAGGAGAGCACTCAAATAGCAATTGCTGCTAGAAAAATGTTTTTTATTGACTACAAATCACACGACATGTTTCGGGCATTAGTCCTTTCTCAAGTGTAATCACAGTATACAGCGTGAAGTCTTTTAAACACACCCATCCGCCCACCAAGTGAGTCATCAAAGTCTCCAGGTGTATCCATATCATTAGACTAAAAAAGTATTTCTTTTAAAAGTCCACGTGCAAGCCAAAGCAGAATAAATAAATAAAAACATACACAAAGTAGTGCCAACGTGTATATTACAGTCTCTTTCCCTATAATTATATAGTGCAATTAATACACATCCAAAACGGAATAACATTTTTATTATATCTTTAACTGGATTAAAAGTATACTTTGTAAACAAATCCACAAGTAGTGCCACAGTATGTATCCACTCTCCTTCACCATAGTTACACTGTGTAGCTTCACTTTAAAAACAGAATAAAAGATTAGCTAAATTAAAAATATACTTTGTAACCATATTCCAGTCCAATTAAGATGACCATACAAGGATGTTGCTAGGTATAGCATATAGCAACCAAAGGCCACTCAACAAAAATGTCCTGAGAAAGAGAATTCTTGATAATATATATAGTGAATAAAGTACCCCCTCTTGTAAAATATAAGGATATTAGAAGTTACCGAGGAGTTACATGACCATATATATATATACCATTATACAGATCGTGGAACTCCGAGGTAACTTCTCATATCCTCATATTTTGCAACTGGGGGTACTTTATTTATTATAATACACAAGTTTCAGGGAGTCATGTGACAGAAATGACATCAGAACTCACCGTTTATAACTGATGACATCAGAACTCACCGTTTATAAGGATATAATTTACAAGATATTTATGGCTTTTGTGTATTGTATATATATATATACAGATCAATTAGATCAGTTAGAATAAGTATAGAACCTTTATTCATGTGTATTTCAGTCTAAGATGGTTTCTTATCCTTGTGAACAACCCACTGCAACAACGAGCATAGAATCTTTCAAGGGGATTACAGTGGTGTGAAAAACTATTTGCCCCCTTCCTGATTTCTTATTCTTTTGCATGTTTGTCACACTTAAATGTTTCTGCTCATCAAAAACCGTTAACTATTAGTCAAAGATAACATAATTGAACACAAAATGCAGTTTTTAAATGAAGGTTTACGTTATTAAGGGAAAAAAAAAACTCCAAATCTACATGGGCCTGTGTGAAAAAGTGATTGCCCCCCTTGTTAAAAATAACTAAGAACAAAAGTAATTGAGATCTATCAGTCTGGTAAAGGTTATAAAGCCATTTCTAAAGCTTTGGGACTCCAGCGAACCACAGTGAGAGCCATTATCCACAAATGGCAAAAACATGGAACAGTGGTGAACCTTCCCAGGAGTGGCCGGCCGACCAAAATTACCCCAAGAGCGCTGAGACAACTCATCCGAGAGGCCACAAAAGACCCCAGGACAACATCTAAAGAACTGCAGGCCTCACTTGCCTCAATTAAGGTCAGTGTTCACGACTCCACCATAAGAAAGAGACTGGGCAAAAACGGCCTGCATGGCAGATTTCCAAGGCGCAAACCACTTTTAAGCAAAAAGAACATTAAGGCTCGTCTCAATTTTGCTAAAAAACATCTCAATGATTGCCAAGACTTTTGGGAAAATACCTTGTGGACCGACGAGACAAAAGTTGAACTTTTTGGAAGGTGCGCGTCCCGTTACATCTGGCGTAAAAGTAACACAGCATTTCAGAAAAAGAACATCATACCAACAGTAAAATATGGTGGTGGTAGTGTGATGGTCTGGGGTTGTTTTGCTGCTTCAGGACCTGGAAGGCTTGCTGTGATAGATGGAACCATGAATTCTACTGTCTACCAAAAAATCCTGAAGGAGAATGTCCGGCCATCTGTTCGTCAACTCAAGCTGAAGCGATCTTGGGTGCTGCAGCAGGACAATGACCCAAAACACACCAGCAAATCCACCTCTGAATGGCTGAAGAAAAACAAAATGAAGACTTTGGAGTGGCCTAGTCAAAGTCCTGACCTGAATCCTATTGAGATGTTGTGGCATGACCTTAAAAAGGCGGTTCATGCTAGAAAACCCTCAAATAAAGCTGAATTACAACAATTCTGCAAATATGAGTGGGCCAAAATTCCTCCAGAGCGCTGTAAAAGACTTGTAGCAAGTTATCGCAAACGCTTGATTGCAGTTATTGCTGCTAAGGGTGGCGCAACCAGTTATTAGGTTCAGGGGGCAATTACTTTTTCACACAGGTTTGGATTTTTTTTCTCCCTAAATAATAAAAACCCTCATTTAAAAACTGCATTTTGTGTTTACTTGTGTTATCTTTGACTAATAGTTAAATGTGTTTGATGATCAGAAACATTTTGTGTGACAAACATGCAAAAGAATAAGAAATCAGGAAGGGGGCAAATAGTTTTTCACACCACTGTATTTTATGTCAAAGACTCACTATCGCCCCATATATATTTTCCCTCAGAAACCTCAACCCTTGTAACACAGACTAATGCACTGCAGATACAAACGCTGAGACTTTTAAGTGACCATAAGAACATAAAAAACTTGTAGTGGTACCTTATAGAGTGATTTGCTGGGCAAGAGACAACGATTTCACAACTGAACAGGAGACTCTATAAATCTTTAAATGATTTCAAATGAAATGTCTCTGTAGGACCTAGTTTATTTTCTCAGAAACCAGACCCCAAATATTATTTTAATTACCTAATGTTTGTGCAATACTCCATCGGTTTAATGAGCAATATAAAATTTCCTATGAAAATTATGCTGCTTTTTATAGAGTTTGTTTTATATACAATATCTGTTATATAGATTTTATGATC
This sequence comes from Xenopus borealis, assembly GCA_024363595.1. Classification (NCBI taxonomy): domain Eukaryota; kingdom Metazoa; phylum Chordata; class Amphibia; order Anura; family Pipidae; genus Xenopus; species Xenopus borealis. The sequence goes on along the minus strand of CM044441.1, from coordinate 122,908,750 downwards.
ATTCTGTATATGTGGTGTGATCCCAACAGCTATTGAATGCTGTAATTCTAGAAATACATGCTCAACAGTCTCCTGGGTGCATGCCAGATATGAAAAAAATAGACACTGATTATTCTGGCTTTTTTTTTTTAAATGGATTGAATTAGCTGATATTTGAATGAATGGGGATTTGGGAAGACAAAAAAAATGTAAAAGTATTTAAAGGGATACTGTCATGGGAAAATTCTTTTTTCAAAATGCATCAGTTAATAGTACTGCATCAGCATTCTGCACTGAAATTAGTTTCTCAAAAGAGCAAACAGTTTTTTTTAAATTTAAGTTTAAAGTGTCAGTTTTTTAGTGATTTGTGCTCTGATAAACTTCAGTCACTTGTAATTCAAGTTGGAGTGATATCCCCCCCCCCAGCAGCCTTACAACAGAACAAGGGGAAGGTAACCAGATAGCAGCTTCCTATCACAAGATAACAGCTGGTAGATCAAAGAACAGCACTCAATAGTAATATTCAGGTTCCACTGGGACACATTCAGTTACATTGAGTAGAAGAAACAACAGCCTGCCAGAAAGCAGTCTATCCTTCTTGTCATGGGAAAAATTGTTTTTATCAAAATGCATCGGTGACTTGTGCTCTGATAAACTTCAGTCACTCTTTACTGCTGTACTGCAAGTTGGAGTGATATCACCCCTCCCTTTCCCCCACCCAGCAGCCTAACAAAAGAACAATGAGAAGGTAACCAGATAACATCTCCCTAACACAAGATAACAGCTGCCTGGTAGATCTAAGAACAACACTCAATAGTAAAAACCCATGTCCCACTGCGTACTATTCAGTTACATTGAGAAGGAAAAACAACAGCCTGCCAGAAAGCAGTTCCCTCCTAAAATGCTGGCACAAGTCACATGACCAGGGGCAGCTGGGATATTGACAAAATGGCTAGCCCCATGTCAGATTTAAAAACTGAATATGAAAAAAATCTGTTTGCTCTTTTGAGAAATGGATTTCAGTGCAGAAGTCTACTGGAGCAGCACTATTAACTGATGTGTTAAAAAAAAAAAAACAAAAAAAAAACATGTTTTCCCATGACAGTTTCCCTTTAAACAGTATAGACAGTACTGTGTATACACATCATAACACATGTGCACAGTGACCTCTGCAGGCCATTTGTATAAACACCACAGCTGGCTCTTTCTAAAAGCACATGACCAGGTAAAATGACCTGAGATGGCTGCCTACACACCAATATTACAACTAAAAAAAATACACTTTCTGGTTCAGGAATTACATTTTATTGTAGAGTGAATTATCTGCAGTATAAAAGTTTTATTTAGAAATAAAAACTACATCATTAAAATCGTGGCAGAATCCTTTTAACGTGTGCTCATGATTTGGTTGTGAGTGCAGTTATCTGTATGAATTTTTTTTCTGCTGACTATTGAATTCCAATCAACTGAGGTGTAATTACTATCATGACATTATTTTGGGAATAATAAATTCAAACAATTTTAGGCATGAGAGAGAGTGATGTCAGAATTTGGCATTGATAACTTAAAGAAACATGTCTGCCTTTTCTGCATCTGGCCTTCTATCATGTTCTCCATATCCTGTACAGTTTTGCCTATCCCCCAACCAGCCTGTAGTAGCCCTGCCTGTCTTATAACAGACTATCTTGCAGTGTCATAGAAGTACAATCCAGAAGGTACTGTACCTGCACTGGTCCTCTCATTACAACTTCAAGCTTAAACATTCTCTTATTGGCACAAGCTTGCTTAGTTCCTTCTGGTGTTGCCCTCTGTTGCAAGGGAGACAACAACTTTGACACCTGCCACAACCCCAGAAAATAGCCAAAGTCTTCCTGCCTTTACCTCTACCTCTACCACCTGCATTTCCACCAAATCAAGGCATATTGAACTTGGGTATAGACACAAGGGTACTGCTTTCCAGCTTCTTTCTAACGCAGAACACTACTAAATGAAACTCCTTTCCTAAGCTGGGCGCTCACGGATTAATTAAGGAAGGTATCTCAGAGCTAAATTCCAACTCTCACTCACCTTTACAAAGAATATTGAGCATTGTTCTTTACTCTGTACACAGTATATTCATGGCAGATTATCATGAGTTCAACATGGGTACTATTGACACCACAGGTGACTGGCTGAAGTATACCAGGATCTTAAAGTATGCCAAAAAGGGTTTTCACTCACTATGCCTGGACCCTGTCATCTTAATACCCTACAGTCTTGTGTGTGTTGACTAGGAAGGTAATCTAAGCTAGAATCTTCTTATTGGACACAGAACTCTTACAAGCTCAAACTTTCAATGGAGTGTATCGTAACAGGAGCTACATAGAAGCCTTCATTCATGGGTCCCTTTCCCCTACATCCTCTTAGGTGTCTGGCTTACATTAGGGGTCTCTAACTAAGGCCCACCTGCCTCAGGCCCTCCTACAGAGTTCAAGGAGGCTGAACCTAGAGATTCCTTCCTTCTTATAGATTATGTATCTGTCACTATACCCTGGTCCAATGGGAACACATCCCTCCCAAAAGGTATAGGTTACACATGTAATACACACTCTCACACACACACACACACACACACACACACACACACACACACACACACACACACACACTCACACACACACACACACACACACTCACACACACATATATATATATAAATGAACATTTAAGTAAAACTTCAAAGAAAAGAAAGAAATTGATGAAATAATTATGTCACAGCTATTGCAGAATTAAAGCAATTGTTAAGTAGGATTTATGAAATGTATCTTTTATTGTTTTGTTGTCAGTCTCTAGGCTACTTAACATAAACCAGACACTAAAGGCAGGACTCGACACTTGAATGTGCTCAATTTATTGGCTTTCTAATGGCTGTTAATGAGAAAAGCATAGAGTACAACTGCCAGGCTGAAGTAGGGCCAAATCCTTTGCCATTTCTTATCCTCAGGTGGATGAAGTGACTTGGCCAACATCACAAAGCAATGGCAACCCTTCTGAACTCCCCTACTTTTGTGGAGATTGCCAAATAACAAAGCTCTCCTTTGTGCCTCCACACTTACATCAACATTTCCTTTCACATAACAACAATTGAAACTTTCTCTGTGAACATATTTTCATTCTTTGAAGCTGTTTCTTTTCCAGTCTCTTTAATTTTATATTGCAAGTACTTTTATTTAATAATTCTGTGTTTATAAGTTTTTCCAATATATCAGTTTCCCAACATGTTGAATGCAGGTTGAACATACCTTTTGTCTTATCATTGGTTTTTATCACTGCCAGTCTGAGATCTCTTCTGTAATATATCTACAAAAGCTTCTAGTTTATAGCCAAAATGCTAATCGTGTTGTCTTGACTTCTCTTTTGAACTTCTATATACACAAATTCTGTTATTAAATATATCACTATATAATATATAAATATATAATCATGCTTTTTAACCTGAGCAAAACCAGCAGAAAAGGAAACTTCAAGGATAAAATGCATCTAGGTTTTGTGCACTGACTGGCTTAAAACTATTGGCAAATGGAACTTTGGGTACATGTCAAAAGCTTTTTTGTTAAAAATTAGCCCTTATACAATAATCAGCCTCCACTGATGTTTACATGCTGGACAAAACTGTAGGGATGTTAAAAGAGTTAGGGGCAGATTTATCAATGGTCGAATTTCGATTTTTTTTTTCAATTCGAAATTCGACCATTGATAAATCTGCCCCTAACTGTTATAACATCCCCACAGTTTTGTGTGAATAGGATGGGAATTAAAATCCTTTGAATTCGAATAACGAATTTGAAGGATTTTACTGCAATTCGATAGGTCGAACGATCAAATAGCAAAGATCTGATTGATCGATAAATCATTTAAATCGATTTTTTTCGATCAATCAAATTTTTTTTATTCAATCAAAATTAAGGAAACCCAATTCGTTAGCTTGGATCTGGCGAACTAGGTGGTTGAATAAAATTTTAAAGGGGAAGTACTTCGACAGTCTAATGATTGAATATTCGAATGAAATTTTATTCGAATCATTCAAATCATTTGATTCGATCGAATTTACAAAATTCACTGGTCGAAGTGGTCTTCAAAAACATAAAAAAATTCAAATTTTAATGTTTTTGAAAATTCGATCGAACTTCGAATCCTTCATGTGAATTTGATAATCTGCCCCTTAGTATTAAAATATATTCAGAGTGAACCATTTTTCCTTTTTTTGAGAATCTGCAGATATATTTAGTGGTCCATCAGTCATTGACAGGATCCCTTTAAATATAGACTTTTTATGGGATACATTTTTATTGAGACCTGCAGTGTTCAGGTGTATAGTTTGCTTTATAAAGGGGACCTGTCACCCAGACATTAAAAGCTATCTAATAAAAGTCCTTTTCATTCCTCACATTCCCCTCCCTCCTATCTCATTGTATAGCCAGTGCATCAGTTGTCACATTCTAGCACATACACAAGATTTTGACATGATGCAAAGCTTGTGTCAATACCGGTGTCAACAAAATGGGTCCTATCTGCTTGCTGTGATTGTGAATTTCAAGGCTAAAAGAAAAGTGATTGAAATCACTTATATTATGTAAGTGAAGTTTATTTTGATTGACTAAATTTGGAATAATTTTTTAGGGTAACAGGTCTCCTTTAAATGTGCTAGAGAGGTCAAAAGCAATTAGAATGTTAATTCAGTGCTTCAGAGACACCTCTTGTATCATGGTAAATGATATGGTAACAGACATTTTTTAGTTTCACTTCAAAATGTAGATAAATGACCAGTGATAACTAACCTCAAACAGCTTGGGTTTAAAAAATGTGGATCTCCTTTTTCTCTTTCACTACTCTTTGAATAAAACATTACTTTCTTTTGTTGGTTTTAAGAGTTTGGGGGCCAATTTAGGGAAGTCCAATCACAGAACGGATGCCAGTGGTAGATCCTTTCATATCTGCTGTCAAATTGGACAAGGTACAAGAAGAGTATAATACAACCTGTCCAAAGCTGGAAGTGTCATAGTACATAATGAATCTAGATCAGTGAAACAGAAAGTGGACAAGTTAATCAAACAAATTGCAGCGTGACTAAAGCCACAACAATGTACACACTGAAATGCCTCAACACAAAACATATTCCTTCAGTGATTTCTTGATATTCCAGTTCAGGCAACATATCGCTATCAAAAGCAGCCAAGTATTGAAACTAGCCAGCATGTGTTTCTGGTTGGGTCCTGTGGAGAGAAGCTGCCAAGAGAGCACTCGGCTTGCCAATCTTTCTCATACACTTTACAAAGAGTAAATATTAGTTTACTTTGAACTATTTCCATATTTGTCACATTAAATAGACTGCCAATGGCAACTTCATTACATAAATCAGGCCTCATTTGTTGATTTTCTACTTTCTATTTTTCCTTTTTGTTTGATTTTCTGTTTTCATCAGAAAACATTTTTTTGTTTTAAATCAATTGGGCAACAATTGCTTTTGGTGACATAACCATTGAAATATTATGATTAGTAAACATCAAATAGGGATTTTTTATTTTCTTTTGCTATGTACATATATCTTTCCTGTAACAGAATATTGTCATTTTGCTTAAATCCTCCTACTTATTGTTGGCAACTGGAATTAAGTAATAGTGTCAAACTGTGAGATTTAATCGTGATTCTCAGTTCATAATATGTACATACATTTTCAGGTTAAGCCAAATGAAAATGTCCCATGCTGGCATTTGATTTGTCACTTGTCATAAACTTTCCAGTTTCGTTTTTCAATTTTGTTTATTGGCATTTATCAAAATAAACCACCATATTAACATAAGACAATTTTAACAACCAAGATCTTAATACACATCACATGTCAGTAGGTATAAGTTGAGTTCATGTTGTAATATTAATCAAAAGAAAATAAAATAAAACAGTCAATTAAACGCTTAGTATTAATAAGGTAACATAAATTAACAAAAAAGACAAGAAAAAAAAAAGAAAACCAAATAAAGCGATGCCATGACTACCAAATTAATCTCAAAGCTAATAGTAAAAGAGAACTAAATAGTGATGGGCGAATTTATTCGCCAGGGGTGAATTCGCGGCGAATTCCCGCGATTCGCCGCTGGCGAATAAATTCTCGAAACTGACAAAAAAATTCGCCAAAAAAAAATTTGCCGCGCAAAAACGAGTCACGCGTAGTTTTTGACGCGACGCGCCGAAAACTACGCGACGCGCGCCGAAAATGCCGCGTCAAAAACGGCGCGCGACTCGTTTCGCGAATCGGCAAAAAATTCGCAAATTTCTCTGGAAATTCGCGAATTTTTCGGCGAAGCGAAACGCGCCCGTTTCGCCCATCACTAGAACTAAACCCTAAAAATGAATAGGGCTAAAAATGCCATGTTTTATATACTGAACTTAATGCACCAGCCTAAAGTTCCAGCTTCTCTATAGATCCATGACTTCAAACTAGTCACAGGGGGTCACCAACACTCACATGCTCAGATGTATTATGAAATCTAGATTTAAGACCACACTTTTGTCAGAGCCTTCTCTGATTTCTCACATGTACACAGACCCTTCTCTAGGCCTGATTGAATGAACGCTTAATGAGCATTATTCCCATGCAAAAAAATACATATATCAATGATGATGATGCATGAGTCTGGCCAAATTGGCAGTCAACCAGGTATAAAGGAAATCTCCACTTATTGGAGGTTCCCAGTGTATGTAAAAATCCCTTGATGATTATAAATTTAGAGATTAAATGGGCCAGTTATAATGATAAGAGCTTGGAACGCAATGTAGCTCTACAATGTAAGTCTATAAATATGCATTGCCGGCCCTGTTCCATTGTACACACAGCAATAGTAAAAGTTGCAGAAAACACTGAAAATATATCAAGACTAATATTTGCTCCACATGCACAGAAACTAAAGAACACTTAGGGCTTATTTACTAATATTTGGTTTTCCTTCACAAATTTGTTTTTCTCTAAAAATTTAAAAAATCTCTAAATGCAAATAATTTTATATAAATAAAGGGGCAGATTTACTAAATTCATGTGAAGGATTTTAATGGAAAAAAGTTTGATTTTTTAATTTTTTTGGGCTACTTCAAGCATCGAATTTGCAAAATTCGATTATCGAATAGACCAAAATTCGGTTTGAATTGACCAAATTCAAAAATTCCAATTCGATTGTCGAAGTACTGGCCCTTTAAAAAAATTTTGATATAACAATTTGGCAGATTAAACCTAGTGAATTGCTATACAAGCCTATGGGAAGCTCCCATAGGATTTTCCCAAGTTAAAAAAAATTAGATCGAATGGTTCAAATCGTTCGAATCGTTCGATCCAAACGATTTTATCGATCGATTGAATTTTTCTTATTCGATCATTCGATAAATCAAATTGCGTTAAATTGGGGTTTAATTCGATACAAATTCGATGGTCGAATTCGAGGGTTAATTAACCCTCGAATTCGACCCTTAGTAAATCTGCCCCTAAGTGTTGTAACTATGATACAACTCTAATACTCAACTTCTGCAAGTCACGGTCCCATAGAAGTTAGTAGGAGCTGGGCTGATCCTATTGGACTTTTTTTTTAGCCATTCAGACTTTTAGAGTTTTTCAGGTTTATCATATAGTAAAGTCAAATTTTCAGAGGTTGTAGAGATACATTTATTGTTTTTCTGCACTTTTTTGCTTGTATTTTCTATATTTGGATCTTCCATGACATTCATGATTTTAGAGAAATCAAGTTTAATTGTGGTTTCAAAAAGCCTTAATAGCACTAAAATTCAACCTTTAATAAATGGGCCTTCCCGGGCATCTCCTTAGAGTACCAAGCATGTTGTATATGTTGTATATGTCAAATATTGACCACACATCATGTAATACATTAGAAAAAAATCTATAATTCCTTCTATGTCCATAAAAGTGACAGTATACCCAGCAGAGGATGCTTCTATAAGCCCATACAGATGCCCAGCATTACAATGTTTTTAAATAAAGGAAAAAAATAAAGGAATAGCAACAACTCGTTTCTCTGGCATGTTTGTGGCAGGTGATATTAAGCTGGTTTTTGGCATGTGGAGGGAGTCTTTTGTGCCAATGCAGTTTTATCACTCTGGGTTTGAAATACCAGAGGGAGCAGTTATACTTTCTATACTATACTTTTTTCCCTTAGAAAAATGTGATATTTGTGTAGCACTGTTACACATTTGAAGACTTGAGATGTACCATATGGAAAGGAGGGTGAAGTTAATAAAAGTCATATGAATATAAACTCAAAGAGATGTAATACGTAAGGGGAAAAATTGTGTATGTAGACCCCTTGGGGTGGATCATGTGGAGAGGAAGGTGGATTTCTGTGGATTCTTTGCAGTCATGGGAAAAAAATAAAGAAATCATATGAACTGTGTCTTTGGAAAATTTTACCAATATAAATGGAAACAGATGAGTACAACAGAATGTAAATTCACCAAGACAGTAAGTATATTCCTCCCTCACACAGGCAGGACGGGACTCCCAAATTGGTGGGTAAATTATATACAGTAGATAATTATTCTCATTTGTAGTCAAAGGATAGACTCTTAACTGGGGCTAAACTGTTCCTCCAGAGGTGGACCTAGTGACCTTTCTGGCCTGCAAGCTTTCATGACACTGGTAAACTGGGCTTCTTGCCTGGAGTATTAATAGATGTTATACAGGAACAGAAACAACAACCCACTTGCAAATAAAAGCAAGTAACTGGAAGATTTTAGTCACCTGCCCATTCATTGTTTTACATGTTGTCTTTGCACTTGTTATGTAAGCATAGAATGTAGTATAGAATGTCTAATGAAATTTCTGTGATGAGGTTTTCTGTGTCAGTAATGAAGCCGTTCCCTCTATGTGCAAGTTTTGTCATGTAACAGAGTTGCCAGAATATTCATTTAATTGATGATAATTCTAACAGACTTGCCTATTATAACTACAAGCCTGCAGCCATTGCTTTGCACACCAGACACTAAGGAAACTGAGCTGAATCAGTAAGTTTAATTTTATTTCAACCTGCTGAAACCTTCTGTTTATGCTGTCTGTGTGAACATCTCAAAAAAAGTAACCCAGGCTGAATTGGACTGAATTAAGGCTCTATGTGTTGATTCAGTAATACACAAAATACCGTGATCATGATTCCTGCTACCTGAAATCACCACAATATATAATAACATAGTAACGTAGTTAGGCTGAAAAAAGACTCACGTCCATCAAGTTCAACCTTTTTGACTTTTTTTTTAAAATTATAACAGCCTAACTGCTAGTTGAGCCAGAGGAAGGCAAAAAACCCCATCCGAAGCCTCTACAATTTGCCTCAGAGGGGGAAAAAATTATTTCCTGACTCCAAAAAGGCAATTGAACTAATCCCTAGATCAACTTGTATAATGAGCTATCTTCCATAACCCTGTATTCCCTCACTTGCTAAAAAGCCATCTATATATAAGAGTGAGCAGTCCATGAAAGTAGTTACGTCAGTCACCATCAAAGCGTGAATCAATGTATCTTTAGCATCAATGCGTTTCGGCTCACATGGAGCCATCGTCTCACTTTTTGCCAGCACTTCTGCATTCTCTTCTTCAGGCTGAGATTGACAATTTGTGGATTCTGGTCAGAGGGGTTGCTGTAAGATGCTATAAACAGTTAATATTTAGTAGGCTAGTTGGGGGCTGTTTGTGATCTGTGTACTTGAAATATCAGGGACTTTTTTGAATCCTAGTCCAGGCCTGCTCTTCTTTTATTTAACACATTGAATGTCAAGTCAAGTCAAGTGGATTTATTGTCATTTCAGCATATACAGTAAATACAGTACATACTAGAAACAACATTTTGTTTCTCCAGGACCCCTGGTTTTATACATGAGACTATTCTGGGTATATCAAGAAATTCTAGTACACGGTCACACTGGGTGGACATTTCAGTTCCTTATGAATGTATATCAGTTCAGTCCTTGGGAGTTGAGATGCCTGATGGCTTGTGGAAATAGACTATTCCGCATTCTAGAACCCAGCGCTTGAATACTGCGGTATCTTTTACCAGATGGCAGGAGGGTAAAGAGATCATGTGCCGGGTGGGTGCTATCCCTGACAATGGTGAATAACTTTCCTACTTCAGTATACTGTGCATGTATCCAGCAAGAGATGTCTTTCAGAATGAAAAATCAAGTGATCTCAAGGAGAATGAGAGATGGGGCAAGGACCTCTGTGAGTAGTGATGTCCAGGGTAGATAGTAAATGATTTTAGTCACTGGGGTGCTTACCAAATTGGCACAAGCCCTCCAATGAATTTTGATTTCCTCCTCTTAAATTACCTGTTGGTCCCAGTGAAAAGCAGTTGGATAGTGTGTTTCCAGCTACACAAGGTGCCTGTTACATCTAGCAGATGTGTTTTGATTTCACTGGTTAAGTTGTCCCATGTGGCTTCCTACAGACTAATGTCATATTAATGTGATAAATGTTAAAGCATCTGCAGTTCTTCAAAATATGTTACACATATATGTCAAACAGAGTTGGCAAACATGCGCACTAGTATGATAAAAATATTTTCTCAATTCTCTGTGCCTTGAGTGCTCTTTTGTCGATTTGACACATTCATTTTGAAATCATAAAATAAATGACCTGTTTTTTAAACTATTCACTCTAACCCTTCAGTTCCACAGGGTGCAACTGTGTTTGAACACCTGAGAATTAATTATGTGATTGGTCCCATATGTGTTAGTATATGACGGCACGCCGGCGGTTCATTGGCCATAAGCAGCAAACATAAAAGGGTAATTTTATTTGTCTAAGTGCAGTAAAGTTATAGCATCTCTTGCTTCAGAAAATGTTGCGCTGTGATGTCTAACTTTGTGAAACCACAAATGAAGCTTTATTCTGCTGATAGTCTCAGAGGGGTACTTTAAAAAATATCTGCAATATGTTTATTAAGGGAATGTAAAAAAAGGCTTGCTCAGGGTGAAGACCAGCTTAATGGAAACATTTCCAAGATGTTGGTGATTTAGAAATACATTTTAATAATGTTTTAACTATGAATTTTATTTTACTATTAGAGGTATGAAATCCGAATTATGGAAAGGCCGTCTCCCATAGACTCCATTTTATCCAAATAATCCAAAGGAATTCCCTTTTCTCTGTATTAATAAAACAGTATCTTGTACTTGATACCAACTAAGATATCATGAATCCTTATTGGAAACAAAAATTGCCTCTTGGGTTTATTTAATGTTTACATGATTTTCTAGGAGACTTAGAGGCACTTAAACTCCCATAAACCCCATGAACTTGAAATTCAACCAAAAGTCGAATTCTTAAATAGCCAGTAAATGACATGTTTCAAAAATTAAATAAGAATTTTTTTAAAAAATCGAATGAAATTTCAACTATGCCCTAGTCGAATTTCACAAAAAAACTTGAAAAATAGAATTTGGGAAATTTGAATTTTTACTTTAACCCTTGATAAATCTGCCTCTTAAAGTATGAAGTAATAAGATCCATTATCCAGAAAACCCCAGGTTCCAAGCATTCTGGATAAGAGGCCCCATACTTGTACATCTTGTTGATAATTGACATACTTTCCATTTAACATTATTAGAATAAAGATATGTAATATAAGTAATTCACAACTGGACTTGCTGAGTAATCATTGAAGACATTTCACTACTCATCCGAGCAGCTTCTTCAGTTCAACTGACTAAAGAAATAAACACCCAGAGACACATAGTAGGTGAAACATAGTCATCCCATATGTAGCTGGAGTGTCAGAGAAACTCAGGAGGATTTTCAACAAACACACGTGTGTTTTTCAAACCCAGCAACACACTGAGACAAAAACTGGTACACCCAAAGGATCCAACACCAAAAGAAAAACAAAGCAATGTGGTATACAAAGTCCAGTGTAGTGCACAGATCTATACATTGGGGAGACCAAACAAATGCTCACCAATGAATGGCTCAGCATAGGAGAGTGAATTCTACAGGACAAGACTCAGCTTTCTTTCTACACCTCGAAGACAAGGGGCACTCCTTTGAAGATAGCAATGTCCAAACGAAGACCACTGGTTTGAACGAGGCATGAAATAGGCAATTCATGTCAAGTTGGAGAAACCATCCCTGAACAGAGGTGGGGGCCTTCGATACCACCTGTCTGCTACATACAATGCTGTTCTCATATCTGTACCCTGGCTGTTTCAGAACATTTCACACATCCATTCATGCAACTCTCACAAGTATCACCTGTTTCTAGGAGTTGCATGACACATTTGTAATTCTATCACAGTAACTAAACAGAATCAACACCTCTGTAAATTCACATGTCACCTCTTAGACAGTTACAATGTGGCATTGTAATTGGATTAGTGGAAGAGTTTATATGCTGAGAACTTCCCACACCAGTCAGTAGAACTGAAGAAGCTGCTCGGATGAGTAGTGATCCGTCTTCAATGATTACTCAGCAAGTCCAGTTGTTCTAGAATTACTTATATTAAATATACCATGACATGGATGAATGAAAAGCTTCATAGTCAAATAGAAAAAAGATAAAGATACACTCAATGTCAATGATTCATGAGTGTTAAGGCAGATGGGACAGAGTGAAAATCTTGTAGGTCAGAGAACACTTGCTTATTACAAGTGCTTCCTGTTTTTCTTGATCCATGGTTTAGTCTTCTACTTCTACACTTAGATGTATGATTTTTTTCTATTTATATTCTACAGAATATTAATACTCTTATTGAAAATGTGTAACATGTTATTTGTAGAATTATGTATTTCCTTTTTTTTGCATCAGATAGACTATAAAGAGACCATAGTTATATGCCTACAACTCCTTTTCTTCATACAGTATTAGTAATAACCTGTGTGTGAAAGTTGTATCCTTATACAGTAAATAGAGAGTGTTATATAGAGGCATTCCATAATAGGTACCATACTTTTAGAGGCCCATTTATTAAAGGTTGAAGTTTAGTGGTACCACAATTAAACTCAATGGGGGTTATGTAATAAAAGACACTAAGTTTGCCCAGGAGCAGTAACTCATAGCAACCAATCAGAAGCTAGACTGTAGCAGTCACCTGTTTAAAAGCAAAAATCCTATTGGTTAGTATGGGTTGCTGCTCCTGGGCAAACTTAGTGCCTTTTATTGCAGATGGGGGTATTTCTCTAAAACCACAGATCCTCAGTGGGCAAGCAAAGATTGAGGGACAATCTAATTGCTATATAAAATACCCGGGTAAGTGTAGAATTTTACACTTCATATAGTTGCAGATTTATTATGAAGATTTTATGATACAAAACTGGTAGTAGTGTGGATGTCCACTTACTATGTTAGCTTATATTCCTATTTTCTATTGAGTGCAAAAAGATACTGCAACAGGAACCTGTAATTTAGAAGGTATCTTGGAGCAAGTAAGAAAGAATACCATTATACCGTAAGAAATAATACCATTATATACATTTTTAATTTCAAAACGTCAACTATACATTTTGCTGTAACAAGAACTTTGCAATGTTGAAATGATCCGCAAGTGGCCCTGACATTTCCAAGAGCCATGGTTCTTTGCTTTTGTTTCTGTTTAAAATCAATTGAAAACAATATTGTGCATTTCTACAACAGGATATAGTTTGGAAATAACTCTGTAATGTAATCAGGGTGCTGACAATTTGACTTAGTATGTATGCACAACCCACAGGACTGATTTAAAGGTAAATAGCACCAACTTGATTTGTTTTACCGGAAACTGATGTTTATTAACAAATATCCAAGTGTCTCTCACATCTGTAAAAAGTATAATCCTGTGGCAGTGAGTCAAGATACTTCTGGGAAGAGCGTTGTTGAAATTTCCCACAACCATTGTATTAAAATAAAGGCGATATTTGTGTTATATTTTTGTTCAATGCACTGATATTTTAATTGGATTGCCAATGAGTTTTGGGAAGCAGAATCAATGCTGCTCCAGCTGAAAATACCAGCCAATTTTGCAGAGCTTTTAAATGTCACATTCCAATAATATTTTGAAAGAGATACTGTAAACATTAGTCAAACAGAACTTGGAAACACAATTTCGGAAATGATAAAACTCACATATGATGAATAACAGCATCCTGTAATTATTTCTGGTGCGTACTTTAGAAATGAAAACCTTCAAAGGCACTAAAATGCCATTCTGACAAAGTTTTTATGGGAACAGAGCCTAATGGCATAAATGGGTCACAGAGTTAATATTTATTATACTGTAGATATAAGGCACTTTCTAGCCTCTCAGACTTTGTAACATAGAAAATGGAAAAGCAAGACTGTAGGAACTAGCTGTGATCCTGGTTAAGGCAAGGTTTCCCAGGAGGTGCTATTTTCTAAAACAGGACTGTATGGAAGAATGAGCCCACCTACATTTAATAATTGGAGTTAGAGTATCATGTGGCAAGAGGAGCTACTAAAATATTTAACCCTGACAGGCTTATTTATTAAAGGTTGATCTTTGTGGAATTAGAACATTTTGAAACCACAATCAAACCCTATTTCTCTAATATCACTAATGACATAAACGTTATTAAAAGATCCAAATACAAGATGGACAAATGGAACAAAATGCTGAATGTAAAAAAAAAACCTTGAATATCTCTTAAACCAAAAAAGCTAATTACAAGTGTGAACTTATGGTGTAAAAACTCAAGGTTACGGCACAGATTTCAGCACAGAAATGGAGACTGACGCAGACTTTCACGCTTAAATGCTGCTTTGCTGGCTTTTATTTAACTCAAACACAAATAGTAGAATCTTCACATTTGCTTCACATAAGCATTAACAGAAACAGTCCCGCTTTCACACACTCACTGGTGTTTTCTTTACTCACGCTACGCTATTAGTTTAGCCCTCACTGGCCTTCAGTGGACCACAAATCCCATATCCTCTCTGGGGCACACTCAAGACACTCTTTTTCCTGGGAGGGGTTTTTCTTTACCTCTCTCCAGTCCTTTGGAGCTCTCTCTAACTCAGGGGGAATCACACTCTTTCCCTGGTGCTCCCAAGCACATCTCCTTCCCTCCACTCAAGTAGGTTTACATGTGGTCCCTCAACTCCTCAACTCCACTGAGGTGCTCCACACTTCCTTTTAACTATAGCTTAAAATTACTTAGCTATTTACCGAGCTTAGGCAGCGCAAACCCTTGCATGGAGCAAGGAATGGACGCCCACCCTGCTCTCTTCACAACTAGGGATGGTGCGAAAGTCGGAAAAAAAGTTTGCGAACATATTCGCGAACTTGCGTCAAAAATGCGAACGGTTCGCGAACGTCGCGAACCCCATAGACTTCAATGGGAAGGCGAACTTTAACAGCTAAAAAAGACATTTCTGGCCAGAAAAATGATTTTAAAGTTGTTTAAAGGGTGCAACGACCTGGACAGTGGCATGCCAGAGGGGGATCAAGGGCAAAAATGTATTATAAATGGTTATTACAGCAGTCAGCACACAGATGAGAATGAGATCAGAAGAGATCAGTGCCCACAGCAGCTACATACAGAGCACTGCAGTAGAAGGTAGATTACTAGCCAGCAAAGCTACCTAACCTAAAATGTCCCTCAAATCCCTGCAGACTTGGCCAGTTCATGTATAAATACCCCTAGCGTTCATAAAAGATGGCCAGTTCATGTATAAATACCCCAGAGTTCACACAAAGATGGCAAAGTGGGCAGTTCATGTATAAATACCCCAGAGTTCACACAAAGATGGCAAAGTGGGCAGTTCATGTATAAATACCCCTAGCGTTCACAAAAGATGGCCAGTTCATGTATAAATACCTCAGAATTCACACAAAGATGTTAAAGTGGCCAGTTCAGGTATAAATACCCCTAGAACTCATAGCAGAATGGCACAGTTATTTTCCATGATTTACTACATTCACAGCTCCCTGACTTTGACTGGAAAGTGGACCAGTAGCCAGCACATCATCCAGGCACAACTAAAATACAAAAGCAGAGCCACTGACCATGTGGGTGGGAGGGTGGTGAGCAGACTGCAGGCTGCAGTATTTGTGTTATAGCAGCTCCTTCCTTTTTCTTTTTCCCTGAGCTGAAATCAGGGAACTGTTACTGTACAGTCTCTAAACAGAGGCGGGCAGTATCAGTGCTGGCCAATCCGATCAACAGCTCGTGCTAGTGCTCTCTCCTCCTTGTCACAGCCGAAGTAATTGGATCTGGCTGCAGGGAATGTGAAGGGAGGAGCGAGCACCAAGGGAGCTTCCATTGGAAGGGGAGTGGTCCAGGGGGTGTGGGGGTGGTCCAGGAGGGAGAGCTTCCTGATTGGCTGCCATGTATCTGCTGGTCTGAGAGGTGAGAGGGCAAAAAAAACTAACGCGAACCCAAAATGGCGAACGTTGCGCGATGTTCGCGAACTTCCGAAGTTCAAGTTCGCCGGCGAACAGTTCGCGCCATCCCTATTCACAACTTACACAGCCTGTTCACAACTTACACAGCTTTACTAGATGCAGCAACACACTTTTCCCTGGAATTTACATTTCACCATGCTGGTGAAATACACACAATATAGTGCCCTTTAGATACCCATATCTTACACAAGCAAAAAAAAAATCCAAAAATCTCTTAAAGTCTGAATGGCTAAAAGAAAAAAAAGATCAAATTGGAACAGCACACTTCACGTTGACTTCTATATAACTCTGACTGCTTACTTGGTGATTTTTTTACTTTTAGAGAATTTTTTTAAAAACAAAAAGGTTTAGAGAAAAAATATGATTTTTGAAAAAAAGGACATCCATGAGACAATACGGAATAAAATATATGCAGTGAAGTAGATAGTGCTTAGATAAATTGAGGCATAAGCTGCTGGAAATCATACTGTCAATTACAAAGTGAGAAAAAGTTATTTATCACTTGAAAACTCTGACAAAATTCAATTAGAGGAGAAAAACCTTTCTCCAAATTCAGTTCCAGTTTTTTCCCCATAGACTCCAATAGAGTTTTCAAGTGATAAACCATGTGATAAATTGTTCTGAATTGAACTGCATCTCAAATTGAATCTCATTGATTACTTTTCACATGATAAACCTCAACTGAATCTGAATCAACTGAA
The DNA here is from genome assembly GCA_024363595.1 of Xenopus borealis. Lineage (NCBI taxonomy): Eukaryota > Metazoa > Chordata > Amphibia > Anura > Pipidae > Xenopus > Xenopus borealis. Next base: position 122,891,649 of record CM044441.1, on the reverse strand, counting down.
TCTGGCCTACTATGTTTTTTGCCTAAAATAAATATGGGTATCCATTTTTATTTGCCAGAACAGACCTACTCTGCCTACCTATTTTCCTCAACTGCCTCAACCATAGTTCAGCTGAGTAAATAAAATACAAAAAGCTGCATAGCTTCATATGTATAGCCCCCTGAAGTGACTCTTAATAAGTTTAAATTACATTTGCAACCTCCAATCATTTCCCAAAACCTGACCTGTATTTTCCAAATTACATTTTGCAGAATCCATCACCTAAAACACTATAAAATGAAAGTGACACACTGAAGTCAATTTTTAAAACACAAGCACAGCTTTCATCATTTGAAAACCCAGTGCAGTTCGACAGTGTTAGTGGTCATGTCACTCTATTAAAGGCAAAAATAGTTAGAAGGTGTCACATAAATCTGGGCTTTATTATAACTAACCAATAGAGCATCAGTTAACAGTTTTGATTCAGATTTTTTGAGAAACAACAAAAAAAAATAGATTTTCCATTAAAATCTGATTTTGAACTTTATTTCAGTCCAAATAGTAGCAGGCCCTGAGTCATGCAAAATGGCTAATTGTAATATTTTTACTTTGAGGTCTGAAGGAGTAACACAAATAAATATTGAACGCAGATCCTGTTAGTCACTTGGTTATTGCAGCAAACGTTTACATTTATATGTTTAGAGTACGTTCTTAACAGTTACACTGGTAGGCTGAGAATATATTAGGTTTATGAATGCATTTTTCCAGTCTGTCAATGTATTCATAGTCTGTAAAATAACTGTAAATTCAGCTATAAATTCAATTACATATTATATTTTGTAATGAATGCACCTTTATGCGGTGTTCTGTGCTAGCTTGCTTTATTGATTTACAGCCCCAAACCTGCTTATATTATATTCTCTGGCTACAATATGTATATTATATAAATATCAAAAGCCTTCTATCCATTCACAAAGTAGATCCTGCAAGGCACACTGATATCCTGAGTGATTATGGTAGAGCATCTCTGTGACAGCCATGATGCTAAGGACCTCCACAAATCATCCACTCCTACGATATACTTATCTGTAATATGAGTTCCAGTATATCAAGAGGTGTGAATAGTAATATGATTTGTTATTTGGAGACAAATCAGAGTTTTATTGACTACAGATGGAACCAAATCCCATTGGACTATATGTAGCATAAACTAGATATTTCATATTACTTCATATTTCACTGCTGTATATTGTCGAATCTTGACATAGTCAGGTTTTTTTTACAGAGGTAATTAACTTGATGATGTCCAGTTGTGTGGTCTCCATCAGATATAACCTTTAGATGCACAAAGATGGAAGTTAATGTAAATGTTAATATAAAGATGGTTGTAACTGAAGTGTGTGCAAGCGATTCACCACCTGAGCAGAAATGACTAAGACAATTCAACTGAAGGAGCAGAAATTAAGTTCTTTTTATCCCCTACTTTTGCCTTTCAGTTATGAAAGCCACGATGTTTGCTCTTACTGACCGAGAGAGTAGTAACTAAAACATCCTTTATGGGTAGGGAATATTGATGAGCAGCAAAATTCTGCAATTCTCCATTGGAGGATTTTTTTTTTGTGAAACTGTGGTACAAAAACTGGGAAAAATGCCTATTCACTTCAATGCATTTGGAGTGAAAAAAAAACTTGAAAAAAAGCAAAAAAGAATGGCAATTGAATTGGAGTAATAAAAAAGCACCAACTGGCAATGCAGTTATGGTGGACTTTTGGGATGGTGGAAAAAGATGGTGTATTGACTATATTCCTGTGCCACCTTCAAAGATTTACAATAATTTATCTGGGATGTAGGGGAATTTCAATCCCCCTTCTGAAAAAAACAAGATTTATAGTTTTTTTAAATTATAGGGCAGAATTTTGTTGTTTCAAAGTGTTGTTCCAAAATCTAATTTCCCAATGAAAGCTATTATAAACAACATAGCAAAAGCTTCAATGATCAATGTAACAAAATAAACCTTAAAACAAAATCACAATATTTAAAAAAAACATGAAATTTTTGGAGATAGCAAGCAAATCTGGCAGAATTGTGTAATATCCATAAGAACATTATTAAAGGGATACTGTCATGGAAAAACATGTTTCTTTCAAAATGCATCAGTTAGCAGTGCTGCTCCAGTAGACTTCTGCACTGAAATCCATTTCTCAAAAGAGCAGACAGATTTTTTTATATTCAGTTTTGAAATCTGACATGGGGTTAGCCATTTTGTCAATGTCCCAGCTGCCCCAAGTCATGTGCCGGCACTTTAGGAGGGAATTGCTTTCTGGCAGGCTGTTGTTTTTCCATCTCAATGTAACTAAATGGAATGCAGTGAGACATGGGTTTTTACTATGGAGTGCTGTTCTTAGATCTACCAGGCAGTAGATCTACCTGATGGGCCACTTGCTTTAAAATGTAAATGGGCTGCTCGCCTAAAAATGCAAATAAGGTTTGTGTAAAGCCACAGCTAAGCCGATGCCTGCCTTTGTTAGTGCACATGAATATGGGCTGAACCAGGAATTCTGACCAACTTCATTTAGTAATATTAGAGTTGCTTGCTACCCAATCCCTTATGATTATGAAGTTATGTTGGCAACTGGAGGATCTGTGCTCAGAGCAATCACTTCAGCCTGTATATGGAACACTGTGATATGTAGCATTAATTGCATGAGACAGCCTAGTCTCTTCAAGTATGACACACTTTGGCCCTGTGACACCCTGTGACACACACATGGTAATTAAAGTCTGCCAGGGTACATGGTCTAGCTAGGGGTTCACAAGGGAAAATTTAGAATATACTGTACTGTAAATATAGGGTCACTAATCCAACTGATTGTGTATTGTTGTGATCAAAACTAGGGAGAGGTATTTGTTGCAAGGACCAGTTCCAGCACATAGGGTATATAATATTGCTGTGGATTATATGGTAATGGACTCTTAAAATATCTATTCGTAAACACTGGGTTTAGTTAACCTTGGGGTTGGACATACTGTATAAATCATGATTTGCGTGCGTGTAAATACATGGGATGCTTTGATACTTTTGCCAGGGCTGCTTTTTCCGTCCAGTCGGGCCCTGCTTGTTACAAAACATATCTTTGTTAATGTACATATTTATTTCTAATTATTGCAGTTTAACTTCCTGTTTGTACTACTACTGTAAGAATGCACACAGTATGCAGTAGTGATGTACAGTATCTAACAAACCCTAGCATATATATTGTTTGTGTGTATGGAGCTCCCATTATAATTATGTTTACCTTTTAGTAGCAGATCTTACAAATTGTACAACAGTTTCATTCAGGGGATCTTTTAAAAAAATGAAGATGCCCAACTCTTTCCCCATTTCCTATTATTAGGATATTTTGCAGAATATTGCCACCATTATCTTGTCATGTATTTTTCACTACTGTGAGACTTTTGATATTGGCACAAATACTGAATGGAATCAGCCAGTCCACCCAAGCTTTGTCTGGTATTGTTTTATTCTGGAAAAAAATACCTTATTATGGTCATGAGTGGAATAGTCTTGACCAGTACTGTATATATTTTAGCACGTTTCCCTTGACTATATTGGTTAAAACAGTGATCCCCAACCAGTAGCTCGAGAGAAACATGTTGCTCTCCTACATCTTAGATGTTGCTCCCAGTGGCCTCAAAGCAGGAGCTTATTTTTGAATTCCAGGCTTGGAGGCAAGTTTTAGTTGTATCAAAGCCAGGTGCACTGCCAAACAGAACCTCAATGTAGGTTGACAATCCACATAGGGGCTGCCAAATGGCCATTCACAGCACTTATTTTGTACCCCAAGAACATTTTTTATGCAAGTGTTAGTCCCCAACTCCTTTTACTTCTGAGTGCTCACTGATTAAAAAGGTTGGTGATCCCTGGGTTAAAAACTCAGTTTTTGGAAAGTAATTGTTAGGAACATTTGTACATTTGTATATAAATCTATGTATAAAGTCACAAGATTTTCATCTGTTTTTGTTCTTTGCAACCCCTAGGGGGGAAAGGTATTTAGCACTGAGGATAAAATATACCTGTTTTGCCTTGAGAAATGTTTGGAGCCAAAGGAAATCACTGATTGTCCATCAATAACACTTCTTTTAGTTAAGTACTCTTCTAGAATAGTTGCTGGATCCAAAATCGGTAGCTTTTACCCAGAGTTGGACCCACTGGGGCTGCCGCATTAGGGGCTAGCACACTTCCCACCTCTCCCTTCCTCCACCCACACTAGCCCACCACCCCTTTCAGGAGGCCATAGGCAGTGGGTCTGGGCTAGCAGCGCCCATCTTTTTTTTCTCTGTGTCCTGTAGGCTCAGTATGACCCTGCATTTGACTATAGTACCCTTCTATAATTAATTACTTTAAAACATTATCTATCCATCTATCTACAGATCTTGGATTTTTACTTAGAAAATTCGAAAGACATACTGTATATACTAAAATTCTGTTCAGTTTATATATGTGTCATGCAGTGTGATTTATATAATACATTTTCATTCCCAATAGGATTCAGAAAGTAAATCATGAAATAAAACATTAACTAGCCTTTTCTCTATAGGATACGATTAAGCATCTTTATCATCTAGAAAGATTACCTCTAAATTACAAAACAAACAATGATTTTAGAATCTATTTTATCAGGTTTTGATTGAATTATTTGCAATAAAATACAGAAAAATAAATTGCATAATGATTTTCGCCTGATATAAAATGTCTATCTAAGTTTTAGCATGGTTTATGGAGGGGAGGTTATATGTCAGTCTGCCAAAAACTACATTATGTCAGCTGCTGTACTCTATAAACACATTACACACACCTTAAACAAATAATCTGTGGCAAGTTAATTATATGTGCTAGACTGGATTCTCAAAGAACCCTCTCTGTAAAACTGAAAGCTGAATTTTTTTTAATGATTTTATTTCTAATATTCGAATAGAATGTAAAAGTGTAGACCCTAAAATCAAAATGTGAATCAAGCATGAATTGAACATAAGCAATTGGTATATTGAATATAAACTTCAGCTTTAAGCTCGGTAGTCATTTTATAAACAGTGAGCTCATTTGAAAACTTAAAAAAAAGTTATTGTGACAGATGAATGGGTTAAGAAATATAACCAACAGAAAGATCCATTTTGTGTAAGAGTTGACTCTGGTGACCTTTTAAACAGCTCAAAACCAGTGCTCTCCTCTACATACTGGGAGGTGCTGATTATCATGATATATAAATAAAGAAAAAATACATATTCAATATAATAAACAGATTGTTTGATAGCAAGTCCATTATGCAAAGTGCAATAACACATAGACATGGTTTATACACACAGTTACTGCATTATCCCCCCCCCACAGAATTCCAGTGTAATCAAAGTAGCAGATACCTTTAATTAGAATTCAAATTATGCACTGTTCTGATATAATCAAGTTACTCTCCCATTTTCTGTATCTCTTCATGCTGAAGTTGAGGTCAGATTTTGGTTGACAGTTAAGTCTAATACATCTTTTGCAGATTGTTCCAGGAGATTAAAGCAAACTCAAATAACTGACTCCAGCACAAATCTTGCTTGCAGAAAGATAGGATTTCTGTCTGTTGGTTATTCTGAAAGAGTTCTAATACATTTTCTAGGCCAGTGCTGTCCAACCTCAGTGATACCGAGGGCTGAGTGGTGGAGGGCCTATAATGGATACCAGTGTTGACCATTCCATGTTTTTAAACCACACCCACTTTAAATCACACCCATGTCACCACAAGAACTTTTAAGAACATATCCACATTAAAGGTGGTAGTACACCAAAAAATCAAATAGTGTTAACAGCAGGGATATCACTCATACAGTAGGTGAAACAAGTTTATTAAGTCATATTAAGACATAATCTTAAATCCATATGCCTCATCCTCCCCTGTGAATAACACAACAACCCCCAGCACATGATTAAACACCTTGGGGAACCCTAACAAGTATTTCCAAATACTTACAAAACCCCTCTAGGTTAATCTCCCACAAGCACAAACAGGCAGAGTATGGCTCACATAGGACACGCTGAATAGGACACACAAAGGGAACATAGGACAGGAAGAATATGGCACACACAGGGAACATAAGGTAGGCAGAGTATGGTACACACAGGGAACGTAGGGCAGGCAGAGTATGGCACACACAAGGAGCATAGGGCAGGCAGAGTATGGCACAAACAGGGAGCATAGAGCAGGCAGAGTATGACACACACATGGAGCATAGAGCAGGCAGAATATAGCAGGAGATTGGGAAATCTATCAGGACCACTCTAGGATCAACAGTTCATACTGTGCTACAGATGAACCAGGTGGGCAGTTTGATTTTGGAGTGTGAACAGAACAGGGCTTTAGGGGTGTGAACAATATAGTGGGGATTACAGATGTGACTTTACTGTCTGAATTTGATGTGTAAACAGTTAGGGGCACATTTACTAATGGTTGAAGTGAATGTTCAAATAAAATTCGAATTTGGAAGTTATTTTGGGCTACTTTGACTATCAAATTGCCCAAAATTTTATTTGAATAGCAAAAATTTGAATATTCAACTTCACATTAAAGCTGCTGAATAGCTATTTTAGCCTATGGGGACCTCATAGAACCTGTTATGAAAAATTTTCAAAGAATTCGAAGAACTTTGCACAAAATCTTCGAATCGTTTGATTCGATCGAAAATGGACCTATTTGATCAAAATTTTCGATTGAAAAAGCCCATTAAAAAAACTTTGAGGGTGGAATTTTGAAGTTTTTTCATTTCGAAAATTCGTCCCTTAGTAAATCTGCCCCTTAATCTCAGTACTGATACCTCAGAAACAGCCCAGAAGTTTAAAAAATGTCTTATTTCTATGAGACCAGAAAGGTCCACACTAGCAGGTCTTATGTAGAAACAATTAGATCATTTTTTTGGCTACAATAGTACACTTTCTCAAAGTGAACAAACACAAACAACTTGTGTCTAATTAACATGAGGGCAGGAAAGGTGCTTTTTGTGACATCATATTACATCACCAATGTGAGACAAGGTGAGCCTTTTATTTTTCTTTGATAGTGCTACTAGCCTAAGCAAACAGCACAACTATGTCTTGAAGCACTTTCAACTGAATAACTTTATCTTTTTTTTAAAATCAAAATATACCCCATGAGGCAGCCTTTGGAAAATAAGTACCTTGCATAAAAAGTACAAATGTAGCACTGCATGTAACTGAAAATGACAAGTCTATCATTAGAATGATGCAGTTGCCATAACTAAAATATCATGCCTCTCTTTGACCAGCTGGAATAGTTCTCTAACACACTTATTCAAGAAACAATGAAATAAGCACCCATTCATCATATTTACATTTTCTGGTTCCTGCATTAGAAAAGACCTAGTGGGTACAGATGAAAGCAATTTTACTTTGAGAAAGATACTATTTCAGTACCATTATCCAGAAAGTACCAAATTATGGGAAGGTCAATTCCCATAGCCTTCATTTGAATCACATTTTTGAAAATGATTTCTTTTTTCACTGCAATAATAAAACAGTACTATATACAGGTTTGGGACCTGTTTATCCAGAATGCTCAGGACCTGGCGTTTCCGGATAAGGGATCTTTCTCTAATTTGGATCTTCATAACTTAAGTCTACTAGAAAATCACGTAAACATTAAATAGGCTGATTTTGCTGCCAATAAGGATTAATTATATCTCAGTTAGGGTCAAGTACAAGGTATTGTTTTATTATTGTTTTATTGTTTTTATTTTTAAAAAATTGGATTATTTGGCTAAAATGGAGTCTATGGAAGATGGGCATTCCTTAATTTGTAGCTTTCTGGATAATGGGTTTCAGGATAATGGATCCAAATTACAGAGAGGTTCCTTATCTTGAAACCTCCAGGTTCTGAGCATTCAGACCTGTACTGACTTTGATGTTTTAATAAAGATTAACTTTACATGGCCACCAAGGCATATAATTTAAATGTTTCATGCTAAGGGGAAGATTTACTAAGGGTCGAATTTGAGGGTTAAAAATTATCTATTATTCGATATTCGATATTCGAATTCGAATTCAAGGGTTTTAACGAAATTAAAAAAATTTAATAAAATGTAATAAAAAAATTTTGATTGATAAACGCATTCGAATCGAACGATTTACTTTTGGTATTACTCATTAATTTGTCCATCCAAAACATCATATTGTTCTGTTAATACGTAGTTTAAGCAGCTTCTTGTTTTGCATATTTGAATAAAGACCATAAGGGACTTGACACTAGATTTTGTCTCAACAGCACCATAACCCCTGCCAAAAAGGAAATGCTTTGAATAGATGTCCTAATCAGTAATAAGAACCTTACACAGTATTTGGAAAATTCTTATAGTTAAAATTCATATTTAATACGTATTACATATTTTTAATGTTATAAATGCAGGCATCAGGCAAACAGTGCATACAAAGTTTATCCAATAATATATAACAAGTTAATAAGCAGTATCAAGAGCAAAGCGAAACCATCCCTTGGTGTCTGTGCCAAGGAAAGCCAAACCAATGCATTTGAATACTCTGCACAACTGATAACAGCCATCAGAGAAGCCTAAAGCTTGAATACCTCTTGAGCAAACATTCCAAGAATGTATTTAAATCCTGTGGCCCTGAGGCTCTTATGATGTAACTGAAGCAATTCAATTGTCAGGACCTGACAGAAGCTTAAAAAATTATTATGCATGTAGACATCTATGATTCTGTCCTGTGTTTCCATAAAACAGGGAGCCTCACACCCCAATAGTTGCAGTAAGGGCCTGGTTTCAGTGATTTTGTCTATATAAAGATTGTTGCAAAGCACATCTGTATTGTCTCAAGAAGTACTGAGATATTTACAGTGGTGCAAACAACTCTAGTACAAAATAAAGTGAAGACGGGGAGGGTAGATCATGCTCCCCCTCTATAGCCATCATACTGATCTGAACATTAGACAACTGGAAATGCATTCTTTTTGGATTTTCCCAGTAGCAAGGCATTATGGACCTGCCTTAATCTCATCTCTCCAACTCAGCAACTCTGGTCATTTTGCATCCCCTGCCCAAAGAGTAGTATGCCTCCTCCATTTAAAGCAGATATATTTAGAATTCCCCTCTCCCTGCAGTGTAGCATTGCCTTTACATGATAAATGTAAAGTCATGCATATGGGATGTAAAAATATCCAAGCCACTTATACCCTTAATGGGACTGTACTAGGCAAATCCATGATGGAGAATGAACTTGTAGCTAATACTCTTGGCTGTAGCAATCAGCAGCATCAAGGGCAAATAAGGTCTTGAGTTGTATCAAAAGGGGCATTGATTCACAGGGGGAGGGGGTCATTCTTCCACTGTATATAGCACCGTTAAGGCCCCATCTAGAATATGTTGTACAGTTTTTGTCTCCAGTACTCAAACATGACATTAATGTATTAGATCCAGAGAAGGGCAAATAAGCTGGCAAAAGGTATGGAAAGTCTTAGCTATGAGGAAAGACTGGCCAAATTGGGGATGTTCATGCTGGAGAGGAGAAGCTTAAGGGGTGATATGATACCGATTTATAAATATATCAGGGGATCATATAATAATCGCTCTAATGCTTTTTTACCAGGAGGTCTTTCCATCTGACACAAGGTTGCCCATTCTGACTGGATGAAAATAGGTTCCGCCAAAATATTCGGAATGGGTTTTTTACAGTGAGAGCTGTGAAGATGTGGAATTCTCTCCCTGAAACTGTTGTACAGGCTGATGCATTATATAGCTTTGAAAAGGGGTTAGATGGCGTTTCAGCAAGTGAGGGAATACAGGGTTATGGAAGATAGCTTATAGTAAAAGTTGATCCAGTGACTAGTCTGATTGCAATTTTGGAGGTAAATTGTAGAAGCTTCAGATGTTTTTTTTGCCTTCCTCTGGATCAACTTGCAGTTAGGCAGGTTAAAATAGAGTTCAAAGGTTGAACTTGATGGACATGTGTCTTTTTTCAACCCAACCCATGTTACATGCAGCAGAAGCAAGTTAATTGAATGGTAGATGTGCATACCATACTTACTGAATGGTGGTGGAACTAGCAAAAGAAGAACAGTTCAGAAGGGTTGCAGGGGATAGTAATAGAGAAATTAGAGAGGCCAGAAAGGATTGAAGATAGTGGAAGCCAGGGATGAAAATATATAGGAAGCAGAACCTGTGATTGCTGGAAGGCCCTGGGGGACAAATGGTGCAGCAGCAGGCTCCTAAGCCTCCCTGCATCCTCTTTTTAAAGAGAAACAAATCTTTATATTCCCAAATGACTTTAATAGCTTCACATCCATAAATTAGTTTTATTTAATAAAATATTTTTATTTAAAAATATTTTATTTATCATAATGCTTTGATTTGCTAAATCCTAACCCCTATATGTAATATAAGACACTACGTTTGCCCAGGAGCAGTAACTCATGGCAACCAATAAGATACTTGCATTTAAACAGGTGACTAGTGAATTCTACCTGCTGATTGGTTGCTATAGTTTACTGCCTCTGGGCAAACTTAGTGCCTCTTATTACATTACCCCAAACATGTCTTACACTATGTCTCCATACATTTCTTGCCGTCTCCTTCATTTCCTTTCCCACATGCCTTACCCACCATGAGCCTTTCTCGCTTATTGTTCAATGCAGGAAAGCCCTGGAGCTATAAATGCAGGGACAACAAGGGATCCGAATGACCAGCAGCCAGATTATACTGGTTCATGTTTTGCAGAATCAGATGTAGCAAGGGCTGGGGTGGAGAATGAGAGGGATGTGATGTCAGGGGAAGAAGCAGGTCACTTCCTTATCTTCTGAGCAGGAAGAAAAATCTCACCATGCGCCCCTTTTTTTGCATATTTTGTGAAATGTCAGGAGTTTCTCTTATTTTTGTTCTTGTATTATTTATTAATGATCAAATGTGAATGTTTTCCTAAATTCACTGTTATATTGTGGTTTCGGTACTTTCATACAGTTTATATGTGACAGGCTGCATGGTATTATTCATGTTAAATGAATGTCAAATGCTTGATCCAGTGAATGTTTCCGATTTCAATTTGGTTCAGGAAGGAATTTTTGCTTCTGGAGGTATAATTGGCACTGGCTTCAGGGTGGGTTTTTGCTTTCCTCTGGATCAAAACAGTGGTTATCTGATACTGTATTGTAATTGAAGTTTTATTTGTCAAAGCAGTGGTAGGACCTTGCCAGAGTACTGCACAGGAAATTTTAGAAGACTGTATGGTGGGCTGATTGATAGAGACACTACTACTGCTTGTGCTACTGCTTAGATTTCCTATCATTGACACACTACATATCTAGGAGCTGAAGCAGGGCTGCTGAACTTCTCTCATGGTGGGAGATGCAGGTAATGCTGGTAGCAGAGTTTGGGGGCATCCTCTTTGTAGGTAGAAGCAGTCTAATGTATATATACTAATGGTATATACATATATATATATATATATATATATATATATATATATATATATATAACATAGTGCTGATGGCAGATCATAGTAGCAATCTCTTATGGAACACTGGCTTTAGAATATTGTGTTGGGATGAGGCTGGCAAAGTCCTATTTATCTGATGAAATGTCAAGCCAAGACTTTGTTCCCCTTTACCTCTACTCAAAATTACCTAACAGTATTTATAAAAGCACTCCGTGCAATGCTATCTCCCATAGACTCCATTATATTCAAATAATTTAAAAAATAGTTTCCTTTTTCGCTGTAATAATAAAACAGTACCTTGCACTTGATCCTAACTAAGATATCAGTATTGTTATTTATTATTAACATGTATTTTTAGAGCACCAACATGTTGTGCAGTGCTGTAAAATAAATTTGTTTATACAAAGAAACCACATGAATTACATGCATAGAACATACAGCGTTACATACATAATGACCAGTACTGGTACAAAAGGTTAGGAAGGCCCTGTGCAAAAGAGCTTACAATCTAAAAAGGGGAAGGGCATGAGACACATGATGTGGGAGTGGGCAAGATCAAACATAGGCTGATGAGAGATGTAGCATATGGTGTTGCATTTGGTAGCTAAATAGAATGAGGGTAGGCTTTTCTAAATAAGTGTTTTAAGAGATCTTTTGAAAGAAGTTTGGGAGAAAGTGGGAGAGAATTCCAGTGGAAGTGTGCAGCCCTTGCAAAGTCTTATGTCTTATGTCAAGTAAATATGTCTGTTTCTACAGAGAATGGCTCAAGCAATACAGAAGTAGAAACAGGTGTAGGACCTCGCACACCCTCAATTCCAGTAGAGACGCCTGGTGCACAATGGTAGAGGCTCGGCCACCTCACAATGTAGCAACAGAAAGAATTTTCCAATAGCACACAGGTCTAAGTGATTTCTTCAAAATTTATTGTGCGGAGTGCAGATGCAACGTTTCGGAGACCAACCTCCTTTGTCAAGCATTTGTTTCTACAGAGAATGGCTCAAGCAATACAGAAACCTTAGTTCACATTTATGATATACAGATAAGAATATTCCCTACACCTATGCGCTCACATAACTAAAAAAATATAGTCTTTTAACAAAATGAGATGGTGGGAATATGTGAACTCATCCAAACATATTTATTGGTAGATAATAAAGGTTTATAGAAGCTCTTGCTTTGCCAATGATAGTTCCCTTTTTACAAGCTGAGCAATTCATGGCAATGATGTCACGTAAGAAGCCGAATGAGGCTATGCGAGGTGATTTTATGCACACTCGTCTAGCCTTCATTGCACAAATCTGAGCTTAGAAATGTAAGAATTAAATTATTGTGTGCTGATTATGTACAGGACTTTCTGAGGTTGATTTTCTAAGGCAAAGTGAAAACTAGGAACAAATGTTTCTATGTTAAATTATAATCTGTCTGGTTTCCACTTTTCCACCAGCCTATGCACACGTCAGCATAATGTGCCTTCAAAGGTTTCATGCTTTATTGGGGCATAAAAACCACAGAATCACATTTCTCCAAGATTTATGACCCTGGGAGTCGATTTTATACATTTGACTTTACAAAGATGACTTTACAAGAAAGAAAAAAAGTGTATTAAACACAAAGTGAAGGACTTTCCACTAATATGGGTAACTGGAATAGAAGTCTCATTGATACTCAAACTGATCAATTTACAATTATTTTTTTATTATGCCTTATTTAAATAAAAATGAGTGTGGCAGTATAAACAGGTGTGGAGCACCTTTTTGAAGCCTTCCCACAAAAATATAGTATAATATATTTTACTATTTCGGTATGAATTTTACTTCCCTATTTCAGCAGAGAAATGCCTATACTTACCATGTTTTGTAACTACACATGACAGGTCATTCTGTTATCCAGAATGACCTGGGATTATCTGGATAAGGGACTTTCTGTAATTTGGATCTTCATACCTTAAGCCTACTAAAAAATCATGTAAATATTAAATAAACCCAACAGGCTGGTTTTGCTTCCAGCAAGGATGAGTTAAATCTTAGTTTGGATCAAGTACAAGATATTGTTTTATTATTTCATTAAAACAGAAAATATTTGAATAAAATGGGGTCTATGGTAGATGGCCTCTACAAAATGTGGAGCTTTCTGGATAACGGGTTTCCTGATAACAGATCTCATTGTATCAATTTCCTGCCTGGGATAGCAATTTTTTTCATTCTGGACTATAAACAGACACCAATGGCAAATGCAGAAAAAATAAATTAAGATCAATTAATTCTAATTTCTCATTTTTTCTGATTTAGAAGAATACAAAGAAATACAAAGGTTTTCAGTAAGACAGAAACACATTTTTATAAACAATAAAAAAAATCTATGGTAGATGGCCTTTCCATAATTTTGAGCTTACTGGATAACTGGTTTCCTGATAACGGATTCCATACATGTACAGTGTTTATTTGCCATGTGATATCATTATATATAATTATATCAATTTCCTGCTTGGGATAGCAAATAGCATTATTCATTTCATTCTGGCCTATAAACAGACACCAGTGGCAAATGCGGAAAAAATAAAATAAGATCAATTAATTCTAATTTCTCCTTTTTTCTGATTTACAAGAATACAAAGAAATACAAAGGTTTTCAGTAACACAGAAACATATTTTTATAAATAATCCACAAAGGAAAATTCATCCAAAATTCTCATACTTCTCATATACCTAGCTAATTTAAAATATTATAAACCCAAAAATGTATTCTCATGCTGTTTAGGGTTAGTCTAAGGGGCTGATTTAGCAATGTTCAGATTTGAACTTTTACTGTGATTTTACCTCAAGGTTGTACTAAAACTCAGGAATTTAAATTAGGGTTTCTAAAACTCAAGAAAATTGGGCTAGAGTTTCTAAAATCATTAATATTTATTAAGAGCAAAGAATTTGGCAAAACACAATTTCAAAACTTTGACATCTAAAAGCTTGCGAGTTCATGTAATCATCAAAATTTGGTTATTCAATTTGAGCAATTTTGAGAGTTTATAGACCAATTGAAAAGGATAAGTAGAAGATGAATTAGGTGCAATCGAGGTGTTTTCACAGTTTTATTTGATCAAGTTTTTTGGAATCAAATTTTGTAATAAATATACAAACATAAGTTTTGCACAATTTCACGTTTTATTCAAATAAAACAAATTAGATTTTTCTCTACCTTGAGAAAAACATTGAGAAACACCTTATGTAGCAATAAGAACCAGGATCTCCAAGTTGAGATCTATTCTAGAAATGAAGATCACTGTAAATCACATGAGCTGTAGACAAGTTTCATCCCTGCATTGCACATGTTCCTTCATATTGTTATTCTCAAAAACTGCGTAAGGCAAAGCTGATTCAATTTACTGCTGATATTTGGCTCATTACTATTAACATGTATTTATGAATCACTAACATATTTTGCAGTACAGTACAATAAGTAGGTGCATGAATTGATCATACAGATATAAATGCAAAGCAGCTGATATTGGTTATAAAAAGTGATCACATTGCCTAAAAAGAACTTACAAAATAGTATGATAGTAAAGTTCTACGTTCTCTGCAATTACCAATGACAGATTCTCATTGTATGAGGAATAGCTTCAAGGTTTCTGACGTACTGGGAAAAAATCAGAACACACAGTAAAGAAAATATTGAGGTATTGCTAAAGTGATATACTGTATTGACATAAATATCACCAAAGGCTTTTAAAGTATGTCAACATACACATTTTTTAAGACAAATGGGGCATATTTTTTCCTGCAATCCCATAAAGACTTGCACTTCAAATATAATTATTCCTAATCACCTTTTGTCTCCTTTCAGAAAAAAAGATGGAAAAATTAAACATTTAAACACAATTAATTTCCAGAAACAGACGAGTAAACTACATTATGAGGATACCATGTCCTGCTCTTATAACTCACAGCCCACAATAATGTTCATACAGTGTTAAGAGACAGCTTGCATTTAGCTATAGGTTGACCCACTGTTCAGTCTTCCATGTCTTGCTGAAGACCTAGCTATGCCTCATTTATCCTCTGCCACATCTCACAATTCAGCTAAGAAATGGGACTAACAGTTCACACTACAGCTATAAATCAAAATCATTTCTCAGACAGTTGGCTTTGCTTTCCTTGGGGACATTCTGTATATCTAAAGGATCATTATTATTTATGTATGTTTAATACTGTCAAACCAGAAGTGACAATACTGACCTTACCCTCAGGAGCAGCCGTTATTTTATTGTCCTTTATTTATGTAGTGCTGGGAAGTTATGCAGCATTTAGCAGAGATTATTCATGACTCACAGACTCTGCTGCTGTGGAGCTTACAATCTAAAGTTCATGCCACTTTTACATAGCTACACACAGGTCAATGTCATCAGGAGTCATTTAGCCTACCTGTATGTTTTTGGAGTGTGGAAGTACAAATATGTCTCTGGGAAGGGTGTCCAATAGTAACTTCTCTGGCCTATTCCTCTCCCCCCCCCCCAATTGCCTTTTCCTTGACATCTAAATTTCCCTGGTGTCTGATTTAAATTTTTACACAATTCAAACAAGAGGAGCAGAACATTCCACCCAATGAGTGCATTAAGAGTATTTATCCATATTTATCCATAGTGCAGTAGGAAGATGCTGATGTTAGTAATCACTTGCCATCATTAGACTTTGTTATAATTTAGTTATTACAGACAGGGAACATTTGATAAAGAGAAAGAGTAACCGCCAAAGTGGAGAGGAGAGCTCGCCGTCCATTCCACACCAGACCCAAACTGCAGAGCCACTCTGGCCGCGGCAACGATGAGGAAATAGGAAGAGAGCGCATACGCAGAAGCAGGGTCGGTGAAAAAGATCCGCGGTGGAAACTAATTTAAAATCTCAATCTTTATTGCTTCATGTTTAAAAGATATCATACAGGGAGACGCGGCTTGATGCGTTTCGTGACCTGGTTAGTCACTTCATCAGAAGGCTTCTGATGAAGTGACTAACCAGGTCACGAAACGCGTCAAGCCGCGTCTCCCTGCATGATATTTTTTAAACATGAAGCAATAAAGATTGAGATTTTAAATTCGTTTCCACCGCGGATCTTTTTCACCGACCCTGCTTCTGCGTATGCGCTCTCTTAACATTTGATAAAGGTAATCTAATTGGAATTCCCACCTCTTGTTACAGTTACAGTGATTTGAGTTATGCTGTAAAATGTAGCATTTGGCGATGCAGGTCATTGATGGGCCCTCAGAAGTGAATTGTGTAGTTTATTATTTATTATTTATTATTTTTGGCCAACCCATTTTATATTATAAATGTGAATTCCTTCAATCTTCATTTCTCAATTACTATCCCTTGACAATTGAATGCAGCTCTTGAAGAATACCTTTTTAAAGTACTACTATTTTTTTTTTCAGTCAGCTACCGATAATATCTCTGCATGTCTGCATGTCTCGGCAGAATATCATCTGATCTGTTCTTTTACTACTTTATTTGCTCTGAATGGTTAGTGGCAGGTTGGGAGATAGAACGTTCGTCCAATATGAAGGTAAATCTGCACATCTATGGCCACCTTTACTCGCCCAGTGACAAATTGCTTCTTGGTTGGTTGGAAACACAATGGGAGCATTCATTTTCTGAAGTCACCTGAAGTTGCCTCACAAGGAAACTAGATTCACTACAATCATTGGAGTCACTAGAATCTTCATGTGTGTGCTCTTTTGCATTTGTTCTTACTCTCTGTACTTCTCATTCTTTCTTCTAGTTCAACAAGAAGACCAGTCCTTGCAGATGAATGCAGCCCCAAAGTATTGATGGTATCAGCACCATATTTCACTATATTTTTGTTTGAACTGTGGGCAGTGTTAGATTTGCCAGAAAACTCTATCTTGGTATCATCTGACCACAAACCTTTTTCCAGATTGGGTTGTTTGATATAGCTTCCACTTCCTGCTGCACTAAACTAAAATGCCATACTGGCAAAACAAAAAATGTGCCTGTTTTCTGCATAATATTCCTAATGTATGCATTTTTAACTGTAATGTGGGGGCCTATTTATCAAAGGTCAACTTTTAGTGGTTTCAGAGGTTTTTGAAACCACAACTAAATTCAAAAATCTCTAACGGGCAAATATACTATTATTCCCCAAAATTAGCTCGACCAAATTCGAAATTCGATAAGCATTCGACCATTGAATGGTTATCGAATTGTTTTAGGCTATCATTTTGCTTGATATTCGATTTCTAGATGAATTCGTACAATCGGATACCGAACCGGCTGAAAATTATGCTGAACACTCCCTTCTAAAAAATACAAGTACCTCAAAAACTTTAAAAAATGTGTGCTTTTCCTGACAATTCCTAGTGAAAATAAAATATGAAAACCTCTAAAAGTCCAGTGTCGGACTGGCCCACCGGGATACCAGGAAAACTCCCGGTGGGCCCAGGTGTCAGTTGGCCCTCATGCTGTTTACTTTTAGCCTATTTCATGGCGATTGCCTATTTCTATGAGAACAAAGATACTAAATAGATGGAACAATAGATTATAGCATGTAAAGAAAAGAGTCTCAGAGAATAGAGGTTGAGTGAGGAGAGGAAGGATAATAGTACTGAGAGGCCCCTGATCTATGGTTTGTGGTTGGGCCCCTAGTCTAAGGTTTTTGGGTGGGCCCCTGGTCTAAGGTTTTTGGATGGGCCCCTAGTCTAAGGTTTTTGGGTGGGCCCCTAGCCTAAGGTTTTTGGGTGGGCCCCTAGTCTAAGGTTTTTGGGTGGGCCCCTAGTCTAAGGTTTTTGGGTGGGCCCCTAGTCTAAGGTTTTTGGGTGGGCCCGTGGTGTCCCAGTCCGACACTGTAAAAGTCTGATTGATATAAAGTGGTCTATTTGGAACAGTGCAGCTCACAAAGACTTCTATAGGACCTTGACAACTTTTACCTTTTGAAGTTTTGTATTAGTGTTTTAAACTTCATAAGTCTCGAATTTTTTAAACTTTTTAAAAAGAATTTGAAAACTGCAAAGTTTTAGAGGCACATTTACTAAGGGTCAAATTTCGAGGGTTAAAAATTTAGGTCGAATTAAAACCCCTCGAATTCGATCGAATATAAAAAATTTGATCCATTGATTAAATCACTTGAATCGATTGAAAATCAAACGATTTTAAGCAATTGATTGAATTTTTTTTATTCGATCAAAAAAACTTAGCTTCCCATAGGAATCTATAGCAATTCGGTAGGTTTAATCTGGCGAGTTTGTAGATCGAATCTTTCTTAAAGGGACAGTACTTCGAAAATTGAATTTGAATTTGATTCGAATTTTCACTTCGAATCAATTCGACCCTTAGTAAATGTGCCCCTTAGAGTTTCTTGGAAAAAAATTGAAATTCGAATATTAAAGGGACCCCATAGTCTTAATTTTCACTACTGCCCATCAGATCTATAACTTACCTCTGTATGTACAACATGGCAGTTATTTAAATTCATCATTGCCAACTGTCTTTGTTTGGACAATTGTTTTTCAACTGTGTAAATAACTTGCATTACCCAAGCACGCTTTACTTTCTAGCATAACAATGTAACATTAAAAAAAAAAAGAAATTTAGAATTTCAGAGCTTGGAAATAAACAATATCCCAGAGAGCAAAATTTCATTTTCTGATTCAAAGATGAAAAAACAGTCAATGTTCTGGATGCTTTTAGTAAAACACTTTTCATAAAATCCAGTGCAATCTCTATCTAAAAATATCTGCAAATGTATCACAAATTTTGCTGAACTAACACACTGGATAACTTTTTACTGATACTTTTGAATGCAAGTGATACTGTACAACCATAAACAGTTACAGTACAATTTAGGAGGAAAAAAACCAACACTACCACCCTTTCAAAATGAAAGGGATACGTCTGAACAGTTAATAGACATGTTTCCCTAACATCTATTCAGCTAATGTATATACAGATCAGTGATGTGTGCAACATGTGTGTTTAAATTTGTAAACCACAACTTCCAGTTTAATGGAATAGCAGCTGACAATAACATGCATTCTACGTGCACCTGCAAGTAATTTTTTTATCACCGCAGAAAAATAGATCTGTTTTCCTAGACTATAAACTATAGAAAGCACCATCTGGCTTATGTAATATCAATGTGGTATATTTTTCATACCCCTGGTAGCTAGCTACTGCAGTTACAACTGTTCATATACTAATACAACATTGTACAGTACCTAAAAATGGCATATGGTGCCTCAATACATGTTCTTCTGTACTTGTGGGGAAAATAAATGCACATGCTTCAGAGGAAGTGCTACATCCACATTTACCTTTTAACTCATAAAAATTGTTGGCAAAATGCTGGCGCTCACCCCATGTTCCATACAACGGACTTGTACCTCATCTGTTTTTGTTCTAATTCCTTAAAGGGATCCTGTCATGGGAAAAAAAAAATTTTTCAAAATGCATCAGTTAATATTGCTGCTCAAGAAGAATTCTGCACTGAAATCCATTTCTCAAAAGAGCAAACAGATTTTTATATATTTCATTTTGAAATCTGACATGGGGCTAGACATTTTGTCAATTTCCTAGCTGCCCCAAGTCATGTGACTTGTGCTCTGATAAACTTCAATCACTCTTTACTGCTCTACTGTAAGTTGGAGTGATATCACCCCATCCATTTCCCCCCCCCCCAGCAGCCTAACAGAAGAACAACGTGAAGGTAACCAGATAACAGCTCCCTAACACAAGATAACAGCTGCCTGGTAGATCTAAGAACAACACTCAATAGTAAAAACCCATGTCCCACTAAGACACATTCAGTTACATTGAGAAGGAAAAACAACAGCCTGCCAGAAAGCAGTTCCCTCCTAAAGTGCTGGCACAAGTCACATGACCAGGGGCAGCTGGGAAATTGACAAAATGTCTAGCCCCATGTCAGATTTCAAAACTGAATATAAAAAAATCTGTTTGCTCTTTTGAGAAATGGATTTCAGTGCAGAAGTCTACTGGAGCAGCACTATTAACTGATGCTGAAAATATGAAATATGAAAATCCAAGCAGCAACCTAATCAGCAACCCGCAATCTCGCAACTATGCCAACAACAGTTTTTTTTATTTTGCAACTAAATTATTTTACAATACAATTTCCAACCATCTGTAACTGAGTCGGCATTTTGCTGCCAGTTAGAACTGACCACATTGCAGCAAACGGCAAATTTACTGCAAGCACTGCTATGGTACCTAGCAATAATCAATTGGCAAATGGGAAGGTCTAGGCTAGGTCAATCACAAAGCTAGAAATTGTTGGCAAAATGCTGGCGCTCACCCCATGTACCATTGTCCATAATATATACACTATTAGATGTCTATGTAAAAGTGAAACATTTTTCTGCCTACAATTTTTTAATACAAATCCTGCCACAAAATGGTGTGATATCCATTTTATATAGTCACTTGATTCACATGACTCACATATGAGACCTAACTTTGGAAACAAACAAGAAGGACACTTGGCTTGATATATACAGTAATTCCGTAAAATTACTACACAGATGAATAAAACAATGTCTAGATCATTGCCAGTAATGGGAAATGCATGCTGCTTTGAGAATATATGGCCCACCCCTTCCTCAATGTGAGATGAGATAATAGCGGCATGGGATTCATTTTATTGTATATACTGGCAGTGGCCTGTGAAAACTGCTCAGCTTTAATCTTCATAGTGCTGCATGCTGGCTTATGTGCCAAAGCCTATTAACCTTTTGCCAATAGTGATCATATTTCTTAGACACCAATACAACAAGTGGGAACACATTTGTTTAATGTCTGCAGACCAGAATAAACATTATTTGGTGGCCAAAATAAACATAGTTGGGTGCTCAGTTCTGCAAACTGCAATCTGAGCTCAAATTCAGCCTGAAGAAATTTTATAGAGGGTTTGCATTTTTTTAAAGATCTCACAATTACAACCAACATCATTAAACAAAGTTATAAAACTTTTTTTTTCCAGCAATAAGAACCTCCATAACTAGACTGGATTTACAGTAGACCAATTTTCCAGGCCATTGGTCATGCTCTGAAAATGTATTTTATGCAGACTCTGTTTTACATTATAGTATTAAATAGTTCAGCCACATTTCCCATTGAGCGTATAAGAACTGGAACATTTGCAATATACAAACAGGCTCTTTGGACACTGGCAGAAAAGCATAAAAAGAGAA
The DNA here is from genome assembly GCA_024363595.1 of Xenopus borealis. Classification (NCBI taxonomy): domain Eukaryota; kingdom Metazoa; phylum Chordata; class Amphibia; order Anura; family Pipidae; genus Xenopus; species Xenopus borealis. The sequence continues at coordinate 122,869,966 of CM044441.1, read as the reverse complement.
CATGAAAAGAGTAAGTCCCATTGAAATGTAGGCCAAAACAAACTGACAGGCTATTATCAGACTGACGGAGGACTGTTCTGTGTCACAGTATAACTGCTGATTGGCCCTCCTCACACTCTGAATTCATTTTAATACATATGTCATCTGTGTGAAAATCCAGTTAAGGATGTTTACCAGAGTATGTATCCGGAAGAAGCCACTTTTTGCCAGTAACCACATACTTTCATGTTATTTTTAAGCATATTCCACCTTTCCTCTCTTTTCTCTGGATAACATTATTTTACAAACCACAGGACATCTTTAATTATAGGGAGTGGGAAATTCCAGACAATGTTTCCAGAAATACAAATCTGAAATTAATGAATATGGCAATTTTGCCAGTTCTTTTGCTTACAATCTGAATATTTCGTAGCAGTGTCAGACTGGGCTATGGTTTTTTTTTTTTTATATTCAGTGCACTTTAATAACAAATGTCAGTCCCTGGAAGTTTTTCCTCTGCTTGTTATGTGTATATAAGAGTCTACTAAAGGGACCATAAAAGGATGTTTTCAATAGCAATTCTTATATTTTATTCTTTGTGAATTCAAACAACAGGAAAGTTTTAGGATTGTTTTTGTGATGCAGTATTTAAAGGGCAAGGAAATGCAAAGAAATAAAATCCCATTTTTACTTTCTTTAAAGAAAAAGAAATGTATCTCCAATATAATTTAATTAAAAAATGTGTACCATTTTTATAAGAAACCTAACTGTATGCAGTGAAATTCTCCCTTCATTTAGTGCTGTGGATAGGAATTGTCAGATGGACCCTAACTTCTGACAGGGAAACAATCATACTTATAAACAGCAGGGGGAGCCCCTGCCTTACTTACCAGCCATGCAGAACTCAATCAGCTTTGTTTTTTGATCATTTATGATGATCCCTAAGAAGCCCAGACCACACTGAGCATGTGCATGTAGTCTAGTCTTGCAAAGATGTATAACAAAGTTACAAGATGACAGCCCCCTGTGGCCAACTTTGAAAGCATAAATCATTTGTTAGATTAGGCTTGTGGTGCAGTAAGTTCATGTTTATGTTTAGTATACAAAATATAGCATTTCTAGCCTTATTCTATTTTACACTTTCCTTGTCCTTTAAAACAATGTTAAATGAAAGTCTGTAATGTAAGTTTCTGAACAGAAAATCTTACACTGAGAGACCCATTTATTAAAGGTAGAATGTTGTATTAAAGCTTTTTGAAACTACAATTAAACTCTATTTCTCTAAAATCACAAATGCCAAAAAATGCAAATGCAAATAGCTGGCAAAAAAAATTGTAGATCTCAGTTTTATTGAGAGCTGATCAATGGACTATTTTTTTATCTACTTTGGAAGGAAACAAATGGAGTTGTGGGGAAGGGAATGTCCATGAAATGTAATGTATCTTACATAAGGTATAATGTGTAAATGGAAACAATGGAGATTCAAGCAGTGTACCATGGTTAGCTAAAAGGGTACAGATTCCAAAAGTGGCCCAGGAAGGAGCAATGTACATTAATGAATGGAGCTTAATGAAGTCGTTTGCACATGGATAGGACACTGGCTACAGGATCGGGTACAGAGGGTGGTTGTTAATGGTACATTCTCTGCTTGGAGTAAGGTTCTTAGTGGGGTCCCTCAGGGCTTGGTATTGGGTCTGCTTTTATTTAACTTGTTCATTAATGACTCAAGGGAGGGTATTGAAAGTAATGTGTCACTGTTGGCAGATGACACACAAATATCCAGTCCAATTAATTTCATCCAAGATGTGGCATCCTTGCAACAGGATCTTAACAAACTGGCAATCTGGGCAGCTAAGTGGCAAATGATATTTGATTGATATTGGATGTAAAAATATCCAAGTCACTTATATCCATACTCGGCCTGCACTAGGCAAACCCATTATGGAAAAGGACCTTGGAGTCCTTGTAGATAATAAACTTGGCTGTAGCAAGCAAAGCAATCAGCAGTATCAAGGGCAAATAATATGTTGAGCTGTATTAAAGGGGGCATAGATTCACAGCAGGAAGGGTCATTCTTCCACTGTATAAAGCACTGGAAGGCCATATCTAGAATATGACTTACAGTTTTGGTCTCCAGTGCTCAAAAAGGAGATTATTGCATTAGAGAGGGTCCAGAGAAGGGCAACTAAGCTGATGGAAGGTATGGAAAATCTTAGCTATGAGGAAAAACTATCCAAATTGGGGACATTCCCTCTGGAGAAGAGGCACTTAAGGGGTGATATGACAACTATGTATAAATATATAAGGGGATCCTATAATAGTCTCTCTAATGCTTTATTTTCCAGCTGACACAAGGTCACCAATTCCGATTTGAAGAAAAGTGGTTCCGCCTAAATATTCAAAGGGTTTTTTTTACAGTGAGAGCTGTGAAGATGTGGAATCAGTTGTACAGGTTGATACATTAGATAGCTTTAAAATAAAAAAGGTTTGGATGGCTTTTTAGCAGGTGAGGGAATACAGGATTATGGAAGATAGCTCATAGTACAAGTTGATCCAGTGACTATTCAGATTGCCATTAAATGATAAGAATGAATGTGTCCTGGCTGTTTCTAAGCTACGGTAAAGGTAAATACCAGAAATGTTTGCATGCAAGGTCTAAAAGAAAAATCAGACAAAAATGATTCTAAGACAGCAAGCCTGTGGGATAAAAGTGATGGGCTACGGAACATGATGGTAGAAACACATTGCAAATTACTTTGAAAAAGTTAGTTTAAGGTGGTGATGTGACAATAAGAAGAATACAGAAAATTTTTATTCCCTTCTGGAGTAACTTGAAATAGCATAGAAGGAGAAAATGTTGGTTTAGACAGGTAGGACAGAGTATCAATTTGCATAATAATAATAATAATGTACATGGGTAGAATGCATTTGCTGGAGGCAAATGGAATGATGAATATAATTCTGTCTAGTCATAACAGAAATGAAGAAAGTATTGAGCAGTGACAGTGTCAATTGAGGGTAGCTATAATTGAATACAGCAAAGATGTTCTGGAATTTAGATTTTAGACAAGAGAAGAAGAGATATAGCTAAAGAACCTGAATATATTGTATAGCACTGCAGGAAAAATTTGTATAATATAAAGTGTAGGAAGTCAGCTACAACTTTTCCTTCCCTAAAAATGTGTTGCAAGAATACATTTCAACCATTCTTCTGTTTTTAGTATATGTTGTATTGAAGTAAGACACTCTACTCCTCATAACTTCTGCTCCTCATAAATTCTTTAATTTTCATGACATACTGCAACATGGCATGACAAGCTTATTATCTACAGGCGTTTTTTTACCTACTGAAAGATCCTTGGTGAACAATCGTCTCCATCTGCTGATAAGTACTTTAGGCTAAAAGTTATTCCTCATAGTTCACTCTTGTTTATCAACACTCTTCACTGTTTCTTGTAAAAAATATTGAAGAAAAGCAATATCACACCTAAAAGAAAACCATATAATCTTAACTGTATTAATATGCAGGTAATATCTATATATTTTTAACCAAAATTTGAGACAAGCAAAGGGACCAAGCTCAAGTATTCATTTCGGGGTATAGTTTTCCTCTTTGGCAATGCATTGACTGCAAAATTGCATCTGAAGGGTCCCAAATCCAATTTTGTACAAAATTATTTTTTTAGCTTTAAATATTGCAGTTAATAAACAATATTTCGCACTATAAAGCAAAGAGAATTTGTATAGTGTTAAGCAGAACTAGAGGCAAATTCAGATTCCCAAACTTAAAAGGGAAAGGCACTGTGCAAAACTAAAGGCGACCAACACTTTAAAATAGCCAAATAGGTTGTAGAAAGACTATTGAAAAAGTTGCACATTATGGAAAATAACGGAAGCACCACAGTATTCTGTGAGATGCAATTGAGCTCCTTTTGGTGTAGCTGAAGTGGTTGTAAAAAACGAACACCCTCACCCTGGAGGTCTATGAGCAGGCTGGACAAAGGGCTGTAGGAGATGTTGCAAAACCTATGGACTTCAGTCCTTAGAGGGATATAAATGAGCTGGAGAGAGCGCAAAGTTGTACAACTAAACTGGTTAGAGGGATGGAAGACTTAAATTATGAGGGTAGACTGTCGAGGTTGGGGTTCTTTTCTCTGGAAAGTACATTGGAGGACATTATAGACAAATATCAGGGAACCTTTTAACCCATAAAGAGGATCACTGCACCAGAGGCCACCCCTTCAGACTAGAAGAAAAGAACTTTCATTTGAAGCAGCGTAGGTGGTTCTTCACAGTCAGGACAGTGAGGTTGTGGAAGGCACAAGTGCCGGGTGATGCTGTGATGGCTAATTATCTTAATGCCTTTAAGAGGGGCTTGGATGATTTCTTGGACAGACATAATATCAAAGTCTATTGTGATACTAAAGTCCAAAGTTAGTATAGATATGGGTATATATAATTTATGTGAAAGTATGGAGGCATGTGTGTATGGATGCTGGGTTTTCATTTGGAGGGGTTGAACTCAATGGACTTTGGTCTTTTCAAACCGATCTATTTAACTATGTAACTATATTTGCACTCGGTGTGTATACTTAAAAGTCAGAGCATAAACTATGGGAAAATGAAAGCAAATCAATGCAAGCACATGGTTTTGCTATGTTGCAAATTAATTATCATTGCATTTAATGCATGCTCAACTATTAAGAACATATTTGTTATTCCTTCAACAATAAAAAGCAGTGTGTGTTTGCTCAATATGTTATCAGAAGACAGTTTTAGGCTGGGAAGCCTATTTTGTGGGCTCAGCTCTCTTTGTGGCTTGACTGGCAATCATTCTGATGTCTATAAACAGCTACCATGTCTTCTGAACAGGCCATTCTCTCTCTGTGCCCAACATCTAAACACTTTGTGTTTCTTTTTCCCCTCTCAATAAAATTCCTTCTCATTCCAAGCTGGGTTGCTATGTCTTTTTAAACAGAGACAGAAAAGCAGCTCTCTGTGTCAGACAGATTTCAGCCTTCCATCCTCCTCCATTTGTACAATGCAGACAAAGGCAAACAAACCCAGCTGAAAGCCTAGCAACCCACACTTTAGGCAGTCAATGCATATGATCTGCAGGATGAAGGCCGGGACCTGTTCACACATGAATAAAGAAGATTAAGATTTTCTTTCAAAGACGTGAAGCCTTTTTGACAACCAGTGTCAACAGTTCTGTCTGTTCCTCAATGTGAAACAGTCATCTATCACAGGTTCCCACAGGGAGGTCTTGCTTATTAGCATGCTTTACATTACCATTGCTTGTCACCATTTCATGGAACAATAAAGGTGGAGGTTGCACTTGCTAACCACGAATAAAAGATAACTTACTGAGAATTCCAAGAGGAACTGATGCTTTTTAAGGAAATGGTTAAATACATTCAAAAGTGGTTATCTAAACATTGAGTGTAACAGGAAAGAATAGGATAATCCTTCCACCAGTATGAAAAATTGTTGAAGCATTAGCAATTTATCCTCTGGAAATATGTACCCTGTACTTCACCTCAATCGTATATAATGTTTATTACTTAGGGAAAGCCTTAATATATACAGGAGAATGTAAAAAAAATCAATTAAAAAAATATATATCTGTATATTGTTAAACAATTATTGAGCTGAGCTTTTTTAAAGAACTGCTTTAAACTATTTTTTTTTTTTTTGCAATAAACTTATATCCAAATATATACTTAAAGTAGTTTAGACTGTGCATATTATTTAACTTCCATGACATAATTGTTTAATATAAGCACAACAACATGATTTTGTTGAATTATTTGTGAACATTGTACAGGATTGTGCTAGTTTTACATGATTATCTGTTGAAGCATCCCTGCACCCTTACATTTTGATTGTGTTTATACTTTTATACTGCAGAAAACCTGAAAATTTCATTTTTTGGTTAATTCTTCTTAATGTGCATCAAGATTTGTAGTGGACATTTATTGTGGTATTGTGAATCATCAGTTTGATGAATAGACCTTGTAAGGGCAATGGAACATTGTGGCCAAACTAGAGCAGATTTGACCAAGGGACAGATCTTACCCTGTGTCTTTGCCCTAACCCAAACAACAAATACAGTCAAACCTCAAACCAACAACAAAGGACTTCACGCTTCTACTTAAATGTTCTGTGAACTGTCAGGCCGTTTGGTCAAATAGGCCAGTAGGTGGAGCTGGTGTCTTCATTTCAATTGCAGTATAAAAACTACTAATATCTAGAAAAAAATATGTAAGTGCTACTACATCGTTTAGAATTTTCAAAGATAACTGTAAGTATCATTTTAACTTCCAAACAAACCATGTCTCAGACATTGTATAATCTGACAAATTGAAATGTACAAAACTTTGAGAAGGATTAAGGTGGGGTGGATAAAGCTGCAGCTCCAGGGTTCTCACACAGACATATCAGTTTCTGCTCATGTCTGGGTGAAGGATTTTTAGTGTGTGCTTGTCTGTTTGTGTGGGATGGTAACATGGACCTGTTGGAGGAACTGAAGAAAATAAAAGGCTGAACAGGAAATAAAGCTTTTTGCTCTCTTTCTGCATTCCTATACTGCTGGAATTTGAATAATACAGCTTGATTCCAACTCTGAAATTGATTAATCTTGACATTTTACCTCTTTCCCCTTTGCCACTAGAACACAGCCAGCAAATGTTTCCAGCAGACCACCCTAAACAATGTTGCTTTGATTTGTTGTAAAGGTTTAAATATGGATTACTATATACACTGGGCCCACACAAGGCACATGCAGCTGATGATTTAAGCCAACTGCATGTTGGATGTTCCCCACAAGACTTTCCAGTTCAGCAAAACATATGGACAATGGAATTGATTGGCACTTCATTCTGGCGAGCAGGATGGTGGCATGTCAAGGATAAGAGAAGAGCAAAGTAGCCCATAACTTCCAGGTCTGACAATGACACCTACAGGTGTCAAGATGAGGCACTGACAGTTTTCTCTTTAGACAGACTCACTGCCATTTAAAATTGCCTATTTAGTGGTTGCCACATTGCATAAATTGCTGTCACATGGTCTAGTGTATGGTCAACATTATACATACTGTGCAAAGAAAATTTGCTTCAATATTCTTATTCAAAGCTGTCATTAAAGAGGTGTTCACCTTTAAGTTAACTTTTAGTATGTTGCAGAATGGCTAATTCTAAGCAACATTTTAATTGGCCTTCATTTAAATTATTTTTTTTTAATTATTAGCCTTCTTCCTCTGACTCTTTCCAGCTTTCAAATGGGGGACACTGACCCCATCTAAAAAAAATATATGTTCTGTACTGTATTACTGTATTGCTGTATTGCGATTGCTACTTTTTATTAACCATGTTTCTATTCAGGCTCTCTTTTATTTATATTCCAGTCTCCGAAAGGGGTGGTTCACCTTCAAGTTAACTTTTAGTATATCGCAGAAGGGACACTCTAAGAAACATTTCAATTGGTCTTCATTATTTATTTTTCATAGTTTTTTTATGATATGCAGTTTTCTTCTGTTTCTTTGCAGCTTTCAAATGGGGTCACTGACACCATCTAAAAACAAATGCTCTGTAAGGCTACAAATGTATTGTTATTGCCACTTTTTATTACTTATCATTCTATTCAGTCCATCTCCTATTCATATTCCAGTCTCTTATTCAAATCAATGCAGGGTTGCTAGGTTAATTTGTACCCTAGAAACCAAATTGCTGACACTGCACTGCTGAGAGCTGCTGAATAAAAAGCTAAATAACTATAAAACTACAAACAATAAAACATGAAAACCAATTGCAAATTGTCTCAGAATATCACTCTCTGCATTATACTAAAAGTTAACTCAAAGGTGAATAACCCCTTTAAGGGTCCGGTGTATGGAGCCCTCCGATAGGCTTCCCCAATCGATATCTGGACGAAAGTCAGCCAGCTGTCAATCGGACAGGATTAAAAATCCTGTCACGCGATCTGACTGCCTATTGCTGATCGTTATGATCCGATCGTTAGGCCCTAGGGCCCACGATCGAATCAGCCTGATGTTGCCCACCTCAAGTTCGGCATATCAGGTAGTTACATAGTTAAATTGGGTTGAAAAAGACAGAGTCCATCAAGTTCAACCCCTCCAAATTAAAATTAAGAGATCAGCTCATTTGTGACATTGCTAAACGAGCCGATCTCCCCGGGTATGGCCACTGTTATTCAAATCAATGCATGGTTGCTAAAGTAATTTGGACCCTAGCAAACCGCTGAATAAAAAGCTAAATAACCACAAATAATAGAAAATGAAAACCAATTGCAAATTGCCTTAGAATATCACTCTCTATGTCATACTAAAAATTTATTTAAAGGTGACTAGCCCTTTAACTGGCCTTCCTCCAGAATCTTCAATGTGTATTTTTTATGTGCCCTCCTCATGAATTAAAATGAAAATTCCAGTATACACATTGATAGTCAAAGGTTGATACCACATAGTTATCTTACTGTCTCCTTTATTGGAGTTCCACTCGTTCAAAGAGATCTGTAGATCAGCAACTGTTGCTCATCACTTAAAGGAAAACTATACCCCGAAAATGAATTTTTGAGCAACAGATTATTTATATCAAAT
>CM044441.1:122794868-122857843 GCA_024363595.1 Xenopus borealis | reverse complement strand
TTTTCATTAAAGAAAGTAAAAATGGGATTTTATTACTTTGCCTTTCCTTGCCCTTTAAGCACATGGCGCAGTGTTTAGAAGGGAGAAGGGGGCCCCTGGGGACTGCAAGGGGGGGGCCTTTGTTTTACAGTCCCAGTGAGCCCCCAAGGCTCCAGTTTGAACCCGATGCTGTCCAAATTCTGTGGTATAGAGGGCTGGAATTTTTCTGGCCCGCATGTCAGAGACCTGATAATGGAATCCAGTGTTGATCACTCCCTGTTTTTAAACCACACCCACTTTAAACCATGCCCACTTTATAACACGACATGTCCACATTAATGGTGGTAGCTCACCAAAAAAAACAAAGAGTTTTTGATCATTGCAGAGATATCATTTATCACTCGTATGTGAAAAAGGTTAAGTCATTTTAAGACATGACTGTAAACCCATCTGCCTCATCCTCCCTTGTGGATAACACAGCAACCCCCAGCACGTAATGAAACACCTAAGGGTCCCCGAACAATAATTTTTAAATGCTAACAAATCCCAGAACCAGGCTTATGTTTACCAGGCAGAGCAGGGCACACAGGCAGAACACAGGCAGGCAGAGTATGGCACACACAGACAGAGCAAGACAGGCAGAGTATGGCACACACAGAGAGCATGGGGCAGTTAGTTTTGATCAGTCTTCTGTTAGTTTGTGTGGCGCCTGATTTTTTAACTCACTGTAATTACTCCCTGTACTTCTATTTGTCTGCTCATTTTGACCTTTGAGTAATATTGACTTAGTCTGTTAACTCTCAATGACCTGTAATGGTCTTTAAATGTCAACCAAAATCTGCTCTTGTCCGTTGCCTACACCAACCTCTAGTCTATTTATTTTTTACTTTGTCTTCTTCTAAATGCAATTTTGACTAAATGACTAATTACTAAATCCCCTTTATTCTCCATCTGCTACACTCTGTCAATTAATCTATGTGTTTTGTCTCTAATGGAAGATTCACCTGACCCCTGATTTAAAGTCCTAGAGGTCAAAGCTCAACGTAGGGCTCAATCTGTTGGGGAAAAGGGGGATACTAAAAATGAAACACATTTTGAACATGATTATGTTGATGATGATTGGCACAATTTCCAGCTCATGAAACTTAACAAGGTCACAACTACTTGAGTGGTACAATATTGAAAGTGGTATAGAGAGCCCGGATCATGGCCACAAAATTTGCAGTGGTCTTTTCATAAAAAGACAAACAATTGATCATGCATTCCAGTAAATAAAATTATCTGAATATTCTCTAAAATCTAGCAGTAGCCCTCCAACCTTTCCAAGTCAGATAAATTAGCTCCCTAGCTCTATATACTACCAAACCTTAATAATAAATAATTTGGCTACTCTAAAACTATCTACCATTTGCTGCAATAGCATCAGCGACAAGATGTCGCCTTTACACTGGCAAACTCTCAGTTACCGACCATACACAGATTTAAAAATTACTGGAGTCTTCTACCCAATTGTCTGAAAACACTTGTACCCACCATGAAGAGGGAGTGAACGAGACTCCTCCCAAATGCTGCACTCCATGATCCTTTTATATAGAACAACAAGGACATTCCTAGAAAGAATGAACATCAAATAACAATACAGTATATTTGTCAGGTATATTCCTATACCCTCTGCTAACAAGGGACCCTAAATACAGGGGACACGTCTTATAAATGTATATTTCACTTCATCATAATTGCATCATACATCATATATATCATCATATATTGCATCATATATGCAAGAAGGGAACAAGTATTATGAAAAAAAGGCTTTGTACTTTTTTAGATATTGAGATACTGAGAACATATGTTTGATCAGTTTGAAACTGTAGGTGGTTTGCCATAGAGTATCATAGAGATTAGTACTAATTTGTAGATGGGCTAAAATGTACAATGGCATTATCCTTTATACATTTATGAAATTAGATATAGGGATTTGCTCAGCTTGGAAATAATACAATACCTATATCAAGTTCAATATAGATAAATGTAAGGTCACCCACCTAGGCAATTAGCAAATTGTGAATAGTTTAAAGGGATAAACTGAATCAAAAGAGTATCTAGAAATAATAGCAGATACTAAACTTAGTAATGACATACAGCTGCTTCTAGTGCTTGTAAACTCTTATCATGCATAAAAATGGATTGGAGACAAGGAAAACAAACACACATCAGTCTATAAATATTTCACTGGTTAGATCACACACTGAAAACACGTTTCTGTTATGTGTATGTAGGGACCCATAAGAACCATGGCCCTTATGGCTTCTTCCCTTGCCCTTTTACTAGCTGCCTTCTATTGGACTAGAGTCCAGGTAGCTATAATGTAGCATTAATGTGACAGGTTGTGACCCACCCCCTGCAGTGCTGTATTAAAAGTACTTGCAGGGAGGGGCACGTCCTCTCTGGCCTGCAGCAGCTACCATCTCACAAGATCCATTGAGCCTGGAGTTAAGGCCCCAGAAGTTTTGTTTTAAAGGTACTGTACAAGTATCAAGTCGGGGAACAGGGCCCCGTGAATGAGGACTAGTAAGAGATAGGCTAGTCCTGTTATAGCACTCTCTAGGAGAGGTGAGAAAGAGAGGGAAGTGAGAAAGGGCAGCTCAAGCCCCATCAAGGAGGATAGTAGGGAGTAGCTCTCCCCCAGGCTCTACCTTGCCTGAAGTGAAGGGACCTCAGACATAGGGACTGCAGGAAAAGTATTTAACCCTGAGTCACCTGAACCTGCTGGTGGGATCCGGACCACATGGGCATTGATAACCTGGCTGGTGCAACTAAAACTCCCATCCTGGTATCCTACCTGAGGGCACAATCTATGCTGTACCTGTGCTAAGTATCTGCTATAATACCACTGTCTGTGAGTATATAATACCCTGTGCTGCTACTGTAAATAAACTGTTCATATTGTTTGCACAAAGAACCCCTGGCGTCCAACAACCTTTATTACACACCATATGCAGTATCGAGTTGTAGTTCTACTACCTCACACGTGATTTTCCACTTAGCGAAAGCCCTACCTGAGAGTGAAAGAGTCGCGTGTAACCAATGCTCTACCTATGCTAGTTGGTTTGGTCAATATTGGCCAAGAAAGGGTTACATGTATATATATATATATATATAGACAAATGCAAGAGGTCTGTATGCACAGAATGTCTCAATGTCTTAAATATATTGATAATGGGTTGAGTGCAGAGGACCTCTTGTATTTGTCTATATGTATTTTGTGGTCACAGCCTCATTGCACCCCCGCCTAATGGTTTTAAAAATTAGTGGTGAGCACAACTTTTTCTTGTTTGTTGTGTATATATATATATATATATATATGAGAAATTAAGGAACATAAAAACATCAGCACGCTTAATGAAGTGAATTTATGATTGAAGCGACACTATTTATAATTGACTACATTAGAAAAGAAGAACCTTATGCTGGTTCCACATCAGCACAAATGACAGATGGACACAGGTGAACTAAAACATGGAAGTGAGGGGGAGCAGCTATTGTTATACTGATAACTTGACAAAGAAGCTTTTCAGCAATCAACTATAGCACAACACAACACAACAGAGAATGCTTGGCCCAAATGAATAATTTAAGGAACAACACACACAGCACATCTGTGCTAACTGGAGGAATGATGACAATGTTAATAAATGTAAGAGAGGTGTAAATGTCAAGTACTGTACATGGTGGGGAAAGCTGTATCAGTAGACCAATGATGTGATGTAGTGCTGCAATAATCAACATTTGGCTCTGCAAAGTGTGTCCAGCTGATCATGTGCATGTAAAGACCTGAAACAACTTTATTCCAGGTCTGATTTGTTAGTCGGTGATGAACCACTTACAGCAAAGTTCAGAAAGTAGTAATCAGTCAGGAAACCCAATTGTTCTCTTTCTGTACATGTGCCCTGTATGTGTGAAATGACTCTAGAAACAAATATGCAGGGGAAGCCATGGAAAGTAAATAGCACCAGATGGTGCAAACAAAATAGACAATGTATACCAATACCAATATATACTTAACTATGACTATTTCCTTTCTTTGGTGCTTAAATCACAATCTTATGAGTAATGTGAAGTAATACCAGTAGCACCAGTAAAAGTGAATGCATATTTTATTTAGCCCATTTGCATACAAAGAGCTCAGTGGAGCCCAAAACGTATGCAGATATGCTAAATAAAAAATGGATTCACTTTTTAACTTCATCAGAGTTCTACTGGTTTTACTTCACATGGAATGCAAGACCTGAAGGGCAGACAAAGGTCATCCAGTTTAAGCACCTGACACCCTCTTCGATCTATAACTAGGGGTTTGAGCATTTCACAACAGAAAAAAGTGATGGGAGAATCTGGGGCGTTTCAATTCACGGAAATTTCATGAATTCCTAGTTGAAATTCGCAAAATGGCGAAAAGTTCGTGAAACGCCGCCACGCCTCTTCTTAGATGCAGGTGTCCATTTTTGGATGCCAGCACCCATTGCCGGCGTCAGGAAAAACGGACACCAGAGTACAAAACGAGACACCGGCGAATTTTCGCCAAAAATTTTTCTGGCATTTCGGGAATTTATTCACCTGTGGCGAATCATGGGAATTTTGCCCCAGGCAAATATATTCGCCCAACACTACTTATAAGTAATGTGTGGCCTGAAATATTGTTTTCTATCACATATTAAAGGACAAGGAAAGTCTAAAATAGAATAAGGCTAGAAATTAACTTGAACTTATTGCACCACAAGCCTAATCAAACAAATGATTTATGCTTTCAAAGTTGGCCACAGGGGGCTGTCATCTTGTAACTTTACTAAACATCTTTGCAAGACCAAGACTGTGCACATGCTCAGTCAAATAATATCTGCCTGAAGCTGATACAGCAAGACTGATTAATAATCAGAATATAAAGACTGCACTGGATCCTGTGTTGTCATGTAATCTCGTGGCATTTTTAGCTTTTGTATTGTTTAATACAAACTTTCTCCAACTCTCCAGAGCAAAATATCCTTCAAATAGAATCCCAGGTTATCTGTTTAAATATGGCTCCATGATCTTTGTCCCTGCAGCTGGAGCTGGAAACACTAAAGGGGATGTAAAGGCAAAAATAAAATCCAATACAAATCTTTACACAGCTCAACAGCGAAATAAAGCTGCTGGAGTTCTGCATGGTTGGGAAGTAAGGCGGGGGCTCCCCCTGCTGTTCATAAGTATGATTGTTTCCCTGCACAGCAGTTAGGGACCGTCTGACAATTCCTATCCACAGAAGTAAATGAAGGGAGAGTTTCACTGCATTCAGTCAGGTTTCTTATAAAATGTTTTTCATTTTTTAATTAAAGTATATTAAAGATAGGTTTCTTTTTCATTAAAGAAAGTAAAAATAGGATTTTATTTTTTTGCCTTTACATGCTCTTTAAACTCAGTAGCTGGCTTGTTGGAGGGTTTGGTTTGCTGGGTTGCCCCAAAGCTTGAGCTTACAGTAGTTTGTTTTTTGTATACTTTAGCCAGCAATAAAGACCAAGTTCACTGGTTACCTTTCTGTTGTGCGCATTAAAGCTATCAGTCAGATTGTTAAGGCTAGTTCTACAATGCAACACTTACTTTCACCATTGCAGCTGTGGTGAAAGTATCTCTCATCAGAACCATCTGTATGCAAATTCCCTCTCTGCATATGTGCTTTCAAAAACATGAGCTGGAACTGCCACATTGATTGGCTCATCTGATATAGTTTCTTAAATTCACATTACACAGGTATGGAATCCATTATCCAGAAAGCTCAGAATTACAGAAAGGCTGTCGCTAATTGTAGTCATTGTAGTCAAATATTTTTCTAGTAGACTTAAGGTATGAAGATCCAAATTCCAGAGAGATCCAAAATCTGGAAAATGCCAGGCCCCTAACATTATGGATAACAGGTCACCTACCTGTATACATATTTGCAGGTTGTTACATCGCCTACTGAGATCTTGATTTTTAAGGAGCCCCAGATTTCTTATTCGTGACTTTGGTGCATTGACATAAATAAGGACGACTTATGCAAAAGATACATTTTTTATAATGTTTATACAGGAAACACTAATAATCAGTTTACTGTTTGTTTAAGAAGAGGGAACAAAAAAAGAGAACAGGGAGGGTGTCAGCAAAAGCCTAATGAAAGGATTACAATGTGCGTGATGGCTACCCGTAAACAAAACAGTAAGGACCACTAAAATAATGGCAACCATGGAAAACAGCTGAAAGACATGAACTGTCTCATGTTTTGGAAGCTTTCCAGGCACACTACCACGCAGCAATTTGGAAGCTCAGTAAAAGCTTAACTTATGTATGATCCAAGGAAATAGTTACATTCCATGGACATCAAGCAGATCCTCTTTAGCTTGATTTCACACTTTGGAGAAGCCTTTGCTTTCAGCCGTATTATACGGTGAATTATGTGGAGAGAGACGTTGCTAAGACATTTCCAGGTCTCCAAGCAGTTTTCATGACTTGAGAAAAAACATATCACAATAAAAAAAACATATCACAATGTAATCCTCAGGATATGATTCGGTTCTAAACCGAGGTGATGCAGGGCCAGAAATAACAAGCATGACTTGCAGCACACCTCATGTCTCACTTCTGACCATTTAAAAATAAAACTAAAGCAATATGTTGCTCTTCTAATTTAATTTAATTTTACCAGTGTTGGTATTTGAAGGAGAGTTGCCAATGCCTAGGGTGGTAAATGAGTCCTGCCTCTATTGAAAAAAAAAATGTTCATGTTTAGTGTAAAATTATACTTTCCAGAGAATGCTGGGGTTGCCTTGAAAGGAATCCGTGTTTCATAAAAAAATGTTGAAAAAAATTAAAAAAGGTAGTTAACAGAATGAACAGCACTTAAAGGGATGGTTCACCTTCAAGTTAACTTTTAGTATATTGTAGAAGGGCCAATTCTAATTAAATTTTCAATTGGTCTTCATTATGTATTTTTCATAGTTTTTTAATGATTTGCAATTTTCTTCTGTTTCTTTGAAGCTTTCAAACGGGGGTCACTGACACCATCTAAAAACAAACGCTCTGTAAGGCTACAAATGTATTGTTATTGCCACTTTTTATTACTCATCTTTCTATTCAGTCCCTCTCCTATTCATATCACTCTCTACATTATACTAAAAGTTAACGCAAAGGTGAACAGCCCCTTTAAAGTCAATAGTGGAAGTTTTATGGATCCTATAGGAGCAGCTTTAGAGTACAGCAACAACAACAAAATTAGATATTAACAGCTCTAAAATACAGGAGGAGTAATATGGCAATGCAGATCAAAATAGATGTGGCAGGTCAAAACAGGCACTAACATTTGTTCTGAAGCTCAATGTGGTTAAAGCATGCATAGAGCACAGTGGTGTTTGTACTGAACTTTATGGTAGCTCATCCTCATTACTGAATGAGTAATTCAACAGTATTTACAGGGACTGGTGGGAATAATATATTATTCACACCATATAATCTCTGTGGCATATGTTGACCTCCACTATCTGTCTTTAATGCCCTCTAATGTACTTGTAAAGAGTAATCATGTCCCATCACAAGGACATTAGAAAAACAAACCCAACCTTCACACTCTACCCTCATATTTTATTTTTTCCATCCATTTTACCAGTTTAGTTGCACATTTTTGCACTCTTGCTCTTTTATATCATTCTGGAGGACTGGAGCCCAAAACGGCACTGCGTCCTCCAGGTGGGGCCATATGAGGGATACAGTCATTTTGCTAATAAAATATTTTTTTGAGAACCTGTTTACAGGCCCACTATTTGAGCTGCCTTTCCACCAAAGTTGTACATATTTTACTGAATCTAATAATTATTAGGGTTCCTGTCTCTGTGCTGGTATCAATCATGATAAATTCATGATAATAAAAAGGGGAAGGTTTATAAAGCCATGTTGGCCTTCGGTAGCTGGATCACTATTTAAAAAAAAATCCTTCACTGTTTGGAATGTAATTTACATTGTTAATTGGAAATGATAATAGAGAATAAAAAAATCACAGCTCATGCTACAGTGAAGTTCTATACTTTTTAGGTTTTCCTACTAGCAGGGTTGAGCATGGATTATACCTGACTCTTTATCAAGAGTGCCAGTCGCTAAAATAAACTTTGCCAGGTATAGGTACAGAAGCATCTTATTATATATGTCATATCCATGCTACTAACCCACACGTCTTTCCTTTTGGTGTTATTACACATTAAAATTGTACTGGGGAAAAAAAGAATTGTAACTGACCCTATTTTTACTGACATAAATGCATCTATTTGCTAATTAATACTAACTGGAAATACTAGTTTTTATAAGAAAGTTTTCCAATATGGCTTAAAGGGGAACTAGTGCAAAAAAAAAATCATAAGCTTTCTCACTCTGAAATAAGACACTTTCTAAATATAATCAATTATGTACCCTTTCTGAAATAATCAAGTTTATCTTCACTATCCCTCTCTCAGCATGTTTGATTGAAGAGTTGGGAGTCAGATTTTCATATGGGAGTTAGATTCAATATATATTTCAGGGGCTCAATTAACCAATTCCAGCACAAACAAAATCTAACAAAATAACATACTTTGGCACATATCTTGCATGTAGAGAGACAGGAGTTTTGGTGATATTGAAAGAGTGAGGTTTTGATACATCTTCCAGACAAAAGAAGCCCACCCCTAAAAGATATATTCGATAAGTCATTAAAATCTGACTCCCAACATCTGCACGAAGAGAGACAGGAGTTCTGGTGATATTGAAAGATTGAGGTTTGATACATCTTCTAGGCAAAAGAAGCCCACTTTTAAAATATATATTCGATAAGTCATTCAAAATCTGACTCCCACCTTCTGCATGAAGAGAGAATGAAGAGAAACAGATTCTGAGAGAGGGATAGTGAAGAATAACTTGATTATTTCACAATTATTAATTCATTATATTTAGAAAATGTCTTTTCAGTATGATGAAGCTTATATTAACATTTCATTGCAATAATTCATTGAGTTAAAATTGATAAGTATTTGTATTGATGAGTATTTTTTTGTAACCTTTGACACAGAGATAATTGGGACTTTTATAATGTTAACACCACCTCCTCTTCCTGAACCAGGCCACATGCCTAATACCAAATTATAAAGTGAAATGAATGACTGCAGTATATTTCATACAGATGGCTTTGTGTAGTCACTACTACTGTGTTAAAATACTAACATTTATCATCATTAGGATCGAGAGAATTTATGAAGAAGTGCTTTCGTCATGTTGCATTATTGCAGCTTTCATTTGGGCGCTCTTATAAGCCTGGCGCACATTTGTATCCTTTTTATTCCATTCTACTTTCTCAAAACTTGTGTCAGCACTTTAAGTAGAAGGTATGTAGGCTTCCTGATCATAAATTTATTGTTGAAATGCCTACATTCAGCATGAAAAAGTCAATATAAAGGGGTACATTCAAAGACGGGTCATAAAGCGACAGCTGTGGTAACAAACCTCTCGCCCAAAAACACACTTCAAATGTAAATCCATTGAATAAATAAAGTATTCCCTGGGTGTGACTGTCCACATTAAAGCAAAGAACACCATGTTTTGCAGGGAGCAGCAGAAATTTGAAGTGAAAGCAGCTGCTGGCCCTGTGAGGCCCTGGACTTGGCTTTTATAGGGGACTTAACCCACAGTGATTTACAGTGTTCTCTAACAATATTTAGTGGCATTTTGATGGGATCCCCCACAGTGTCGCTATTTTTAAAATATAAAGTGAAAGATCAATGAAGAGAGGGATTACCACCTGCTACTTTATACCTGTACACTTACCTTCTGCAGACTCACCAGACCAGACTCATCTCAAACAAAGGGACCTGCTATGATGCCTTACATCTTTTGACAGATATTATGCTTGATGTAGACTTGCCTTGAGGTTTAATATCTGACTTATTATCTTGGCAAATTTATGGAGACCTCCTAGGAATAAATAAGAGACTCTTCCTCTTCTATACGATGCAATGAGTCTATGTTCCCTTTAGTTATCCAGTACTGCAAAATCACACACCGAAGGCCCAATTGACGAGGGGTATGACAAACTTTAAGAACTAGTAACACAAAAATCATGTTGTGCTTCATAGGCATTCAAAAATCTTTTTACTGGGGCTTATAGTCATATATATATATATATATATATATATATATATATATATATATATATATATATATATATATATATATATATATATATATATATATATATATATATATATATATATATATACAAGTCCAGAGAAAGCACTCACGGCAGATCCATTGATAGTGTAGCAAAGTAGTTTATTCACACATGGTGTATCAACGCGTTTCGGCCCGCATGGAGCCGTCGTCAGGATATATATATGTATAATGTCTGTTTGATTTTATTGTTTATGTACAAAAAGTCTCTAGTTAGAGGTGAAGACCAGTCACAAAGAGTTTGTCCACAGAGCAAACCTGTCCAACTAGCTTGCACCCTAATTTAAAGGGTAAGGAAAGTGTAAAATAGAATAAGGCTAGAAATGCTGTATTTTGTATACTAAACATAAACATGAACTTACTGCACCACAAGCCTAATCAAACAAATGATTTATGCTTTCAAAGTTGGCCACAAGGGGCTGTCATCTTGTAACTTTGTTATACATCTTTACAAGACTAGACTACATACACATGCTCAGTGTGGTCTGGGCTTCTTAGGGATTGTCATAAATTATCAAAAAACAAAGCTGCTTGAGTTCTGCATGGCAGTCAGGTTTCTTATAAAAAAAACGGTACACATTTTTTAATTTAAGTATATTGGATATAATTTATTTTCATTAAAGAAAGTAAAAATGGGATTTTATTTATTTGCCTTTCCTTGCCCTTTAAGTGCTTCCACTTTCTTTGTGTGATAGTCTCCTGCCGGGCTCAGACATTGCAAGCAACAAGAAACAACTGTCTCTCATCTCCCAGCATTTATCCTATGCACCATTTTTTAAGGTTTCTGGGATGCAGATTTGGAACACATTTTTTTACTTTTGGGGCATCTATGGTTATTATTACTTATAAACGTGGCATAAAAATATTTCTAGCCACAAACTGGGATAAGTACTATCATGCATAATGTTGGAACTAGTCCTGAGCATTTTAAGCTAGGTTGTGGATAAATGTTCCTGGTGTTGTGGGAGCCAGGTAGCAGATTCTGGCAGCTCATTGTTGTATTATAGTATCTTCCCTCATGTATATTCACCAATATATTGGCAATCTGATTTATCTGCTGAATCTAATCTATGTACTGCATGTTCCCATATGTTTGAAACTGGAATGCCACAATGAAAGAACAAGCCAACTGATCCTTTGGTAGCCAGCAATACTCTTAAGGGACCAATGCTGATTGCTCCACACTTAGTAATGCATAGCAACACATTGTAGGGTGCTAAGTGGTTGCTATCATTTTCTAGACCTAGTGATAACTTTTCAATTTTTACTATTGTATTACATATATATTCAAACTCACGGTTGTATTTTAGGGAAAGACATTTCCATTCATCTCACAAAAAAATGATCATCCAGGAATGCTTACCCAGCAGCTATCTAGCTGTTGTTAAAATACAAGCCCCATAAAACAGATGAAGGCTTGTAGTCTGATTAACTGATCTTCTGAATTTAAGACTTTCGTCCTAGAAATCAGCTGACACCCTTGCATTTGGTTTTGTTCTTAATGTTTGTCTTTATGTTTCTTTCTTTTCTTACCTGAAAGCATTCAAAGCTTGACTGGCAATATTGTACAGACATATACATACTGCGCTGTAGTCTATAGTATTTCAACATATTAATGACTAATGAGAGGGTGGTCAAAATAAAAACACTAATTACATTCAACTATTTTCCTTTTAAAACTTAAATGTTGTTAAATATTTACACATTCATATAGCCTGTTATGTAAAGTCTTGTTATTAAACGTTTACCTTTGGCATGAAAAGAAGCAGTAGTAACTATGAAGGTAATTTACAAAAGCCCTGGACGCAAGTGCTAGACCATTATGGGGTACTAAATTGCACCATGCACTAAGCACTTATTTCCAGGTTCTTGCTTTGCTCTGCAAAACTGGAGGGAAATGCAGGGCATAGCACTAGTGGGCACAAGGCAGCCCTGTACATACTACAGTACATGCCATATGGCATCTAGTAAGGACATAGCTCCTTAGCACCCTGTACCTGCCAATGGTTCCTAATGGCACACAAGTTAGGGGGCAGGATGGGGGATGCCTAGGTTTCGCTGGACGAATCAGCTTCTTCAACTGCAACATATACTACACTATATAGGTTCCTGCTTTTTCTGTTGCCATAGGCACTGATCTATCCCAATTGTGGAGATTTTACACAGCTGGGAGACTATGAGAAGATCAGATGGAGAATAATTTTTTCTGAAGAATTAAAGTTTTTTTGTGGTTAATTGTGTACTAAAATATGCTGGATATGGCAGTTTGCACCCTGCACTTTGTAAATTACCTAAAAAATATCCTTTGAGTATCACCTCCAACATGGCATACTGTATTAGTAGCCAATCTTTGCTAAAGCCTTTACCAATATGTCAAATGTAACTTTAATATGTAATATTAAAGAAGGAATGGCAGGATCTTTGAATAATTTTTAAAGCACAAGCACATCCAACATGCAGGTAATAAAGCAGCAAAAGAAAGAGGATTGTGGCTCTGGTACATGCTGGTTCTCAAACAATTGTTATCCTGCACTAAGAAGTATATGGTAAAAGCATAGCAAGGCTATTTTCAGTCATTTCTCTTATCCCTGTGGGAATAATCCAGCAGTTAACACCCTGAAATAATAATCACCTAATATACAAAGAAAACATTAATACATATATACAATTGACAAGTGCAAAAAGCACCATTGGGTTTTGGGTTTCAATGTTTATTGAAATTGTACATGAATTAGGGCCTCATGCAAACACAGGGTCTTCTTCCTCTGTACGTTGGCTCCTGAGGCTGGCGAATGGTTTGTGCCAGATAAAAAAAAAAATCTATTATAAAATGACTAAAGGTCCCCATATACGCAAAGATCCAATCGTATGAATCAAGGATTCGTATGATTTTCGGACCTGTGTTCATCTCCCGACCTGCCACTAACCTTCAGATGAAATAAAATAGTAAAAGCACAGATCAGCCGATGTTCTGCCCCTACAGAAATCGTATGAAAGTTGTGTCCGACAAAACCTAGTGACAGTCTCCCACTTAAAATCGTTCGATCGGCAATACACTCAGAGATATTATCGGCAGCCGACAGAAATTTGCTAACCTGTCCGATCGACCAAACGACCGACGAAAAAAAAATGTTGCGTCTCTCCACACATGGTCCGAAAATCGTACGAATAGAGGATTGTTGAGTCTATGGCCAGCTTTAAGGCAGGACATCAGAACAGGACCCCATTGCTCAACACTGCCTAAATGAATAAGTATGTCGAATGTATTTGTGGAGGCAAATGCAGATCTCTGTGCTCTGAAAGAGAGTGTAGACTTTCAGGGGTGAAGGATGTGGATGGTTTTGCACCCACATGATTTTCTTTTTCTCTGTGATAAATGAAACAGTACCTTGTAGTTGATCCCAAGTAAGAAATAACTAATGCTAATTGAAGGAAAACCCTGTCTGTTAGGCTTATTTAAAGTTTACACGATTTTCTAGTAGACATGGCATGACGATCCAAATTATTCAAAGATCTGGAAAGCCCAGGTCCCCAGCAGTCTGGATAACAGGTCCCATACCTGTATTATATTTAAAAAGAGGCAGAAAGATCCTCTTGATGGAATTTGACAAGCTGTATCATGGATTAGGAATGTTAATCAACACAGTCTAGAATATTAAACGTAATGTCACAACAGAAAAGTACTTATTTTTAAATTATAAATACACTTTTGGATTGCTTCTTCTGAACACTGCAAATATAACGAGGTGTTGCCAGCTACAAACACATTTCCATACAGTAAATTAACTAGCACCTTGTGAATTAAGGAAAAATACACAATATAATGTGGTTTCCAAAATAATTTGCCAAGCCATTTCCTGTGCAAAGCTAAACGCCCTAAATTTGAAGGCGAATGTTTTCTACAAATGCAGTTACCAACTCCATGTCGGTGCCAATAAATCTTTGCCAGATATGTAAATTCCAAAGGAGCCAAAAAGTATTTTAAAAAATAGTCTCCTCCCTTAGCAGAGACTGAAGTATGCAGCTCTGAACTTTTGCTAAGCTCTAATAAAGCGGTGTTACAAGAAAAAGTTTATTGTTCGTGCGCCAGCACACAAGCAATTAAATCTATTTCAGAAGTATGCTTTGATTATAATTAATATATCATCACAGGCTCAATGAAAAGTTAAAGCAAGTCAGCATGGGCTTAGTTTACTTTATTATCATGCAAAATTAGAAAAGGGGGAAAAAATACGCTTTAGGAAACTTACTATGAATACGTTATTGTGGCTGGTTATGTCCTTGCAGGCGACCTTTCATAAGGGTAAGATGGTGAAAATGAAGCTTGGCTTAAAAGGATCTTTAATTATAAATATTTCAATAAAAATTATGCTTTCCACTTGTTTACCTGCTATTCACACAGGCACATGCATCCACTTCAGTGTACAAACACCTAGCAGTAAATACCCTAAAGGATCAGTGATCAGAGATCCCATTATTAAAGAAAATTTAATTTTCAATAGAATGAAAGAAATTAATAGCTAAAACCTGACAAACTGCTATAGCTGGCAATAAAAAAGTCAAGCCATTTTCAAAATCAAGTTACACAAGTGGAAGAATTAGATTTTTCAAGGCTATAGGGTTTTTTTTGTCCACATACAAATGCGATTGGCTTTTCAAGATCAACATTTTTTTTACAGTGGCTTAAGAAATTTGGTACAAGTATGGGACCTGTTATCCAGAAAGCATGGGACTTCTGTAATTTCAATCTTCATACCTCAAAGGTCATGTAAAGGCAAACAAAATAAAATACAATTTTTACATTCTTTAATGAAAAAGAAATCTATCTCCAAAATACATTAATTAAAAAATGTGTACCGCTTTTTAAAGAAACCTGTATTCAGTGAAATTCTCCCTTTATTTAGTGCTGTGGATAGGAATTGTCAGATGGTCCCTAACTGCTGTGCAGTGAAACAATCATACTTATGAACAGCAGGGGGAGCCCCCACCTTACTGCCCAGCCTTTCAGAACTCCAGCAGCTTTGTTTCCCTGTAGAGCAGTGTAGAGATTTGTATTGGATTTTATTTTTTCCTTCACATCCGCTTTAATGTTTCCAACTCCAGCTGCAGGGACAAAGATCAGATACACTGTGATTCTATTTGGAGGATTATTTTGCTGCAGCCACTGGTTCTGCAGAGATGGAGAAAGTTTGTATTAAACAACACAAAAACTATAAAATCCACATTAGATTACATGACAACACAGGACCCAGTGCAGTCTCTATATTCTGATTATTAATCAGTCTTGCTGTATCAGCTTCTGGCAGATATTATTTGACTTGTGCTGTTTTGATCATTTAGGACGATCCCTAATGTAATAACTTACCCTGGTGGTCTAGTGGGGGATGCCCGCTGCCAGAGCTTGCCATATTACTGCAACATGTTTGGGTTTTACTTGCACATTATTTATGTAGTGTTACCATTAGGCTATAGCATTGCTTCGGTTATAAAAAATACATATATTATTAATAAAATCATTTTTAGAAATTAAATAAAATGTGTTCGTTGCCATTTAAAGACTTCATTCAAAATAGATTGTTGTTGTATTGTGTATACAGAGATAGTGTGACTTTAAATTCTCCAGATTTAAAAAAATGCAGGACAGGAGGCACATGTGATTCCATTGTGGTTTCTTTGTCCTTCCTCTACTGTTAATACATGATATACAACTAATTGAATGTTTGTATGAATCTGCATTTCCAAAGAGACTGCACCTGCACTGCAAATGTTTGTCTGACGAGGCCAAAGGGTGGGGGAAGCTTTTGCACACTATTTTGAAAGGAGACTTATTTCCGTAAGCATGACTTTGCCAGTTCTTAAGCTTTATGAATTTCACAGATCCATGGGAACATAGAAAGGTCATAGAGTGGTGGAAATTCTAAAAGGACAGTCAACATGTTCATGGTTAAGGCTGGTGCAGAGAGGCCTTGTGCAGTGGGGGGAATCAATACAATATGAGATATGTGAATGTGATATGAAGAAATAAATGCAGTGAGTGGAGAAAGGGTATAATACAAATATTACAATCATTATTTATATTCTCTTTTTAAAATTTTGGTGGATCTCCAATTGGGGATAATAACCCAATTGCACTCCATGCTAGAGCTCAGACTGTAGCTATGTTCAACTACACATGGGGGCAAATTGACTAAATTCACATCTATTCACATGAATTATTCGAAAGACGATTGAATTTTCAAAAAGATTCGAATTTCGAATATGCAAATTAAGTAAATTCACCCAGTGAATTCAGTAAATTCGATCGGATCGAATGATTCGAATAATTCAAATAAAAATCGATTCGCATATTCGAATACTCAACTATCGAATTACTTCCCCTTTACATTTTTATTTGACTGCCTAGTTCGCCAGTTTCAATCTGCCGAAGTGGCTTTGGCGAATTTTGATTGAATTATAAAAATACGATTGAATGGTTAAAATCGGTCAATTCAAACGATTTGATCGTTCGATAGCATTTTTATAATTCGATCGTTCGACCAATCCAACTGCAGTAAAATTTTTGAATGCAAAGGATTGTAATTCCCTATATACAATATTCGAATACTCAACTATCGAATTACTTCCCCTTTACATTTTTATTTGACTGCCTAGTTCGCCAGTTTCAATCTGCTGAAGTGGCTTTGGCGAATTTTGATTGAATTATAAAAATACGATTGAATGGTTAAAATCGGTCAATTCAAACGAATTTTGATTGAATTATAAAAATACGATTGAATGGTTAAAATCGGTCAATTCAAACAATTTGATCGTTCAATCGCATTTTTATAATTCGATTGTTCGACCAATCCAACTGCAGTAAAAAATTTTAATGCAAAGGATTTTAATTCCCTAACTATTCCCATGGTCGAATTTCGAGTTTTTTTCAATTCGAAATTTCAATAGTAAATCTGCCCCATAGATTTATCTCTCTACTGCTCTTTCCTCTGGCTGAGCCTCACTGATATGGATTCCCTACCCCTCTTTTCTGGGCCCTGAATGGCTCAGGCCGTGATCCTCCATCTTGCCAATTCCAGGAGGACAACAGAAAGGCAAGCAAAAAAACAGCCCTATACTACAGTGCATGTCAGCTGATCCTGTTGCATGAGGTTACCATAAGAAATCTATGCCGGAATTGCAACACTCCAACTACTTGTGTTCCAGGAAAACACCTATCCTCTTGTTAGGTTCAACCCTCTTCCTCTCTAGACCATAATATTAGGCAGTTGCACTTGTAGCAGTAGTTTTACACTAAAATGAGTTCAGCTTATCTCTTCGTTGAGGTTCCTACACAGCAGGACATTAGACTCATAAGCCCTTCTACCAACCCACAATTGGCTCTTGCTATGGTGGTGAAGATTTACTGTAGTGCAAACATGGATGTGTGTTTTTCATTGTGTCATTACACAAAATAAATCCCAACAAAGAAAACAAGTTAATAACAGTATTACAGTATATTATAATAATTGAAGCATATGGCAGATTGCGTGGTAGAAGAACTATTAAAACAATATGAACATGCATCAGTTAAACAATTGATGACATGGAAAAAAGATACAACTACTTTGTGCATCTTGCAGCTGGTAACTAGATCCACACAGAAGTTGTTTAACACCTATTATTCTGCATGCAGCTAAGGGTCACTCTTGTTATTTTGTATTCAAATCTTTATACAGGAAGGAGGGGAAAGTCATCCCAAAGAATAAACGAGAATTGACTCACAGCTCTTATTTTTTCAGCTGCCACAACAGCAAAGCAAAAACAAATTACCCAAGCTACATAACAGGATAACATTTTTTTTATTTCTGGTGTTTTGGCAAAGTGTATTGTGGATTTAGGGGTGACAGAAATGCACTATGGTTCTAGAGGTTAAATGGGGAAGTGCACTATGCAATGGTATATGTAGAGGTCTATGTGGAAGTGAATGAAGCAACAATGGTGCATGGATATACTAATCATCTGTTGTAGGAGATGTGAGTGCCCTACAGAAGTCTTTGCATGTCTTGAGAGAGTTTAAATTTCAGGTGAACATTACAAAGGCAATCGATCCATGTAAACCTTTTAACTGAAAAGGCATAATGCAGGTGCTCATTTTTGGATTTCTGACTTGGAGGCAAGTTTTGGAGGCAAAAAGATCATGTATCCTGACAAAAGAACCACCTGTAGCCCGCATAGGGGCTACCAAATAACCAATTACAGCCCCTATTCAGTACCCACTAGCAAGTTTTGTTTTGTTCCCCATTTATATTTAAATGTGACTCTTGAGTAAAAAAAAAATTTGGGGACCCCTGGGGACAATTACGGATAACGGATCTTTCTGTAATTTGGATTTTCATACCTTAAGTTTACTAGAAAATCATGCAAATGTTAAATAAATCCAATAGGCTGGTTTTGCCTCCAATAAGGATTAATTATATCTTAGTTGTAATCAAGCACAAGGTAATGTTGTATTATTATTGAAAGAAAAAGAAAACTTGTCCTTTCCTTTGGATCAACCGCATTGCCACGTATCCTGAACCCCTCATTCTTCACTGGAATAGCGTAGATCCTGATCCTTCCCTCTTCTAGAAGGACACCAAAAGAGAAAGACTTTGATGCAAATTGTTGAATTAAAGTTGGACTAACCTTGGCCACCGTAGTAAAGTTGCAAATATATTAAATTGCTTTTGTGACTTAGTTCCAAGCTTGAAATCTGTGTCTGTCGCAGCTGTAAGGATGGGGGTGTAGGAACAAATACAATCGCACCCCACTCCTTCCCTTCCAAAAAATACAGATAATCATTAACTATAAATTACTTTACACAGATTGTGGAAATGAAAGAGAGGAGTCGCCATTAGAGACTTAAAAGGCTCCCTGGTAATGGATCTTCTATTTTCTTAGGGCAGCAGAACATTTTTACGACAATTATAACACTTTTACTTGGCAAAATTCTATGTTAATATTGCATGTGCGGATTAACATTAAGACTTGTTGCTGCTGGCTTGTGTTTCCAACACCTCGATTCAGATATGGGAAAAAGACAACGTTTATGAATTGTGCAGTGAAATGGCTGGACGACAGTAAGACTGACCGGTAAGAAAAACTCATGGATGTTTTATTATATTTTCTTCAGGCACACCCAAAGAAAACTTCACTGAAGACGTCATTTTAAGAGAAGCAATCTGTTTGATGCGTACATATAAAGAGCATTTTAAACTATATTGTGAAATATCAGGAAGCGAGGGCGTCAATGTGATTAATAATTCTATTAAAAGTACCTTTTAAACTAAACATTTTTGTTAAAATGTCAAGCACAACCATTCTAAATAATATTTACAGTTGTGTGGGATGTCTATGACTAAAGATGAGTGTCGGTTCTTCACATTCAACACAAAGACGTAACTGTTTAATGCCTGAATATGTAATAGAAATGTTTTATTTAGCAAATAAATATTATGTCTGGGTGTATTGGGAATTTTAAGTATAAAACAGGAAGACTACTTCACTAGGTACAGTAAGAGGAGTAAACACTACTTACTTCCCACGTGTATACGAGGGCCTATCTTGTACAAGGTAGTAAAAAGGGGAGAAAATAATTCCAAACAAATAGTAAAGACAAACTAAAGACAGTGCTTTCTGTTTTCTGTTCTAAATCGAGCACAGTTGCACCTATGGACACAGAAAAAACCCTGGATTTCCGAACCAGGCAGTAGCATCATGGTTCTCTCAGATATTTGAATCAATAGGCACACCTATTACATTTAGAAAGCTGATTCATTGACTTCCACCTCCCATACTTTTTCATACTTTGCACGATGTTCTGCCTTAGGAAAAGGAAACGAAACACACTTGGAATAGGTGGTAGCAAATGTTAGGCACTTCCTAAGGATTTTAAAGGAACTGTAAAATTAAAAATTTTTTTACTAAAAAATCAATTCTACCCAGACTAGAACACTAAACACTGCTTCCTGTCTACTGAAAAACGGTGATAGGTTGACTCACACTACAGATCTGTGCTCCACATTTTCCCCCTAATCCCGAAAGTTAAGCGATACGGCTTTGGCAGCAGCAGCAGGAATACTACTAACAGCTCAATTATCCAATTGTGTCAGTGCCCTAAGGGCCCTTACACACGGGCGTTTTTACCTGCGCTCCCCTGCGTTCCGTTTTTCTGCGTTCAGCCGCAGGGGAGCGCAGGTATAGACGCACTGAATTATTTTCAATGGGGCTGTACTCACACAAACGCATGTAGGCGCCAAACGCAGGAAAAATGCAGCATGTTGCGTCTGAACTTGCGTTCGGCGCTTACACGTGCCTCGTGGGTACAACCTCATTGAAAAGAATGAGGTGCGTCTAGACCTGCGCTCCCCTGCGGCTGAACGCAGCCAAACGCAACACAGGGAAGCGCAGGTCCAAAACGCCCGTGTGTAAGGGCCCTAAATGTGCCTCTTTGCCAATCGGTCTATTCTACGACACTAGTGATGTCTGAGATCACCAGTTTCCCCCGGGTCAGTGCTCCAATTAGTAGACTATAAGGCTCCAGCCTGGGGTATTTCTGTGTGAGCACCACAGAGCAATTCCCATCTTTCGCTTCTTCTTGAAATAGGCTGGTTTTGCCTCCAATAAGGATTAATTATATTTTAGTTGGGATCAAGTACAAAATACAGGTATAGGATCTGTTATCTGGAAATCTGTTATCCAGAAAGCTCAGAATTACAGAATGGCCATCTCCCATAGACTCAATTTTATCTAAATAATCAAAATTTAAAAAAATGATTTCCTTTTTCTCTGTAATAATAAAACAGTAACTTGTACTTGATCCAGACTAAGATACAATTAATCCTTATTGGGTTTATTTAATGTTTACATGATTTTCTAGTATACTAAGGGTGGTGACACACAGGGATATTAGCCGCTCAGCAACAATCTTCGCTATTGTGGGTGACTAATCTCCTCAAAATGCAGACGGGATGTCGTAAGTATCCCTTCAGTTTTTGCCCAAAATATCCTCGTGAGGCAACTTTTTCCCACTGGCAATTTACACTTGGGGAGATTAGTCGCCCGCAGTAGAGAAGATTTGTCGCTGGGCAACTAATCTCCCCATGTGCCACCACCCTAAAGGTATGAAGATCCAAATCAAGGAAATATCCGTTATCCAGAAAACTTCAGGTCCAGGTCATTCTGGATAATAGGTCCCATGCTTATACATCTTTGTATTATAACAGAGAAAAATTAAACAATTTTTTAGATAAAATGAAGTCTATGGGAGATGACCTTTCCGTAATTCAAAGCTTTCTTGTTAACATGTTTCTTGGTAACAGATCCCATACCTGTACTTGATTTAGCAAATAAAGAAAATGAAAGTGAAGTAAACATAATTTCAAATCATTTTATTGTGGTAGCAGTTACCAGGCATATTTGTTTATCAAAAATAACATCCACTGAATAAACTCATTCACTCATTACAAATCATTAAAAGTACATGCCCCAGAAAGAAGACAACCCCCAAATCATGTTCACCTTCTTCTCCTTGTCACTTCATTAAAACATCACTTAACAATGTCAAGAAATTAGAATGTTTCAACAGGATATAACCTCAGGCTTGAGTGTGTCATGGAATTCATCCTTGAGCTCCTTATGATGGAATTTAACATTCAGGGAAAGTCTTATAGAGACTATAAATTAGAGTACAAATACCTTCATGTATTTTACATTAATTATCTGAATAGACTTGTTTAAAAAGGTTTCAAGAGTTTAAATAAAATAAAAATCATATATAAATAATTCCTAGGCCGGCCTATGATGCCAACATGCACTGGCCAAAATAGAACAGCCTTAATCATATCTCTTAAATGATGCAGTTCCTATGCTGAAAGTATACTGTATACTGTATGTTTTGACATACAGTACTGGGAATAGTCATTCTGCTCTTTCTTTAAAATAAACCATATTAGTGATGTAGTAATGCTGATTTAGAAGAAGATAAAACAAGTAACACCGCAATAAATATGGTATTATATCAGTTTTGAAAAGTTACAAAAAATGTGGATTAAGGCATTACTAATTGAACCAATTATATTATTTATATATGTACATTCAATCTTAAAAATGTTGAGAAGTTATACAGAACCAAAAAACTGTTTAAAGGGATTCTGTCATGATTTTTAGGATTCATTTTTTATTTCTAAATTACACTGCAAATAAACCACTCTACCATGTAACATTTAGGGGCTGATTTGCTAAGGGTTGAAGTGAAAATTTGAATAAAATTAAAATTTTAAAAATTTGAATTTCAAAGTAATTTTGGGCTACTTCGACTATGGAATAGTCCAAAATTAGTTTTGAATTGAAAAAATTTGAATATTCAAATTCCTGAAATACTGGCCCATTAAAAATTCTTCAACTTTGACTATTCGGCAGCTTAAAGCTGCTGAATTGCCATTTTAGCCTATGGGGGACCTCACAGAACTTGTCCTGAAATTTTTTATAAGTTCTGAGAAATCGAAGGATTTTGGTGAAATTGTTCGGATCGTTTGAATGATTCGAACAAATTTTTATCTGATCGAAAATGACCCTCCCCAGAAAAATTAGATGGGAATTTAGGGGCAGATTTACTAATGGTCGAATTTCGAAGTGAAAAAACTTCGACATTCGACCATTAGTAAATCTGCCCCTAAATTCCTGAACTAGCAAGTGTAAGTTGTAATATTGGTATATAGGCAGCCATCTCAGGTTATTTTGCCTAGTCATGTGCTTTCAGAAAGAGCCAGCACTTTAGCATGGAACTGCTGTCTGGCAGGCTGTTGTTTCTCCTACTCAATGTAACTGAATGTGTCTCAGTGGGACATGGATTTTTGAGTGTTGTTCTTAGATCTACCAGGGAGAAGTTATCTTGTGTTTGGGGGCTGTTATCTGGTTACCTTCCCATTGTTCTGTTGTTAGGCTGCTGGGGGAGAAAGGGAGGGGAATGATTTCACTCCAACTTGCAGTACAGCAGTAAAGAGTGACTAAAGTTTATCAGAGCACAAGTCACATGACTTGGGGCAGCTTGTGAATTGACAATATGTCTAGCCCCATGTCAGATATTAAAATTAAATATAAAAAATCTGTTTGCTCTTTTGAGAAACTGATTTCAGTGCAGAATTCTGCTGGAGCAGCACAAACTGATGAAATGAAAAAGTAATTTCTCAATTACAGTATCACTGAACTAATTAATTAATTAATTAATTAATTAGCATTTTTTCCCTTTAGATCAGGGGTGTCCAAACTTGGCCCTCCAGCTGTTAAGGAACTACAAGTCCCACAATGCATTTGCCTGACTGTGGCTGTCAGACTCCTTCATTGCATTGTGGGACTTGTAGTTCCTTAACAGCTGGAGGGCCAAGTTTGGACACCCTTGCTTTAGATCATTCCAGTAGTCATGCCATGCCACAATCACAACCACTAGGGCAGACCTCAATCCAGATTTTTTTAGGGGATTGTAATAAAGATAACTTTGGGAAAGGATAATGAGGATTACTGAGAAGAGTAAAAACTGTTTCTCCAAAGTAAGGTAAAATCTCATGCATCATCAGAAGGATGTTCATAGAAACAAGACAAAACTCTCTTACAGAAAAATTATTTCAAACATCTCCCCATATTTCATAAATACAACTGCTCTATGATACAATTAAAAGTGTTAGTGTGCCCTTAGTATGAGATATGACACACCATCTCTTGTCAAAATATTGTGTTTGCTTAAAAAGAGAAAGTGTACAGTGCAGTTTAACAAAGATACATTCTAAATTATCCTTTTCCATGCTGGAGGTCAGCCCTTTGATCTATGCTGCTCATTGTCACATTAAAGAAGAAGTAAATGTCCAAATGAGCCAAATGTTAGGAAAACTGCACCAACCTGCTGGAACTTGTGAGTGAGCAATCATCTTCATTCAGGAAGTCAGACTTAAACAAAAAAAGCCGGCTTTTTCATTCTACTCTGCATGCATTGGCTACTGAATTTTGCATGCAAGTGCCCATGTCCAGTGCAGTTTTCTGTTAACAGCAGCACCGGCCCAGGGTATCAGGTAAGTCATTACAATCCTTGGGGGGTGCCCTGACATTTGGCACCCCACGTGGATTGGACCTTTCCTTCTCCTTTAAATAAAGCAATGTCTACTTCAAAGCTGAAATGTTATATATGGTGCTTGAACTATGAAGACCCTAGATTCTATGTTTGATGACTGTGTTTGCTCATTTAAAGACTTCATTATACAAACCTACAAAGCTGCATAATATACTATATTACCAAACTATAGTTTTAAACTTTCCCTGGAAGCAATGTCAAACCAAAAAACATTCTTAGGGAGCGTGGGTTATTTTTTTTAATGAGAGACAAACCTAACATCAAAACATGCTATGCCAAGAGTTAGCTGGAGTGATGTGAAGGTCACTGCCACAGGACAGTGGAGCAGCAGAAATATGCCCTTTTGTGATAAATATCATTTCACCATTTGGCAGTCTGAATTTGGCAGATGCCAAGAAAACACTACCTGTCTGAATAATGCTGATGATTTAATGAAGGAGCAATAATGGTCTGGGATTATTTTCCATGGTTGTATTCCTACTTTATAGCAACAGTTTGGTGAAGGATCTTTTCTGTTTCTGCACAACAGTGCTGCAATGCACAAAGTGAGGTCTATACAGAATGGGATTGCTGAGAAGTGAGAGGAAGAACATTGCTGGACTGACTAGAGCCCTGGCTTCAACCCAAATTAGCACCTTAAAACTACAACAGACTGTGATCAAGGCCTGAATGACCTACATCAGTTCCAACCTCACTAATGTAGCTGAATGGAAGCAACTCCCACCTTAGCACTAGAGATGCACTTAATCGACAATTTTAGAATATTGACAAATGACAAAATGAAAGTACATGACAGATTATTCATCTTCAGTGGTCTAACATCACTTGGGGTTTGTATTCTGTTCATCCAGGCACCATGGAATGGGCCAAATTAAAAATCCTGCAATAAAGGCTCAGAATTGGCTAAATCAAGGATTCAATGCATTCCTACTATTTACAGTAATGTTGTTCATAGGGGATCACCACATCAATTTTTAACAATGGAGGTTTATCACAAGAATAAAAAAAATTATCTTCATAGATCTCCAGATGATGCTTGACCAGTCATTGGTTTGGTCTTATATGTGTTTAAATAAACAACTAAAATCAGACCTTGTATGGCTATTCTAATTCTCAGAAGCTGCTTGCAAGTGGCAAAATACTCTGCATGCTGTTACAGATAGTTCTTGCATGGATAGGAAATGTCTCTGCTTTTCTCCATATAAGAGAGAGCACAACATAACAAAGAATTGCTACTGGTGGCAGCTTGCAACTTGCTGGGCTTTTCTACTTGCAGTGAAACAGCAATTTCTGAGAGTAAGTATTGTATTAGCTCAGGAGTCTATGAAAGCCAATAACACTATGAGCAGACAAGTTTGTAGCACAGCATATAGAAAGCTGTAAAGCTAATTGTGCATGATTTAACCTTTGTACTGTAAAGCTTTGTACTGCACTGAAGGACACCTGACACCACTGTGCTAGTTATCTTTAAAACCATTTAAAATCTTGAATAAATTATATATATTATTAGTTGCAAATCATTAAAACTCCATAAAAAAACTGATTGAGTTTGTTCCCCTTTAAGGGAAGCTTTACACAATATTACCCTAGCTACATTCTGCTGCCAAAGACAATACAAAATTCCCAGAAAGCAATGGATGCTTCCCTTAAAAATGCATAAGCAATCTATTCATATGGTTAGGTAATGTCTTCGTGATTAATGCACGCCCAAGTTTTCCAGCATTCCCTTCTCTATAAGCAGCAGCTGGCTGTGACTTTAGGAGACATTTATATTAAAGAACATATATTATAGCACATGCACAGATGAGCTATGCAAAGTAATGCTAGTGCTTCTTCCAAAAAATAGTAAAAATTTGGTCAAGAAGGTATAAGGCCAATATGAATCTACTTAGGCAGATGGCATTTGGCACCCTTGGCATTTGGTAGGGTGATGGCCTTCAAGGAACATTTAGGGCTACTCAACAAGACTTTTTTTAAAAATATAACAGCACCCCAAACCATTATTATTAAAATCTATTTTATATTGAAGTGGGATGGAAGCAAATCAACCTTCAGGACTATATACATACTCATGCTGGATACATTCTTTTAGTGTCTACAGTGTATCAGAGTGTCTTTGACACAAACTGGCAATGGTGCAAGGCATCTATAGTAATTAAAAGTGAATGTTACATCTGAAAGTGTTCTGATGAATAATGCAAGGTGCAGTCACAAGTGATCAAGTGTAAAAACACTGATTCCCATTGAATATCAAGTAGGCATGCAGCCTCATATGCTTTCTCTTGGTGTCCGATTTCCCTTCAATAGTCATGGTTAGCTTGACCTCATTGGCAGCACCAGATGAAGTTGAAGTAGAACCCCCTTCTGAATGAATACGATTCAGTAAGATGAATAATAAGAACCATTGGATGGTATTTCTACAAGGAGTGGAATAGTGGAAGTAGAAGAAAGAAAACCAAATGTGGATACACAGCCAGCAATCTGGACATCACTTTGGCTTCTTACCACTTTTACCATAACTTTTTAAACTGATTACCCCTCAAGTATGAACATTTCTGATCAATTCCTTTGCACTCAATGAAATCCTGTTCATTAGTCATTGAGCCTCTTTAGTATATTGCCAAGGAAAGTCCATGTTGACCAAGCAGCAAAGAAGAAGCATTCCAATGATTGATTTTGATTCACCAAATAATCCAATCACAGCTCATGGATAGCACACACCAGGAATTAAAAAATATAATTTTCCAATCATCTCCTTCAAAGCTTTTATAATGTACTGATTGGTTTCCACTGCTGATTGGTGCTTCGTATTATAAACCTGCAGAGATAAAAAAAGAAACCTTAATAATGTGAACATCAGCACAGTTCAAGACTATTCTATAAACTGCCACTGATAAGTAGCTTATTGTGAAAGGCGAGTCCTGTCACATGAACTAGGTGGCAGATTTCGGGTCATGCAAGACATTGATCTGCACTTGCCAACACTTGTTTTTATTAGTTTTATTTAAGTGTGCCACTGATGCAA
The DNA here is from genome assembly GCA_024363595.1 of Xenopus borealis. Taxonomy (NCBI): domain Eukaryota; kingdom Metazoa; phylum Chordata; class Amphibia; order Anura; family Pipidae; genus Xenopus; species Xenopus borealis. The sequence continues at coordinate 122,830,451 of CM044441.1, read as the reverse complement.
AGTAAGTATATTATACCTACTCTAATATGCTCACTTACTCCGGAAATTGCAAAGTACATTCTTACAGCAGACTTGTGTCTACTGAATCACATTCTAATATAGGTATGGGACCTGTTATCCAGAATTCTTGGGACCTGGGTTGTTCTGGATTATGTATCTTTCTGTAATTTGGATCTTTATACCTTAAGTCTACTAGAAAATCATGTAAACGTTAAATAACCCCAACAGGCTGGTTTTGCTTCCAATAACACTGTACCATTTTATTATCACAGAGAAAAAGTAAATCCTTTTTAAAAATGTGGATTATTTGGATGAAATGGAGTCTATGGAAGATGGTCTTTCAATAATTCTGAGCTTTCTGAATAATGGGCATCCAGAGAACAGATATAATACCTCTAATGATATTGACCTTTCTCCTGTGTCAAGCCTGTGCTTAAGTTATTACTCCCTGAGGTTTTATCATATAACTGGAAGCTTCGTATAAAAATGCTTTCATAGTAGTGATGGGCGAATCTCCCCCGTTTCGCTTCGCCGAAAAATTCGCGAATTTCCAGCAAAATTGGCGAAAAAATTGGCGAAACGAAACGAGTCGCGTTTTTGACGCGCGTCGCTTTCGTCGTGTCGCGTCGTTTTCGTTGTGTTGCGTCAAAAACGACGCGCGACTCGTTTTTTTCGGCAAATTTTTTTTGGTGAATTCTCGCTGGAGTTTTGCGAATTTATTCGCCAGCAGCGAATGGCGGGAGTTCGCCGCGAATTCGCCACTGGCGAATAAATTCGCCCATCACTATTTCATAGTAAGTAAAAATAGAACAGAATTGTGCTAGTATAGGTACTCCTTCTTAGGGGTGTCTTCATATTTTAAGATACTGGACAAATAATAACCAATAAACCAGGATAATGTTCAAAAACAACAATATTATTCTAAATGAAAACAAAAAATGCATTACTGTTATCATAAAGAATGCCTTGCTCTTTGACCATTAGTATGTTATAATTTTCCCTTGATGTTTTCATAATGTTTACATACTGTGAATGTATACTTATATAAGGTTGTCCGTTATATGATAAAGCTGCAAGAGTTGACCCTCTGGGCTGGATTTAATTCAGTGAGAAAAGGGGTTTATCACATAAAAAGCCATGGTTGGGATTCAACTTGAGATGCAATTCACTTCAGAAAAACTTATCTCAAGGTTTATCACATAAAACTCTAGTGAAGTTTTCTTTTAAAATTGAAACTTGATAAACCATGAGGCTTTTCCTCACTGCATTTAATCTGGCCTTTTAAGTGGGCTAATTAATTGAAAGCCTCATTTACAGCTTTACTCAATTTTTGTTGATCGGTAGCCATAGACTAGAGTATACCTGTTAAAATATTCAGGTGCATCAAACATCTTAGGGATTTATTTATTAAAATTTTTATTTTTAGGGGGGAAAAAACCCTAAAAATTTTTAAATTTTTTTATACCCCAAGCCTGCAAAAATTCTGAATCCGAAAAGACTTCATCTTCAACCTGTCAAGATCCTGTAGAAGTCAATGGCAGAGGTTGTGTTTGCAATGTGAAGATATTATTGTCTGCACAGGGTTTCGTATGATAATCTGAACATCTCAGGATTTTACACTGATTTCACAAAAATTCGTACTTTTCAAGTGTCAAAACCAAAAAATGTGGAGGTTGCGTACAACAATCTGATTTCTCTGTGATTTTTATTAATAAATATAAGTTGATCATGTAGTCTTGTTTGGTCTGACTTTTTTTTTTTTTTATTCAGATTTTGATAAATAACCCCCTAATGTAAATAGATAACTGTATCAATTACTATATGTTGCAGTAAGGAAACTCTTCTGCACATGGTAGAGGTTTAGACTCCTTTGCATAATATAGAAAGTACCCAGAGAGTTATGAAACCCTTTCCTGTGCACTTCTTGGTTTCTGTGCAATCTAAATATTTCATTTTTATAGTGTTGAATAATATGTTGACATCATAGGTCAAGGTAATATGTTCATACAGTTGAAGGAGTGCATGGAACAGATTGGTGCAGAAAAGGAAGCAACTGGGGTGGGTACAAAGGGATTGAAGTGTAAAATGGCGGAAAGATAGAAAACTGAGGTTTGTCACTGAATATATTGAAGTAGGGGAATAGTTTGTCAGGAGATGCTTCTGCATCAGGTTACACATAATATTCCCAGTTAAAAAAAAGATTACATCATGAAATCTAAAAACCTATTTTACCTTCAGTTACAAGCTGTAAGCTGCAAATTCTCAGAGTTTATGGTATTTTAGAGAAGCATTTTGAATGCTTCAATGCCTGCTGCAATGCCATGGCAATAACAACGCTTTACAACTTTCTTCCTCGTATCCTGTGTACATATAGGGCTTAAGGACTAGGAATGAATTAAAAACAGACTCCGTGAAACCTAATCAAACATGTTTGGTATGCATGATATCATGGAAACCTCATCCAGATAAAGCATTTATCTAAAATATTATCTCAAGCAGAGCAGAAATGTAACATTCCTTTAAACAAATTCATAAGAATCAGCCATGCTTAGTGCCTAAATTCACACTTATCAATTTTCATTAGTGGAACCAGCCTGGATACAACATTTATTGTCTGAAATGTAAAATACTGAGAAAACTGCTGATTGCAGAGGTTTTATAGCAGGGAAATAATGGCAGCATCTTGCGCTTCAGTACCTTTCATGTTCGAACAAAATGTTTCCAGTATCTGAAAAAAGGCCTAAGATAGGAAAGCCTAAATTGGTTAGCTGGTTAGCATATCACAGTTTTGTGTGAGATTTGGGAATATTATGCATGTCAGCTATAACCACCTAGGTGTTAAAAGTGTGTGGGAAGAAGAACCTTCCAGGATTCCAAGTCACACGCAGCAAGAGAATATTATGTTATTGAAATAAATTACATTTATTTTGCAGGCTTACATCTTCCCATGTAAGTGCTGGGGGGTGTATATTTAAATGTCATCCTTCATGCAGCAGAGCAGAATGCAGGGAGTATGTATGAACATCATTTCCCATACCCCAGAGTGAAAGTGCAAGAGCACTAAGGAGCATATGTGAATGCCCTTTAGTGCTCACTTAAGAAGCACTTGCAGCCTTCTCCTTTAGATATAATGAGAGCCAAACATGAGGAGCAGAGCAGGAGCTGCAGCTAGCATTGCTTTTGGGCAGGTGGTGAAGACAGGGTCCCAATGCAGTCTGTGCCTTATGCTGACACCTAGGTGCCTCCCTGATGTAGACAGTGCTTAATACCAGGGGCATACCATAGGTCTCTACAATCTGACAAGGAGCACTAAGGCATTTCAACTGCCCAACGTATTGTACAAAGTACCTTGGCTAAGATCAAGTGTAGTATCTGTTCTTATCAGTTGAGGGCTACATACTCTATTGATGGCCAAAGGACTGGCAGTTACGGAGCCCGAGTATTTTGTGTCCCATGCTTTGCAACACTGGGGTGCCAAAAATGTTTTTCTGCATATAATGATGTGGTTCGCAGCACTATCACACTTTACAAAAGCACCTCACTGCACCTGCCCAGTACCCCAATAAAAGCAATGTTCAATAACTGCCTGCACAAAGTTACAGTTTTTTATGAATTCTATCTCTATTCTTTTTACTTCTTGTGAGTCACCAAGACTCACAATCTGCACATCTCCCCCACATATATGTGTGGCCATTAGGCTCCATCTCTCTATCTGAAACCTGGCTCCGCAGAGGGCGCAAAACGTTTTTCAGGACTTATTTGGAGGTCAGTTTGTGGTCCTAACCCCTTGTACATACAGTATTTAGACCAGAGAAGGATGGATTGAGGAGGGTTCTGTAGGTTCTGTAGACTTGTGTTGAAGTGAGTATGAAGACTCTTGTGCGCCTTTTTTGCTAGGGAGGTTGGTGATAAAGGGGCTCCTCCTAGTTTTTGTGAAGGGGAGTCAAAAGACTACTTTTCATTTTGTGCCTTTTGGCCAGATGACTAGGAAACAGGAACAGTCTTTTTTAATACAAAGTCCACAGTGCCCTTCTGCACTTTGCAGTTTTCACACTGTGCAGAGCATTGTAAATTACTCCTGGTTAAAGAATAGAGCATACTCTTTGAGTTTAAAATAAAGGTGCTACCTTCAGTTTTGTTGCTGCCTCAAAAGGAGCAGTTTATATCTGAAATGGAAGCATTCTGGGATAGGCCACCTTCTGTCTTCCCAATGCTGCAGAACTGAAACCCCCAAAACTTCTTCAACAGCTGGTTTGATGCAAGGATACTGAGAACTGTAATTCTGAAATGTTGCCAATTACTTAAATGAACCTATCTATTTCAACGTATATCATTTTATGCTACATATTTGGAGGATCTGACATATTTAGCATTTATTTCTTTTAAATTCGTTGTTTATTCTTTTTACCGTATTGTACTTGCGTATTTAACAGCCATATCAAAAACAGCAGCATTTATGTTTTCATAATCTGTATTTTTAAGCCTAATAACTATTCCCTACAAATAAAGCAGCAATAAATACATAAACATTAATACCACATGTAACAAATCATAAAAAAATGTTTTCTCTGCCTGGACCCGCCAGTTGCACAATTCAGAGTGACTGAGAACATCCTGTCTTTTAAGCATTTTATGACTTTATGGTTTATTTTACTAACACATAATTGAAAGATTTCCTTGGCGAGTTGGCAGATTCCAAATTTGATTAGTTTGAGCCTTTCCTTTGGGATCAGTCCGAAATGTGAATCTGTGTTACGACGAAAAACACAAAATGCAGAGACACTTAAGAAGAATAAGAACCCAAAGGTAACGCACCGAGTTTCTCGACGGATACATTTACTGTCACAGTTAGGAAATGTTGAAGCTGTTAATAGATGAGTGAAATGAATATATATTATAACAGGGAAGCACTGAATCCATAATTTGGGGATTTAGCTGAATTCTGAACAGAATAAGAATCCTAATTTGCAGCTGGAAAAAAAAAATCTGTTAATTTTGGTTGTCCAGTGTTTGGATTCAGTTTGTCCAGGCACTAAGGATTTGTCAGAATCAATATCCTATAAAGATGCTGTCATTCAGCAAATCCTGAACCGCATCCTTCACTTTATTAGTTCAGTTTAACTTCAAGTGCAGTTGCGGTCATGCAAAATAGCTGCTCGTTGCACTTCTGAATAGATGTGATGAGAGGTCATTTTTTTAAACCCTGAAGATACTGCCACTGTTGAAGGGAATAAAAATACCACAATGTGGGTAATAAAACTGAAAAAACTCCATCTTTATTTTCCTTCATCCTTCACTATGCTTAGTTTCCTTTTATATTTATAGTATTAACTGAAAGCCTAAATTGTTGCTGCTAAGAAGATGATACAGATGACAAGGGCAGTTTTATTTTAGATTACCTTTGACTGAGGCTGGCTGACTGCAGCCTTCCTTTTCTCCTCCTATAACTCTCTATATTTTTTGTAATGCCATTTTAAAAAGGTTGGTATGGCAGGTGGTGAAATACTGGGAAGTGGCTGGATTGGGGGCGGGTGGAAATCTGCATGTTAGAAAGAGTGGTCTTGTAGAAAGTGGAACACTTCATGGAAGGGAAGAAGAATTACAAATTTATTGGCAAAGCAATTATGTAATATGCCTCATTCCAAGCTGGCAGGCCCCAATCAGGGTCTGCTAGATGGTAACTAACCAACTAGGCCAGAGAAACTACTAAGAGAGTTTGAATTTACAGACAGTGTATATGGTTTTATTCACTGAGCGTGGACAAGTGAGCAGTAGAACATTAATTGCACATATTTGTGCCTAATCTGTTTGTTTGCTTTTGTTATTAAAAAAAAAAATTTCCTTTCTTTCAGTCCGACTACTAATTTGGAAATTATGGAGAATGGAAATGTGGTCCCCTATAAACAAGCCAGTTCCCGAAGTCAATTAATAGGCATTAATTTTTAGGGTAACGTAAATGAGCTTCAACATATTTGAATAATAAACTTAAGAAATATACATACAGATGCAGTCACTTGGATTTGTAAGTTAAATGCGTCGTGACTCAGGGCTAATTGAAGAAACTGTGTTATCCAAAGTTATCTTAACTCATTTAATGCATTTAACCTTTTCATTAGCATACCAAAGCCCCATTGTTTTCAATGGTGAACTCTTTAATTGGATGGGATGCTGTGACACAATATTCTGTGATAAGTGGGATAAATGGGATGGATGAGTTAAGTCACGACGCATTTAACACACAATCCAAAGCGACTGCATCTGTATATCAGTTTTTTTTTTCACAAACACACACACACAGAGACTAAGAAAGATTAAGAGACAGGGAAGAGTCGACTGAAGCAAATGGCACAGGAATTTACTTATTGATTGATTTCTTTGGGTCTATGTTAGATCACAAATAATGATTTAAGATCCATATGCTCTCAGATCTTCTTGGCTCCGTACAACAAAGGTTCAATACTGGATTGCATTGTGCTTCCCTCATTTGGCAGACATGAACAGTGCACTTGAATGACACTATTTTCAGACCACACAGGCAGAGAACCTCATTGGACAAGAATGTTTACTTGTATTATCAAAAGAGACATCTTTACACTTTCCAGAAAAACATTAATACTATAAGGCTCAGGCCAGAAGGGGGCAAAATCAGCCAGTTGAAATCCACATACCAATTTCAGCCCCACACCATAAGTAGTATCCTCTTCTTTTTTTGCATCCGGCACCCTTGTATCAGCTCCAAAGTGAACACACGACCAAGATGTAGCATTTCACGCTCAAATCCACCGAGAGTGTTCACGCTGGAGCCGACACAAGGATTCTGTATACCAAAAAAGAAGGAAAAACTGCTTGCTGTAAGGGGCTGAAATGGCCTGTGGATTTCAGAAGGCTGATTACTCCCCCGTCTGGCCTGGTCTGATAAGATGTAAAAGACAATACTAGCAAAGGCCGCATCAGTGTGAATGGAGATCTTACTCAGGCATATATTGCAAAATCTCAGGCAAAATAGTAATCAAAATTTAGTACAAATAAATCAAAATTGAATACTAAATAGTTATTCCAATTGCACATTTTCATCTGAATCTTCATTATGATATGCCTGGGACCAACAACATTCATTTATGCTCATTGTGCAAAAAATAGGGAATCTAAAATTCAATTTGCACCAGACCAGATGATAATGATCTGATTATAGGGCCAATCACCTAGACACTTCTCATATTTCAGTTTTTATGGTGTTTTTCAATTAACAGGTGGAGGATGCCTGTGTGCAAAATGGAGCATTTTGCAATTAACAAATGAATGGGAACCTATAAGTTATAACCATATACTTAACTGTATATTTCATTGTGAATTTAGAAAAAATAAATCAATACAGTCTATGCAATCATCTATACATACAATATATATACATATATATATTAAAGATGGACCCGCACTCCAAAGTTATGTGCTCTAAAGATTTTTATTCACTCACCGTTGCATCCAACGTTTTGGCCCTTTATGAAAAGTGCCAAAATGCTGAAACCTAAAATGTGCAGGCTGATTGCTTTAGACAAATCTGTAATAGAATTCCCACACTTTTGAAAAAGTATATTTTAATATGATGACATATTTTCCCAGCTGTAGCTTTTCATCAGCTATTTAAAAGCAGGCAATAATCACAGTTTGCCTTGTAATTTATGAAACTACTAAGTCACAAAACAGGTGCTCAGCTTGCAAAGATTTATTTGGCAATTTCTAATCTTGAAGTCATAAATTATAAGAGTCTAGCCAGCGGGATACTCAATTACACATAGAATGTATTAGTCAGAGATGGCAGTGTCACTTTTTATGCTTTTCAACAATTGAAGAGAAAAATAAAAGAGAATTTGCTCCTTCATACACTAAACCATGAGAAAGTCTGCAAGAAACAATACAAGGTTAATTCCCTGCAAGTATGTCTTTGAACTACAGGCATGGCCGCAAAACTCACATTGTAGTAACAGGTGGGTACCATTATCAAATAATTACATTGAGCTTGAGTTCTGGCAATTTGTGTGCTTTTATTCTCTTACTGTGGGATCACCCTGACAGCCCCTACCTTAGCAACGGAGATGATCCTTATCTATAAAGAAAAACTTTACTTTGCTATTGAGCCATTGACACGATGAACTATTAGCATGGATCTGTTCCTTCAGGTCAGTTTAAAGGAACTGAGATTCATTTTACATTTGTTTCTTCCAATGTAGCAAAGTGCAGATTCAGTTTGATCAGACTGACATTCTACAGGATACCAGGATTGTCTTTAAAAACTGCCTTCCAGTCCTGAGGCAACAAACATGCCAAGAAAATCTGAAAATCGTACAAACCATTGTTTCATATGATGGTATCTTTGCATCTATGTCCAGCTTTAGGTGGATCTTCAATGTTGGATTGGAGAAAGAGTTTTCCATACTGATTCTCACACTTTACAGATCTTTTAATAACTTGGGAAACAGACTGGGTATTTTTTACAATCACACTGGCCCCCACACACTGATCCCCCCCACCTGCCCTTGTTGGCCACCTACTTATTTGCGTCAGGCAGCAAACATTAAGGCACTGGTTGGGGGAGCTACTTAGTGGAGCCTCTGGCTTCTCTAACAAGCCACAGCCTCTCTCTCAATCCAAAAATGATGATGGGAGCTAGCCTTTACACTTCATAATCTTACCTTGTTGATCTTCTCCTCCTTCTAAGTCTAACTCCTGCACTAGACCTTTTAGCCCCATCAACCCCATCCAGCAAGTGGGACCAAAAGAGTCTGAGTCTATCTCCTTTTAAGGACTAAGGAAGATCTGGCATGCCAGTAGCACCCAGTTTCCCGTAGGGCATGATTAAACCATTGATGGGGAAGTCATCTTCCCTCCCAACTGTAACTAAAGCCAATCCATAACTGAAGTTAATTCTCACCTCCTTACAGCTAGAGTAAATTATGTAATGTTTTCATACAGTATATAGAGTATCTGTCTATTTAAAGTGGACCCGTCACCCAGACACAAAAATCTGTATAATAAAAGTCCTTTTTAAATTAAACATGAAATCCAATTTCAATTTTTTATTAAAGCATTCATAGCTGTTTTAAGCTCATTTAAAAATCTCAGCTGTCAATTAAATATTGTATGCCACGCCTCTATGCCTTAGGCATAGAGGCGGGGCAGATAATTACTTTCACTTTCCATTCAGCACTTCCTAGATGTCACTGCTCTCCACACATTCCCCTAGTTCTCTTAACCATTTAATTGTGTAGCCAGGACATGGGGATAGACATCGGGTCCCCCATTCTGGTGCACAAACAAGATTCTGAGATGATGCAGGGTTTGCCTTAATAACAGTGTCCACAAAATGGCTCCTGCCTGCTTGCTATAATTATGAATTCCCAGACTGAAGAAACCAAGATTAAAATAATTTATATAATGTAATTAATGTTCATTTTGCATGACTAATGTCATAAAATATGATTTTGAATATTTTTTTGGGGTGATCGGTCTACTTTAAATGTATGCCATAAAGCAGAAGCTCAAACTTACTTATAAATTCAAGCAGGCAAATATATAAACAAGGAGTGTTTCATGCACCCAATGAGAACTGCTCTTCTATATAACTTTACTGTCTCTTTAAAAGTGAAACATGGAAGACAAAAAGCAGTTCACCTATTAAAATACACTGGTTCTCTAAATACAGAAGACAGCTCACTACATCAGAGGGGCCGACTTTCGGCCAGATATCGATTGGAGCAGCTTGTCGGAGGGCCCCATACACGGGTCGATAATCTGCCAACTCAGTCTGTCGGCAGATTTTATCGGCCCGTGTATGGCCACCTTTACTCCTTATGGACATTCATCATTCTAAAACCTTGTTCATTCAATTTTGTTCGAAATGTATAACAGCAACATACCCAATAAAATTTAGAAACAAGACTTACGTTTTCCTTTCTCCGTCCCTATGACTTCACTGTCTGTGTCACTGGGGAGTGTCCATGGCTGTCGAGAACCTTGAAGTTGTTCATATGATTCCTCCTAATAAATGAAAACAAACAGTTCTACCACTGACAGACTTGTTTTAGTTCAATAAAAAGTTCATATGTATTAAGCTACATTTTCTTCTTGCGGTATGAACATTTAGTTCCAAGGAATGAACATAATAAAAGTAATCAATGGAAAAAGAAGGGCAATGGGAACAGAATTGGAGAAAATGTTCTAACTCAATTTGTGCTTATGTTACACCTACATTTACCATGTAGAGAGCATGCATAGAAAGATAAGTATTTAAAGTTAAAAGAGCTATAAAATTGTAGTCTAGCAGAGAAATAGTTTTCAGCTGTTGGGATCAGTGACCCCGATTTGAAGGCTGGAACTAGTCAAAAGAGCAAAGCAAATAAGTGAAAAAAACCAGTACAGCATATAATAAACAATAACCAACCCATGTATGTGTTAATGTATACATCACTCAGATATCATTTTTACTTCTTCTTACTATGCATTTACACTTCTTATTATGCTTATTTCTCCCAAAGTGTGAGCATTATGTCCCACAATTATCAACACCCTCCTACTGAAAATATATGCTACTATTTGTCCATTTACCCAGTTAATTTTGGTAAAATATCTAAAGCTGCCCAGTACTATATAATTCAACCGATCAATATGCCAGGTATAACAGTCTTAGAAAGCAGCCACATTAAATGGAACGCACCATCTTATCCAGCTGTGCTAGAATGTCTGAGCAGTTAACACACAAGCCCAGAAAGCAATGCCCAAGATTTTATAAATGAAAATTGAATGGTTGCTACCCCTGATATCTTAGCTCAGTTGGATTGTCTGGAAATGGTGTCTGTTTCATAAAGTTTTTAATACTGTTGTCTGAACAAATTAATAGATACAGTTTCTCTGATCGATTGGGCTCACCATCTATTTTGTTTTAGGTGACTAAAAATATAGCCATCTACACTAGGTTTGCTTACAATGTAAAATTCTGTATTTGCCTGCTCTCCAGTGTAATTAAATTAACCAAGCAATTATTGCACTGTATATCTGTTTATACTAAGCTGTGCAAAGATTTACATAAACAGCAGGCTTAAGCAGAGTATGACGCAGAAAGTCCAGAAGATTACTAGACACCCGGGGACTAGCTGGCATGTAGTGAGAATCAAAATCCACCACAAGTATTAAAAGTCTGTTAGGCATCTCCTGTGTCATTTCTTCTCAAAGAAAAATACGCTTACGTTCCCTATATGCCCTACTTTTCATTTCAAACTTTCCATTGACTTTGCTCTTATTCTCAACATATTTCAATTTTACCTATGCTCTAGCCTTTGCCTCCAGGGCTCTTCAATATGTTTGATATTAATATCATCTTCACACTAAATCACAAATTAGAATATTTTTGAATTTGAGTTCTCAGAACAAACATTTTGAATCTGATTGCTTTTGTTGTTTAAAAGTTAATTTTGACATGGTAATCAGGCAGGTTTAAAAATCCCATTGGAGCATGGACCACATCATATCAGTGGAGGGGTCCTTGCTCTGATGGCCTGTGGACATAATGGTGAAAGACCTTTTAATGTGTGGCCGGTTTTAAGGTGGCCATACATGGGCAGATGCTGATTTGGGCTCAGATGTCGATTAGAAATGTTTCATTTTCCTGTCACATTGACTAGTTGATGTGGTTCACGTTCTAACAGCTCATATGCCAGCCAGTCTATCTTCCACCTTAGGTGGGAATATTGGGGAAAGATCAACTTATTTGGCGACCTCGCCAAACAAATGAATCTATAGTGTATGGCCACCTTAAGGGTAGGGGCACACAGGCAGATTCTGGGAGATTAGTCGCCCTTAGCGATTAACTTCCTCTTCATCTGGGCGACAATCTCCCCGAACTGCCTTCCCCTGCCTCCCTGCAACGCTTCATATTCCAAAGTCGCCAAAAGTTGTCTCACAAGGCGAATTCGGAAAACAAAACGCCGCAAGTTCCATCGATTTTCCATTCAAGCCAGCGGGCAGGCAAAGAAAGACAGTTCGGGGATTAGTTTGCTGGGGCGACTAATCTCCCCGAATCCACCTGTGTGCCTGAAGCCTTAGTCAGAGCTCGATCTAAGTGGGGCCGGGGGAGGCAGATTTCTGATCCTCTATTCAGTGCAGAGTCCAGCAACCCCAGAGGTGAAAGGGCTTTGCAAGTGAGCACATCAGCTAGGGCCACACTGGGGGCCAAAAAACACTAGCCCTAACACAGGCAGTATCCTGCTCTCTCCCCTCCGCATTGAATCATCTCTGCATCAGAGTCCCCGTGTGTCAGCAGAGTACCGCAAGTCTCTGCATTTTGAGCCAAAAGTCATGACAAGCAGATTCAATGCTACTGCGGATTTCTTCTATTGGTTTTCAGCATCCATGTGGCCCAAGCCTAAGGGGTCATGCTCTTTCACCCCTTGCATGAACTTGCATCTCTGGTGTAGCAAATGACCCAGGGAGAGTGTTTTTAATAACACAGCAAGTAATAACAAGATTGTTTTCCTTACCAGGATTATTTCTATAACCATGATATAAAACCAACATCAAAGCAATAGATTCAGAATAAAAGCTGCCCTTCGTTATCTGTACTTATTTGCCTCCTTTCAGTAAGTGTTGCACATATAGTTACATAGTTAAATTGGGTTGAAATAAGACAGAGTCCATCAAGTTCAACCCCTCCAAATTAAAAACCCAGCATCCACACACACACACATCTCCACTCTTTCAAACACAAACCATATACAGTATGCCCATAGCTATACTAACTGTAGAGTTTAGTATCAAAATAGCCTTTGATATTATGTCTGTCCAAAAAATCATCCAAACCCCTCTTAAAACCATCAACAGAATGAGCATCACAACATCACCCGGCAGTGCATTCCACAACCTCACTGCCCTCACTGTGAAGAACCACCTACGCTGCTTCAAATGAAAGTCCTTTTCTTCTAGTCTGAAGGGGTGGCCTCTGGTGCAGTGATCCTCTTTATGGGTAAAAAGGTCCCCTGATATTTGTCTATAATGTCCTCGAATATATTTGTAAAGTGTAATCATGTCCCCTCGCAAGCGCCTTTTTTCCAGAGAAAACAATCCCAACCTGGACAGTCTCCCCTCATAATTTAAGTCTTCCATCCCTCTAACCAGTTTAGTTACACGTCTCTGCACTCTCTCCAGCTCATTTATATCCCTCATAAGGACTGGAGTCCAAAACTGCACTGCATACTCCAGATGAGGCCTTACTAGGGATCTATAAAGAGGTAGAATTATGTTTTCATCCCTTGAGTTTATGCCCTTTTTTATGCAAGACAGAACTTTATTTGCTTTAGTAGCTACAGAATGACACTGCCCAGAATTAGACAACTTGTTATCTATAAAAACCCCAAGATCCTTCTCACTTAAGGAAACTCCCAACACACTGCCATTTAGTGTATAACTTGCATTTATATTATTTTTGCCAAAGTGCATAACCTTGCATTTATCAACATTGAACCTCATTTTCCAGATTGCTGCCCAGTTTCCCAATTTAGACAAATCACTCTGCAAAGTGGCAGCATCCTGCATGGAACCTATAGCTCTGCACAATTTAGTATCATCTGCAAAAATAGAAACCGTACTTTCAATGCCCACATGCAAGTCATTAATAAACAAGTTGAAAAGCAAGGGACCCAGTATAGAGCCCTGTGGTACCCCACTAACAACACTGGTCCAATTAGAAAATGTTCCATTTACCACCACTCTTTGTAGTCTATCTTTTAACCAGTTCTCTATCCAGGTACAAATACTATGTTCCATGCCAACATTCCTTAATTTAACCAGTAACCTTCTGTGTGCCACTGTATCGAATGCTTTAGCAAAGTCTAAGTAAATCACATCCACTGCCATCCCAGAATCGAGGTCCCTGCTTACCTTCTCATAAAAAGAAATTAAGTTAGTCTGGCAAGATCTATTACGCATAAAACCATGCTGGCACAAACTCATAGTATTGTTATTTGCTATGAAGTCCAGTATCCTATCCTTAATTAATCCTTCAAAAAGCTTTCCTACCACCGACGTCAGACTAACTGGCCTATAGTTTTGAGGCTGAGAATGGGATCCCTTTTTGAATAGCGGCACCACATTAGCAATTCGCCAGTCTCTCGGCACCATGCCAGACCTCAATGAATCCTGAAAAATTAAGTATAGAGGTTTGGCAATCACAGAGCTAAGTTCGCAAAGTACCCTGGGTTTCCTCCAGGTTCTCCTGTTTCCTCCATTCCTTCCATACAGGCAGGTTAATTGACTCCTGATTAAACAGACCTTAGTGTGTGATAGATACTAAGACTGTAAAATCTGATTGAATGTTGTACAGTGTAATCTCTGTAATGCACTGCAGAATATGTTAGCACTATATAAAAATAAAGATTAATAATAAATTTTTTCTAACAATGTTGTGCACTGGATGTGACTCACATTCCTCATTTCATTTGATTAGAGCTATACAAAGACTTGATTCTTACTTCTGTAACACTGTTTCTTTGTGAAGCAATTCCTAAAATGTCTGCACCTGCTTGAAGAGGAACGGCTGATGGCGTGTTGGTTGTCCATCCAATTTGACTTTTACCAGAGAGCGATCTACTCATTTGCCCTGAAATACTTCCTTGGCTACTAGGGGTGTGTGGCCGGGACAACAAGCTGTTTGGAGTCCCAGGCCTACCTAATGGAGTCAGAGGAGTCTGAAGTTTGTTTAACTGTGAATTTGGAGTCTGTGGACGACTATTTGAAAGCGTGGTACCGTGTGTTCTGCTTGCAGCTTGAGGTGGGGTTTTGTTCCCTTGAAGATGAAGATGCATGCTGTTTGTGGTTTGATTTGGCACTTGTGGTCTTGGGTTCTGCATTTGAGAGGAATGGTAACTTCCATGATGTTCATTGGCAACTATACCACTTGGCTGATTGCTTGGGCTCCGAGACATGCTTGCTTCAGCCATCAATGCCAAGTCCTTTTCAATATCTACAATAAAGGAAAAGCAGATTAACTTGAATACATTCATGAATTCCTTTTCCATTTTGCCTGGGATGGTGTTGTGATATATTTTCTGCAAATATGGATCTAGCATATCAGAAGCCTGGCCCACCTTGGATATGCTAGATGCATCCTAGTAGAAAGAAATCTCTTACTATATAACCATCCCATAATCTATTCCTTGACTCCATGAAAAATGAACTGCATATCTACTGTAATCTATACTCTACTGTACTCTTATCAAGTTGTTATTACACCTGTAGCTTGATGTTCAGTATAGATATTGTTAGTTTTAGCGATGAGCGAATCTGGCCCTTTGCTGAAAATTTCTCGAAACTGCTGCAAAATATTTCGAGAAAATTTTTTTTTCACACAACTTTTTTTTTACATGAACAGTTTTTTTATCATTCCAATTCAACTGTTTTTTTTCTTTAGTTTTTTTTTCCAAATGCATTGTCAATGGGTGTTTTTTTAATCCAACTGCATCGAAGTGAATAGTGGGTTTTTTCTTGCATTTTTTCACACAAGAAAATACGCCAATAATGAAAATGTGAAATTTCACCGCAAATCCGTTTATGCCAATGAAATTATCTAATCCCTAGTTATTGTAGAGCATTGCTGTATAAATTATTTTACTGAACAGTCTACTATATCAGCAAAAGAAGAATCTATTTTCAACCTCTTTTACATGCTATAATACCCATAATTAGGCTGGTTATTAAATGTAGGGGCAGATTTACTAAGGGTCAAGTTTTGAAGTAAAAAAACTTTGAAATTAGACCCTTAAATTTTTTTAATGGCATTTTCGATCCAAAATGGACCAAATAGGTAAATTTTTGATCAAATAAAAATCGTTCAAATCATTCGATTAGAGTGATTCAAATTATTTTGGGCAAAATCTTTCGAATTTCCAAAACTTTGAAAAAATCACTGTAAAGATTTCAGGAGGTCCCCCATAGGCTAGAATGGCAATTTGGCAGCTTCAAATTCATTTTTTTTTAAAGAGACAGTACTTCGTAATTCGAATGTTCAATTTTTTTTTAATTCAAATCGAAATTTGGGCTATTCGATAGTCGGAGTAGCCAAAAATTACATGGAAATAAAAATTTATAAATTAAAATATAATTCGAATTTTCACTTTGCCCCTTAGTAAATGTGCCCCGTATACGTATATAAGTGTTATCAAGTCCAATATACATTATATTTCTTATGGCACTGGTTTCAGAACTGTGAGGCTGCCCAACTAGGGAGCAAAAAGCCTCAGCTTATTTTCCCATTATTTTCTTCTTGTTTAGTACTATAATTATAAGGACAGTTATTGTGAGTTATACCCCCACTAGCTTCAAGTCACTTGATTGCTGAACTGGAGAATCAGCTCTTCAGCACTAAAAACCCATATCAATGTACATTAAGGGGCTTTATCAAAAGTCAAATTAGCTTGATTTAACTTGAATGAACTCACAACTTGGATGGTTTCTTATTTAAGAAAAAACTCAAATGGAAAGATCTCAATTCAGTGAATTCCAGTTACAAAGCCTGAAAATCGAGGTTTTTTTTTTTTTTAATTGCTTGAATTGATCGCGTTTTTGGGCAAAACCCTCTGAAAAAAACTCAATCATGAAGGCTATTAACATCTTCAAATGGTTCAAGGGACCTCTGCCATTGACTCCTAAACAGGTTTTAGATGGAGTATATTAGGATTCAAGCTATTTCCAGGGTCGGGGTATAATAAATCTCAAAGAAATAGTTTTATCCTGAAAATTTGAGTTTTGAACAAAACATTACATTGAAAACTAAATTTTTTGTGGCCTATTGTTCATATTAATCGCTTTACGCTGACAGGTCTACTTTTGTGAGTAATTGTTCCTTGAAGTTCCTGAATCTGGCTGTAGCTACTTTACCTGTCAATTTGAGTTTTTAATGTTAACTGACTACTGCTGCACAAATATGGCACCTCCTCAAAGAGGAACATGGGAGATCAGATAGGTATGATAAATGATAGGGCGCTCCTCTATATTCACAGTAACTGTTTTGCATGTAAGGGAGACATTGATAGATCGATAGAGGGTCTCAGTTCAAAGGGTGTAAGTATAAGGTTTGCCACTTGCTGAAATATAACATTCCTAGAAGAAAGGAGCCCACAGTTCATCCTCCGACTGAGGGAATTTAATTCAATATGGTGAAATATCTGAACCAGTATTAACTGAGATGTTATAACTTTACCTTTTTTTTTAAAGGTAAGTATAATTGTATCTTTGATGTGCCAATAATAACAATATATTAGCACACGAGGATCATTTAACACTGTCAGTGAATCAGACTCTTGCAGGTACTTGTTCTGAGGGTGGAACAAAACACTTTTATTTATTGAGTTCCGTCGTTTAAAGTACCTGCGAAAATCATTAAGTCTGAGAAGGGCTTTTTAGAAATATCAATAAACATGACCTTTTCTGCAAAATCAAAAATCTGACAACAGTTAAAGGTACAGTAGCCTATTCAGATAATTTGCATTCAATGATTTTTACTGCTAAATAAGTTGAACAGCCGTCATTTGTACAAATGTTCACATTATAGAAAGTGACAAATTGTATCAATACAACACAAGGCAGTGAATAAGCTGTAACAAATATTTTGTGCTACCCCTCCATGTTTGTTTCTGTTTCCTCTTCCTAACTGTACAACAAGAAATGAACTGCACTTGTAGCTATAAATTACCCCTTTATTGCATTTAGATATAACAATAACATTTCCAATCTATTTTGTATGGTTAATAATAGGACGTAGCCATCTAGTGGTGCTGTTTGTGGACAAAATTCTGCTGTTGTGATCTAAAAGTACCACTATTTTGTGAATTTGGGAACCCTATATTTATCTGTGTATGATCGTTTAATGCGTCTTTTACAGTGTTTTTATTCAACATTCAGTTTACCCAACTGGCCTATGAATTTTGAGATTATGGAGCCTATTTAATATGCTGTGTAAAACGCAATTTGCCAAAAAAAATGTAAAATAAATGGTGAATTTATCAAAATGTGCTTTATTCTACACCATGTGAATGCCGCCGTTATTTTACACCACTTCAGACCTTTGTACATCAATCCCGGTAGAAGTTGCTTAAAGAAAAAGTGATGCCTCATGATGTGTGGCGAATAATTCCACCGATTTTTATACCACATAATAAATCTGCCCCTATGTTTCACCCTAGAACTCCACTAGCTCCTGTAACAAGAACAGTAAGACCATGAGGAAGAAGAACCTTCAATCCTGGAAACATGGCATCTCAGTTTATCGTAGCTGCTGTCTTTTTAAACAGTCTTTTAAACTTTAATGCTCTGGCAAAAAAAAAATAATATTAAATCCTTGATTTCCAAGAAGCACCTTTTAGTAATTGGAACTGCAAAAGTTGAGAACTAGGTACAACAGGTTCTGCCAAATGTTTTGCTACAAACGTTTCGATATGTACCTTCTGGCATCGGCTGAAATACTGTAGCTGTGAAATGATTAAGCAAAATTTCCTAAGGGGGATAAGTTTATATGCAGAATTATCATTAACCGTTTGAGAGTCTGGGAAGCAAAGAATTCGTCATACCCAATAAGAAATGTTCATGCAGCAACGCACTTTCAAGTTATTGATCATATATAGCAGCATTCTATTATTTTAGAAATGATGATGAATAGTCACAAAGTACATGACTGATTTTAAAGGACAGGTCTAAAAAACCCTATTGCACCCTATCAACCAATGTAACTTCCAATTAGAAGAAGGGGGTGGTGGTCAGTACAGAAAATTCAAAAGGATTTTGTCTAATTCCTTTATTATTGCTCTGTGCAACTAATTAGCGAAATTCAAAAACTGAAAATAGGAACAGGAACTCCAGCTGTATTTACTGCAAAAACGTTTATTCCGAGTGGTGGCAAAAAGACATGTTTTGGGTGCAAAAAACAAGTCAAGTGTATTATCATTTGTATAATTCACTTGATAAAGGGTATTGTACCTGAAACATGACGCATTGCCACCACTCGGAATCAAAGTTTTTGCAGTAAATACTGCTGGAGTTCCTGTTCCTTTTTTCGTTTTTCGTATTTAACCAATATAACTGTCTAATTGTCCAATGTGTTTCCTTTATACCACATGTCAATAGTAAATAAATATGTTTTAAACAAATACTATTTACCAGAACGTATTTTCACAGTGCTGAACAAAATTAATTCTGAAATTGAATTTGCTGGGCCAGTTGGTGCGAGCAGCAACTCCCTGTAGTTCAGGGTGTGACTCCAGACGTGCAAGCAAAAGAGGTATGTGCCTACTAGTTATACTCGTGTAAAAACCATCCAATATACATAGTAACATATCAATATAGCAGTGGCATAACTACCGGGAGAGCAGGGGGTGCAATTGGACCAGGGCCCACGACCCCGCAGATTGCACTTTAGCCGGCTGCAGTTGGCTGCAACCGCAAAGAAAATCTGCACAGAGTTGGGGGGGGGGGGGTGATTATGGAATTCACAAAATTATGAAGTGCCAAATATTTAGTTTTCAAAAAATGTGAAGATGTAGGGGCAGATTTAGCAACAGTCTCGCCTCAATTTTAGTTTTTGAGATTTATGAATCACAAATCACTCAAGAAAGAAAAAAAAAAACACCTGGAGAGTTCATGAGGAAGTCAACATGGGTTGTATTTTCAGATTTTAGGGTTTGGCAGAGTGTAAGAAATAGCCTCAGCACACCCTTTGCGGGTCACTGGTTGAGCTCTTCTTCCTGCTATCTCCGCCAGGGACCTTACACTGCTGGCTTCCTGCTTACAGGACTCTTTTTTATACCCCTGAACTCAACCCGCCCCATTTGTGACATCATCATGGGAGGTGTCACAGGTCTATATATATATATAGAGGGGAGAAGGCTGGTGCTGGTCGGGTGCAGATCGAGTTTTTCTCAATCCACACATCACTAATATGAAAAAAAGGGTATACTGTGATTTCACTATGTTTCAGTTGTTCTTCACAAAAAAAAAACTTCTTCAAACAGGCATAAAATATCTCTTGATTATTAAACCAAATTTGTGACTTTACCACAGAGAAAAGACTTACACAGTATACATGTATAGAATCACTTATCTGGAAACCTACTAACTATAAATTTTTTAAACAGATTCCTTTTGTAAAAATAAATCAGAACCTTGTACTTGATGGTATCTACGCTGCATGAATTCCTAAACCAACCATCTGGGGTTATTTCCTGTTTAAATGATTTTTAGCAGTGTGTAATAAAAAGCACTAAGTTTGCCCAAGGGCAGTAACCCATAGCAACCAATAAAATGCTTGCTTTTAAACATGTGACTGCTATAATCTACCTGCTGATAGGTTGCTATGGGTTATTGCTCCTGGGCAAATTAAGTGCCTTTTATTACATAAGGTATGGTTTATAAATTACAAAAAAATCCATTATTCAAAAAAAAAAATAATAATCAAGGTCCCAAGAATTCCATATAATTCATTCTACTGTATATCTATCTATATTTGTTTAGTCGACAATTCCTCTGGCTTCTTATCATATTTGCATCTGCCTTTTTCTAGCTGGATACTAATATATTTTACTTATTATATTATTTATTTTATTTTACAACTATTTGTATTTGTATTTATTTAATTTTACAACTATTTGTACCCCACACGGCTTCCCCCACAGGAAACAATAAAACCTATTTTAAAAGCTGCAAGTAGCTGGCAGTAAATCTCCATGTGTGACTTTGAGCCTCAGAGGTTTTATATTGAAATTATACTTGAACCACTAATTTAGCTCTTCAAAGTTGCATGAAAGTTACTGAAATAAATTATTAAAAAAAAATAGAATGTTGACAGTGGCGGTATAGTGAGCCTTACTCAGCTTGCACACTAAGGAAAAGGTTTAACCATTGCCTCCTATTGGAGGATGTAAGTGAGTTACAGACTGGAGATGAAATTGTAGAGATGCCAATACATAGACTGAATGCAGCTCTTCACACTGAATATTAAAGAGGTGGTTCAGCTTTAAGTTAACTTTTTGTATGTTATTGACTGTCCTATTCTAAATCTTTATCATTTAGTTTTTATCATTTTTTAATTATTTGTCTTTGTCTTCTGACTCTTTCA
Source organism: Xenopus borealis (assembly GCA_024363595.1). NCBI lineage: Eukaryota > Metazoa > Chordata > Amphibia > Anura > Pipidae > Xenopus > Xenopus borealis. The sequence goes on along the minus strand of CM044441.1, from coordinate 122,809,303 downwards.
AGCTTTCAAATGGGGGGTCAACCCCCTCTAAAAAAAAAAAAGCTCTATAAAGTTACAAACATATTTTTATTGCTACTGTACTTTTCATTACTCATATTTCTGTTCAGACCTCTCCTATTCATATTCCTGTCTCTTATTCAAATCAATGCATGGTTGCTAGAGTGGTATAATGCAAGTATAATAATTTAGACTGCAGAAAGGTGCAATAATGAAAACAAAAGTTTGTCCGATACCCCGTGCTTCCAACTTCCCATGATCAGGGACGTCAGGAGAATAAACAATTAACAAGTAATATTTGCCCTGAAAAGTTTTCCAAAAAAATTATATTTAGAACAGTTTAAAGTGGACCTGTCACCCAGACACAAAAATCTGTATAATAAAAGTCCTTTTCAAGTTAAACATGAAATCCAATTTCAAATTTTTATTAAAGCATTCATTGCTGTTTTAAGCTTGTTTAAAAATCTCAGCTGTCAATCAAATATTGTCTGCCCCTCCTCTATGCTTTAGGCATAGAGGCAGGGCAGATAATTACTTTCACTTTCCATTCAGCACTTCCAAGATGCCACTGCTCCCCACACATTCCCCCAGTTCTCTTAACCATTTAATTATGTAGCCAGGACACGGGGATAGACATCGGGTCCCCCATTCTGGTGCACAAACAAGATTCTGAGATGATACAAGGCTTGCCTTAATAACAGTGTCCACAAAATGGCTCCTGCCTGCTTGCTAGAATTATGAATTCCCAGACTGAAGAAAACAAGATTAAAATAATTTATATAGTGTAATTAATTTATTTTGCTTGACTAATGTGATAAAATATGATTTTGAACATTTTTTTGGGGTGATGGGTCCACTTTAAGTGTGTCCTACTTGCCTTATTCATGTTGTTAATGCTATATAAATTAGTGGGTGAAAGAAGAACCCCTGTGAGATTGAAAAACAGAACATTTGACAAGAATAGCTAAAATTGCTAAAATATAGAATTTTCACTAAACCCTTGATAGCATCACTGCCAAACGGAGTAGATAATATTAGGATGTTCCTGACTAAATGCAGCTGGTGGTTTAATGTAGTTTTCTGTCTTTCCTGAGTCAGACGGAGGAGCATTCCCATTCACCTATGACACAACAGAGAACATGTCTTTTTAGCACATACCAGCAAGATGCTTTTCCATGCTCTGCAGTTCCTTTGCGGTTAATGCTTCTTTTAGGATCTTTTGGTTCTGAGATCCTCCACTTCTGGCAGACAAGGCATCAGATTCCCAGACTGGTTGACGCTAAAGAAGTTCAAAAAGTGAGAGAAAGGACTTTTACAAACAAGTTGAAGATTGAAATAGGAAAGGAATAATTACATCTTTCCCTCTATGCTAAGCTGTTTTTGAAGCCCTGTTATTTCCGATTAGGAGAGTATACTGTGCTAAGCATTTTGAAGAACTTTCAAAGTACAGGGTGTTAATGTTAACATTTTAAAAACAATTCAGCATTAAAGGCAAAGCAAGGACTTAAAGTAAGTGTGCAGTTTAAATATAAGAAATAAAAAGCAGGCATATTATTCATTTAAAGGAGAAGGAAATATATCATCGCTGGGGGGGGGGTGTCAATTTGGTAAGAACCCCCCAGGCATTATAATAATTATGATACACAAAAGCCGTGAATATCTTGTAAATTATATCCTTATAAACGTGAGTTCTGATGTCATCAGCTATAAACCGTGAGTTCTGATGTCATTTCTGTCACATGACTCACTGAAACTTGTGTATTATAATAAATAAAGTACCATCAGTTGTAAAACATGAGGATATTAGAAGTTACCTCGGCATTCCATGACCTGTATAAAAACACTTGGACTTCAGACTCATGTATTTTGATATAATATCCTTATATTATACAAGGGTACTTTATGCGCTATATCTGAAACTCTGGGTTGGTGTTCCTGCACCGCCCCAAAGTAGGAGTGCCATCTTCTTTTCTTTTCCAGGAATCCCAGAAATCCCATGCACTGTGGACATGCATAGCTCAGTGAGAAACATGATTAAGAAGGAAATGCCAGCTTTTTGCTCTATTTTGCATGTGCACAGCAGCCCAACAGGGAGCCATAAAGAGGCAGATGATGGTGACATTGCTACAAACATTTTGGTACCCCCTAGTGATGTCTTTCCTTCCCCTTTAAAACCCAGATTTGTATAGTTTTTCCTTACTGACACCTTTTCTGCTAGAAATATTTTTGTGGGTTAAAGGGGTTGTTCACCTTCCGACACTTTTTCAGTTCAGTTGTTTACAGATAGTTCACCCTAAAGACTTTTTTTCAGTTACTTTCTATTTTCTGTTTGTGACCATTTTTCTAATATTGAAGTTTAAAATTTTCACCTTACTATATGTCTTTCTGAATTAGCTCGAGGGGTCACTGAATATAAACTGTTCTAAATTGATATATTGATTGATTCTGCTTAGCAGAATCCCTGAGTTTCATTAAGGGCAGCTGTTAGAATTGATGCAATAAATGTTAATATTGCACAGATGCTGCAGAGAATTGTATCAACTAATGGAGCCAACAGTTCAGAATCTGCCCCAGGATTACCGAGCTGCCAGACAGAGACAGAAAATATTAAACTTCCGTTTTGGAAAAACGGTACAAAAATTCAAAATGGAAATCAATTGAAAAAAAGGATTTTTCTGCTTCTGTTGAACAATCAGAAAACAACTGAAGTGAAAAAAGTGTTTGGAAGGGGAACAACCATTTTAATGAAAATACAAATTGCAACATTCCCACTGGGTCTTGTAACCCATAGCAACCAATAGGATATTTGCTTTTGATCAGGTGACCAGTAAACACAATTTGAAATTGATTGATATGCATTTGTCATGGTGTAAATGTGCTACTTTTTATTAAATAATAGTTCTTAAATTTGACTTTTCACTGCTTTCAGGTACTTTGGATGATAATGTATTAAAGTGATTGTGACATGTTCCTGTCAATATCACAAAGGAATTCCCTATGGAGTTTTTTTTTTTTTTTAAAAAGATCTAGTCCTTTGCCTTGCCAAACCCCCCCCCACCCCCTTCAACTATAGCCTGTGTTGGACCCCAGCATAATTGCTTTTATAGCTTCTACAGTTGTGCTACTGAGTTTGTAGGTGCTGCAAAGATCCAAAAAGCTTGATGTCTTTGTAAATCTTTTCCCCAGTGCACAAAGTCTTGGCATTGGCCGCAAAGGCAGTGGAATAGCTCCAATCAAACCAAAAAATCACAGCAATGGGGCTGGGGAAGGGCAAGGGATTTGATTTTTTCAGTAAAACAATAAAGAAAATTTATTACAGTTTTGATTTAAAAAAATAAATAAATAAAACGTGGCTTTTGCCTCCATATTAATATGTGCCTTCATTATCTCACACTCACTCTTCGGCTTACCAATGTTTAGTCAATATAATTTGCCCCAGACACATTTACTAACCAGAGTGGCTCCGTTAAAATACAAGTTCTCCTCTCTAAATATAATTGTTTCTGTCTGTAATATGAAATGTTTACCATACTGTAAAATAAATTTGGCTATTCTCACTGTAAAAAGATGAAAAATAAGAGATTTCGTACAGGCAATGCCCTCTTTAAAGGAGAAGTAAACCCTAAAAATTAATGTGGCTAAAAAATTTGATATTTGATATAGTGAACGTATTGCACCAGCCTAAAGTTTCAGCTTGCCAATAGCAGCAATGATCCAGGACTTGAAACTTGTCACAGGGGGTCACCATCTTGGAAAGTTTCTGTGACACTCACATGCTCAGTGGGCTCTGAGCAGCTGTTGAGAAGCTAAGCTTAGGGGTTGTCACTAATTATCCAGCAACAGCAGAACATGAGCTTCCCTGGCTGTAATATAAGCTGATGCTACAGGTTTGCTGATTATTAAATTCTGATGCAGCTAATTGCACTGGTATTAACTGTATTAATGACTAATCAGCCTTATATTGTGACTATATTTCTATTACACTATGTGTACTATATATTGTGAGTCCCTAAGCTCAGTAAGTGACAGCAGCACAGAGCATGTGAATCAGTGAATCAGCAGAAAAGAAGATGGGGAGCTACTGGGGAGACACAGATCTTTACTGCTAAAGGGCTGTGGTTGCCTTGGGCTGGTACAGAAGCACAAAACATCATGTACAACATTTCTGTTAGGAAATGTAGGGGGGAAGGAGGGTACCCTAATAAAAAATTACAAACTTTTTCTGCCGATCACCTGTAAAGAAGTAAAAGACGCCAGCGTTTTTTGGGACTTAGAAAAAAATGTCAACTTTTTTTTTTAAGCTCCTATCTACTCTATTGGACTTCGCCTGGTCTGAGGTGGTGAAGTCAAGTCTAGCAAGAGGTAACGTTCACTAAAATCCGCATCTCAGTGAATCAGTGAAGTTACGTCCCTTCGTCAGTGTGCAACTTCGCCTGGCGTAAGGGTGCGAAGTTGCACTAGAGTCTATCTACTTCGCTAGCAAAGTTATGCCAGGGACCGATAGTAAATCGTAGAAGTTCCAAAATGACGTCACAGAAGCAAATTTGTGCTAGCGTTAGCCGCTTCACGCTTTAATGAATTTTCCCATAGGTCTGTTAGAATTGAAAGGGAAAGCAATCCCCTGTCTACTGATTGTGTAAGCTAAGAGTTCCTATAGGCCTGATGCATCAAGTGGGTAATTGGTAGATAAAAACAAGGCAAACCCATTTGCTAGAGGGGGTGTACGGTGCTTACTAGCCTATGGCAGGACTTCCCAGTAGAGAAGAATACCTGTATGGTAGGAGTAGAAAGTGTGAGATAAAGCTCACAAAAAGAAAACATTGCTGTGCAGTGACTTATAGCACTGGTTGTAAGTAATGCTCTAACTTATATAATTCATTTGTCGATATCCTTAGCGAAGAATGTAAGACCCCACTCCCCAAACCCACTGATAATTTCAGGAGTGGTATGGGGTTCTTTTTCATTATGAAAGCCATCACATTTTAATTAACTGTACTTAGTATCACATCAGCCACCAGTGGGTCCTATTGTTGAGCTAGACAGGAAAACTGAAGCTACTCCATATTTGGTCCCTATGAGGTAGATAAATAGATTAAAAGCACACAGATAATACCCTTGCATAATGGACTCCTGCTGCTAATACATTCACAGTAATAGATGAAATTTTAACTTACTGTATGTATGTATATTGAACAAGTGGTATACTGCCCCTTTAAGCTTCTGTAAAATAGTTTTCCTTCCCTTTTTCATATTTTAACATACACAAAGTGTAGGCAAAATATTTTTCAGCTGTTACAGGTCCAAAATCAGAAAAATATAGTATTGCTTTTCTGTTGAGTGTCAGTTCTGATAAAAGAACTGCAAAAAAATGCTTTCATTTTTATTTCATTTTTAAGGTTTTAGACCCCAAGTGATACATGGAATACGTGTCAGCGCCACAGTTCCGTTCAGTGGGATCGGTTGAAACGAAACTTCCAAAAACAAGACTGAGCTTCAGAAGCAATAAAATTGCAATACTGATTTAATTTATAGGTTGGCATACAAAAATCTCGCCCTTGTCTAAATACTGAAGTTTCCCTTCAGCGAGTCTTTAATGAACTGCGACAACTGCCAACACTGTGTTTATTCATTTCTACAGTTAAATTTCAATGTTCAGCGTTTATTTAAGTTTTGATAGGTATTATGATAAGGATGGACACCTGTTGTTTCACATTTCTTCCCTTTTGGTAAATGCTATGTTACACCTCGGGTTTTGAAGCAACCTCAACCGTACACGTGCATTCAGTCACTGCTGGGTTAATTTATATACATGGTTTGGAGACTGCTGCCAACTTGCAAGGTCATTCATGTGTCAGGATTTTACATTAGATATTTATATTCTCATTATGATTTCACTTCACCTTTTTAAAATCATGAAAAGTTTATAATATATTACAGGTATGGGACCTGTTATCCAAAACGCTCAGGACCTGGGGTTTTCCAGACAAGGGATTTGTAATCTGAATTGGATTCCCATACTTTGGGGCAAATTTACTATTATTCCCGGAAATTTGCTCGACCAAATTCGTAATTCTATAAGCATTTGACCATCGAATGCTTATCAAATTGTTTAGGCTATCATTTTGCTCGCAATAGGATTTCTCGATTAATTTGTACAATCGGATATGGATCGTTTGATTTCACAAAAAAAATCGTGAAATTTCCTTTGAGCGTCTGAAAAATTAGTACGATTCGAACGATCGAACTATACGATCGTACGAATGGTATTCGAGCAGGACTTCTCATAGGCTTCTATTACAATTCGGTAGGTTCAATCTGGTGAAGTAGGCAGTCGAATAACTTTAAAATTTTGATTCCTTCAATCATCGAATGATCGAATTATCGAATATCCGATCATTCGATCTTTTCGATATTCGATGATCGAAGAGGCCAAATTTGCATATCCGATTTCACAAAGAATTCGTACGATCGGTTTTCGATCGAATGAGATCGAACTTTGATCATTTCTCGTGAATTTCCTAATTTTGCCCCTAAGTCTAAAAATAAAAATAATTTCAGTATGAAATAAACACAATAGGATTTTTTGTCTCCAATAAGGATTAAAATTTTAGTTGAGATCAAGTACAAGATGTTTTATTATCATAGAGATAAAAGAAATAATTTAAAAAAATCAATTATTTTAATAAAATGGATCTATGGGAGATGGCCATCCTGTACTCCAGAGCTTTATGGATAATGGTTTTCCAGGTTTTCCCATACTTGTATTAGGACAAGGAAGGCAACGTGCAACAGAACCATTCTCTTCAAGGTATATGTTTCATTAACATTAAAGGGCACCAATCACAGCCAAAATCAAACACATATTAACAACCTGACCAGTACAACCTAAACATGTTTAATCAAACTACATATACAGTTTTTTGTAAAAAACCCAGCAGTTTTTAAAAAATCCCATACTTTGTCAAATGGGTTCTTACACTGAGGGAGACCATACTGTGACTACAACATGCAAATGAGCTCACGGGCATGCTCACATTGTAGCACTGCCCTGAGAATTCTCATAGCTTTGGTAAACTCTAGAAGTATCACAAGATTTCCCTATCTTATCCCCTGCTGGTGATGTCATTATGCAAATGAAGGGTACACAGCAACTTCCAGAAGGTGGAAGCACTAAAGGTGACCATAGACGCACAGATAATATCGTACAAAACGAATTTTCGTACGATATTCGGTGCGTGTATGGTGGGAAATGAGCCGACCGACATCGTCAGAGGATTAAGATATCGGTCGGCTGGTTGATCGGACTGGACGGAAAATTTTGATCGGATGCCTTTGAAATCTCCCTGAACATCGGCCATTGTTAGTGCTGAATCGTCAGATACAAGTAGAATTCTATTGTTTTATACCTGTATATTTGACGATTCAGCTCTACACGTGTGTGTTGAAACGAACGATCTTTCTTGGAAAGATCTTTTCCGAGAAAGATCGTAATTGTTATGTCTATGGCCAGCTTTACACAGAAGTTTGGCAGATTTCAGAACAGCTTAGAAGGTTTATTAGGAAAGCAAGGAAATTCAACTGAGCATGTGTGAGATTTCAGAGCTGCAGTTGGCTGTAAAGATATAGGTAGGAGGAGTCAGTGAAATCCAAGATACCTGCCTCAGCTAGAACTGCAGTGGAGATAGGGGAGATTTTGCAGAAGGTATAGTGAGCTGATCATTTACATTATACAAAGAATTCTAACTGTTTTAAAAAACAGTTTTCTTAAACTTTCACATAGTGTATTTACATAGTAAATGATTTTAGTTATGAATGGTGCACTTTAAGTAGTTTTATAGTATTTAGGGGTATCTTGTTACTACAGATTAGGATTAGGTTGGTGAAGATACGCTTAAACATATTATCTCCCCGACATATACAATAAGCTAGAAGTGATGTGGCAGATATGGTAACATGACAGTCTCAATATATAAAAAAATCAGGTGAAATATAACTACTACATGGATTATGCCTGAGATTGGTGGGTCTCTAAGAAATACGATTATGGGATGTTGGCTACATGTCATGTTACTTACTACCTTATAGTCTCATATAACAAGCGAAGTTAAAAACGTTCTTTAAGATAACACACACATAAAACATCTAACATCTATAATGTTTTTATATATATATGTGTTGTTCCATTAGTAGATACTAACGGCAAACTTACTTGCTCATATGATATTTCTCTTTCTATTAAACATGCATTTTAAATCAATTCGAATCTGGAAGAATGGTCCTGTTTGAGTAACAAGCTCTCAAAGTTATTCAGAAAAATTGCAAAGAAAAAACTGCTTTTAATAGATATTTTACTAGCAGACATTTTCCTATTCAGGAAATTAACTTGCTTTTTTATGTAGGCTAGAAAAAAACCCACAACTCATCCCAAACTGCCCTATCCTGCTATTTAAATAAGTGGGAGGTTTAGAATATACTTTTTTGTAGCTTGAGCTCACCTCAGAAATGCTCCGAAAACCCACACCAATGCAACCACAGGCAGCTAAAACATACCAGTTTTTGAGGAATAAAATGTAATCCATTGGACTGTGCTTCAATGCCATATTTTTTAGTAACCTGAACCATGAGAGAGAAGTGAGTCACAGCAGTTGGTAGATGATAAATCTCCACTGGCTTCAAACAGTAGAAGACCTAGAAGACCATTCTCCAGCACATATTAGAAATCAGGTGACTGGTAGTAGTAGAAAAAAGTAGGCTTGAAAAAGCTACTCAGCTATTTTTTTTAAACTACTTTATTCTCCTTTCTAGTTCCAATCAACCTGGATTTAATCTGGGGGTTGGGTGGAAACCTTGGTAAAATCCTGCCTTCTCTCTGAATTCTTCCTTCCATTCTAGCGGGCTGTGGGTTTGTGGCTTATTAGGGTTACCTAGTCCTTCCAAACAGAATAGGGCAAGCTAAGTATTAAGGTCACAGTCCCAGTTACCCTGTCCTGCCTCCTGCTTTGTGGTGTCCTAGGTTCTAGTTCAATCATTAGGTAGTAAGTAGTGATGGGCGAATCTCCCCAGTTTCGCCGAAAAATTTGCGAATTTCCTGAGAATTTCGCGAATTGGCGAAAAATTTGCGAAACAACTCGCGGCATGCTTTTCAAAAACGACGCGCGACTCATTTTTTCTGCGAATTTGCGCCAGACGAAATTTCGCTGGCGTTTTGCAAATTTATTCGCCAGCGGCGAATCGCGGGAATTCGCCCCTGGCGAATAAATTCGCCCATCACTAGTAGTAAGTTTTTGGGACAACTCAACCCTCTATTTTTTCCACTTTCTCATGCTATTTTTTAAGGTTTTATCAATTGGTTTTTAACTCACTCCTATTTATGGTCAGTATTATCAATTTGCTCTAAATGGATATTTTAGTCTTCACAATTTATATTAATTTAAATGATTGCACCAGCACTTTTGATTCACTCTATTCATTATAATCAATTAGCGCCCTTGATGAATTGATGCATTATACACATTTATGAATGTATATATTCCTCGAGCAAGTATAATAGTTCACTTGCCACTGATTGCTCAATTGATTGAATGGCATGTAATTAGAATAAATATATGAATTGTAGACAGTTACGGTTATTTTTTCTTATTATTATAGGTGGACTGAGTCCATGCTTATTGATATTTAAGTCTTATTGATGTTTTCTTATTTCCAATGAATGGAACTGGAGTAATCCAAATTATTGAGTGTAAAAACTCTTTTTACTTAATTGTATCTTTACCTTTCTTCAACAAATCACATGACTGCTCATGTTGAGCTGAAGCAGCTATGAATAATTTTCTATAGTATCCTACAGAAACACTCTGTTAGTGTAGAGCAAGAGCAGGTGTCCCCAAATTTTTTACCCAGCCATGAGCCATATTTAAATGGAAAAGAATTGCAGAACAGCATAAGCATACAAAAGGCTTCTAGAGGTGCCAAATATGGGTAGTAATTGGCTATATGTAGACCCTATGTGGACTGACAGCTCTACATGAGACTGTTTGGTAGTACACCCTGTTTATGCAACTAAAGTTTGCCTATTTATTGCCTTATTGGAAGAGAGGTGACTCTGCCTAGAAAAATTATTTACGAGAAACTATGAACCAAAGAGTTTATTTCTTTGTTTCCTTCCCTATGGGACAAGAAGCTAGTAAGCTGTAAAATGTTGTCTCTGGCTGTAGATCTTTCTGATCCCTTTCATACTTTGTGCAGGTACACAAGTGAATAGTTTAGTTTTTTTGCAAACTGCAGAAAAAAAATCATCCATGGAAACTGCAACCAAGTGCACAACTTATTTTAAAGGACAAGGAGAGTCTAGAATAGAATAACGCTAGAACTTCCTGCACCACAAGCCTAATCAAACAAATGATTTATGCTTTCAAAGTTGGCCACAGGGGGCTGTTATCTTGTAACTTTCTTATACATCTTTGCAAGACCAAGACTGTGCACATGCTCAGGGATCATCATAAATGGCAGCTTAGGGATCATCATAAATTATCAAAACAGGGAAACAAACAAAGCTGCATGAGTTCTGCATGGCTGGGAAGTAAAGCGGGGGCTCCGTCTGCTGTTCATAAGTATGATTGTTTCCCTGAGGGATCGTCTGACAATTCCTATCCACAGAAGTAAATGAAGGGAGAATTTCAATGCATACAGTCAGGTTTATTATAAAAACGTTAGACATTTTTTAATTAAAGTATATTGGACATAGGTTTCTTTTTCATTAAAGAAAGTAAAAATGGGATTTAATTTTTTTGCCTTTCCTTGTCCTTTAAGAGCCTCTTCTCCAGTGTGAACATCCCCAATTTGGCCAGTCTTTCCTCATAGCTAAGATTTTCTATAGCTTTTACCAGCTTAGTTGCCCTTCTCTGTACCCTCTCTAATACAATAATGTCCTGTTTGAGCTGGCGTTTCGCGAATAAATTCGCCCATCACTAGTCACGTTTATTATAAAAATGTTAGACATTTTTTAATGAAAGTATATTGGAGATAGGTTTCTTTTCCATTAAAGAAAGTAAAAATTAGATTAAATTGTTTTGCTTTTCCTTGTACTATAAATCAGTTCTTTCTTGCTAGACACTCTAGGATTCAGCAACAATTCTATCCAGTATTTATATCCTGATGATAATGGGAGCTTCCTCCATAATATTCTTAAGATGCCCCCAAAATATCTATATCGGGTCTTACACTCATCTCTTTAAGGAGAGGCTCCCACCCATGTTAATTAATTACATAATTAAGTTTTTTTTTTTAAATTAATAAAACAGTAGCTTGTACGTGATCCAAACTAAGATATAATTAATCCTTATTGGAAGCAAAACCAGCCTTTTTGGTTTATTTCATAAATCATTTACATGATTTTTTTAGCAGACTTAAGGCATTGAGATCCAAATTATGGAAAGATCCCTTATCTGGAAAACCCCTTGTCCTGAGCATTCTAGATAATAGGTCCCATACCTGTACTTAAATTCCTCGCAGACCAGGCTTGAGGAATACACCAGTATTGTATTGTTAAAGGCCCGGGGGTCAGGTTGTGATTAATTATGGGTTATTTGAAAGGGATATCTTAGGCAAATTGGTGGTTTCATGTGGGCAGATTGACATGTATACTTATGAACTCTCCAGTTGCCAGAGATTGAGCCTGGGTCCCAGGAGAGCCAGTATCTCCTGCTTTAAATTGTGAATCATTGATGGGAATCCCAGAAGTTTTAAGGAATGCAGTTATAGAAGGATGTGATAAAGGAAGAATGTCTGTTGGAAACTGTAGTACAACAATAACTGCAGTACAAGAGTTTAATATCGGAGGAGTTCATCCAGAAAGATTTTACCAATAATTACTATCAACCAGACAGATTTCATAAAAAATAAACCATATATACAGTACATGTACTATATAAACACATCAAGGTCTAATGTCTCCATTATTCAACTAAAGCAAATGACTTGCATTTTAAATAACCTTTCAGATTTTACCTCCATCCTTTTGATAATATCTTAATCTTAACAGGCACATAATGTACCATAAATACAGCCAATTTCCATTAATATAAACTTGCCTTCTCTAAAGCGCGAAGCATCTAACGCTATCGCAAATTCGCCAGTGTGACGTCAAATAGTAACTTCGCAAATTCACTAACACCGGCTCTGGTGAATTTATGCTAGCGAATTAGATAGACTTGCGCAACTTCGCACCCTTACGCCAGGCGAATTTGCGCACTGACGAAGGATTGTAATTACGCAAATTCACTAAGATCAACTTTTTGCTGAACGTTACCACTTACGCTAGACTTGACTTCGCCAGCTCAGACCAGGCGAAGTTCAATACAATAGATAGGAGTTGGGAAAAAAATAAGAACACTTTTCTAAATTCCAAAAAAACACTGTGGTGTGTTTTACCATTTGTCTGAAAAAGATTGTTTTTTTTGGGGGGGGTTACCCTCCTTCCCTCCTACATTTCCTAACATATGGCAACTCAACTATATAGGGGGCACATGTAGGGCAATAGGACAACTTTATTTTATTTATTAAAGGTTTCCTGGGCTTGTGTAGTGCAACATAGTGGCTGTAACATACACTTCTATTATATTTTGAAATTTGCGGCATATGCAAATTAGGCTTCACTACCGTAATTGTGCTATGTCTAGCGAAGTAACACTAGCGTAAATACACTACCGTTCACCGACCTGTGCATAAATTCGCACTCTAGTGAATTTGCGTAGCACTGGCAAAATGCGGCGAACGCTAGCGAAGCCTGCGCTGGCGTTTTTTTGGATCTTAGTGAATGTCCCACTGAGCTGGCTCTTTCTGCTTTACCACAATACAAACATAGAGGTGTACTTATCATTGCATATATATACATATGTGCTGTAAAAACACATGCATTCATATCAGGATACTGCTACTGACTATTGCTTTGCACTAGTGACTGGCGATTCGCCGTCGGTGAATACATTTGCGAAAATTCGCCGGCGTCTACTTTTTTCAATGTCAGCAATGTGCGTCGGCATCCAAAATGAGACGATGGCGGCGTTTCGCCAATTGTTTTGCCGTTTCGACGAAGCGAAAATCCCCAGATTCGCCCATCACTACTTTGCACAAATAAACTACAAGTTTTAAAAAGATGGCACATAATCCAGAAACCCGTTATACAGAGTCATCTCCAATAGAGTCAATTTTAATCAAATAATTCAAAGTTTTAACAATGATTTGCTTTTTCTTTGTAATAATAAAACAATACCTTGTACTTTATCCCGACCAAGATATAAGAAATCCTTATTGGAGGCAAAACATATATACAGGTATGGGACCTATTATCCAGAATGCTCGGGACCTGGGGTTTGCCGGATAATGGATCTTTTTGTAATTTGGATCTTCATACCTTAAGTCTACTAGAAAATTATGTAAACAAAAAAATAAACCCAATAGGCTGGCTTTGCTTCCAATAAGGATTAATTATATCTTAGTTGGGATCAAGTACAAGTTACTGTTTTATTATTACACAGAAAAGGGAAATTATTTTTTAAAATTTGCATAATTTCATTATAATGGAGTCTATCGGAGACGGCCATTCTGTAATTAGCAACTTTCTGGATAATGTATTTCCGGATAAGGATCCCATAACTGTATTGGGTTTGACTTGGATTTATGTCTAATTATGTGGACTAACAAAGGACTGCACCAGGCCAGAAATACCAACATGTCTGGATATGGACTAAGAGATCATTTGGAATTCCTTTGATTCTACACTCCAATAATTCAGCCCTGATTTACAGTCTATTTGACCCACATTATCTTGTACCTTATCTGTCTATCTCTTGCAGATCCCCTCGTAAATGACTTTGACACCTCACACACAGTTTGATATTCCTTTTTGTTGGTCATTTGATCTATGAGCTGAATGTTGTATATATACCAGAGAACACCACAGCTTCATTGTAATCAGCTTGAAAAAGGAACTAAAATGTTCTGAAAGCTTGCTATGATTATATTAGTTAGCCAATAAAGGTATCACCTTTATACCATTTTGTTATTATTTATTTTTTATTTCAAAAGGGTTGCCCAATAACATTTTTACTGGCTAACACGGTACAGCAACTTTACCTGCAATTAAATGTTTAACAATTTTTAGTAGACATAAGGCATGGAGATCCAAATTACAGAGAGATCCCTTATCCCATAAAGCCCCAGGTCCCAGGGAGTTAGGATAACAGGTCCCATTCCTGTATATTAGTGACATATGCAACAGCACTTTACAGAGATTATACATCATTCACTTCACTCACTGTCACAGTGGAGCTGGCCATAATATATTTCCACCCGCAACCTTATTTTGTTAAGCCACATCCCATTATGGAGCACATTTTTTGTTAAATAGCAGATTGAGGCTTTTTTTTTTTTTTTTTTTT
>CM044441.1:122755953-122792563 GCA_024363595.1 Xenopus borealis | reverse complement strand
GGTTGAATTCTCCTTTAAGTCTACAACAAAATTATTTAAGCATTCAATTAATAGGCTGATTTTGCTTCCAATGAGGATTAATTATATATCAGTTTGGATCAAGTACAAGCTACTATTTATTATTAAATCATTTGTTAAAATTTGGATTATTTGTATAAAATGAAGTCTATGGGAGACAGCTTTTTCCAACTCTGAACTTGCTGAATAACTGGTTTTCAGATAACAGATCCCATACCTGTATTAGAATTCTTAATAAATCAGATGAAAGTGAGTGAAGGACTGGCAAGATCAGGGATGACTTTGATGTAGTTGGCCAGCTTATACATATATATTGCAATATATGGATCAACGTTCCCTGTTTTGTTTAAAGGGTAAGGCATTTTTAGTAGCTTAATGCACAAAATGTCTCAACGTTCTTAAAGGGATACTGCCATGGGAAAACATGCATATCTCCAGTGTTTCTGGACCAATGTGAGTGTGCTGCCCCTAAAATGCTGCCACCGTAGGCCTGAACCTAGGTGGCATTTCCACAAATCCGGGCCTGGCTGTTATCTGGTCAACTTCCCGTTGTTCTGTTGTTAGGCTGCTGGGAGGGGGGAGGGTGATATCACTGCAACTTGCAGCATAGCAGTAAAGAGTGACTGACGTTTATCAGAGCACAAGTCACATGACTTGGGGCAACTGGGAAACTGACAATATGTCTAACCCGATGTCAGATTTCAAAATTAAATATTAAAAAATCTGTTTCCTCTTTTGAGAAACAGATTTCTGCTGGAGCAGCACTATTAACTGATGTGTTTTGAAAAAAAAATATGTTTTTCCCATGACAGTAACCCTTTAAGGCAGGGGTCCCCAACCTTTTTGTTCCGTGAGCCACATTCAAGTATAAAAAGAGTTGGAGAGCAACACAAGCATGAAAAAGGTCCCTAGCGGTCTCAAATAAGGGTTGCTATTGGCCATTTGGTACCCTCTATGTGGACTGGCAGCCTACATGAGGGTCTGTTTGGCTGTGTACATGGTTTTTATACAACCAAAGCACCTGCTTTGAGGCCACTGGGAGCAACATCCAAGGGGTTGGTGAGTAACATATTGCTCACGAGCTACTGGTTGGGGAACACTGCTTTAAGGTAACACAAATTAATAGATGCTAGCCATACTAACAAGCTGATTGGGTAGCATCTCAGAAGTCCCTCACTAGGCATCTAATAGAAAAGACTCTATATAAAAGCAGCAGCACATAGTGTCCTTCTGATTTGATGCCTAGCTTGACACTGCACTGATCTATAATTTTGCATTAATAGTAATAATAACTGATAATAATTTCTGAGCATTTATTGGTCTTGGGACACAGCCTCCTGAATAGCAGTGCAGAGCCCTGCCCACAGATCCCAAGCCCTTGCTTTCTCTAGAGATGTTTAAGATGTATAAATTACATCACTGAATTACATCAAAGCCAACATTTCAGGATGTTTTTGCTTCTCTGGTAGGATTATGTTAGCAATTTTAGGCAATTATGGGCACAAAGGAACCATGGAATTAACATCAGCCTTGACCTTGGACTGGGGGGATCCAGGCCCACCAGGGCTGCAACATTAGGGGCCCACAAAACCCACTGCCACCCCATTGGTGCACCCCAGATGCAACCCCCTACACCCCCTCCCCCACCACCAGTGTACCTTCTTAATTCTTCATGCGGTTTCGATCAGGGCAGGGAGGTGTAAGGTAGTAAAGCCTCAGGCAGCTGTGGCAAAAAGGTGTGGGACGGTGGGGCCTACTAGGCCCAGTCCAACCCTGTTCTATGGTCACCTCCGTAGGCCATGCCTACTAAGTGGTTGGACATCAATGTAATTATGAACCAACAATGACACTGTGATTGAATTCTTGGGGAAAATACAACGTGGGTAAAAATCACGATTAAAATCTTGCAATTTTGCAGTTGGGAAAATTTGTACATTGTTTTCAGGTAATAATGACTCCTAACAAGATAATGAACTGTTCAAAGAGAAGAACCCAACTAAATCCAACATTTTGATCATAGGAATATAGTGTTTCAGACCATTCCTTAGCTATCGATAATATTAAGATTATTTTTTTTATTGTAATGAATTAAATGTTGAAAATATTACTGAACTTTACTAACATGCCAATCGCCCTGTGAATGCTCTGCGTGCTTTGGTTGGTTCAAATACAACGGTTTAATTGCAGGAGGCACAGCAGAAGGAAAGTAACTTGTTTAAGGTCACCGGGAGTCATGAGAAAATCCCAGGAGATCTAATCATCAATTCCTGTTCTAGCATTAACCACTCACCCTGCTGAACTATTCAATGAAACTTTTCTTATAAGTACTGGTTCCCACAGTCACTGTCCTCTGTATGTGAGCTGGGTGTCCTATAGGCATCAAACGCATTGTTCCAGAGAAAACGTCCATTATGTTGTGGAGGACACTACTTAGGGTATCATTAGCAAATTATCTGAGTTAGAACACCTTTAAACATTGTATAAATCCAGACATCCCTTCAGACATCAAACGCTGTGTACTAATAACAACTCCCAGATAATTGCATGCTCCCATGTGTGCAGCGGGGGCACGTAGCTACTATATAATGGCACTCTACAGCTTCTTTGTATAATCCAACAAGAGTATTTGCTTTAAACCTTTTATGGAATCCTTTCATTAATTAGCTTAAGTCAAGGTCACGTTTGCTGCCATTGAGTAATAGCAGGGTAAAATCACTGGAATTTGTAATAGATTGTGAAAAACCCAATCAACTGGTATTATTCTGTAATGCAAGCCAATTTGCCAGTTTATATAAAAAAAATTGATATTTTTATCCAGTTCAGCACTATACTAACGCCCCTAGTCTTTAGTTGATCAATATTTTCATTTTTATATTAACTAAATAATTATCTGGAAACCCAGCTATCCATAAAGCTCTGAATTATGGGAAGACCATCTCCTATAGAATCCATTTTATCGAAATAATTCAAATTTTTATGGAGCTAATGGTAGACCGCAATGAAAACAAGACATTTACAAATGACTCTATATGAAACAAGCAAAGTACCAGCCTAGACACACACAATCTTACTAATCCCTTATTTTGGACAAGTCAA
Source organism: Xenopus borealis (assembly GCA_024363595.1). Classification (NCBI taxonomy): domain Eukaryota; kingdom Metazoa; phylum Chordata; class Amphibia; order Anura; family Pipidae; genus Xenopus; species Xenopus borealis. Next base: position 122,789,449 of record CM044441.1, on the reverse strand, counting down.
AAATAACATGGCACCATAGCAAAGTGCAACAAATTCTACTTACTAACTATAGTAATGTTTCCATATATATATATATATATATATATATATATATATATATGTTGGTTTGTGTTTTCTTTTTCTCCTTTTCAGTTAACAAACAAAATATTTTGTATAGTTTCAATACTGACCATATATTCCGTTATATGCAAGGACCATTGCACAAATAATAAGTTATTCTCTTCAGGTTAAGCTGTTCAAAATTAATAAAGAACATTAACAAAATAATGATTCTAACTTTTTAAAAACATACTTTCTTTTTTCCGTAATAAAAAAAAACTGTAACTTGTATTTGATCCAAGCTAAGATATAATGAATCCTTATTGAACAAAAATAACAGCCCATTTGGGTTTATTTAATGGTTAAATCATTTTCTAGTAGATTTAGGTATGAAGATACAAATTACAGAAAGATTCCTTAGCTGGAAAACTCTATGTCCCAAGCATTCTAAATAAGAAATCCCTTACCGGGATTAAATTTATTATACAGGTTGTCCGGAAAGCCATTATGCAGAAAGCTCCGTATTATAGAAAGTCTCCCATAGACTCCATTTTATCCAAAGAATACAAATTTTTTAAAATTATGTCCTTTTTTTACCTTGTACATGATCCAAACTAAGATATCATTAATTCTTATTGGAAGCAAAACCACCCTGATGGGTTTATTTAATATTTACATGATTTTCTAGTAGACTTGAGCTATGAAGATCCAAATAATGGAAAGATCTGTTATCCAGAAAACCTCAGGTCCTGAGCATTCTGGATAATAGTTCCCATACCTGTATTACCAAACGTTTCCTGAAACCAAGGCAATTAATAGAAAGCTGTCCATCCTTTTGCTACTATAACAGGAATCTTATTTGAAACTGTAGCATTAATGTTTGCTTTCAATGGAACCAAAGGCTCTAACCCAAACCAAGGAAAAACAGCCCAAAATCATCATTCCACCTCAATAACAGCAACAAATGCCAGTGACAAAGCACATGTTTTTCAGAACATACACAAACTGAGGATAACATTAGGTCAGTCGGTACCAGAGTGACTGGCAAAATGAACCACAGTGTATTTCAACATGTTAAAAACTTTCACAATAAGGTTTATTTTTACTGGGGTAGAACCCTCTCAATTATAAAGTAGGGGATCACTACATTCAGTTGAGACAGGGAGAAATCTATTGCATTTTTAAACCTGTTGCATTTTTTTATTATTTCTCCTAATAGGAGGGTATGCCATTAAATCTATGCATGATTTTGTTTATAATGGTAAATATATATTGAATGTCTTTTTCTTGTTCTTCACTGTCTTTTATAATAAAGATCCAATTGGTTTTCTCACCCTTTAATGTCTTTCAAAACTTTTTTTTAATATGAATGAGCTAAAGGTAGCGCTGGTTTACTGACAACCATAATCAGGGAAACTTTTAAACATTGCAATGGGATTGACATGCGCATGAGAGTCAATGTAAACTACAGGGGAGCTTTATAGGGACTGTGCACAGCAGAGCAGAGAATGGGAAACACACAGAACTCTTGATTATACAATCCTGTAAGAAGCTGTTTAGACATGATTTCCTTTAAACAAATATCTAAACAATATATATATATATATATATATATACAGTATATAAATTTCCCTGCCTCTTGTGTACATTCACATATTTACATTTTCAAGTTTTCGATGGATGGAATGTATTTGTTTGGCCTGTTGCATTTGCTACATCTGGTGAGTAGTTAGACTCACAGGGTGTGAATTTTAATATTGGTTTTGGCACCTACTTCAAACTCTCAATACATCTTCTGGTATTTGAAGTGACGCACCTTTCAGTTGCACAGAATAATATTGTTGAGTGATTCACAGCACAATGGTGTTTCAGCAAGTTTAAGAATATGAAACTATTATTTAACATCTGTGGTTCTTTACAGTGTGGTCTTTGGAATCCTTGTGATACACCCACCAAAAGGGAGTAGAGTGAAGATTCATTTAAGATTAACACACTCTAGAATGCTGAATAAGCTACTTGTTTTCTGGTATACAGGTATGAGATCAGTTATCTGGAAATGTATTATCCAAAAAGCTCAGACTTACAGAAAGACCGTCTCCCATAGACATTAAAAAGTATTTCCTTTTTCTTTGTAATAATAAAACAGTATCTTGTACTTAATCCAGACTAAGATATAATTAATCCTTATTGGAAGCAAAACCAGCCTATTGGCTTTATTTAATGTTTACATGATTTTCTAGTAGTCTTAAGGTGTGAAGATCTAAATTATGGAAAGATCCTTATCTGGAAAACCCCAGGTCCCAAACATTCTGAATAACAGGTCCCATACCTGTAATAACAATAGTTACAATACTACAAATGTCTAACCATTGGACGACTGGGAAAACAAGATGGTGGCATGGGGCTCCTACATGGAGGACTGGTCCAATGAACAAACCTAGCAACTGAATTCACTGGAGAATAGTGTATACCATGAATATGAAAACTGGGTTTCATTCCCATGAAGCAAGTGAATTCACTGGGTTACCTAACATATAAGTACCTCCTTCCCCCAGTGAATTGGTACCCATCCAGTGAATTTATAGTGTATTCAATTTATATGGAAATTGGGGTTCTTATCTAGGATGCCCTCTGCTTTGCTAAATGAGAAAAGGGTTTCCTCATTAGAAATCAAACATTTACAGGTATCCAGAATGCTCAGGACCTGGGGTTTTCTGGATCACAGATCTTTCCATAATTTTGACCTTCATACCCCATGATTTGGGGATGATGGATTCCACACCTGACAACTCTTGACATAATACTGTGATAGCCTCATATTAGTGATGTATAAATTGTAAGGTAGTAACAGTTATATCATTTTACTATTTTACTAATTTACTATACAGAATAGAACCCCCCACCGGCAAAAATGTGTTTGTACAGTAGATGTCTTCTTGGAGTGCAGCAGGTCATACACAAATACAAGTTTGAGTTTGTTATGGATTCAGTGCCAGATGAATAAATAGGGAGCCTTTAGCCTAGTCTGAGACCACTCATCATTTCACTTTCCCTCTTCCCACCATCCCCTTGATTTGCACGCACACACACACCCACAAGTCTTATGTCAAATGGTCTGGACCACTGGGAATTGGCACATGGGAGATTTAAAAAGCTAGCCTAGTAAATCTCAATTTTAGGGGCATGTCTCCCCTAATATTCTGCTGTCCTAGGCCCAGGTATTTCCACAAATACAGGCCTGAATAAATTGATTATTATCCCTAAACTCAATATTTGGTAGACCATGGTCTAAACATGATGGAACAGAAAAAAACCCTGCGTCTCTATCCAAAAAGAAAATTCTTGTATGACAATCAAAAACCAAAAAGCTCACCTGATGATAAATTTGACTTGGGTGCAATGCCCCAAGTCCGTCTCTTAATGGAGTAGCATAACAAGCTGTTAAATTCAAACAATGCAGTTCAATCACTTCAATAAATATTCACACTCACCAATGATCGTAGATGGCCTGGGTGCAGAGGCCCAAACCCGTAGTTGGGATGAAATCAAAGAAAACTGTGTGGAAAGGCGCACACTCCTGCGACACACCAGATGGGTAAAATGTAAATATTTATTCCTTGGGTAAAAACAAACGTCCTAGTCATAGGCCTATGACAAAGATGTTTGTTTTCACCCATGGAATAAAGATTTAAATTGTACCCATCTGGTGTGTCACAGGAGTGTGCGCCTTTCCACACAGTTTTCCCTAAACATGATGGCACTATTAACTATACACTGCCCTGTTATAAAGAGAACATTATAACAGGACTAGAACATGGAACATGACCTAAATACCAACATGATAAAAAAATCAAACTGCAATAAAAGCAATTGGTTTAATTTTCACATAAATAGAAGTAATAACACTGTCTCGAGATTTTATCAGTCATGTTTCTGTCACTTGGATTTCCTATGCAATCTCAGCATTTTTTTTTTTTTTAGCAGCGATTTGTAAAGCCAAAAGCAATTCTATCTACTCACAGGTCCTGTCACTTGAGACGCGCTCTCAAATTCTTCATCATCTTCCATTAATGTTTCTGCTGCAGGCAATGCGGCTGCTACATGGAGACACAAAATAACAGTTTCATGTTCATGTAATTACTCTGCAATAATTAATCTCTTGAAATATGTAACCCTCCACGTCACTTGCCAGAACTGCAGGAATATGTCTCATGGAGGGTTTTAAATTACCTGGGTAGTAGGTTTCACGTCTTGTCTGCTGCTAAACAGATTAAAATGGGCAAGACTATGAATTATTTTAGTATGATGGTGGTGCCAACTTTATCAATGTTGCAAATTGATATAGACCGTGTACTCAAGGTACAAGGACTGCAGCCCTCAATTTCAGTGAATTTTAGCATTTCATGAACATCTTTGTGTCATTTCTAAAATATTTGTGTTGGCATGATGCATGGTTTACATAATAGGGCATGTCTGGATGAGTTTATCTGATTAACCACTCATCAATATACAATCTAACAAGCCAAGGCTTTTCACTCCAAAAATAATTTACTAAGCTACGGCAATTTCAGTTTTCCAGCAGTAAAAATATTTCCTCCCCAAAAGTTTTTGCTTTTTTTTTTTAAAACCAGTATTAAATGTTCCTAGTACCATAAACTCCTAGAGGCCAGGTGCAGCAAGCACCAAGCTATTACTGGCACAAAACTGTGAGTTATACAGATGAAGTTTCAGTAGTAACAAGGGAAAAGTTTATACCTTGTAAAATTACAAAATTGGCACATTGGTGCACAGTAAATATTTTTCTTTTTCTTTACTATCCTATGTGGAGTTTAAGGCCTACTAAATGATTGCTTTTACCACTCAAAGGTCTTTGGGCAGCTCTTCAAACTGAATATCTTTTGCACCCACTTAACATGTTAAAGGCAGCTCTATATGGGGCTGGAACCATTTGGACATATTTTCTATATATAGTGTAAAAACGTTATAAAAACAACCCAGTTTTTTTGGGAATTTCAAACAGTGTTTGCAAATATGCCAACATGTTTTTATCATATATACATGTCAATGGGAAAAAAACAATACTTTTCTGAATTAGGAATAGATTGTGATAAAATAATCGTGATAGAATGTTGTTGAGCATCCATGTAAACAGAGCCAGAATACAAAGGAATTTAGATACTTTAACACTTTCTAATTAAAAAAAAATCTAGTGTGAGAATTGGTGAAATGCTTCGATAAATGAGCAAAATCATACAAAATTCTAATTAATGATATCAAGTCAGGAGAGAGGGAAACGGGTCACATACAGGGGCCGTTGAAGAATCTCTGCCAATAAGATGCTTTATACTAGGAAAGTAATTCTGATACAATCAAATGCTAATTACTCAGTAATTGTGAAGTAAATGTATTAGCCCTCATGCACAGAGCATTGATTCACCTATTTCGGGGGCTGAAAACAAATTAGGCAAACGTTGCACTGTGTCAAGTTCTTTATAGCAACAGAACAGTTGCATTTTCTTTTAATTCTTTGTGGCTCTTTAGAATTCCTGCCAGGCTAAGTCAGCATAAAAGACAAAAACTGTGGCTATGTCGCCCCTTCAAAATTCACACTGCCATGTTTGTCAGGATGCCCAGTGCCAGAGAACAATACCCTGGGGTGAATGAAAGCAGTGCTGATTTGCAACAGAAGGTTCTGCTTGTGGTACTGACAACCACAGTATAAATTCACCTTCCTGTGTGGCTGATACATACAGTTCTAGGTCATTTGACCAACTGAGATTGCATGATTTCAGTACCAAATTAAGAAGGGGGAAATTTAGTAACTGACCCCATTGACAGTCCTGCCCAGCAGTTCCCCATGGAATGAGAGGAAGAATCCTTCAAATGGAAAACTGACAGGCCCAGGGTATCTGTGGAAAGTTTAATGCAGCTAAATTCTTTCTATGAATTCCTAAAGTAAACAAATACCAGCAATGTATGGGAATTATTATCTGAAAATCAAATATCCAGAAAGCACTGAAAAATGCAAGGCAGTTTGGCATTGTGTCTTGTTTAACCTTATACAGGCTTGCACCTTTCTATATATCTGACTCATGTGTTGTCAATTAAACAGGCCATTTGTCACATACAACATTAGGGGTTATGTAATAAAAGGTGTAAAGTTTGCTATAGACCTAATCATCACTAGCAACCAAGAAACCATTGTCTGTTGTAGGCTACTGCACCTGGGCAAACTTTGTGCCTTTTATGGCATTTAGGAGAGTTAAAACGCTATACGACGGCATTGCACTACTGGTACTGGTCAAATAAAATAAAAATGGATGTGTGCATGCATGAGTGTGTCCATGGCCATTGTCTACACTAAACATTTCCTAGATGTAATGGTATAACTGTAGAGGAAGAAACATTTTGGCCATGGGGGTGACTTGGGGGAACTCCAGGGACAGAGAATGCAGGGAGGATGGGCTGGGGTGGCAGGTAGTGATTGTCGTGCCTGGGCCCCTCCAAAGATTTTTCTTTTGTGAGGGAACCCAGTGCACAGTTATGCCAATGCCTAGATGTTTCTGTCTGAAAAGGTCTAGGGTAAACAAAAGAGGTGCCAATTACACCAGCACTGACTAAAGACAAGATGAAAAAAGGAAATAACTTTAACAAGCCCAACCATTGATCAGACAAAATATATGTCATAAATAGGAGAGAAGAAAAAAATAGAGCCATGAAATGGCACCTGCCCATCTGTCAATTCTGAAGACTCATATGTAGTATTAAACATAACTTTTAATATATAGCTAAAACCATACATGTAGATTTAAAACAAAAGTAAAGATCAGGGGGTCAAAATAACTAGAGGCATGGGGTTATAGGCATATATGTGGCATAAGGAAGACGAGCGACGATTGCCTAGTCAGTACATTCAACTAAACTAAGGTAAAACAGGACACTAGTAACTGGTCAGCAGTCATTCATTTACGTAATAGTACTTATCCCCCATCCATTCACCCTCCCGGAGATTAGATGTTGCTGTTAGTAACAAAAAGTAACTTATCTACCTAATTTGAGTGTAAGCCTGCACCTCTAAGTGCCCTCCGGCAGTTAATTGGTAGCTATAAATTGTTACAAAAAGAATGCCCCTTAGTGTTACGTAGGTTTCCAACCCCTTCACCCACAGAGCACATGCTGTTACTAACGTGTCAGATTTGACAGATGGGCAGGTGCAATTTCATGGGTCTACTTTTTTCTTCTCTCTGTCTGTGTTTGTCCCCATAATATATTATTTTCCCAGAATTCCAACAAGTTTCTGAAAGCTTTTCATGCACTGCTAAGCAAGTTGAATCCAAGTGATTATGGCATGGATATGAGGGGTATGGACATTCTTATACATGGCTTCTAATTCAAAAAGAGCTCATGGGTACAATGTGTTAGGGGAACCCTACACTAAAAGTCTGTTCAATGGCAGGTATAGAGTACATGGTTCTCGTGGGCCTGAGTCTGCTGCCCTCCATGTCTCGTGCCTAAGCCACAGTAAAAGGTGCCAATTCTATGCACCAAAAATACCCACAAAAGCACAACATAGACACAATATATGGAATTTTAATTTGTGCAGGTTTGTATGCAGTTCTAGCTATCACTTTGTTGACTAACCGTATTGTGTTTATATATACGCAGTGCTATATATGGCATGCACAAGGATCCACACTACTGACATGCACAAGGACACACACTTCTGCTTGTGAATGCTGGTGGAGTGGAATTGAACATTGCCATTTATTTTCAACCATGAGAGAGACAGTAAGCAATATATGAACACACATGGTGATATAAATACCTACCAGGAGTATCTGTCCCAGCTTTATCAGAAGAGTGTCTTTCTTGTGCTATCTCTTCTATACCCTGTGCCAGGTTTTCTCCTTGCAGTCTAAGATATAAGCACAATGAAATGGTTATCAAAACTGCTTAAAAGTATATCTGATATACTATAAATATGGCAATGCACTTTTGTAAATTATAAGAATATTGGTAGTCAGAAAGTAATTTCTTGGCCATATAAAGATCCAGTGTTTTCATGCAGTATGTGGATCTCTAATGTAATTTATAATATTCATGGGTTTTTGATACTTGTCACATGTGAGGTAGGTTTGGAGAGTAAACCTTATGATCCTTAAGAGCCTAATATGTGGTTGTGTCGTGTATAAATGCCATTATCCAGTCACAGAATTCCTATGGCACTTACTATATTGCCACCTATCACAGCTGTTTGAGTATTATCTTATCTAAAAGGAAGTGCAAGTAATATGTTATCTGTAACATAATAAAAAGGGGTCTGTATATCCTTTTCTTTAGGTTTCTGTAATGAATCTGATGCAAAATAAAATTCATTTCAAATGCATCAGTCCCACAGATCTTCTACATTTTTAAGTCAGTGCTTATAATTTCTTGGTGGAACAAACTGACTCATGCCGTTAATCTCTCATAACAATAATGAGTTGTTTGGCTGCACCAAGTGAAAATGATTAGATGGGAGTAATTATGAGTCAGTCCCTGATTTCAATTATTGTAGCATATTTTGTTCTTTGCCAGTTAATATATTTAGTGCTTTCCAACTGCCAGCCCTCTAGCTCTTGGGCTGAACTACGTTTTCATAAAACATTAAAGATGGTTATGTGAAACTTTCAGGTGATATGCGCCTGCTGAATAAGTTAATATATATACAGTATATAATGTACTGCTTTTTGTGTCCACTGCAAGCCCCATAATGCCATGACTGATAAAGATGGAGGTTGTGATGATCACTGTGATAGCCTTGCCTAGAAGTTCTTATGGGGGTTGGTTGGTCTTGCTCCAAATGGATTTAGAGGATCTCCAACACCGGCAAAAAACTATGTTTCTGGAGGTTGTTTTCTAGAATCCAAATTTATCTGATATTTTATTTAAAAAAACCACAACCAAACCCCCATGCCTTTAGATTATTTATTAATCAAAAACCTCAATTTAATTAAATTACAGAAAAACTCAAGAAAATTGAGCAAAAACCCAAATCACTCAAATCTTTCTGGCTTTTTCCTGAATTGCTAAAATCTTTTTTTCCCAAATTGCTCAAAATTTTTGAGTTTTTGCCTGAAAACCCTGAAAAAGTTGGATTTTCTTGCTAAACCTAGTACAGACCAAGAAAACTTCAAATTGAGGTAGGTGCCTCTCCCATTGACTTATACAGGACCTCAACAGGTCTGAGATCACGGATTTTTGGATCCAGGCTTTTTGCAGCATCGGGGTATACTAAATCTTGAAAACATTTTGTTTATTTTCCTCCAAAAATTCGAGTATTATAGTGAAAAAAAAGTAAATGTTTCGAGATTTTAACACTCTGATTTTAAGGTGAAGGGTATTCACATGCCTTGTGCTACATAAATATCACTGCCTTGAAAGGACTAGCAAAGTCAATTGATTGGGGGTAGCCTATAAGTTAGGTAAAATAAGTTGCAAAGTTTTGTTTTTTTTGGACAAAATGCATCTTGGGAAAAAGTAGTGTCTCACTACCATCTTGATTATTTTATCAGGCACCCCTAGCACAGACATGCATGAATCTAATGGTTGTATTTATTAACATGGGAGACAAACATCCCCGGTGATGTTGCCTATAGAAACTAATCAGATCTTAGCTTGTCGGTGAATTGGTTGCTATGGGCAACATCACCGGTGATGTTTGTCTACAAGTTAATAAATACAACCATTAGATTCATGCATGTGCAGTAGGATAAAATCCAAAAAACGGTCAAGTCTGCTGAAGGGCAACTGGAAAAGGCACTGGGTATTTTGCTCCTAAAAAAAGCAGGCCAGATGTTTGGGAGTAAACTTAGCAATTTGATTCAATGGGTGGGTGAAAACCTACTGGCACCTCCAGTGAAGCAGGCTTGCTATGGATGATCATAACTGCTGCAAACAGAAAAAAAATCTTTTAATGCAAGAAAGAACCCCCAAACTTTTTACTTTATTTTTAAGCTTGGGTAAACACCATCTTAACGCATGAAATATATCTGAAACCTGAACCTGACATGTAACATATAGGGTATGAGCGAATAACTGTGGAATCTAAAGGTTTAGTGAACAAATTACCCTATTGTACAGTGTAATTCTGTGTTCATTGACAGTTAACGCTCAGTACACTCATTGTGATGATATCCATTTAGGAAACAGATGATGAGTGATTAGCAATTACATAGAATGGCTTGCTCTTTGGGCTATGCTCAGTGCACTGACTGCTGTAAAGTACACCTGCTTAGCAGAGGCACAGACTCCACATCATTTGCCTTCGGGAAGCTTCACTGAGCACAGAATCTAATCCGCTTTAAGGAATGATCAATCAACACATTCAAGGTTTGTTTTTTTCCATTTTTTTTAAATTCATGAATTGAAGTTTCTAAGGATCTTATCTCAGATCTCCAGGAAATCCAATAGTAAATAAACTGTTCTTTATACAACTTGCCTTGGGTGTAAAGAATAAAAAAAAATATAAGTGCATCATTTTTACAACAAGCCTTTACAGAGCTTTGATGACAAGTTGTGTCTAGGAAAAAAGTTATACAGAACCCCCTTAATTTATTAAAGGGAGGCCCTGGATCTATATTTGTCTCCTAAACTATTTTTCCAGTGTGGAAAATGTAAGTAAAGGAATGATGCTGTTCTCTACAACCCTACTTAATGTGTACTCCATCCATGTTCGGTATAAGGGGGGTTGTATAGGGAACCACAAGTTCTACTTCTCCCTTGACTTTGACACTATTCTTCCTATAGCAGAAGTTATCAGTCTTTTTGGTCTTGAAAGCCCTTTTGTGGTCCAACATTTAAGCAGTGCCCCTTACCACAGATGAGGTTACAGATATAAAAAACACACTTATGAGTCATCTGCCATCATTCAAAAATATCTAGTGCAGCAAAAGCATGTGCTCCTCAAAGCTCCCCAAATGTGGGCAGAATTACAGCAATATCTAGGATCTGAAAACAACTACTTCCCCAAAATACAACTCTACTCTGCCTTCCAGTTGAACCTCCCATGCCTTGAATTTGGTCCCCAATGGGGCAAGAACACTAATTTTGGGAACCTTTGCCCAAAAAAATCCATGTTTTAGATGAGGCATGAAGATGCTTCTAAATATTCAACAAGTATAATTGGTATCATTGGCTTTCAGTTTCTAACCATGAGACCATTCCCTGGCTAAGACTCCCCACACTTTTAGCATTACAGTAACCTAGCAGGCTTCTGGACCTTGAAAGTCCTGCACATTTAAGTTATGAGGTTATTGCCTATTGGGTACCCAGAAATGCTACTGACTATTTGAGTATTGCATTTTTGTATTTATATTGTACCAATGGATCTGGGATATTGTTTTAATTAACTGTGATCTATTTCTGATTATTTAATTAATACTATACTGTTGCTCTGTTTACACCACAACTCAGGCAAACAATATTGTGGTCAACCAATAACTCAAAAAGTACTGACACATGCATCAGTAAATTATTATACTCTGTGCATCGGAATACTGGGTTAGGAAGAGTTGAAGCTCCTGGCATAGAGATTCCAAGCTTTTCCTTTTAATCCCCATGCTTGATGGGCTGTTGCTTCTCTGTGTGTGCTTGTAGTTGTGCTGCAACTGAACTGCTTTGTTAGGTCCCAGTTCATATTTGCTATCAGTAACTTACCAGGCAGCTTCCCCCTCTATAAACTCTGTCTTGTCTTTCTTTGGCTGTGATAGCTCTCATTTCTCAGAGTTACTGGTTAAAAACCTACTGTGAAATGGGGTTAGTTGGGTTAAGCTTGCTGTATTTTTCAGTCAACCATGCAATGTTATATTATTCAATAATCCAAGGTACAGCAGTCAAGCAGCGAGTTCAGCATGTAATTAGACTTCAGCTGCCATTCATGTATTCTGAACAACAGGTTTTCACTTTAAAAGCATGACACTCAAAATGCATCCCTATCTTCAAGGCCACAGGATGGTGAAAATTTGAAGCAAGAAATGTAAGTTACTAATTTTCAGGGATTTATATGATTGACAATGAAATCAAATATTCATACTTCATACCCCAACATTAATACTTGTGAATCAGATAGTTTATATCATATTAAGTGGCATATTAAATAATCTTATCAAACTGGTACAGGTATTGGACCTGTTATCCAGAATGCTCGGGACCTGGGGTTTTCCAGATAATGGATCTTTCCAAAATTTGGTTCTTCATTCCTTAACTCTACTAGAAAATCATTTAAGCATTAAATAAACCCAATAAGCTGGTTTTACTTTCAATAAGGATTAATTATATATTAGTTTGGAGCAAGTACAAGCTACTGTTTTATTATTACAGAGAATAAAAGTAATCATTTTTAATAGTTGGATTATTTGATTATAATGGAGTCTATGGGAGACTGCCTTTCAGTAATTCAGAGCTTTCTGAATAATGGGTTTCCAGATAAGGAATCCCATACAGTACCTGTATATATATCTAAATAAATACCACCATTTATTGATGGTCTCTGTTCTGCCTCAGAGATCCTAACTGTAAAGAAAGAAGTGTGGAAGCAAAAGATAGAACTCTAGATAGATAGATAGATAGATAGATAGATAGATAGATAGAACTCTAGATAGAAAATTGTTGCGAATGTTCTGGCGTTAATTTTGTCTTTAAAGCTTTTCGCTGTTTAGTAAACCAAGCGTTAATGTGTACGTAGCGTTATTTTTAGCGAATGCGCTAACTGGCGAACAAATATTCTTGCGCAAGAAAATTCGCAACTTTATAGTTAGTGCATGTTAATAAACTTGCGAAAACATATTCTGCGTTAAATTTGCCTATATTTTGTGCGCAAATTTTTAACGCACTTTAGTAAACTGACCCCTTAGTCTATTAATTGGCTCATGTGACTTTATAGTTTATTTGGTATGTTTGTGTGGACCGTGAATCATACAGTCCCAGGGGGCTGCCCCTAATTTTATGAAATGGCATTTTTCTATTTATGATTACTCAATGGCACATGCTACTAAAATAGTGTATTATTATGAAAATGGTTTATTTACATGAAGCAGGGTTTTACATATGAGCTGCTCAACACAATATCTTTTTATAGAAACCTAAATTGTTTCAGGGGTATAGTTTATAGATAGGGGTATAGTAAAGATGTTTAAGATATGTTAGTTAAAGCACTAGTGCAATCTATAATGGCACTAATGAGATAACAAAATTTCTCACATAAGCAAAATTTTTGAATCAAAGCTATGGTATCTCAGCATATAATCAGTGTGCTATAATCGGAATGTGTTGCGGTTTACTACTAACAATTCTATTAGCACATATTAAACATCAAGTGCACTTATACTAATCTAATACTGTTAGAATACAGTCAGCAGTTCTGGCCAGAATATCTATCCCCTTGCACAAGGGGGGACATCAGGCAACCCAGAAGTGGGACCACATCTCCCTTTGCATCTTAATCAGCTTCCCTATTGCATCCATGCGGGTGAACACATTTTAAAACAGCTAACACTTTTGTCACATATGTGACTGCCTTTAATATGAATTCTAAATTGTGTTCCCCTACCAGACACACCTTTTAGCATATGCCATTTCATTATTGCTGTTAATTCTGCTCTTTTTATCCTCTCCACTATTAAAGCTAAAAAGTTAAAGCAGAAAATCCTCGTATTGAATTAACCAATATTGGTGCTTTTGAAGCCCCCCAAAAAATGCTAATTGAAGCTTTTCCTGGACTTATAAATTTCCAGTAATGGCAGTTTCCAGCAATGGGAGCTGTAAGAGAAAATTTTCAGCACTTTTTTCCCAGCTGGCTGCCATCAGCCCAAGGGAATGTATTTTTTTTATTCTTCTTCTGTCTTTAAAGTCAATACTTTTGTTATAGTTACATATTCTGCTGCCCCCTAAGGGATTATTAAATAAATAGTGATGGTTTGGTTGTATCTTCAGTCCAAGTGATTCAAATTGTGGTTCTGCAAGCTTTCTACAGCCAGTCTGTTCACATTGCCAAACATTCTCCATGTCACGACAGACTACAGATCCACTAGTTAAAATATATAGTTTGCTCTTTGGTACTAGCAAATCTTATTCCTCTTAGACTACAAATACCCAAAAGATATTTCCTGTTTGTATGGTCTGATTTTCATTTGCTTATCCAAACGTTTTACCTTGCACACCTTGAGCAGATGTTTAATGTGACTTTTGCTTGAGGCTCTGTAGTGTATGTGCTTCTTCCTTGGCTGAATTTACTTCCAGACGGCATCAGACTGGTTACTCCTTCCATGCGAAGATCATCAAGGTCCTCTGAAAATAAAAAAGGTGTCAAAACGTTTTCGGTTAAGTAAAGGAAAATTCCATACAGTATGTTATGCCACATTCTTCATGTGTTTCATTGCAATGCAGTCACATGGTTTTACATTATTCTGAAATAAGGTACAGTAATCAAGGAGTTCATAGGATTTGGAAAGATGGTTAAGCCTTCAGTAATTGTGATTAAAGACATGGCTATGAAGGTGCTGATCTCTTTAATTATGTACAAAGTACTGCAGTTCAGTAGCTGCCAATTCTCAGAGTTCTGGGATGCTAAAGCCCAAAATCGTGATGAATCCAAAGAAGGAGACAGATACAATATTTAGTTGTTCGGGTTACTCTTTGGAGTCTAGAAGGCAGTTTTGTTTGCTCATATTCTCTATCCTTCTAATTGAAACTAAGGAAAGAGCACAATCAAAATCCTCTACCAATGCCAACAGTAAACATGGCAACAGAGGCAGGACTGAAGCCCCACAATGTATTAACTACAACTCCCAGCACTCCTAGTCCCTGGATATTGGAGGAAGGCTGGGATTTGTATTAACATCATCCACATGGGTTCAGGTTACCCATGCCTGCATTAAAAGCAAGATTAGAGACGGGAAAGCATTAAAACTTGGATAACAAGGTTGATAAAAGCAAACACCAATGATATTGTTGCATCATATCAAAAACATTTTATTTTTGGTGCTTCAGGTATTGAAAGACACATAATAATAGTAGCAAAAGGGGAAACTGGATTTAGGGTCATTAATTCAACTTTTAAAAATATGAAAGGTCAATACAAACACTGAGCATATTTCCCAAGCATGATGCCGGTGATAAGGGGCCCTCAGCATCAACATAGGTATTCTGCCTGCTATGAGAGGTGTTAATGGGTGAGGTGGGGTTTCCAAAATCAGTTATCTTTTTAGCCATAACTGCACAAATGCGCCAGTTGACACAGGGGAACCCTAGGGCTACTGCCATCCTCAAGTTAATTCCAAGGTTCCCACTTTGGGCTGTGTCAATAGGTACAGCAGACTTGTCTCTTTAGAATCATGTGCAGACCTTGCTTTTTTTATGACGAGCACCAGAAATGACACAACCCCCTCTCTTAAAACTTTGCTGCCAAATGCATTTGATTCAACGAAACGCTCTAGTTCAGCTTCACAAATGTTAATGTATCCTCCACAATTGCACCAAGCATTGTAATTATCCTGGAATTGTGGGGAGAAACAAGGAAATTATGCATTATGGATAAATTGAGCAAAATGACACAAACTCACTAGCCATGCAATGATAGTAATAATCCAATTAGCAATGTTGGGTTTATAAGGAAATGACCAACCCCCAGATTCAATGTCATCACATCTGGTAAGATTCCAAGAGAGCTATGGGGACATGTAGTGATATTTAAATGAAATGATGGAAAATTCTTCCATGACTATAGCTAAAATGATACAAATATTTATCATTCCATAACACTTCCAACGTCTCTGTGAAGTCTTCTTTTCCCAGTATATAAGATATGCCCTGGCCCCATGCCTTCCACTGCTATATGAAAGTCTCCTAACCACATCACCTTGGTAACCTACCACCATGCATCCTGAGTGCCCACTTCTCAGAGCTGCTAAAAAAGAATTCTTTTGGCAGGCCCATTTTCCCATGCTGCTCGATCAATTGAAATGACCTGGCTTTTTGACAGACTCTGTTTCATTATAAAAGGCTGAGAGACTTCTTTAAAACCTGACAATTCCATTACCTACCATTTGCACCAGAGTTAAAGAAAGGAGAGAACACTGCTATTCTTAATGCTTTGTCGCCCTTTCTCGCACGCAATGATCCCTCGGGGACATTTGTGTTTGCTGCTGGCTACATATAATTTATAATGTAATGTTTTTCTTGTTTGTCTCTGCAGAAGGCTTTCTTCCATGGCGTATGGAAACAAGCACACATACAAGGAATAGCATTTACACAATGATAAGTAAATATATGCCTTGCTGTAGGTAATAAATTTGGGGGCTACAGTTTCCTGTGTTAAATAGAGTGTGACAGCAGAAGAAAGGTAACCCAGAAACTCTGACACATTAGCAGAAAAGGGAAAGTACGGGCACTGCTTGGCTACTGCATTACTGATCGGTACTTTAACCCAAGCATCGGCCATTGCCAATTAGCTTTATCTATATTTATTTCATTGCTCCTAGCATATATGATATAATGCAAAGTCTCAATATTCAGATTTTACTTCAACAGAACTTGTTTTGGGTTGCCATTCTAATACAGAAAGAATATGGGAATGCCATTTTTGTTAGGTTGTTATTTGTGTTGCATCAATCAATAAATATAACCCTAAAGGTGGCCATACAAGGGCGATTTCGGGTTAAACCAAACGTTCGGCCTTAGGGCCAAACAATTGTATCACAATGAAGAGAATGGGTGCTGACGGATTGTAGGAATGCATCAACTAGCAATGTGGCCCTCGATCACTTTCAATTTTTGGCCGGATATTGATGGGGGAGACCTGTCGGAAGCATCCCCCCCCCCACACACGGGCAGATAAGTTGCCAAATCTGTCCGATATTGGCAGCTTTAATCTTCTGGTGTATGGCTCATGCCACAAGGGCTGATTTGTGGCCTGCAGAAAGTCGAGAGTTGTTACCTAAATCCACATCAGTGTCCAGCAACATATTTCATTCTGGTGCTGACTTCTGGTTCTAGTCCACAAGAGCATTTTTGGCCAAGGAAATATATATATATTGCACATGCAGTAATATATATAATTTTGTTAATGAAAATTCCTGGTGTTGCTGGTCTTTTTCTAGGATATACATATACGTTATATATTCTTGGGTGCCCATATATAAATACACCCCGGTTGGTGGCAAAACAGTCTTATTCGGTTTATTTAATGTTTACTTTGTAGATTTATGGGAAAAAATAAACAAATGAAAAAAACTCTATCCTGAAAACCCAAGGTCCCAACGATTCCAGATAATAGATTTCTGTATTAGCAGTAATATTTTCTCCCCAGCAATGCTGAGATGCTACGGGTGCCATTTTAAACCAGTTTTCATTTGTTACATTTGGGCCCCCAAAAATCCAAATCAGAAGCTGAATGAATGTTGTTTGATGACTAAACTGAAATGTGAAGACCTTTCCCCTCCTACCTACCAACAGTAATGGCCTTAATGTATATAATTAACTAGTAAACTAAGAATTAACATGTTTCTTTTTGTTTAAGGCATGTTTAATTTGAAATGTACAATGAATTGCTGCAATTCTCCATTTTTTTTCAATTCTGGTGTAATGACCCTTACATACCCCTGTACCCCTTGTTTCATACTAATTAATTTCCAGAAATAAAAATCCTAAAATTACATTTCGAATTTACAAATTCATAGTAGGTAGCTTTCTTTTACATAATTTTCTTTATTTTTCAGGCTCAAAGTAGGCACACTTTTTCACATGCCTGTCATGAAAGGCTTTTTTTTTTATATAACACTATCCATAATTATTTTAAAGTTAAATCCAATTAGTTTATTGTGAAGCTGCCATGGTCCCTTCTGGTTTTATCCGCAGAACAATCCGAGGCCAACAATGACACTAAGCTCTTATTTGCCTGCAACAGATTAAAGGCAGAATGGGGAAGAATCCCTAAAATTCTTAATCCATTTACCATTTGCAGAATCACACACTTGCATATTAGAATGAGAGGAATAACCCTGGTACCAGTGGATGCTGTTGGGTAAACCACCTCCAGTTTGCTTCATTGTATTCAGCCCACACACACTGGAACACTGAAAACTTTAACCCCGTTAGCTTCTTCTTTATAAAATCCCCATACCACATTACTGTCAATTTATAAACCTAGAAAGAGATATAAAGATTTTTGAAATCTGCTATAGATTTTCGTCGCCGCTTCCAAACTGAGAAAAGACTACAGTGCCCTCTAGTGGAACATCTTTACATTTCAGGTCACTGAACTCCAGGCGATAAAGTGAAGGTGTAAATCTGCAGCTGAGAAGTCACAGTAACTGCAAGTGATGACACAGACATGACTTATTAGAATGCAGCTATGCTACATGATACACAGCCAGTCATGAACTGTTATTTTGTACTCTTCATTAAACATTTTCAATAGTTTTAGAGTTAATTTCTACCGAAAGAACTATAGGTTTGTTTCTTTTTTCTTTGCACTCCTGGTTCTGATAACTTTGTCACAGAAGCCAACTAATTCACAGCTGACATTTGAAAAAAAGATGCATAGCATTTTGGGTACTAGAGTCCGGCTAGAGGTGAGCCGGCTTCTGCTACACTGTTTAATAGTCAGAACCAGCAGTGCAAAAAAATATAAAGGCGCAGACAGATCCTTGCAATAGCAGTTCCATTTACAAATGACTTTAAAACTAGTAACATGTGTTAGTTACTGTATATTGGAAAGAATTGTGGAGTGACCCATAACTTGTCACACAATACAATATGTTTAAGGGTTAGTTTACTTTTAGTATATTTTAGAATGTCCTATTTTCAGCAATTTCTAAATCAAATTTTAAATCAAATGATTTCTACCTTCTTACACTTTCCACCTTTCAAACAAAGGGAAAGGAGTCTGTCCCAACTGCCAAAAAACAATGCTCTGTGTGAGGCTACAATTTTATTGTTATTATTACTTTGTATTCCTTATTTTTCTATTTTACCTCTGTCCTATTCATGTTTTAGTCTCTCAGTCAAACCATGGCCTGGTTGCTATGGACCAAATAGCTGCTGAAATTCCAAACTAGAAAGCTGCTGAACAAAAATCTATTTGTGATGCATTTAGACTGGAATTGACTGCAGGGAAGAACTGTAGAAGTCATTCAATTTAATTGGGAGGCGAGAATTTGTGCAGTTAAAGCATTAGTAATTATTTATTAATTTATTAATTACATTTTAAACGGTGTATTAAAGAGTATTCCAGATTATAATTCATTATTAGTATGTTGCAGAAAATTGTATTTTAAGAAATTCATTTTTAATTTTTTATGTTTTTTCTTCTTATTTCATGTTTTTTGTTCTGCAGCTCTCCAGTTCAGAATTTCAGTGGCTCTCCGGCTAATCACAACGGCACATGGTAACTCTTCAGAGAGGTGACATCTGAAATTCAAAGAGGTGTTAATTCTGTGTAGTTACTGTGATAGAATTACCAATGTGTCAAGCAACTCCTAGACACAGGTGTTACTTGTGAGAGTTGCATGGACGCCGGGGTACAGATGTGAGAACAGCATTGTATGTAGCAGACAGGTAGTGTTGAAGGCCCACACCTCTATTCAGGGACAGTTTCTCCACCTTGACATGAATCACCTCTTTCACGCCTCTTTTAAACCAGCTGTCTTCTTTATCCAAGATTTGGACTTTGCTATCTTCAAAGGAGTGTCCCTTGTCCCTTTGCTTTGTGAGCAGTTGTTTGGTCTCCCCAATGTATAGATCTGTGCACTCATTGCTACAATGGACACACAGTCCCATATGTAGCTGAAGTGTCAGAGAAACTCAGGAGAATTTTCAACAAACACGAAGTCCCTGTGTTTTTCAAACCTAGCAACACACGGACAGAAACTGGTACACCCAAAGGATCCAACTCCTAAAGAAAAACAAGGAATGTGGTATATGCAGTCCAGTGTAGCAAGGAGTGCACAAATCTGTACATTTGGGAGACAAAACAACTGCTCACCAAGCAAAAGGCTCAGCATAGGAGGACTACTGGGCAAGACTCAGCTGTCTTTCTACACTTAAAAGACAAGGGGCACTCCTTGGAAGATAGCAATGTCCAAATGTTGGATAAAGAAGACCGCTGGTTTGAAACAGGCATTAAAGAGGCAATTCATGCCAAGGTGGAGAAGGCGGGGGCCTTCGACACCACCTGTCTGCAACATATAAAGTTGTTCTAACATCTGTACCCCCGCGTTTTCAGAACACTTCACACATCCATTCATGGAACTCTCACAAGTAACACCTGTGTCTAGGAGGTGCATGACACATTGGTAATCCTATCACAGTAACTACACAGAATCAACACCACTGTGAACTTCAGATGTCACCTCTCTGAAGAGTTACATTGTGCCATTATGATTAGATTGTTGGAAGAGTCTATATGCCGAGAACTCCCCTACACCAGTCAGTTGAACTGAAGAAGCTGCTGGGATGAGCAGTGAAACGTCTTCATTACATTTTTCAGCAAGTCCAGTTGCTCTTTGAATTACTTATATTAGATATGTAAATGAATATCTGACACCCAACTGCTGCAGGAAGAGGGAATGAAGAGAAACAGAAGCCGAGAGGGGAATAGTGAAGAGTTACTTGATTATTTCAGAAACAGAACAGAATGTTTCATTGATTATATTCAGAAAGTTTCTTATTTCATTGTGATTAAGCTTATATTTAATTTTCTAAATAGTTAGTCTTTAATTTAAAGATAAACAACCCCTATAATGAAAAACATTGTTTTAAAGGAAAACCCTGGCTGCAACTATAAAATGTAACCCTCTCATTAATGCAGTTTATTGTTGTACAGGTATGAGACCTATTATACAGAATGTTTGGGATCTGGGATTTTCCGTAATTTGGATCTCCATACCTTAAAGGCAGGACTCGACAGGGGCGGCAAAAATGGCGCTCCTGTTAACTTTAAAAGCCAAATTTCAGGTTTTTACCTGGACATTCAGCTCTTTCACAATTGTGCTCTCTGCACTAGCGACATGGACCCCCATCCCCCGTCCTGCGTTGAAAAGGTGAGTGCCATGAGGAGTAGGGGTGGTAAAATGGCAGGATTGCCCCTGGCTAAGCATAGGGGTTGTCTCAATTTATCAAGCAGAAAATGAGGTTGGTCTGTAATACAATATAAGATGATGCTACAGGGCTGATTATTAAATTCAGATGTTAGTTGCACTGGTTTCTGTGCTGCTATGCATACCTCCCAACAGGTCTGGACTGAGAATTAAAATAGGCCCTGGCATTTCAGGTACACAGAGGCTCATTCATCCCCCACCAGCCAACTAAACACTGGCTTTCTATGGCACATTATATAGCAGCCCCTCTGGCATTTGTCAAAAGCCTCAGATTGCCAGTCCGGGCCTGCCTCCAAGCATTTTGGAAATGGAAAGAGGGACAAAAAGATTTGCTGTTTGGAGATTACAAAAGGTTGAACACATTTCTGTAGTTTTTATATTTTATTACAGTTTTACTAATGAAGGTGAATTGCCCTTTAAGCTGTGAGTCTAACTTCGACAAAGAGACAAAACTCTTACAATTGTATCTTAAGTATCTATTCTGGGCTCTCTGCAAAGAGCCAATTAAGTTAGAAACATAGTATCTTTTTTGGCTGTTCAGTGCAGAGAAATAGGGACTTTCCAGTACAAACACAGGACTGTGGGTTGAGCTGTCAAAAGCAGGACTGTCCTGCTCAAAACAGGACAGTTGGGAGGTATGCTGCCCTATCATACTTATCCATGTTAATTACTAATCAGCCTTATACTGTGACAAGCTCAGTAAGTGACAGCAGCACGGAGCATGTGAATCAGTGAATCAGCAGAAAAGAAGATGGGGAGCTACTGGGGCATATTTGGAGACACAGATCTTTACTGCTGTGGTTGCCTTGGGCTGGTACAGAAACCCAAAACATAATGTACAGCATACCTAGCTAAATGAACTGAGCTCTAAGTCTTTCCTCATCATTTATGATTTCCTATGCTGCATTCACATAAAGCAAAGCATTATTACAATGCAATGCACTGTTCTTCCACAAGAGGGAGCGAATCTACTTTCATCTATCTGCTTTGCTTCTATTTTCCATAGACATTTGCTAACGAAATTGCACAATACAGTCTATATAATAATTAGAAAACATTGTTATATTAGAGGTAGCTGTATGGACATGCAGGTGAGTTCAGAGGCTCTGTGCAGGTTAAGCAGAAAGCATCTACCTTTACAGAAAGTGTAAATATTTTAGTTAGTCTCCTATTACTGATGCACGACACCTTGTGTCATTACGCCTGAATTTAAACAGCTATAGCAGCATTCTCTGGCTTGTTTGTTTTTCTCACATATCCGTCAAAATGGGTTTCTTTTATCCAATTATAGGGACAAAAGAATAAATATTTCAGTGGAAAGTGTATGGGCGGCTTGTGTCAATCATAAAAGCAGGAAGACCAGAGACTGATCACACAAAGGTGTTGATCCATACTGAGACTGAACCAGAGAAGCGGCCTTTGGGATTAAGGTTTGCTGGAAATGCCATTCAGCTTATGAGGTTCTTCCTCGCTCCTTGCCAAAGGAACAAATCAGCAGTTCGCCCGGCAACTAGCTATTGTGATTAGCATCAATGAATCAATCACTGAAAATAGCAAGTGCTTAACAGACTGCTGCGAGCTGCTTGAAATTAAATCAATAAACATATTAAATATTTAAGTACTGAATCGATAGCCATGGAAACCCTAAGCAATATAAATAGCAAGCAATGACAATGTTAATAATCTGTGAATTACAGGATTCACAGAATGGTGGCAGCAGCTAATGAGTGTTATCATAAAAAAAGCTGACCACATCCCAACTTTAAAGGGCCATCGCACACTTAAATGTACCTGCTGTACTGTGCTTATACTGATCTAGCTGTACAAACACATTTGCAACTATATAAGTAGGGATGTCGCGGACTGTTCGCCAATTTGGGTTCGCCTTAGCTGGCGCTTTTTTTTTGCCATTTCTCCCCCAGACCAGCATATACATGGCAGCCAATCAGGAAGCTCTCCCTCCTGGACCACCCCCACACCCCCTGGACCACTCCCCTTCCATATATAAACTGAAGCCCTGCAGCGTTTTTTCATTCTGCCTGTGTGTGCTTGGAAGAGGTAGTGTAGGGAGAGAGCTGTTAGTGATTTGAGGGACAGTTGATAGTAAGTTTGCTGGCTAGTAATCTACTGTTCTTCAAACAACTGCCATCTAGCTGTGTGAGCTTGTTCACATTCTGTCTAAATATCAATAATAATACCGTCTCCAGAAACACCATCCTGAGTGACGTTTTTCAAGCAGCAATAATATTTTCCGTAATCCGTATCCACTGCTGTAGTAGTGTATACGTTGACCTTGTAGGCATTGTTTGCCCAGTCTTTAACCAAGTGCCACGTACCTGTGTGAGCTTTTTCACATTCCCTGTCCAGAAACATCACCTGAGTGACGTAGTGTGATTTTTGCCCTTTACAGCACAAAACGCAGCGCTGTGTCAACAATGTATTTTTTAGAAACATTTTTGCCCTTGATCCCCCTCTGGCATGCCACTGTCCAGGTCGTTGCACCCTTTAAACAACTTTAAAATCATTTTTCTGGCCAGAAATGTCTTTTCTAGCTTTTAAAATTCGCCTTCCCATTGAAGTCTATGGGGTTCGCGGAGTTCGCGAACCGTTCGCGAACATTTTTTCCGACGTTCGCTACATCCCTATATATAAGTATAGTTTCTGTTTCCCCCTGGCCACACCCTAATAGCAGTAGACCATGCCCCTTTTTCATTAGGCCACACCTACTTTTTTCTTTTTCTTTTCTTTAATACTACAAACGGACTATGAAAAGAGATATAGAGTGCTGAGTCAACGAGTCTACAATTGCCAGCTTGTTGAGGCCCTCGAACTGATGGGAATAAATCTGGACAATTTTCGGACAGATATCGGTCGGGGAAGCCCATCGGAGGGCCCCATACACTAGCTAAAAAGTTGCCAAATTGGTATGTCAGCATTAAGGTGTATGGCCACCTTAAAGGGCAAGGAAAGTGTAAAATAGAATAAGGGTAGAAATGCTGTATTTTATATACTAAACATAAACATGAACTTACTGCACCACAAGCCTAATCAAACAAATGATTTATGCTTTCAAAGTTGGCCACAGGGGGCTGTCATCTTGTAACTTTGTTATACATCTTTGCAAGACCAAGACTGTGCACATGCTCAGTGTGGTAGAAGAAATAGCAAAGTAATTTTTATGGACACTAAGGGGCCTATTTATAATTTTTTGAGGTGGAGGAAACAAAAATGGAAAATAAAAAAGCAAAAATAACATGCAACTTTTCTCTCGAATGCTAACTTATGTAAGAAAAAAATGCAACAAAATATTACCACCTGTGTTTTCTCAGAAAAAAGTTGCACACCAGCAGGAATCCAGCGAGAATCATATTGCTCCATTCAGTTTAATATGGCTAAAAAACTCATGTTTTAATAAATAAATGAAGCTGTTAGATACTACTTCCATTGACATCTATTGAACCGCATCAGCTGTTACATGCCAAGCCTTTTCTGACTACTTGTCACTGATTTTTTTCTTTAATTAATTCAGCTATTCAATGTTCTGAAGAGTATTCTTGAATATATTTGCATTTTTTTTTCAAAACATGGAAGAAACATAAAGTCGATTTTTTAATAAAGTATCTAGGAAATGTATAACGGTCCTTTCAGACCCCAGATCATTATGCCTAAAGGATCCACTGTGGGCGGTTCTCACTTTAACTGGAAAGTTCAATGTTACTGTTCTTTAATATTACTTTTCTTTGGTTTGTCCATGTCATGTACCTAAACCCCGGCTGGCGCGTCTTCAATCAGCAGCACCAAAGCCAAGACAGCGGTGCCCAGTGCTACCACGTGAGCAGCAGTGGTGCCGGCGCACAAACGCCAGCGGCAGCACTCAAAATTCAAAATAAAAGGACCCCAGGACACTGGTTCAATGTCCAATTATAGGATTTGTTTGCTACATTCCTGGGTCTTTGTTAATTCGTCTAAACTTGATTCCTGGATACCAGACCTTGCTTTCGCTACTTTCTGCCTGCCTTTTTGAACCCTTGCCTGGACTTTGTTTACAATTTTGCCTAATCCTTCTTGTACCACGAACTTGGACTTTAACCCTCAAGCTTCCTCCTTGGTTCCGACAACTCCCCCTGGGAGCCGATAGGCCCCTGTGACAGTCCCTTGTCTATTTATTTTTCAGACTGCTATTCCCACTACTGCCAGTCATTGAAAGTTAAAGTTATCAAATGAACAATGGTGTGGACTACATCAAAGTTCATTTTGCAGTAATCATTTTCATTACAAATCAAGGCTGCCTATGACCCAAGCACGCAAGCTAATGTATTGCTCTGCTTGGAAGAGACAATGCCACTTTAAGTTGCAGGTATCCGCTACAAGAATCATAGAACACATGACCCCGTGTTGGACTTTGGGGACATTATCCCAGCAGCTTAACACAAGTATCTCTTGCTGAACTCCCTGGTCACACCATAAATAAGTAAGGAACCTTATCAATTACCGAGCAGTTCCATTGCATCATCCTCATTATCAATGTCTTCTTCTGTGACCGAGGCAGGAGCGCTGTGCACTGAGTCGAACGAGTCTTGTGAAAGCATTGCTGCCAGTAGTTTCTTGTGCTGCTGTTGCTGCTGCTTCAGACCTTTGTTCTTTGGTTCCATCTTCAAACTGTAGAAATAAATAACTATGAGTAGCTCGCCCAGGACAACGCAATTAGATGAAACAACTCATACAGGATTGAAAAATTCCATAACACTACATGCTGGCCGCCAGCAGAAAGCAATCTTCTCTCTCCACCGCCACAAGGTTTAGGTACATCATTACTTAAAGTAACAGGGAAGGAAAGGCAATTTGTCTAGGACACCAGGAAACACAGTGTACTACAGTCTTCTAATTAAAGCAGAAGTCATCGGACTGCATCTTGGACTAAGACCTAGCACTTTCAGTCTATAGAAATTCTGTTGTATGAGTCAACTTTGTGAAAGGTAAAGGGTCATATCAACTCATGGTATTATTTATTAATGTTTATTAAATGCACAATTTCTCCTATTTCTTTTCTAGTGGATAGTGATAAGGGACGGTCTAGACTCTTTATCGGAGATCTGCAGAACAAATAGTTACTTAATTCAAAACTCACAAAGAAAAAACAATAAAAGTTTGCAAACTTTTTCCAATAAACTATTGTCATATTTAAAGGATGGTGGTTGAATGGCTCCTTTAAATCCTGCAGGCCACAGGATAGACCTATTATTCTGGCCAAAAAAAACAGGTCAAAACTATCAATTTTAACCATTTTCCAAATTGGTGTGGTATCAGCCTGAGAATTTTGCAATTTTGCGAGTAGAAATTTGTCTGATTTAAACTGCAAAACTATGCTGTCACATGATCACTAAAAGGTTGTGGTCCAGACACACAGAAAGGCTATAATCAGTGGCCTAGTCTTTCAACCACATGTTAAAAAAAAGAATCAATGATCCAACTATTCAACCATATGTTAAAATGAAAGACAGAATCAGTGGCCTCACTGTTGATTTTCCATATTGGTGGCTAAATATTGCCATAGAATCAGTCCATTGATACTGTTTAGACATATTTAACATCAATGACACTATTTCACTACAACAGAATAGAAAACAAGGATATCTCGTTGATATTTCTTATAGCCCCCTTTAAACCAGACTGAAAAATAGGGGATCCTTAACCCCAACAGAATGCTAGTTCACTTTAGTGACAGTGTTTGGTATGCTTTTGGTACTGAATACCCTACATGCATGTTAGTTGTTTGTTTTTAGAAAGTACAGCCTCCTATCAATCCTAAATGAAGCTCACGTGTCTATACTGTCCCAAAAGCACTTACCAGACCCTGGACCACTGCAGTCAGCTCCATGTGGTTTGTAAGCTATGGCCCCACAGAAGCAGCCAGTCAAAGTAAGCCCACCCATGCTTTCAGGAATGAAGTGCTAGGACTAGTGCCTTCCGCACACCTCAGGGCAGAGCAAACATCAGTGCCTTATATCACTTGGCCTCTATTATACTAGTCTATTAATGTAAATAGTTCCTATGAGAAAATAGCAACACAGAACAGTTACTTTTTAATTATAATGCAAGCAAATTGTCAAATGTCTGTGTGTCTACAATTCATCAAACAAGCAAAATGTTCATGTTTCAATATGGTCTAAATTATATAGCTTTAGTGCCATTTGTTATAGAACACCTGGTGATGAATTTGTATTGCTCATATCACTGGATGTGCCATAACTGACAAGGAAGAAATAAAGGTATTTAGTGAGCTGCCATGCAGAAAGTTTCCTGTGGCAGCCGATCTGATGAAACTAACAGTGCGTCAAGTGGGACCGAGCAATAGCGTCAATTCATCAAGTTAATGACGGTGGCTTATTCAAAATAATCTAGTGCATGCACTATAGAAACTTTACTTCTGCTTGTCAGGCGGAATTTGCTAAAGATAATGTAATTATCTGCTGATTAGAACATACACTGTACAGTACTGTATCACCTGATGCTTTGGAGAAAACTGACATCCCCTGAACATAGTGAAAGCAAATCATTATTTTGTGGGTGTTTTGTAGTAACACGGGCAAGCTCTGCCCCAGTCCAGTAGCCCACAACAATCAGATATCCTTTGGCCATTATGTTGCACTAGATTTGCTTATAAATTACATGTGCCAATTATGTGCCAAATGCTGCTATGGAATCCTGGATCAAGGCAAAATGAAAATCCTGCAACTGTTTTTTTAGGTGCTATAGGCATGGTGCAATCTGATATTGCCATGCCAATAGTATCCATGTGAGACACTTGACAGTTACAGCCACCTCTCCCCATCCCCATAATATTATAAATAATAATCCACTATATTACTGTTACCCCTCCAAGTGTCAATAGGGTCACCAACAAGAAATATACAAATAAATTATGTATATAAAAAAGAAATGTTAGTGAGTCCTTTAGTTTGGATTCCTCCTGCCGATCCTTCCACAGTCTCCTCGCTGGGTAAAAAAAATCTCAAAACCAGAAAAGTGGATCAGCGCCTAAGGCTGCGGGGGAAATCAAGAAGAAAAAAAGCACAATATAGTGCAATAAATCAGGTATCAATTGGGGCACCCATGTGCATGGAGTTAACAGGTGAAACTGGTAATTAGGTGAAGGGTTTCCTTTTCAGTGCTCAAAAGTATGTCCAAGGGGTCTCCTTTAGAATTTCAGACTGTATTCGCAGGGTCACCCAAAACGTGATTCAAATAGTGTGGCAGAAATGCCTACTTACAAGACTAAGTCTTGAAACATGGGTGCCCCAGTTGATACCTGATTTATTGCACTATATTGTGCTTTTTTTCTTCTTGATTTCCCCCGCAGCCTTAGGCGCTGATCCACTTTTCTGGTTTTGTCAATAGGGTCAGTAGACTAAGTCAGGATTTCACTGGCCTAGCCTGCAAATCGCCAGCTAGGGCCGGTGCCGGCATGAAAAAATTACCGGCAATATATTACATTACTGCCCACAACCCAACCTGAATGACAGGACTAGTGGTACAAAAAGGTGCCAACCCTACGTATTATTAAAAAAAACAAATCATTACAGGTAGCTCTGATTAAAGGGGGGTGGCCAGAAGTTTAATGGGGTTGTGGTCAGGGCCTAAAAATGATTGGCATAGGAACCCGCTGCTTCATTGTATCCTTCAGGCTACTGACAGGCAGTAAAATCTTTAAGAAATAATTAGTATTCTGGGAAATGTTTAGCACTTTAAACTTAGGACTTGGTTTAGGAAATGAGCGCTAATGATTTCTTCATAGAATATATAGCAAAATATATGTAAGATGACATACAATAAGGGATGAAACTGTTTGAGATATCACAATAACTGGTGCAACAGCTAACCACAACGTGAGATATCACAAGGGTTGTGAGCTTGCTGGTTGCCCTGGTAGTTTAGCACATATGACCAGTGGGCTTATTCACTTACATGAGGAAGGGTGCAAACCTAAAATAACACAAGCAAAATGCTATTGTTTCACACTTTTCACAATGCCCAAACATAAACGCCTCTGTGTGCAGGTACAAATCGGAGAACAAAAATGCATCATTGCCTTCATTCCTCAGCAGGGCATAGGAAACACATTTGTGCCCCCTCCTGTTCTATAATGTGCAAGTTATTCAGATAAGCAAATTAGCTAGTGCCAACTACTGCCCTTTTTGTCCCACTTCGTGCTCTAGCACTTTCATCTGGGGTTATTGAAAATATCGAAAAGGGGCAAGTACCAAAGGGTGGAAAGATTTCTACGGGTCTTACAGGTAGCACTACTGCTTGAATGCAGACATCTGATGGCTTCCAAGGGTTGCTGGACCTGGAGTAAACTTTGCACCTGCCATTAAATCACCAGTGAATATTCCAGACATCTCAGAAATAACAGATCATGAGATAAGTGGTTATAAATAATATGGTTAAAAGCAGTTACAAATAAAACATATTTCTAACTATCTAGTCAGTTAAGAAAATATAATATAGCCAATAAGGTAAGGGTTTTGAAATATATAAACAGTAATGTGCCAAAAGTGATGACAGACTTAATAAAACATTCATTGCGACACCCCTGAGTACTAGACACACTGAAAGTGAGAGACTGATTAAGTTGCTTTGTGTAATCAAAGGCTTGACAGAAGGCTCTGGTCCAATCAAACCAACAGAGAATCTCCTCGGCATAAAAGGGAAAGCTATAAACAGGTTTTCTATTGATCCAGGCTGGGTGCAGAGGAGTTCTGATCCTTGAATAAATAAAAAAAAAACAGCATGTGCCTAGTTATTTCCTTTCTTATTCTTTCTGCCTTTTGTTCAGCTTTATACAATCTTTCACCAATCTGATGAAATCTCGAGAATACTGGAGTATACAATACATTGTAGATTTTGTTAAAATAGAATTAAAGCCCATCTTTTGTTAGGCTATAAAAGGTATGAGGAGTCATTTAGGACTGCAAGAGCAGTTGTGGTCACAACAAATTTCAGTTGCACATAAAGCCCTTACATTAAAAGAACATGTGTTAACATGCACACCTTGTGTAGTTGCACTTGTGTATACAGTATTTATGCTACAATATGGGGGAAAATGGCAGTTGCGCTCGAAATTGCATTTTACTAATTGCACTTGTTTTTATAATGACTCCGATGGTTTATACATTGGATTAAATAGCAAAAGTAGATGGCGACTATATAAAAGAGTAGAGAAAGTAGGCAGTACAAAACAAAAGAATAGGAGGAATCAAATGGAGCACAGAAGAGAATGTAGAGAAGAAATGAAAAGAGGTAGGTATAGAGGCTGAGAAAATGGGAAATTATAAAAAAAAAAGGTAGAAAAGAAAAAAAGTGAAAAGCAAAAAAATACTGTAGACTAAAGTGGGAGCATTAAAAAGAGGGCTAGGGAGAAAAAGGTCAAGCAGAATAGAGAATAAAGAACAAAAGAAGAGGTGGGGCAATGTGAGAGAAAGTGGGGAGTAAAAAGTCAGGGTTGAAGAAAGAATAATAGATGAATAAAATTGGGCGACACAATAGGAGTCATGGTGGAAAGAAAAACACAAATGAGTATAGAAGCAAAGAACAGAGAAATTATATTATGCTTTGGAAGGCTACATCTGGCCCGCAGATCTCCAGTTGGACAAAGTGTTGACAACATTCTATCAGTCATGTACAGCCATAGAGGTTAATGTCACTGACTGACAGGTCAAGGTGAATATCAATCATACTCTAAAGTGAATTAGCAAGTACCTCATCATCTAAATCCTGCTGGTGCATTCTGGAGATCTTTTATGAAATTCACTCGGAATATTAATGTCTATATCTGGCAACAGGAGGATCCATGCTCAGAACAATCACTTCAGCCTTTATATGTAACACTGTGATATGTAGCATTAATTGCATAAGACTGCCTAGTCTCTTCAAGTATGTCACACTTTGGCCCTGTGATACACATGGTAATTAAAGTCCTCTTATCTGCCAAGGTGCATGGTCTAGCTGGGGGCACACAAAGGAAAATATAGAATATACTGTAAGTATAGGGCCACTAATCCATCTGATAGACTAGTTGTGATAGAAACTAGGGAGATATATTTGTTGCAAGGACCAGTTCCAGCTCATAGGGTGTATAATATTGCTGGTTATTATATGGTAATGGACTCTTAACTTACAATATCTATTAATAAACACTAGTTCTAGTTAACCTTGTAGTTGGAAATATAAATCATGCTTTACATGCACGTGAATACATGGGCTGCTTTGATACTTTTGCCAGGGTTGCTTTTTCCTCCCAGTCTGGCCCTGGTCAGACCTTAGGGCCCACTATAGGATCAGCACAATATCACCCACCTCAATGTCAGCATATCAGGGAGATCGGATCTCCATGTGTATGGCCAGCTTTTGACTTCCACAGCTCAATGATAAAACACACGTAGGACTGGAGGTGAAAACTCAAGCATTTGTGCAACTATCTAGCGACATACTACCTACATATACTCATTATCATTGAGGAATTAGGAAGGTATATAAATATAAACAGGTGAAACAATATAAATCCCTCACTACAGAAACCCTCAGGGGTGCCTGGTCACACTATCTGGTCTAGCAATTATCATCCATTTTGTCTGGTATGACATATGATTATGGTAATTTCAGACATGCAGAATACATCATTAACCATGTTATGAGGCTATTTATCACAAAGACGATGCTGCTCCACTGGTACTACAGTATATGAGACATTGGTGGGGCCCTAATGCATTGAGATGTCACAGACAGCAGGTATCAACTCTTCCATTACAGGGCAAATAATTTGTTAATACACTTTTTCTAAATAAACCCTGAGATCATATCAAAAAGTAGGGAATATTTTCCCTTTAAGGGCTGCTGCAGATACAGGTATGGGATCTGTTATCCAGAGACCTGTTATCCAAAAAGAATTACAGGATGGCCATCTCCCATAGACTAATAATCCAAATTATTTAAAAAAAAAGTATTTCCTTTTTCTCTATATTAATAAAACAGTACCTTGTACAGGTATAGGGTCCATTATCCGGAAACCCCATTATCCAGAAAGCTCTGAATTACACATGGCTGTTTCCCATAGACTCCATTTTATCCAAATAATCCACGTTTTTAGAAACGACTTCCTTTCTCCTCTATAGCTTCCACTTGATCCAAACTAATATAATGAATCCTTATTTGAAGCAAAGCTAGCCTGTTGGATTTATTTAATGTTTACATGATTTTCTAGTAGATTAAAGGTGTGAAGATCCATTTTGGATAACAGGTCCCATACCTGTACTTAATCCAAACTATGATATAATTAATCATTATTGGAGGCAAACACAGTCTGTTGGGTTTATTTAATGTTTACATGATTTTCTAGTAGACTTAAGGCATGGAGATAAAATTACAGAAAACCAGAGGTCCTGAGCATTCTGGATAAAATATTTGCATGTTCTTTAGTTTTTATGAACATGCCATCAATATCCACACATCACTGTAAATATATTAAAGTACAGTCATTAGATTCACTTGCTAAATTCACAGGAGAAAATGCAGCTAGATGCCCCTAGAAAAAAAATGATCATCTACGGTTAAAATCATAACGCATGGTTTGTACCCATGCGAGTCACAAAGAACTGCATAATAAAGTCTCATCTCATACATTAATATGATCTGTTGCTAAAAGGATGCGCTATAAATATTTCATGATATTTAGTCATTTGTTTTGTTTTTCAGACTGTGCTTCGTCTTCTCGTCCTGGCGGAATTAATGCGGTTGTTAAAAGAAATTTCCCATTATATCTTCAGTACAGCCTTTGATTAAAACAGATAGGTGAAGGCTGTCTTCTTGTGCAGAGTTTTAATTAAGCTGGATGCAAAACCTGGACACCTTCCTTCATATCATTATGCTAGCGGGGCCAGATCGAGCTTTGTGTTAATGACAACAATATACATACATATACATATATACATATTTTGTAAATTGAACATAGAAGGAAAAAGGAAAAAAGGAGAAGCTACAAATGTCGCACCATTCAAATTGTCATGACACCATATATCAGGAGAAAAGAGTCTTATTCATTCAATCAAATACAACTATACTTTTGTAGTAGGACACCCAGACAGATTGATCATAAATTCATGTCAGATCAAAGTGTGGAAAAATTCAACAGGAGGGTATATTAAATATTTCATCATGTAAAAAATTAATTAATTCAAAGTTCATAAATCAGTGTAAGTTCATTCACGTGGAAAATTGAGTGATTTTGATTGGAATTAAATGTATAAGAAATAAATAATGTGGAATTC
>CM044441.1:122659226-122746907 GCA_024363595.1 Xenopus borealis | reverse complement strand
AAGTGCTTCGTGCCTCTCTATGGATGTGCGTTGAACCAATAGGAAATGCTGAGGGAGGGATGAAGCACAGCAAATGCTCTCATGATAAAGGAAACCCGATCAGGGAGAGAATTTCTGACGGGCTCATAAGTGTGTGGGCTAAGTACTTAACGATCTTCTGCCATAAATCAGGGAGGGAGGTTGAGGGGAGAACAGGGGAGACAGCAAGTCACTGCATTTTTTTTGTGAGAGTCTGCCATTTAAACTACGCTATGCAGATTAATGCCTTCTGCCACAAATGCTGGGGGAGGGAGGGGGAGCGAGGGGAGAGAAAGTCTCTGACGTCAGCCTGCTGCCATGTGACTCGCTCTGCAAAGAGAGTGAACGCTCCTCCCCCATGAAAAACTTTTTCAGATGCCTCACAGCAAATTGCAGCTAGTATGGTGAGTTTTAAACAGCAGATTCAGTTAAAAAGAGATACAATGTGTGTGAAAAATAGCTTAACATGCTTTGGGGACCATAATCTATTGTTTTCTGGGAAGCAGTCAGGAAAGGTGAACAACCCCTTTAAGGATAAACTGCATGGAAAGTATAGGCGAGTCTTGCTTCATTCTCCATTAGAAAGAATGTTTGTCTTATAAGTGTCTATAGCCTTGGGAATTAGCAGGATATATATAAATAATGATATATTGTTAGGGTTAAAGTCATGTTAAGTCAATCAGGCCAACACATTAAATGATTGTTTCTGAGGTTACAGAGAAACA
Source organism: Xenopus borealis (assembly GCA_024363595.1). Classification (NCBI taxonomy): domain Eukaryota; kingdom Metazoa; phylum Chordata; class Amphibia; order Anura; family Pipidae; genus Xenopus; species Xenopus borealis. Next base: position 122,746,164 of record CM044441.1, on the reverse strand, counting down.
CATTCTTCCAATCCTTTTAAATGGGTTATTCCCCTTAAAAATTACTTTTAGTATGATGTAGATTGTTTTTTATTTGTATTTTTTTCTGTTATTTAACTTTATATTCAGCAGCTCTCCAGTTTGCAAATCCAGCAATCTGGTTGCTATGGTAAACAATTAACCTAGCAACCATGTGTTGATTTGAATAAGAGATTGGAATATAATTAGGAGATTGTCTGAATAGTAATATTAGTAATAAAATGTCTCAATAGCAATACATTTGTATTTGTGTGGTTGCACTTACTTTGCAAGAATATTTTCATTAAAGGAAAACTATACCCCGAAAATGAATTTTTGAGCAACAGATAGTTTATATCAAATCGAGTGACATATAAAAGAATCTTACCTACCTGGAATATATATTTAAGTAAATATTGCCCTTTTACATCTCTTGCCTTGAACCACCATTTCATGATGGTCTGTGTGCTGCCTTAGAGATCACCTGACCAGAAATATTTCAACTCTAACTGTAACAGGAAGAAGTGTTGAAGCAAAAGACAGAACTCTGTCTGTTAATTGGCTCATGTGACCTAACTTTATAGTTTGTTTGGTATGTTTGTGTGCACCGTTGAATCCTAGGATCCCAGGAGGCTGTCCTTATTTTTTAAAATGGCAATTTTCTATTTATGATTACCCAATGGCACATGCTACTAAAAAGTGTATTATTATGAAAATGGTTTATTTACATGAAGCAGGGTTTTACGTATGAGTTGTTTGATGCAATATCTGTTTATAGAGACCTACATTGTTCAGGGGGTATAGTTTTCCTTTATGGGGCCTTCTGGCCCAAAAATCCCAGTGTTTTAATACGTCATTGTGAGCTCTAAATACAGGAGGTTTTTATAGGGGCTGTATACCACCTTGTCCAGTGAATAGTACTTGTGCTGATTTTTTTGCCCATTGTTTTAATCAAGAATCCCTGGGTAGAGTGAGCCAGGAACTGGAAACGACAGGGCCATGACATGGTTAGGAATGAGGGGTTAAGGATTATGGGGTTTGTAGTTCCTGGGTTAATATTGGGGTGGGTGGAGACACGAGAGGCAGGGCCGTATTTAACAAGAGGTTAAAAGAGGAAGGAAGTTAAGGAAGCATGCTCTTGTGTTTCAGCAGCCAGTGGGCCAGGTGGAGGTGAGCTAGGGGAACTTATAGAGGGATTGAGCCTTTGTTAGCAAAATTATGGAGCCAAGACCAGGGAGTGGCCAGGTTGTGGGAGACAGGTTGGGGATATGACAGTCAGGGAGACGGGTACAAGGGGGTAGGAAGGAGAGATAGCAATGGGAGCACAGGGTCAGAGGTGCCAGAACAAGGTAAGGCAGACGACATGGTAGGACCCGGTGTGTCAGAACAAGAAATTAAGAAGGCAGCAATGCTAGGGGGCATTTCAGATGCAGCTAGGCAAAATTACTATGCTTGTTTTGCTGGTACTCTAGGGGTGCATGGGAAAGTCAAAGAGAAGGTATGGAGAGTTTGTGGAAATATTTTTCCTACTCCCATTAGATGAAATAGTGGAAGTTAAGGATGACAAAAAAAAAAAGATGGGAAGAAGGAGGATGAGGAGAGGAGCAAAAGATATAGAAAAATTCCCAAAGACTTTCAGGAACTGGCTAAGGGCCTTCCTCATCCTGGGCAGTATCATAGGTGAGAAGCAGCCATAGAAATATTCTGCGCTCTTTTGCTATGCTGGTGGCATACGGGAGGCCTTTAGAGTTTACGGAGGTCCAACTTGGTGACGATATGACAAACAGTTTCGTCAGTACCTTTCAGTCAATCCCCTCATGCGTTTGGGACCAGATGGATGTGACACTTTTGCAGTGGCTGATGACAGCTCAGAAAGCCTTCCCCTTGCAGAGGGCCGCCGCTGGGGCCCAATCAGGGACCTCACCGGTGGGAGACAAACTTGGATCCTGCTGGCAATTTAAAGTGGACCTGTCACCCCGACACAAAAATCTGTATAATAAAAGTCCTTTTCAAATTAAACATGAAATCCAGTTTCAAATTTTTGCTAAAGCATTCATAGCTGTTTTAAGCTCATTTAAAAATCTCAGCTGTCAATCAAATATTGTCTGCCACTCCTCTATGCCTTAGGCATAGGGGTGGGGCCGATAATTACTTTCACTTTCCATTCAGCACTTCCTAGATGTCACTGCTCCCCACACATTCCCCCAGTTCTCTTAACCATTTAATTGTGTAGCCAGGACATGGGGATAGACATCGGGTCCCCCATTCTGGTGCAGAAACAAGATTCTGAGAAATACAAGGCTTGCCTTAATAACAGTGTCCACAAAATGTCTCCTGTCTGCTTGTTATAATTATGAATTCCCAGACTGAAGAAAACAAGAATCAAATAATTTATATAGTGTAATTAATGTTCATTTTGCTTGACTAATGTGCTAAAATAGGATTTTCAATATTTTTTTGGGGTGACAGGTCCACTTTAATGACAGCCAGAGTAAGTGGGGCACTTCATGCAAGTACAAGCATGAGTGCTCAGGTTTTGGTGGGACCCACTGAGACTAGTAAAGGGGAGGACCCTGGTGAGGTTCGATGGGATGTTCCCCTGGTTACAGCAGTACGGTAGTGGGGCTTTTGAATTCCATTCAGTTGTTGGGAGGGAGGGCAAGTAGCTGAGAATTTAAAATCCACTCTAAAGTACCCTGAAGTAGTGCAACAGAAACTGGCAAAGGAAGTTGAGTCAAGGAGAATTGCAGGCCCATTCATTGACCTCCCCTTGGAAGATTTGAGGATTTCCCCTTTGGGGGTGGTCCCCCAAAAAGGAGCCTTGTAAATTCCATTTCATACATCTGTCCTTTCCAAAAGGGGTGTCAGTGAATGACGACATTGCCCCAGAATTATTCTCTGTTTCTTACACTTTCTTTGATGAAGGAGTGACCCTGGTACTCATGGCACAGGCGGACATTGAGTCAGCCTTTCCTCTACTCCCAATTCATCACGGATGTCACCACCTATAGGGGAGGGAAGCGTGTATGTGGACCTGTGTTTACCCATGGGTTGATCTATTTCATGCTCCTATTTTGAAAAGTGTAGCAGCCTTCTGGAGTGGGTTTTTCAAAAGTGGACAGGTTAGTGGCATGCATGTGCATCCTTCCCAGGGATAAGCTGGAAGACTTTAAAGGAACAGTCCAAGGATTGGTGAGAAGGCGCAAGGCAACCCTTAGGGAGCTACAGTCCCTGCTCGGCAAGTTGAACTTTGCCTGCAGGTTGATTCTGATGGGTAGAGTTTTCAGCAGACGGCTGGGCCTACCTTTGCCCGGAGGCAGGGAAGCACATCATAAATTACGGCTTAGCACGGAAGTGCAGGCTAATCTGGAGATTTGGGCCAGGTTCCTCCAGGAATTTAATGGCCACATAATGTTTCAGAAGGAGGAGGTGTCCAGCCTAGAGCTTCACCTGTTCACTGACACATCAGGTAGCATAGGATTTGGCGCCTTTCTGAAAGGCAAATGGTGTGTAGCGACATGGCCAGAGAGATGGTTTGAATTAGGGTTGGTCAAGAATGTCTGTTTCCTGGAACTGTTTCCTGTCATTGTGGCTGTACACATTTGGGGGCAGAATTGGGAAACAGGAAGGTTTTGTTTATCTTTGAGGGTGGTGGTTTTGAGATGTATGCAAATGAATTTGTCCTGCAGAGCAGTGTACCTGCTTGGTTCACAAAATAGGATTGCTGATGCGTTATCTTGCTACCAATGGGAGTGTTTCCGACAGGTGGCACCAGGAGCAGAGGCAGTGTGTTGCCCAATCCCAGCTGTACTGTGGAAGCTAGGGACAGGAGAATTGGTGGACTGGTAAGTGTCCAAGGCTGGTATCAGCTAGCAGCCTGGGCAGGAGGGCATTCTCACAAGCAGACAGGTCGGAGGCAGTCCTGTGGTGGGTATTCTGGATAGCTGAGATGGGTAGGTCTGCTGCAGTTGTGGAAACAAGCATGGCTGCATTAGAATTTATTTTTAAACTCAGGGGTTGGGAGGATGTAACTAAAGCCTTCATAGTCTGCTAGGCAGTTAAAGGTTTGAAGAGTGGCACACAGACTAAAGACAATAGGAGGTCAATTTCAGTGGATGTTTTAAAAGGGTTGTTGGGGATACTGGGGGATGTCTGCTTTTCCAGTTTTGAAGTAGCTCTTTTTCAGTTGGCATTTTCCTTTGCATTTTTTTTGGAGCATTTAGGATAAGGGAGCTAGTGAGTCCTAGTCAAAACAGGGAAGGGAGTCTGTGGACAGAGGATGTCCAGTTGGGGGAACAGGAAGTGAATATATGGCTATGGAGGTCAAAAACAGATGTTTGGGAAAAGGAAAGGTGGTGGTACAATTTCTGGATGTGGGAATGATATGTCCATGGTTTTGCTTGAGGAGGTATTTGGAGATAAGGCCAGCAGGGATGCATAAGGATGGGCTGGCACTAACAAGATTCCAGTTTCTGCAGGATTTTAAAAAGTCCTTAGTGAGAAAAGCATACATTTTTTTGTGATTTATAATGAAAAGGTATGTTCAACACAGGTTTTATTAATTTAACTTGTGTTGAACATGGGGGGTTTATGGATTTTTTTTTATAGATTCTAGCCAGGGAAAATGAATGTGTCAAAGAAAGACCATTGATACTTACTGCGAGATAGGTTCTCCAAAGCTTTCCCCAGCTTCTTACTTTCTTGAAGGATGTGGTTTAACTCATCAAAATCATGACTTTCAGGTTTTGTTCGCCAGTCCCAGTTAGGGTGCTCAATTGACCTGGGCACTAAAAACAGAAGGCGGTAAGAAAATGTAATTTGCAATTATATTGTGTCAAAAATAAAACCGACAGATACATAAATAGATATATAGAATAAATCCAATGGGACTGTTTTTCCTCCAATAAGGATTAATTATATTCTAGTTGGAAGCAAGTAAAAGGTACTGGTTTATTTATTACAGAGAAAAAGGAAATCGTTTTTTTTTTTAACTTGAATTTTAAAATTGAATTGCTTAAATGGAGTCTATGGGAGTCTATGGGAGATGGCCTTCCTGTAATTCGGAGCATTGTGGATAACTGTTTTCTGGATAATACATCTTATATCTGTACTGATTTCTTAATCACGTCTATTTTATCTCATATTTTCATGCTATATATATTTTTCCCTCTGCATTATCTTTTAATCTAATTTAAACTTGCTTACTTTCTGGAACACTGTTTGCTAAAGAAACAAATTTACCAGCATTTAGCTGGTGCTCACACTGTGTTCTCTTCTATAAATATTTCATCAAGCGAATAAGCCGGCAACATGATAATCACAGTGGAAACATCTCCACTGCATAACTAATTCATCTGCAGGAAGTTCCAAGCAGGAGCCAAGTGGCAGAATCTGGCTTGCAGGATTGTAGGAACTGAAAGTAAAACTATATGTTAACAAGGTAAAGGTAGCTTCTGTGTCCTGGCTCAGCCATGTTGTGTGCACTGCAGCACTGATTCACTATTACTGTGTTTCTTATGCAATATATAGTCAGTAGAGTCTGCCATGTTTAGATGATCACTATGGGAAAAACTGGGGGAGGTCTTTAGAGGACAGGTCCTAGCAATGACTGGACAAAGTGGTTCAAGTGTTTACTTAAAATGATATGTGTCTACCATGTTAATAGAGAAGGAAAGATCAAACATTTCTCTGTTCAAACAGTCTTTGCTTTGTCCAGTGGTAGAGAGTAGTGATGCGTGTAGGCTGGCGATACCCACAGGTTCAGGTTGGGTTCGGGCCAACATGTATACAGTGAATTCCATTTCCTGCGGAATCTATTTATAGACATGCACCTACTTGCCCCACCTCCTCTATGACATCAGCGACAGGGTGAGTCGGATATGGGTATATAAGGGGAAGTGAAGCGAGGGGTTGGAGTCAGATGTGGGTTCCCAGTTAGGGTTGGTGTGGGTCCACAATTTGTCGACCCGGTCATCACTAGTAGAGAGTAGAAAGCAAGTGCCAGACATAGTGAACCTCAGCCTGCAGAGAAAAGCTCCTCTGCTGCTTTATGTGCCTGCACGCAGAAACATTACCTCACCCTAGGTGAAAGCAGATGAGTGTTTGCATTTCTGCACCCGGGAAGAGATAATGTATCTGGGTGCATGCACATCAAGCAGCAGAGGAGCGGATTCTCGCCTGCATTTCTCTAAGGCTTCTGAGGTCCACCATGTCTCGTACTAGCCTAAGGAAACATTGGCAATGCTCCCTATCATCTCCTGCTTGACCAGGTGCTATTAAAAGTGGCACTCCACAGGGCAGATTTATAAAGAGTTTGCAAACTCGCTTGCAAAGTTTTAGGTTTTTGTCAAAATGCAGGTGGGCAAATCTTCACGGACCTTCCACTTCGTATACAGGGACAGCAGTGACCTACCCAGGCTGACTGGCAACTTTTAAAGCAGGATTTTATATGCTCAGATCACCTGGACTGAAGCACAAAATATTATAATTTCTCCCTTGCTGATTCTAAGCCATAAATCTGTAACCAGTGTCTTGGTAGCCTGAACTGTCCAGTTTCCAATGCACAGGGAAGAGAAGAAAATGACCAGTTCAGATTCTATCAGACAGTAAAAGAATACATCACTTATGCTTCAGCAGTATCACCCAGTATCTCTGACCCTTTTGTATTTGCCCCACACAATATATGAATGCTTCCAAAAGTATATGCAGCTTCCTTTCAAGTTGTAATGAGAAATGGTTTTAAAACTAAAGCAAAATGTTTTATATATATATATATATATATATATATACCATGTCTTTCTATCAAGACATTTAAGTTCACATTCTTTTTAATCCTCTTTTAAGACGGGTCTAGGTTTTGAATTATTGTTTCAGGTTAAAGACAAATGAGGAGATGGAATATGAAGAACTCATCAAACAAGCAACATAACCAGTCCCTGATATACATTATATGGCTCCATCATTTCCATGATATAAAAACTGACAGATGGCACACGCATCGCTGCAATGATTCCAATATGAGAACATCCTAAGTGCCTAAACTTCTCTTGGCTGGAAATAAAAAATACCTCTGTGTACCTCGCTAATAACATGATGCTGTCCACAAATAAGAGGCTCATAAACTGTCAGACTCGTTGACTAGTGAGCTGCAATGGGTTTCCTTCTTTTTACCCACAATGGAGTGTTTTAACCGAAATTCCAGCATACTTTCAATCATCCACTAAGTGAGAGCCACCACAAGAGGTAGGATGGCCTCACTACTAGCAAGTGATGCCCTTAATGGTCAATAAAAAACATCAACCAATAAAATGGTTGTTTTCATTGTTTTAACAGCAGCTGTCTAGAACAAGCTAGTCCCTGATTGATTACGGCCCAGGTGTAAATTTGAGCAATGTTGTTGAATGAGTGACAGACAAGTGATGTGCCTGTTATAATGAGGATTGGTCTGTTCTCCAAAGAGCCAGCTAAAGTTCTATTTTTCACTCTTTGATAAATATACCCCCTAGTATTTCCCTGGTGCCTAAATAAAGAAACAATATATGGTGTAATACGTCTTTTTTTGTAAGGGAAACGGAGAGCCCTGACCCTCCTTCCACAGCTTCATCTGATTGGGTGATCAGATGTGATCAGATGAAGCTGTGGAAGGAGGGCCGGCTAGTTTGCTGAAAACTTACGGAACGTGGAAAGCTGGTACTCATCCCAATGTGTGGTGGTTGCAGCGCGGAGTTGCACTGGGATGTTGTGGAGGTTGAAGGACGTTGCAAAGCCTGCAAGAGGAAGCATTATATGGGGCCCTTCTACCTGGAGCAACTGCTACCCAATGCCGAGGTTGCTCAAACAGCTGGAGTTGAAAAAGCCCCCTGGACAACTCCCTCCTGAGCAGAAGAGTTCTGGTGCAGTGTGCTGTGACGTCAGCTTCCGACCAAGTAATGGAACCCATGGAAAATAATCGTGCTGTGGTTGAGGTGGAGGTGGTGAGCCCTGCTGCTGCCGCTATTTCTCAGCCAGAGGTATGTGCTGATCTGGAGCTAGAATTGGATGCTGCTGTGCATGGTGCAGTGGGGCTATGTAAAACTCCTGATTCCTTTGGGGACACTTCAGGGTCTCCTTGGCAGGAATGCTGAGAGCTGGTTTACGCTGATGGTGTGTCTAGTCCATTAGCCCAGTGGAAGTGGGCATGGCAGTGTGGGCACTGAAGCTTAGTTTCCCCCTGCTACCTTGGTAGAGGGAGATACCATCCTTCCCACTGCTGTGACAACTGTTTATGTACTTCCCAGGGAAGCCCCGTCACAAGAGTATCGGACAATATCGAAAGTACAATGAAAAATAAATTATGAGGTACATCAGCGATGGGGGCATATATGCCATATTCTCCGGAATGGGTGTACACCAAAGTTAAGGAATATATGCAAGAATGGATCAACCAGGACATTTTTGCCTACTTGGGTCTGGATAAAACAGCCTTAAACAACCAGATAGCAAAGCCAGGAACCGTGTTAATGAGCAAGTTAAGGCTTGCCTAGCCAAGTGGTGGTTGAGCCGTACGATACTTCTTACCCATGTACGAAGCGTGTCTAAAAGGGCTCCGGAGTGTCACCTTAGTACCGATGCCCATTTGGAAGATGGGCAGACCATTGAGAAGCTGCACCTGGCATAAAGGTACAAGGCTGAGGGAGATATTTCTTTCAATGTTCAAGTGACTGACGCCAGTTTGTTTGTCTATCTTAAGGACAGTTGGACTTTGTACAAGGAATTCCCAACTTGCTCCAGGGAGAAGAAAAATATTTTCTCTACAGGCTATATTTTGGTCACAGGCCAGTTCGGGACTTTGAAGATAGGACTCCCAATTTTATCTCAGGGGAGGTATTTCTAATAAAAACCAATTCAAATAATGTTGATAAAAATATTGTTGATATAAAAAGTTTTGCACTATAAAAGACGGCCTTATAAGTATACGGTGATAAGGCTCCAGTAGCAATACAATGGGTTATTTTGCACCTCAGTTATTTTGTGTCAGCTTTTCTTTGTATGAATGTATTGTATGATTGTGTGCAGGAGGACGTGCTTCATTTAACTGGGCGCGTGTATAAGAGAGTGGACTGTAATGTGTACTAAGAAAGTAGTTTAAATATTTGTGTTTGACTGTGTTAAATGGGAAAATGGAAATATTTTATGTAATGGTAATTACAGTAAAAACTGCCATTAGGTGGCAGCAAGACACCACAGTTCAGTTGTAATTTTCACCCTGGCCACTAGAGGGAGCTAACTGAAATAAAAACAGTATAAATAAGAGCAAGAAACCACAGGTGTGGTAGTTCATATGTGGGTGTGGTCCAGAGAAGAACATCTGCTGGAGGAAAGAAGAGCCCAGCCCTGAAGTAAGTAGTAGGTTTAGCCAGAGTTATGAGATTTATGTTATAGTGTGCACTAGCTGTACAAGGCAGTTAGGAAAAGGTAGCAAGGGCAGTTAAGAGCCCCAACCAGGAGTAAGTGGAACTAGCCTTCTGGTAGATACCAGTCAGGGATGAAGTGATAGGAAACAGGATAGTAAAAGAGAGGGCTATGGGACTGTGGCCATCGTGAAAAGATCCCATCAAGGTCGGTGGAACAGGAGCGGCCCATTGGTATTAAGAGGTAATACCTGAAGAATCCTGAAGAATTGTCTGTCAGTGTGAAATTGGATTGACATGTTGTGTTGAAGGAATAAAAAGAACTTTGTTCATTTATAACAATTGCTGGACTTCTAATTACTGCTTAACAATTCACGGGACACCTAACTACAAACGGTGATGCCAGGTTGGGTTCAGGTTGGGTGGGCTTGAGCTCACGTTCAGATTGGGTGGGCTCAGGTTAGCGACAGGCACGGGTCCAATTTTTTCGGACCTGCACATCACTACTATGAATGTTATCGTCAGTTTGACTGTGCATGAATAGATATAATCATCTATTTGAGCTAAACCAAAACGTCAAGCCTGCCCAATGACAGCACCAGCATTCATCCAACAGCCAGAAGCTAAACATAATAAAGTTCTTAGATGATGTGAAAAATGTGAGACACACATAACAGGGTAGCAGTATACACATAACAATCATTCAATCCTAACATATCTTGCCTAATACAACTGTCTTTCTAGCAGTAGCAAGTAGCTCTAAATTCCCCGCAGCCTGTCATGTCAGTCCCTCATATATCCTCTAATAATGATGTATAATCCCGCTGCTCAAGTGCATAGTGAGACGAGAGATAGAGAAAAGCCAGCCATTAATCTTTGTTCCGCTAGAGAAAATGTGCTTTTAAGACAAATTACAAGTACACAAAGTAAAACGTTGCTCTGTGTCATGCTGAAACTTACAAGATTTGGACTCGGGTGATGTTGGGGAAATGTTACACACTGCAAGGTCACTCTTTGACTTTTTAGGCTTCTTTGCATTGACCTGCCAGGGCTTCTCATAGTTCCTGAAGTCTCGTCTTGTTCCTTTATTTTCTGCATGAAACAAATGAAAGGACATGTTACCAAGTAGAAACATAGTCATACATTAGCTTTCCCTTATTATACACTGTATGGCAAATATATGGAATATATGATATATCCTTATATAGCTCCTATAATTAGGGAAAATAATCAATTTTCATAAACATATACAAAATTTGCTCCTCTCTGGGTCCTCCAGTAGCCCCTGAGGCTCCATTGCATATTGTTTTCCTCCTGTCTAGGACACACAGCAAACCAGCCAGTGTTGGACTGGGACACCAGGGGCCCACCCAAAAATCTTAGACCAGGGGCCCACTCTCTGTACTATTTTCTTCCTCTACTCATTCAACCTCTATTCTCCTAGTCAATTTTCTTTACATTCTATAATCTATTATTACATCTATTTAGCCTCTTTGTTCTCATAGAAATAGGGAATGGCCATAAAATAGGCTAAATGTTTAACAGCATGAGGGCTCACTGACACCTGGGCTCACCGGGACTTTTCCTGGTATTCTGGTGGGCCAGTCCTACACTGAAACCAGCAAACAGTGAGCCAACAAAGGTAAACTAATGATCACAAGCTTTAGGCTTCCTTATGGGACCTGTTATCCAGACTGCTCAGGACCTGGAGTTTTCCAGATAACAGATCTTTCTGTAATTTCGATCTTCATACCTTAAGTCTTCTAGAAAGTCATGTAAACATTAAATAAACCAATAGGCTGTTTTTCTTCCAATAATGAGTGATTATATTATTGGACCAAATATGAGGTACTCTTTTATTATTACACAGAAAAAGGAATTATTTTTAAAATATTTGGATAAAATGGGGTCTATGGCAGTCTAGGGACTTTCCATAATTTGGAGCCCTCTGGGTAACGGGTTTCCAGTAAATGGACCCCATGCTTGTATTTCCTTTATCTCTCTAATTCATTATATGATGTAGCGCTCTCCATGGTGTAGATTGTTATGTAGGTAAATTATAGTGACTTCCCCTGCTGTTCATAAGTATGATTGTTTCCCTGCCAGAAGTTAGGGACCGTCTGACAATTCCTATCCACACGAGTAAATGAAGGGAGAATTTCACTGAATACAGTCAGGTTTCTTATAAAACAGTACACATTTTTTAATTTTAGTATACTGGAGATAGATTTATTTTTCATTAAAGGGAAACTATAATGGGAAAACATGTTTTTTTTAACACAGTTAATAGTGCTGCTCCTGTAGACTTCTGCACTGAAATCCATTTCTCAAAAGAGCAAACAGATTTTTTTATATTCAGTTTTGAAATCTGACATGGAGCTAACCATTTTGTCAATTTCCCAGCTGCCCCGGTCATGTGACTTGTGCCAGCACTTTAGGAGGGAACTGCTTTCTGGCAGGCTGTTGTTTTTCCTTCTCAATGTAACTGAATAGTACACAGTGGGACATGGGTTTTACCATTGAGTGCTGTTCTTAGATCTACCAGGCAGCTGTTATCTTGTGTTAGGGAGCTGTTATCTGGTTACCTTCTCATTGTTCTGTTGTTAGGCTGCTGGGTGGGGGAAAGGGAGGGGGTGATATCACTCCAACTTGCAGTACAGCAGTAAAGAGTGATTGAAGTTTAAAAGAGCACAAGTCACGACTTGGGGCAGCTGGGAAAATGACAAAATGTCTAGCCCCATGTCAGATTTCAAAATGAAATATAAAAAAATCTGTTTGCTCTTTTGAGAAATGGATTTCAGTGCAGGATTCTTCTGGAACTGCACTATTAACTGATGCATTTTGAAAAAAAAATTTTTCCCATGACAGGATCCCTTTAAAGAAAGTAAAAATGGGATTTTATTTATTTGCCTTTCCTTGCCCTTTAAGGATAGCAACCCAAATAGATCAAGTTTAGGAGTAATAAGCAGAGTGCACCAAGCTACAAATTGTATTACATATTGTAAGTTCAAAAACACATGGATTTCGTTAATAAAAAATGTAAAAACCACAAGGAGTCATTTACAAATGTGAGTGCAAAGTGTAATTTCCATATTGTTTACCCATAATGCAGTGTTTTCCCCCATAATTTGTTGTGTTGCGTATCCCACGCTCATCAGTGGAGATTATATAATTTCCAGGGCATGTTTCATTGCTTGTCGAGTTCTGTGGGCTTTTTCATGCAACCCACTGTTGGAAACCTGCAGCTACCACCACCCTGAACCTGTAAGTACCACCCTAGCTTCCCCAGACTCTAAACAGTGCAACATTTATCACAAGTGTCAAGCACTGGAAAACACATGGAAGTCCCTCAGCAGGTTTGGACATAAGAACCTTAATGAATTTACGTCTCCGTTGTGATCATTTTAGAGCAGCATTTGCAAGTGTCGTTTGTAAATGACCACAACTATCATTACTACATCAACAACAATTTATATGCTACAGCACTGCCAGTGGGATTACTGACATACATGAAATGATCAGTGAAACATGTTAAAGAACATACAGAACATTCAGGGGACAAGTGAAAGCCAAGATTGTCATTCGGAGCATTGTATTATTGCTGTAGGCAAGACAAAACCGGTGAGTAATAGCTGTGCAAAGCAAGCTGGACAAGAAATATGAGAGTGGAGCTAAACATACATCTACCGTGTCTCATGTCACTGACTGAGAGATCACATGGAGCACAGGATATATCACATTTATGCATGTAGGCATGCTGAGCACTTACAATTACCATACAATCAGCTAGTGAATGAATCTTACACGTATTATCTAACCTACTGTTTAGGCATCCCTTCTGTGCAGTGCGTCATTGCAGCAGCCAATATGATTAAAAAGTGAATTAAGTGGATTTGTACCAAACTCCTTTTTTATTGACTGCAGATTTAATCAGCAGATTTAATAAATGTAAAGAAATGTGCCCTTATGAACAGGCCGTCGAAAGAATGCTACATAGCATATCTTGGAAATGATCCCTTAATGTTTGACTGCTTGTCAAAGAAATCTGAAGAATAAAGAAAACAGTTGAGGTTTGGGGGCTTCCCTTACTTTCAGAGACAGGGAGAAACAATAAACACATTTCATCTCTTTGTGACTTTAATTCCATTAGGAATAAGCAGAACACAATTAACATGCAATTAAAGATTAGTTAAAAAAAGAATACGCTCCACATTAAGTAGGGAAGCATCGAAACAAGGATTCTGTTAGAGGTTTGGCTGGATTCAGCCTTTTTCAGCAGGATTCAGACGAATCCAAATGCCTGGCTGAACCAAATTGAAATCCTTAAAATCATGTGACTTTTCATCATACAAAGAGGGAAATTGCAATCCTTTTTTTTCATGGACTACATGTGCAGCTCTTTTTAACCCTTCCTTGCCCTCATTTGCATATGTAAATAAGAGTTTGGATTCAGATCAGGATTCGTCCAAATCCTTTGTGATAGATTGGGGATTCAGCCGTATGCCAAAATAGTGGATTTTGCACATCCATTACATTAAAGGGGGTTGTTCGCCATTAAATGAACTTTTAGGGGTTTTTTTTTTATCAAAGGTCGAGCTTTTGAGGTCAGTGAGGTTTATTCTACCTCGAATAAACTCACAACTCAAATGTTTGTGGAAAAACCCAAATGTAAAAAACTCTATTGTATGCAATCGGCAGAAAAAAATACCTCGAATTGATCAAGTCCTAGGCTAAAAAACCCCGAAATGCCTCAAATTGATTGAGTTTTCGAGTGCAAACCACCGTAAATAATAATCACAATGGCAAAAAACATCTTCAAATAGTTCAAGGGACCTCTGCCATTGACCTCTACATGAACTCAACAGGTTTTAACTGGAGTATTTTTGGATTCAGGCTTTTAGCAGCTTCCTGCCATAAGAAATCTAAAAAAAAATCACTTTTTTATCCTGAATAATATGTTTTTAGTGAACCTACCTTAAAAAAAACTAGCTTTTTTTCATGAAAAACACAACTGGACCTTTATTAAATAACCCCCTTATCGTGGTGTACAGAGAGATATTCTGAGGCAATCTGCAATTTGTTTTCATTTTGTATTATTTGTGGGTTTTGAGTTATTCAGCAGCTTTCCATTTTGCAATTTCAGCAATCTGATAGCTAGGGTCTAAATTACCAGAACAACTATGCATGAATGTGAATGAAAAATTGTAATATAAATAGGACAGGGCCTGAATAGAAAGAAGAGTAATAAAAAGTAGAAATATTCATACATTTGTAGCCTTATAGAGCATTTGGATTTTCTTTTAGATGGGGTGAGTGACCCACGATTGAAAGCAGGAAAAATTCAGCAGAAGAATGCAAGTCATTAACTATTAAAAAAGAAAACATAAAGACCAATTGAAAAGTTGCTTAGAATTAGCCATTCTGCAATATACTAACAGTTACTTTTAAGGTAAACCACCCTTCTAAAAAAGAGGGCAAAGTCTACTGCTTGTACATAATGGTCTTTCATTATTTTACCTGCCAGCCTAGACAACCCAGACCTGCCATTAAAGGAGAAGGAAAGGCTGGAGGCATTTGGGTATGCCAAATATTGACTTACATGAAACCCCGGGCCGTTGCTCCTATCAGCAAAAAACTGCACCGCCCCAAGGTTATACAAGTGAGCACCAAGGAACGATCCACTTCCGGCTTCTTCTTTCTTCGAATTTCCTGGGGCAAACGCATGAGCAGTAGAATGAAATAGCCGACTTTTAAGTTAAAGTTCGGCTTTTCGTTCTACTGCGTATGCACAACCTCGTGAAGAAGGAGGAAGACGGAAGAAGAGCTCTCTGTGGTGCTCACTGGTATAACCCTGGGCTGGTGCAGTTTTCTGCTGATAGGAGCACCAGCACCAGATAAGTCGATATAATCCCTTGGGGGTGCCTAAAATTTGGCACCCTCAAGTGCTGCAAGTAGGGTTGCCATCTTTTCTTGAAAAAAATACCAGCCTTCCTATATATTTATCTTTTTTGCCTATTAATAACATTGGGATCAACCATTAAAAATACCCTAGCTGCAAGCCTTTGCTTCTCCTTTAAAGTGGACCCATCACCCAGACACAAAACTCTGTATAATAAAATTCCCTTTCAAATTAAACATGAAATCCAATTTCAAATTTTTATTAAAGCATTCGTAGCTGTTTTAAGCTCATTTAAAAATCTCAGCTGCCAATCAAATATTGTCTCCCACTCCTCTATGCCTTAGACATAGAGGCGGGGCAGATAATTACTTTCACTTTCCATTCAGCACTTCCTAGATGTCACTGCTCCCCACACATTCCCCCAGTTCTCTTAACCATTTAATTGTGTAGCCAGGACATGGGGATAGACATCGGGTCCCCCATTCTGGTGCACAAACAAGATTTTGTGATGATGCAAGGCTTTTCTTAATAACAGTGTCCACAGCTTGCTAGAATTATGAATTCCCAGACTGAAGAAAACAAAATTAAAATAATTTATATAGTGTAATTAATGTTCATTTTGCTTGACTAATGTGATAAAATATGATTCCATTTTAAACCCACCCACCATTATATACCAGAACTTTTATTTCCCATGGCAATGTCACATGAAATACAGCTTTTATTAATCGGTATATGCAGCTAGCAATTAAAATTGAATTTGAGTTCAAGGAAAAGGCTGAGCCATTGATAGCCCTTCCCATGTTTATGTCTGTCAGCATTTATAACATCAGAAATTAGCCCATCTTTACTATGCACAGGCAAATTGGGATAATAGTACATAATTGTAGTTACCTGCTAATTCACTCTCTGCCCACAGAGCAGCAGATCCAGACAGTGTCCTCTGCAGCTGACCCACATTTCCAAGTTTAGATTGGAGGTGATTAATCAGAAAAGGAATTGGCTGCTCTGGGGTCTCTGTGATCAGCTTTGTCATCAATTCCTACAGAAATAAACAACATATTTAATTGTACTGTACATGCATACATATTCTTTGTCACATACATATTATTTGCCACATATGGTATGGGGCTGATTTACTAGGGCTCGAAGTGAAAATTTGAAAAAATTTGAATATTTGAATTTTGAAGTACTGGCCGTTTAAAAATCCTTCCACTTCGACTATTCGGCAGCTTAAAGCTGGATAGCCATTTTAGCCTATGGGGGACCTCACAGAAACTTGTCCTGAAATTTTTTCTAAGTTCTGAGAAATCGAATGATTTTCATTCGATCAAATATGGCCGTTTTTCGATCCAAACCGGCCATATTAGATAGAAAATTTGATGGTCGAATTTCAAAGTATTTTCCATTTCAAAATTCAAGCCTTAGTAAAACAGCCCCACAATACGACATTCCTCTTAAAATATCTGGCACACCATAAACCCAAATCAAATTCAAATCGAGCATTCTTCCAATTTTGATGCAAATTTTTTTTTCTCCCATTGGAGTCTATGAGTAGTCATTTTGAAAGCAAAACTTGCCAAAAAATTGGCTCATCACTACAATTAACATCTTCAGATAGTTCAAGGGATCTCCTCTGCCATTGGCTTCTACATGAACTCAGGTGGAAAATAGTCAAATTGGAATGAACTGTTTGCAGGGCCGGGTGTAATAAATCTCACATGCAAATTCAAATTCGAGTTGGTGGTTTTAAATTCAAATTTGTTCATTTTGACCCAAAATTTTTTTAAATTGAATTCACCATTCAAACCTTAGTGATTCTGCCCCTAAATGTAATTGAAATTTTAAAAAAAGGTTTTGTAAATGGGTACAGGACCTATTTTGTTCCACTTGAACCTGAGTATAAGCAAGAGTGGGGATACTTTGCGTGGTCTGGTGTTTATTTTTTATTACACTTTGAAACACAAGGAAAAAAACTGCATTCCAAGCTTTAATGCCCTTTACAGAATTCAAAGTCCGAGAATCCCTAATAAGGGAGAATTCACTTGAATTTTATGAAAACTTATAAGATAAAGTATTGTGATCCCAGCATATTGGGAGATGTAATCCTCATGCCTAGAGCTATCAAGGAAAAAAAAAGTATCCAGAAATGCAATTATTTTCACAGCACACCATATTGCCCACTGCTTCGGTTACGTCTCTATGGCTTTGCTCCGAAATGCGCAGCAAACCTTGTACAGAAAAGCATTTTGTGGCGAACAACTATTGTGTGAGGATTTGATCCAAAGAACAAGCTATTATCCTTGACATTTTCAAGATTTGAGCAATAAAGGAGACTTTTTTTTGTTGGTATGTGAGGCTGGAAACAGCTGGACTATGCCCATACCATGCCCTCAGTGACAAAGCTACTAAAATAAGGAACCGTGCTGATTAAAACACTACATAATTCAGCAGATCACAGTTGTATTTAGTTATATTTAAACCCTATAGATAATTATGGCTAGAAATATTTTATTTTATGCACTGAATTTACTTTACTAGCAGAGAGATTCAGCAGCCCTACAACAGTAATAACCCAGCCCTTCAAAGTTTGCCACTGGTGTTCCCAATCTTGGAGTTTAAAAAAAAAAAAACTACTGTTACCTCTAACCAGATTTTTGGTAGAGGAAAATATTTTTGCTAGATGCCCTTTAATGTATCAACAACCTTTTAGTTTTCCAGACTGAATGCATGTAAAGATACAATAAGATCCCTTGCTAAAGGCTTGGAGTGTTACAAAAGCACATTTTTATCTACAGCAACAGAGTATGACAGAACAGGGCAAATGTTTCCAATGATTTGTGATTACACCCCTCCTTCCTACACAAAGGGCTTCAATAACATTTTGTCTGCTCAAAATTTACAGGAGAAAGATATACATTGTTTGACAGAAACTGACACGGAGAGTGAAAAACTTGCAACACCGAAGGAAAACAAATAGAAATTAGCTTGAACACAAATCCTTCCACTGGAAAACCCTATCAGCACAATTGCTTAGCCTGCCGGGTGATTCAGAGTGCTGCCAGAGTGTTATCTCAGGCTATACTCACCCCATCATACAGTTATTTGTGTGTTTGTTTATATATTTTTCCAGTTATTTTCATAGAGATGCCAATCTGGATCCAAAGTGATCTGGTCATAGATGCTGCATCTTTCACTCCCCAATTCCCCACCCATGGATGACCCTTGACATGCTCCCTGCTCAACTGCTTTGGTTGATATTGGAGGACTTAAGGTGACTACTCATTTCAAAAGTAGGTAAGTCAGGTTTCAGATTCTCCCATTACTTTAGTCGACTCTCAGGGAATGGGTAATTAGGAAGGATTTTCTGTTTCTCAGAAGCAAGTGCGGGATTTCCATTTTGCCAACATTTTCATACCCTCGGTTTATATATCATGAGAAAGGCAATAAATCACATAGCTTTGCAAAGAGTCAGTGATAGCTGCTCTTCACTTCTTGCTATGGAGTAGAACAATAGAAATGCGGCCATAATGTTTGTGGCCAGCTGTATAATCTTCATTCATCCAATAGGTCAATTGGTCCAAATCAGATAATGTCTCCATATGTCACCATAAATGACATTCTGGATGAGCCCCCATTCACTGCTCCATATTTCTCATAGTTTAAGAACCAAAGTAGTTACCCATTTGCAATTATTTCACCGCAAAATAAAGGGAGACTGAGCAGCTGCTAGATATACATTTCAGCAATGCTAGTCGCGATAAGGACACCTTCCTTTGGGGGTTGAAGCCTTTGAAGGCAATTTGGTGTTCAGTTTTGTGTTTCAATTTTTTTAAGACTTAAAACACTTTCTACCCACATGTATTCAAAGCTTAGGAAACCATTGATTGGGGTTAAAAAGTAGTATAATATAGAACTGTAGGGGTCCATAGTGTTGACTCCCCTGGTTATGAATGAAGGGGAATGATTCCCTTTCAAGGTTAAAGTGTCCCCTGGCAGTTTCAGATTTTGCCTAGAGTGGTCAGTATTTTATAAAGGAGAGGCACCACATGTTCCTCCTCGTTGGCTTTCACTTGCTGAGGAAGGAGGATGTTTGTTGAGCCTGGGACTTGGACCCCAATAAAGGAAAGGCCCCAAGAGAAGTGTAGAAGTCAGGGAACTAGGAGTGTAAGTCAGTTAGGGGCAAATTTACTATTATTCCCGGAAATTAACTCAACCAAATTCGCAATTCGATAAGCATTCGACCATCGAATGCTTATCGAATTGTTTTAGGCTATCATTTTGCTCAATATCTGATTTCTCAATTAATTTGTACGATTGGATACCGATCGTTCGATTTCACCAAAAAATCGTGAAATTTCATTCAAGCGTCCGAAAAATTCGTATGATTCGAATGATCGAACGCTCCAATCGTATGAATGGTATTCGAGCAGGACTTTGTCTCAGAAGCCTATGGGGAGCTTCCCATAGGCTTCTATTACAATTCGGTAGGTTCCATCTGGCGAACTAGGCAGTCGAATAAATTTAAAATTTTAAATCCTTCGATCATCGAATGATCGAATATCCGATCATTCAATCTATTCGATATTCGATGGTTCGAAGAGGCCAAATTTGCATATCTGATTTTGATCAAACTTCGATCATTTCACGTGAATTTGTAAATCGCCCCTAAGTGTTGTGCTATAAAAAGCTGTTCTAAGCTCCAAAGTAAGATGATAGATTGGAGGTATCTCTCCCAGGTGACACTGTCTGTCTGACTCCAAAGGGGTGTCAGTGAGTGATACGCTTAGTAATTGAGTGTGCCTTGAACATTTTACCCTTAGCGAAGCCTGTATGGTGTGAGAACCCTCTGCCTGATAATAAATTGTTATTTTGGTAATGAGTTCCTAACATCAAAAAGTCCTGTTTTGAGAGTAACAATTCTGCAACATTTGTTAATTCTTCTGCGCATATATGAGAAGGCCCAATTAGACTGAGGGTCTAATGTAACCAATGCTCGACACTATTGGAGTATAAACTAATCCTGGGTGGAAAGAGAGTCTTACAGAATGACAGAATGACTGTCAAAAGATCCACAGAAACAAGAGAGAAAATTCATACTAAATATTGCATCACTTTTTATATGAATTGTCCTTAGCTCAGTGTGCTAGATGGACAGTACAATTTAACCACACTGAATGTGTTTATGCTAAAGTCTGGACAGCGCTGATCATTCTCTATTGACTAATAACATTCCATGGAGATTGCAGTTCTTGAATTTTCCCCTGGCCTTCAAATGTTCACCTTGTTCAAAGGAATAAAGGATAGCAAAGGTGTTCGCCTTGTTCAAAGGAATAAAGGATAGCAAAGGTGTTCGCCTTGTTCAAAGGAATAAAGGATAGCAAAGGCGTTTTCTCTTCCCTCACAGATCTTCAGTTTTTAATCCCAGGAGGAGTCACATTTGGCTCCATATCCCCATAATTTCATCTCCTTCTTCTGAAATTCTGCAAATAAGCACTTGTACCGAGTGTGATGGAGCACATTTACCCGTTTGTCTTTTACAAGGTGCTGCGCCTCACAATAACAATATTTACATCTGCCCCATTGCCTTCTATATGTGCAGACAGTATGTGAATATTTATATTTGTAAGTGAGCTTTACATGGCAAGATAGCTATAACCTGCACAATCCAGATACAGATGCACTGATTAGCCCACCTTTGCAAAAAGCCTGTAACAGTAGCTCCCAAACTCTGAGCCTGGCCCACCTTGGAACAGAAACAGGGGCAGCTCTATATGATTGCCAGTTTGGTGTGAATGCCTATTTGCTTTCCTAGATATTCCAAGCTTGAATGTCAATTAAGATGAGATTTGGGGGAAAAATGTATATTGTCCTAGATATTCTTCTATTACAGAATTACACATACACCTATATGTTTTGTAACTTATGTGCTAAGGCAGCCCCAAGACTCCCGACTGCAGTTTTCCATTTGGGGGAATGAGGCCCTTTGTGGGGCTGAATGTAGTTAGGCTGGGCCCCCCTCCCCCTTGTAGTACGTGCAGGGCTGCAGTCCCTTCCACCCCCCACCCCCTGCTAGTTGGGACAATAGGCAGGTAATTTTGGCGGAAAAAAAGGGGGCAGGATGGGGTGGAACTGAGGGGTGTGCAGTTATGGCTCCAGAAACAATGATGTTTACAGTACAGGCCTACCCTTGGAGAGTCACTAGCGTGGATCAGACTGAGACTGCAAGATCTTGTCTGAGTTCATCTGAGATGCTGGGTTAGCACCATTATTGCACATGATAGGGAGCAGGAGGATGGGTAATGGTCGGTCACAGAGTGTTGCATTTTATGGGCTGCAGAGCAAGGTCTAAAGGGGAAGGGAAATGTAATATATCAAAGATATATGTCCCAAGGCTCATTTATAGTAAAACATATTTATTCAAAAATCACATTAAAATTGGTACATACTGACCCTATATGGCCCACCTTACACGTTTCATACTCCAGTCATGGGTGTCTCAAGTACCGGAGGGTATGAAACGCGTAAGGTGGGCCATATAGGGTCAGTATGTACCAATTTTAATGTGATTTTTGAATAAATATGTTTTACTATAAATAAGCCTTGGGACATATCTTTGATATATTACATTTTTCTATATGATTGTCATTATGAACCGGGACTAGTCTCTTTGGCTCAGGCTGTGATTTACATGAATCAGTTTTAATGGATTTCCCAAACAATAAGAGAATGTAATCGCTAACAGAGAAGGGGTCAACTTTCCCTCTCAGTCAGTTAGCTGAGTGGCAGCTAAAGTTAAAGCTGATATTACAACACCTATAGGCATACTGTAGGAAAGACACAGGTCAAGCTATTACCGCTATGTGTGAGGCTATGTGGGGGAGCTGAAAGAGCCATGGCACTTCACACAAGCATGTGAAAGAGTTAACCTGTAGTGAAGCAGGCACCCTAGGCAACTGGCCACCACCTCACCCCTATGCACCCTATGACATTACAGGGGTAGAGAGTTGAGCTGAGAAGAGCCAGCGGCAGCAAGACATCCCAGACTAGGGACAGGCAAAAGACTTTTCAAGAGGTACCTGCCCAGCGCCCCCTCCCCAACCACTGCACCATAGGCAGGTGCCTCTTTTGCCTACCCTTAGTTCCAGCCCCTCTGAAGATCTGCCATAAACAAAATGAGCTAATGCATTGTGTCTTATTTGCTTTTGGATGGAAGAAGCCTTATTTAGACCTCACGGAAGTGAGAATCCTTTCTCTGTTAAAATGATTATTTCATCTGGTTTCTCTGTTTCCTATCTGCTTTCTCTCTGCCACTGCTACAAAATCATTACAAACATAATCCATTTTCTCTAGTATAGGTATGGGACTTGTTATCCAGATCTTTCCCTAATTTGGATCTTTATACCTTAAGTCTAGTAGAAAATCGTGTAAATAACATTAAATAGTCCCAATAGGTGGATTTGTTCCAGTAAGGATTAATTATAGCTTAGTTTGGATAGAATACAAACTCCTGTTTTATTATTATAGAGAAAAATGTATTTATTAGAAAAAATTTGGATTATTTGAATAAAATAGAGTCTATGGAAAATGGCCTTTCCATAATTCTGTATAACTTGTTTCTAGATAATGTATCTCATGCCTGGGAAAAAATAATGGCTTCCACAGATTGAAAGGAAACCACAACAATATATGTTTGACTGCTAGGAAGCATTTCCCATCCCTTTTCCTTCTTCAACCCTTCCCTCTCCTTGTTTCAATGCAAAGTGATGGATTCTGGAACTTGAGGTCCCTTTGCCATCCAAATGTAAAGCTTCATTTAATGAAGAAAAGGAATATATATATATATATATATATATATATATATATATAATACACAAAAGCCTTAAATATCTTGCAAATTATATCCTTATAAACGGTGAGTTCTGATGTCATCAGTTATAAACGGTGAGTTCTGATGTAATTTCTGTCACATGACCTCGTGTTTTTATATGGTCATGGAACTCCTTGGTAACTTATAATATCCTTATATTTTACAAGAGGGGGTACTTTATTCACTATATATTCTTATTTTGTTCATACATATATTTTCTTATTTTGTACCTACTGCCATAATGTAGCTTTAGAGCCATAGCTAGGTATTTTATGCACCAGGATTCATGTAAATAAGCTTCAATTCCTGCAGAATTTCACTGCTTATAAAATGTATGTAGTGATCTCTCCTACTGCTGTACCTTTCCATTCCATAGCAGCAGCAGACTCAGTACAGCAGACGTTCAAGGAAATAAAAGTGATTCAAGATTACTGGGGTTTTTGTACCAAACCACCGAGTAATCATTGGACATGCTGTGAATGTGTGCATCAGCTTATGGAAAATAAAGGTAAAAAATCGTCCACAGGATCTACTCTTCCAGGCAGCTCATTTATATGTATGTATAACTTTATACAGAGATACTAGTATACAAAGGACTGCACATTAGTACAATACAGAAATAGACAGGAAATGGTAAGAAGGTTAAGAGAGGACAAACACTACAATAAATAAATATACAGAAATGTGTTTCCTATGGCAATATATATATATATGGAGTATGGATTATGGACAGTTTACATACTAGGTGGATATGCGGGGGGCACAGTATTTGTGAAGCAGCAGTCCATTGGTGTTATGAAATCTAATGGACAGGTTGAGAAATGTCAGGTTGGCAAAATTACAAAAGCAGCCCAATGAGCAAAAAAATGATCAGCATGACCTATAGGTAACTTTTAGGGGCAGATTTATTAAGGTTCGAATTGAGAATTCCAATTTTTGGAATTGCCAAACTTGATTCAAGTTTTTTTAAAAATTCGATTTCAATTTTAGAGATTTTTTTTTTCATCATACTCCGGCCCTTTTAGAATTTGAATTTGACTATTCACCACTTAAAACCTGCCGAATTACTGTTTAAGTCAATGGGAGGGGTCCAGGGATCAATTTGGAATTGCTTATAGCCTTCCTTGATAAATGTGCCTCCCAATGTACATGATTATTTACACTTTTAGTGCCAAGTCTGGGCCTGATACAGTTCTAGTGCTCCAAAGCAGCAGCATTAATATGATTCCACTGAAATGACGTCTTGCCCACTCAAGACAGATCTCAACCTCCAGGAAACCTTGTGTGTCTTTCCTGGTCAAAATTTGTCTGGTTTTGGTATCTTGTGTCAATTGTCTGACAGGCTGCAGGGATTATTCATATATCACATGCAGGGTATAAGTGTTTTGCTGAGAAGCAAGCACAGGTCTATATCCAGGCTATTTCAGCGCAGAACATTTTCACTTTCTACAATCAGTTATGCGCAGGAATTAATAGCCATGAATTACAATTGCTACTTAGCTACAGCTAATTAAAGATTCCATCAAAATTGGACTTGTGATTAATGCACTATGACTAGAAGCCTATATTAATAAACCAATAGATGGTCGTTGGGTTCTCCTGGAATAATAACAGACAGAAAAGTAGTAGCATAATAATAAGTCATATAGTAAATTATGAAATGCACATGCTGTAGTCATTTTACAATCTCCAAGTACATTATTTCCAGCAAAAATCACCTTTACTGTCTTATGAGGCTGGTACTTTTGTGACTGTACTTATAACAAAGCAAATGGAGTATTTAAGTATTTAGAATACAGTATTTATACAAACAGTATAAATTCTCTGAATATCTTTGTGCCTCGGTTACAGTAGGTCGGTCTGTCCGGACTGAAAATGTAAACGTTCTGTCCAGACATGTGGATGGTAGATCAGCAGATGTGGAAGGGGAGGAGTCATCAGCTCAAATTTGCTTGTTTGAGACATCAGGCCAAAGGAACATAACAGGACAATGAGACTCATGGTTTCTATAAGGTCATTTTGGTGAACAAATATCATTGTTAGATGCATGCACCCAAAGTCATAGGGCTATATTTTTAGAATTGATCTTGTATCAATTAATGGCATCCTTCCTTTACAGCTAACAGCATACTTGCTGTTCAATTACTATTTTTCCTTGGAGTACATCTGGGCTAAGAGTACGGTAAGCGTATCAAGATTTTATGGTTTCACTAATATTTCACCATTTTGTGAAACAGTACAGATTCGCACTCAGAAGCTCAGCTTAGGGGTTTTGCAAATCATTACAATTCTGAGCTGCCATGTAATGGGAATTACCAATCAGCCTTATATTGTAACATTATGGGGTAGATTTACTAAGGGTCGAATTCAAGGGTTAAAAAACCCTTTGCGTTCCACCATCGAATTTCTTTCGAATTTTAACCCTTTGAATTCGATATTTGAATTCTAAGGGTTTTAACACAATCGAATGATCAAATTAAAAAAATTCAATCCATCCATAAAATCGATCGAACGATTCGAACAATTTTAACCATTCGATCAAATTTTTTTAATTCGATCTTAAAATGCTGGAAAAACCCTATGGGAGCTTCCCATAGGGTTATACAGCAATTCGGTAGGTTTAATCTGGCGAACTAGGCATTCGAATAAAAGGGCAAGTAATTCGACCATCGAATAGATTTTTATTCGATCTATTCAAATCATTCGATTCGATCGAATTTTTAAAATTCGATGGTCGAAGTGGCCAGAAAACTTATTAGAAATTTTGAATTCGAATCTTTTTAAAAATTCGATCGAATTTCGAATCATTCACACGAATTTAGTAAATCTGCCCCTTATAGTCTCTATATACTGACAGCAGCACAGATCATGCGCAGTGAATCAACAGAAATGAAGGTGGGGAGCTACTGGGGGCATTTTCAGATGCTAACACTGCTAACACTATGTATGCATAGAATTATGTAACAAAGAAGTGTTCAATGTACTGAATAAGTTATAATCTAATCTTATACTGTATGTCTTAGAACTTGGCTACAGTTTCATCAGCATTTGGCAAGCTATTGGTGGGTGGCTGGTGCCAGGATTCTACTTTTTCATTGTGAATAAGGCCCCTGTGCAGAGAAAAATACAGCTTGCTCCACTTTATCTGGCACACGTACTGAAATCATCCAGTTCTCAACTATGCCAATGTTCCTATATCCCCTACCCTAACCACCCACCAACCCAACATTTGTCAGACCAATAGAAACCATGTGGGGAACTCTCACCATTAAGCATGCCTCATAAATACTATGCTTTAAAACATTTCAATGTTCCTATGCCAGAGCTTTCCAGCTGCCCTCCAAGAGTTTATTATATCTGCTCAAGAACTAAACACACTTCTTGACATCAGTTCAATATAACCCAGCCCTTGAAAAATTGGCCAACTCCATGTACAAAGTTGGCCAGCACTGACCTAGGTAATAGCTGACTAAAAGCTAAAATGCTTGTTCTCTCTACACTTTTATGGCATGAAGGATGTATTAAAAATAACATGTAAATTTAAGGCCTGCAGCTGCAGATAAAATGCAGATAAAACAGTCGGTAAGGAAAGTACACATAAATAATTCCTGCAGTTTCTTTTGCATAGCATACCAGCAATATTCTATGACTTTATTAGGGAAAAAAATAAGATTTAAACTTTGAGCTGACTAGTGAGGAATTAAATCATCTTCTGTAATGATAAACAGAGAAAAAAACCAATTTACGGTATTTTTATCCAGTCTGATAATTTCCCCAAAGGCAGGGGATTTTAATTCATATTACATGGAACATAAAAAAGCACTTCAGTACTATGAAATATTGATATTTTCAGTTGGGTAGCATTCTCCAATTTCTGCAAATTGATATAGCAGGCAAATTGTGTATGACAAAACCGTGTATTTTATGATGAAGCATATATCTACTTAAGTGGATTTATTGAGTTTTTCTGGAAGAAATGCAACCGCCTTCCACCATTTATAGGTATTGGCGCCTCTTTGCCCTGCTGAGACATTTCCAACATTAGTTTCTCTGTAAAATAGTACAGATAAGGCTCAAGATTTATTCTCAAAAATATCACCGAGGCTATTGTGTAATTCTGAAGCTGCAGAAGACTATGAATAACGAGTTGTAGAAGAATAAATAATGGGTCCATACATTGGCTCTCTGGGTTCCCTACGAACCTGACACCTTGGGCCTATTCCCACAGCAGTCAAATGAAGGTAGAGCCATTGTGTTAATGTTTTATCTAGGCCCACAGTGGAAATAAGGAGCATCTGATGGGAACTCTCTAAGGCTAGATGAAGGAACCACCAGGAGATCCTCCAGTAGGCCAGTCCAATCCTAGGTCTGATGAAATATGTTTGCTCTGGGACTTGTTCCAACCATCAGCAGACTTGAAAATGCATATGATACTGAAGAAATCCAGAAGTACACTGAAATGAGTGAAAGCAAATGATTTGCAATGTTTTGGGCCCCCTGAAAATACAAATAAGCGCAAGGTTTCGGCCCTTTATTAAGCCTTGTGTGTAAGACCTGAAAGGCATGTAAATATTTTCCAGGAAAAGCACCTGACACATCCACGGGTGTATATAATAAGGGGATTGACTTCTCCAAAACCTGTATACACTGAAAGTACATTTGGACACAAGAGGCTCTCTACCAGCTCCCTTAAGATGTTTCCATTTATATCACATAGCATTAGAGCAGCATGGGGAACCTGTGATCTTATGGAAAGTGTGTGCTTAGCCCCAAATGGGAAACTATAGTTACGGGCCATATGAGAGAGCTGTAGCTTCTCTCTCTATTGTGACTGAACTGTGGCAGGACAACAATGCCCAAGGCCGTTTCCTTAGCAATTATTATTTGAACACTTGACAAAGGGCATAAGGTTTGAAAAAATATGTTAGGTTCTGCCCAGTGAAAAGTTTGGTTACACAGCACTGCGTTGGTACAAGGTTCTGTTTTATTATTACAGAAAAAAGTGAAATCATTTTTGGATAAAATGGTGTCTATGGGAGATGGCCTTCACAAAATTCAGAGCTTTCTGGATTATGGGTTTTCGGATAACAGATCTCATACCTGCACTCAGAGAACAATGAATTTTACCATGCTTCGAAGCCTGTAATCATTTCTTAATATGAACTACCAATCTCTTATCTCAGTGTAAGATACCATCTCTGGGGTAAGGTAATCAGAAATGGTGAGATTTGCATCATAACTAGTAATCCATATCAAC
Source organism: Xenopus borealis (assembly GCA_024363595.1). NCBI lineage: Eukaryota > Metazoa > Chordata > Amphibia > Anura > Pipidae > Xenopus > Xenopus borealis. The sequence continues at coordinate 122,717,752 of CM044441.1, read as the reverse complement.
CAATGAGGTGTTTCAAAATGCATCAGTTAATCGTGCTGCTCCAGCAGAATTCTGCACTGAAATCCATTTCTCAAAAGAGCAAACAGATTTTTTTAAATTTTATTTTGAAATCTGACATGGGGCTGGACATATTGTCAATTTCCCAGCTGCCGCAAGTCATGTGACTTGTGCTCTATTAAACTTCAGTCACTCTTTACTGCAAGTTGGAGTGATATCACCCCTCCCTTTTTCCCCCAGGTGCCTAACAACAGAACAATGGGAAGGTAACCAGATAACAGCTCCCTAACACAAGATAACAGCTGCCTGGTAGATCTAAGAGCCAGGTGTGCTGAGGCAGCAGCCCTGATGCCGCCCCCCCCCCTGCTCCGCGCTTCTAACTTTTAGGGGCAGATTTACTAAGGGTCGAATTTCAAGGGTTAATTAACCCTCAAATTCAGCCCTCGGTTGTAACGCAATCAAACGTTTGAATATGAAAAATTTTATAATTTGTGGTTTTTGAGTTATTTTTATTCACAGCTATCCAGTTTGCAGTTTTGCTGTGGTCCTAATTGCCCTAGCAACCATGCATTGATTGAGACTGGAATATGAATAGGAGAGGCCTGAATATAAAGACGTGAAATAACAAATAGCGATAACAATTAATTTGTAGCCTTACAGAGTATCTGTTTTTAGATGGGGTCAGCGACGCTCATTTGAAAGCTGCAAAGAAAAAGGCAAACTATAAAACTATAAAAAAGAAATGATGAAAACCAATTGAAAAGTTACTTAGAATTAGCAATTCTATAACATACTAAAAGTTACCTTAAAGGTGAACCACCCCTTTAATTATATCTTAGTTTGGATCAAGTACAAGGTACTAAAGGGTGAATTTTTGCCTCAGAAGGCTCCGCCCCACTTCACGCAACTTCGTCAGATGTTAATTCGTCAATTATAGCTCAATATAAATTTATTAGAGATGTTGGTGAAATTGCTTGAAGTGGCCACAAAATAAATCCTCTAATGCCCTAGGCATGAGCCCACCCTAAAACAAATGTGGAATGAGCTTCAATTGGTTAAAAAAAAATTACCAAAAAAATATATGTAACACTTCGAACATAATCCTACTTTAAAATATGAAAAAAAAATAATATTTTGTCTTTTTTATGACTTTTCGGCATAAAGGACTGATGTTATTGACATAAGATTGAGGAGGATGCAGCTTCATCTTATCAGTATAACTTGATGAAGGAAAATCTGGCAAAAAGGGTAACATAGTGGAAAATGCGCTCTTTGATGAATTTGCAGCGTAATGATTGTTTGCCTGAGTGAAAATTTTTCTGCTGAAAGGGCATGAAACGTCATTAGTTCTAGGCTCTTACGCTAGCAAACTGTCCTCTACTCCTTTTAGGAAACTGGCCATGTCCTTGCAAATTGTCATTTTGTCGAATTTTCCCTAGCGACCGCCACTATGCCATTTACAAAATCTGCCCCTATGGGAGACTCCTATTCCGTAATTCAGAGCTTTCTGGATTATGGGTTTCTGGATAATACCTGTATTCTATAAAATGTATATGCATTCTATAAAACTGGACTTTTCAATATTCTGCAATAAAAAGTCACAGAGCAATATATCACCGAAAAGCAGGGCATCTCAATAACATAATAGTTGCTCGCAAGCAAACATCTTTCTTATTTTAAGAGCTTTTTTTCTTTTGCTTGAATCTACCACGGCACAGTGCGCCGCTGTTCCCAAAACGCCAATCGTCTGCCATATTTCATCACACACTAAGTTATTAAATCCGCTGCATTTCTCCAGTCTTAAAGTTAAATGAATTCTGCTGGGTATTGAGTCTGCAATGTCTATATAAAACAGTACTTGTTGGCTTTACCCAGACAGTAATCTCTTATTTTTAAATGCATGCCTTTCTCTGAATATAAATCACTTGACAATCTATGATTTTTTCATCTAGTACCCGGCTCCATTGCCTCTGCCCGCCTCTCTGTAACACTAACACTGATGTTATGGTTGCATTGGAATCACCTCACCTACATTACACATTAGTCCAATACATATCAATTCAGAAATAAACAGATTTCAGCTGAAGAAAAGGGTTACATTTTCAATAAGAGTGTTAGCTCTTTTCACACAAATGTTCTTTTGCCTGAAACTGTAAACATACTGAAGGAGAAACAGGAATCCTCTATTTTCCAGCCTTGATTTAGGGTTGCCTGGCCGATATTTTTGATGGTTGATCCCAATGTTATTAATAGGAAAAAAAGGTAAATATATAGGAAGGCCGGTATTTTGTTTCTAGAAAAGGTGGCAACCCTACCTTGATTTCAAGCGAAATATAGTATAAAAAAAAGGATCCCCCTGTATGAGTTTCAGACTTTTCTGTGCTCTCAGGCAGAAAACAGTAGAAGTTCATTACAAGGAGGGGTGTCTATTTCCAGCAGGAGTTTAAAACCATAGTCTCTGTGTGAGAATACAAAAATCTAATAAGTCTCTACAGTTCATAAGTTTGGTTTGGTCAGAGTGGGGCAAGGCTGAAATTATACAGGCTTTTGAAAATTCACATATTGGAAAGTGTATAATGTAATAGTATCTAGTCCCTACAGATGAATGAAAGTCAACTAAAAGAAGTTATCCTTCCAGCTTTTCCCCATGTTCTCTGTTCTTTTCCAATTTGTGAGTATAAGTTTAAGTATACATAATTATACAGTATATTCAATGGGTTCTTTTTTCTTCATTTCACACATAGGTGCACAGAAGTAAAAATAGTCAGGGGCAGAAAAACCACCAAAAACTGTATACCTAGTACTTGTTTCCAGGGTCAGACTGGCCCAGTGGGACAACGGGAAAAAACCTGGTGGGCTCCAGCCCTCATGGGACCACTGCCGGGCCAGACCCCCTCTCCTGATCTCCTGGCCCTACAGTAGTGGGGTCAGGAGGTCCCAGGGGGCCAATGACAGCAGTTCTGGTGGGTTCCAGGCCCCCTAACCCGACCCTGCTTGTTTCTAATTGCTTTTGTTAATATGAGCACCCTGCTCAAATGTTCTGGTTCCATGTTCAGAACCCCCTTTACCTTGAGTCTACAGACACTTAGGGGCACATTTACAAAAACTCAAATTAATCAAAAAAAATTTCTGAAAACAAATCCATCCTAAACAATTTTAACTAATTTATCAATAATTGTTCAGCCAAAAAAGACAAAACACCACGACAAAATCGAGCATTGATTCAAATTGTATCACTCATGCTCTGAAAACACGATTTAATACATTTTTCGCTACAATAACTTCAGGGACATCTGTCACATGACCTTGACAGGTTTGAGATGGATTATTTTAAGATTCGGATTTTTAGCAGCTTTGGCGTATGAAATTTTTCTCGAAAAATCAAGTTTTTTCTTTCCCATGAAAAATTTGAGTTTTCACTCCTAAAAACTCGACCAGAGAAAAAAACGAGGTTTAATAAATGGGTCCCTTAATATTGGTCTTATTGGATAGCACACAGTTAGGGGGCATCTATATATATCTACAAACGAATGTTGACACATGCCACATTAATGGGCTACTGAAACTACAGGTATGGGACCTGATATCCAGAATGCGTAGGAACTAGGATAATGGATCTTTCAGTAATTTGGATCTTCATACCTAAAGTCTACTAGAAAATCATGGAGACATTAAATAAACCCAAGAGGCTTTTTTTACTTCCAATAAGGATTAATTATGTCTTAGTTGGGATCAAGTACAAGTTTATTATTACAGAGAAAAAAAAATTAAAAATTTGGATAAAATGGAGTCTGTGGGCAGGGTTGCACTGGGCTGGTGGAACACCAGGAAAAAACCCGGTGGGCCCCCGGGACGCTATAGGCACTACCCCCCAACCTCCCTCCTGACCCCTGGTCGTGGCCAATGCCAGAGGGGCTGCTATAAGGTGCCATAGAAAGTCAGTATTTAGTGGGCTGGTGGGGACTGTTTGGGCCTCTATGTGGGCCGATTGGGCCTCTGTGTACCTGAAATGCCAGGGCCTATTTTGATTCTCAGTCCAGTCCTGGCCACAAGCAGTGAAAATGGTAGGGTGAGGGGGCAGAGGAGGGTTGAGGCTGGGGCAGGGGGGCCTAAGGTGTCTAATATTTCTTTGCTGCTGAGGAGCCGGTCCTGGGGGCCCCAAAGTAGCAGCCCCCCCAGTCCCTGTCTATGAGAGACAGCCTTTCCATGATTTGGAGCTTTCTGGATAACGGGTCCAATGCCTGTGTACAGATATTTAGAGCTGCCTGGTTTTTGCAGAACAGTTGCAAAAGGCATGGGGCTTACTAATAAAATATAAGTTTCATGGAGTTCAGGGGGTTGTCAGGGCATAAAGAGGAGAGTGCAGGCTAGATTGTATTGGTTATCAGAATTGCATATAATTGAGTATAATGTAACTGTGTAATGTTTGATCAAATAGGAGACAGAATACTGCAATATAGTCACTAGTAACATGCTAGCTGATAGTAGCAGCAATGGCACACTTAGGGGTGCTACACTATAAAATGATACCTGATGTTAATGTTATTAATAGGAAATGGTAATAAAGAGTATAATGACGTCAGTATATTATTTTGCAGTGAAGGTGACAATCACATGCATATTAGCCTTTTTCTACACATCAGTGGGAATCCCCAACTACAAAAGCCCGCCAGGTGCACATTATTTAAATGTAGATACATTTTATTCCCCACGACAGTTTAACTAGGAGTTTAGGAGATATAAGTGAGGTTAGGTAAGGCAGAGTAAATATAGAATACTCAATGTATGCATGAAGTAAGAGAGGGAGAGAGCAAGGGAGTTCATGCAGCTAAACCAAAAGACAAAAGCATTCTCTAATAAATCATTGTTATACAAATGCAGACAGGGCCAGGGCACAGCTATCATGTACACCCCAGACGGCCATACTGTAGCAAGAGAAACCAGCCATGTGAAAAAGCCAAAGTGTGCAGAATTCTCCCCGATCCCTGTGCTGCCCCCAGCTGCCATTCAGCACAAAGACCCTCTAGATTTGGTTGCTTTATTCCTTCTAATGAAGCAGTACAATGGCAGCAAATGAATAATCATTACTGCAGTAACATGTCACTTGCGTAGATTATCACATTCTGATAGAGCGGGCATTGTAATGAGCCCAGGTTCCAGCGTGACTGCACATGCCGACTCTTTCTCACTCCTTAATAACTTTAGCACTTGTACATTGTAGGAGGAACGCAGCATGTCAGGTTACTGTGACACATACAAATGTAACCATTAAAGGGACATTATAGTGACTAACTGCGGAGCGAGCTTTTAAATGGGAAGATTAGATGAACCTACGTTCTCGTCTGCCATGAAATTCTAGGTCATTCGGAAAACAGTAATGGAGCGGAATGTAATCATAGTAAAAATAGCTGTAAATTGGCAGAAATTAGAACAAAATGTCACATTTGGTAATGTAATATACTTCATTAGACATTTAACACATAGAACATTTGTAAGTCCTGCTTGAAGGTGGTGTATTTCTTCATGGCATAAAGTGCAAAAATGTTTAAAATACAATGTAATTGGCACAAACTACATTGTTCATCTCTTTTTATCAAGTGATGCTTTTGGACACAGACTTTGAACCTATGGGGGAAATTCACTAAAGCACGAAGCGTCTAACGCTAGCGCTAATTCACCAGCATGATGTCAAATCGTAACTTCGCAAATTCACTAACTAAAACTCTGGCGGATTTTCGCTAGCGAAGTAGATAGACTAGCTCAACTTTGCACCCTTACGCCAGGCGAAGTTGCACACTGACGAAGGATCGTAATTACGCAAATTCACTAAGGTGACCATTTTACTGAACGTTACCACTTATGCTAGACGTTACTTCACCAGGTCAGACCTGGCGAAGTTCAATACAATAGATAGGAGTTTGAAAAAAAAAATGTTAAGTTTTTTTCTAAGTCCCAAAAAAACGCTGGCGTGTTTTACCTTTCTAGGGTGATAGTCTGAAAAAGAGCGAAATTTTTTTGGGGGTTACCCTCCTTCCCCCCCTACATTTCCTAACATATGGCAACACAACTATACAGGGGGCACATGTTTAGGGCAATAGGACAACTTTATTTTATTTATTAAAGGTTTCCTGGGCTTGTGTAGTGGAATGTAGTGACTGTAACATATACTTCTATTAGACTTTGAAATTCGCGCCATATGCAAATTAGGCATCGCAAGTGTAAATGCACTTTGCCTGGCGAAGCAACACTTGCGCAACTTCGCTACCGTTTGCCGACCTTAGCATGACTTCGCACTTTAGTGAATTTGCATAGCGCTGGCGAAAATTCGCCTTGCGAAGTGCGGCAAACATTAGCAAAGGCAACGCTTGCGAATTTCCCCCTATGACAGTGGATGGTTCCTAACTTTTGCCATACCTCCCAACTGTTCCTTTTTCAGTGGCGTTTCTGGGGCTTCCCGTTCCGTGTTGGAGCGGGTCAAAGGGAGCACGATTGCGCTCTCTGCACTAGTGGAGCCGAATTTCCGGGTCAAAACCCAGAAATTCAGCTCTTAAAGTTATCTTTTTGTCGCCCCTTGTAACTGGCCGCTCCTCATGGCAGGAGCGGCCCTGCCCTTTTTCGGAGGGACAGTCCATCTTCTGACAGCTCAACCTGCAGTCTCTTATTTGTTCTGGAAAGTCCCTATTTTCTCTGCACTGAACAGCCAGAAAAAGAAGCCCAGAACTGCAAATAAGATACTTTGTAACAATTTTGATATAAGAAAATAAGTAATTGCAACAGTTTAGATAAGGAGAAATATTTTCAAACATTCATAACCTGCCAAATTTTGTAAAACGAACATGGTAATGTGGCCACAGAAATGGGTGTGGTCAAAAATTTAGCCGTGCTACGTGCAGAAAAAAATGTTGTCCCTCTTCTTACTTCCAAAATGTGTAGAGGTATGCTTTTGCAAGATGCATGCAAGTTCTGTAGTTCCTCCCTACACAAGACAGACACCCTTGCATTCTTTGGGGTAGACCCAGGCTCAAGGCTTTTGGAAAGGCCACAAAGACCCGGGACCCTAGGGAAGCAGGATTTTAAGGGCACATTGGTTCTGAAGCACTGGGGACCCACAGGAAATAGGTATATATTTTTTAGTTACCCATATACAAATACCCAGTGCTCCAGACCCCATTATTAAAATGTGTGCATGCGCCTGGATAAATGGAAGGGGAAATAAGCAGGGGAGTCCAAGAGGCTGGGAAAGGGCAGGAGCCCGAACCATTGTCTAGTCTTTGGCACAAATATACACCATTTTAGTACAGATGCAGTCACTTTGGATGGTGAGTTTAATGCGTCGCGACTTAACTCATTTATCTCATTTATCCCACTTATCACAGAATATTGTGTCACAGCATCCCATCCAATTAAAGAGTTCACCATTGAAAACAATGGTGCTTTGGTATGCTAATGAAAAGGTTAAATGCATTAAATGAGTTAAGATAACTTTAGATAACACAGTTTCTTCAATTAATGCTGAGTCACGACGCATTTAACTTACAAATCCAAGTGACTCTATCTGTAGTGCTGCAGCGTGATTTTTGGGATTATTCGGTTCCCTTAGTTGTAGAGAAGCAGCCTGCACCCAAGGCTACAAAAAGTGGAGGTATAGTGGAAGCAATATTTTATTTATTATCTGCAAGGAATCTCTTTTGGTCAGAGTAAGCTTCTCTACAAACCGTGTCCCTGATAATTGCTTCATTAGGCACTTGCTATTTATCCAACTCATGCCAAGGTCATCCTCTTCATAAACAAAACACAACTGTCTGAAGGGACTCAGATTTGTTTTACCTGTAGAGTGATACACCTGAATAACAAAGGATGCAAGAAACGCGATCCTAAGAGAAGGGAACACATTGAGAAGAGATACCGTGATGGTAAATGCTACACAAGAGTTTGCTAATTGTGTTCATCTGAGTATGGTTACCCATGATCATTCTGTGGAACTGTTAGAAGTCAAGTGAAAACTAAAGCACTCAGGGCAATTTCTCTGTGTTCTGTAGAGCAGCGTAAAATTCTTCATTGGTTTACAGGTTCTAGAGGGTTTCTGATACTGGAATATAAAACGTGCAGTACATTTATTTTGTTTCAAATTTGGGGTGATTTCATTTACTAACTATCCATAATAGCAAAATAACTCCCAAGACAATGTTTCGTGAAGGGACAATCTATGTCCTGTATCACCAAGACCAGCAAAAAAATCCAATGGCACACAGGATCCATGCAAACAAGTGGTTTTGCGTGTTTATTGCTGATGCAACATTTCGGGGTCACGCCCCTTTCTCAAGCGTGACCCCGAAACGTTGCATCAGCAATAAACACGCAAAAGCACTTGTTTGCATGGATCCTGTGTGCCATTGGATTTTTTTGCTGGACTTTGTTTGAGGTAGCCGAGCCTCTGCCTTTTGAGCACCAGGTACTATTTGTATTATTTAAAGGAGAGTGTGCGGGAGCCCGTATTGATCCACTGTATCACCAAGAACCACTGTTAAAATCGGTGCTGATTTTTGCACAAGATCATGGGCCCTTTGGTAAAACATTTGCTGAAATGCACATGATTCTGTGTAAGGAGTGATCAGTGTTAGCGGCTTGCTGTGGATCTGAGTTTTCAGTAATGGAGACTAGTAGGGGCAGATTTACTAAGGGTCGAATTCGAGAGTTAATAAAACCCTCGAATTCGACCATTGGAATAGATGGGAATTGTATGGGAATTAAAATCCTTCGAATTCAAATATTGAATTGGATTGGTGGAACGATTGAATAGTAAAAATTCAATAGAACGATAGAATTGTTCGAATCGAACGAGTCAAACGATTTTAACCATCTGATCGAATTTTTTTATTCGATCAAAAATAATGAAAGCCTATTCGGTAGCTTTGATCTGGCGAACTAGGAAGTCAATTAAAAATTTAAAGGGGAAATAATTCGACTGTCAAATAGTCGAATATTCGAATAGATTTTTATTTGAGTTATTCGAAATTTCGATCAAATTTTCAAAATTCACTGGTCGAAGTGGTCTTCAAAAAGATTCAAAAATTCGAATTTGAATCTGTCACAAAAACACTTCACTCCACCACACTTTACTCTTGGGTTTGGCTACAAGGGGTTACAATCAGTCTCTCAATCACCTTACACACAGGTTAGACTAACATCAGACACCCCAAAAACACACCAACACCCACAAAGTTCATTCGCTGCCACCATCTATCATTAACAGGCGATAGAAACCTAATGTGACTATTCCCCTGCCTCTATAACAGGTAATAACTCACACTTAACAATACATCAAACACTCTCTCCTATGGTAGTTAGTCAGGGTAAGATCCTACTAGTCTAACAAGCACTCCAGCAGCCAAAGGGTTAATTCACACTCAAACACACTTTCCTGCTAGCCGTACTAGTTATCAAACATACAAATAGGCAACTTTCCCTTTTCACACATACAGAGAGTTTAGGCACAAGCATTCATATGGGCTATGAGTTCATTTAGAGCACAAGGACTAACGTATTAAATGATATTTAATAATTACAAGAAACAGTGCATATGTATATAGAAATGGTATTACAAAAATGACATATTATTGCAAAACAGTAAATAAAATAAAAGGGAGTAAAAATACAATGAAAACCCTTACTTTGCCAAGTTTAGAAGTTATCAATGTATCCTCTGGGGCAGGAGTGGAAAGCTGGACATACAATTCACTTGGAAAATGAAGCCTCCTTGCATGACAATTAGATATTTGGAATGTCACCTTTTTATTCCCTGCTGGGACACTCCCCTCATTACCTTATGCAGGAGGTAGGAGTGCCCAGGAACATGTCATTTACGACCCCCTGCAGGGGGTCTGCTACTCTCAGGCAATATTCCCAAATATCCTTTAATATAATATGGGTACTTGCCAGTACCCAATACTATAATAAAAACATGGGCAGGCTGTGATCCATATGTGGGCCAACAGAACAATACCAAACACTAATAGGTTCCCATTTTCCAGTCCCCCAGAAACCAGTTCTCCTAACGGGTAGGTATAGGCTGGTCCTGTTTGGTATTGTTAGGAAGCTTGTGACCTCCTCATAACCAATATGTAAGTTATGAGGTTGTGAACCCTATGACACAGGAGGTATGGATACTTTCCTATAATCCATAATTTTCTACTAGCTATCCACCCCCCTGCTGCTCTAGGTCCACAGCTCTGTTCTTTGATCAGCCGATCAAAGAACATACTGGCCAGCTTCCTGGTGTGGCTCCAGATCGTCTCAAAAAGAGAGATATGGTTCTCACCTTTCCACAGCCCCCCTGGTGAGATATACAATCAAGGGTCTCTGTGTGAGACTTTGACCAACTGTTTTGCTATGTGAACTATTGATGCCAGGGCAACGCTGCCTTGGCATGACACCTCCCCCCTCAGGAGTGCGCAAGTTTTCAAGGCCCACAAGCCGAAAACAACTTTCGCACTAGATGTGTACCTTAATCCGTTACACCAATCCAGGTCATTACCAAAAATCATCACTACTGAAAAACAATAGGGGTTATGTTACCTTCCAGGCCTAAAATCTCTTTCCCTGGGATCAATACCTGCATGATCTAAGGGACTTTGGTGATAAAACTGTGGTACACTTCCCACCCACCTATTGTTACTATGGTCAGGAGATGGGGTGCCACTCTGGGAGCTAGGCCACAAACTGTAACTGCCCACCGTAGGTATCTGTCCCCTTTCTCCCACTGTGTTCTCTTCTGTCTCCACTGTTTCCCCATGGCCTGTGGGGTCCCCCTGCCTGTCCCTAGTCCCCCATTCCCTGGGCCTAGACTTGGACACTGATTGGCATCCTTGAAAATTCGAGCGAACTTCGAATCCTTCATGTGAATTTAGTAAATCTGCCCCTAGGAGTTAATAAAAAGGATCCTGTAGAGATCTGTAAATAGGCACACATCAGACAAATGTTATAGCAATCAGGAAGACTGCAGCTGTCAATCTTTATACCAGCATTATAAAATAAAATATATGCAGACTTAGTAATTTATGTCTGCCTTTAAGTTCCCTTTAATAATTTAAGAAGCAGGTCAGTTAGAATATTTACAGTGAAGCAATTAGGGATGCACCGAATCCAGGATTCGGTTTGGGATTCGGCCAGGATTTGGCCTTTTTCAACAGGATTCGGATTCAGACGAATCCTTCTGCCCAGCCGAACCGAATACGAACCCTAATTTGCATATGCAAATTAGGGGCTGGGAGGGAAATTGTTTGAACTTTTGCCACAAAACAAGGAAGTTAAAACTGTTTTCCCCTTCCCACCCCAAATTTGCAAATTATGGTTCGGATTCGGTTCGGTATTCGGCCGAATCTTTCTCAAAGGATTTGGGGTTCAGCCGTATCCAAAATAGTGGCAGCTGCAGCGAAGGGTTCTATGGCAATAGCAAATAGGAGTGGGGAGAGCGGGCATCCCAGCTATATTATTTTATTTGAAGGCTGCTTTATCCAATTTCCTAATTATTCTGCTAATGGTGATTTTGGACCAAAGCGGAATTAAAGGCATTTTATGGCAAAAATATTAAACTTTACAAAACCGATTCCTTTGCAAAAGATTATAAATATTCTCACTGTTGTGGTTTGCGGCAGTTTGAAGGATGGTGGGAGTTGCAGTTCAATAACATCAGCAACAGATAATCAATATATGATCTAGGCTGTTTCTAGCACAGATTTCATACACTACTGATGGATCATACAAATAATCCAATCCTCAGCCTCCTCCCCAGCATGAAGGCTTTGTGAGGACCCTCTGTGGGCTACAGACTCATCAAGCAGCACAGCGGGATGTGCCACAGTTACTCTCTATTTATCTGAAAGAAAAGAACCAAAGGAATTCAGCACTTTGCTCTCTATCTGAATTTAATCCCAATAAAAGTCAATGAATTCTATTTTATTATCAGTTATTTATATAGCGCTGACATCAGTCCCTGCACCAGTGGAGTTTACAGGCAAGGATCCCTATCACTTTTACACACACTCAGGTCAGTTTCATCAAAAGCCAATTAAGTTGCCTGTATGTTTTTATGAGGAATGAAGCCCATACAGACACAAGGAGAACATATAAACTCCTTCCCTGGCTGGAATCAAACTCAAGACCCCAGTGCTGCAGGGTGCCAAGCAACCGGGGGGGGGGGGAGGTCCGGGACTGCTGCAGTGGAGTCCAAACACCCCTCAGCCCCCTCCTCCACTCCCGCAGCCCCCCACCAGCTGTAACATCTCTCTACCCCGCCAGAGCGTACCTCTTCTCAGGAGGAGGTCAGGGAGCAGCACAGACCATGGGAAGCATCTCTGGCAATGCATCATGTTACACAAAAAGCACAGGTTGTCTCACTACCACAAGCACTATATTTGATAGCTTAACTTTTGCAACATTTTATTTCCTCTGGGAACTATCACTATGTTGTTGCGGTTAAACACAATTGAAAGTTTCCGTAAAATGTGAACAATAGATTTCTATGGGCTCAGACACACAGCAGCTTGTTTTGTGAGTCACTGGCTCAACAACATAGTGGTCTGAACCTTCCAGTTTAACCTGCTAGTCACTTATAGGACACAGACTGGTTAAAGTGGTATGTACCACTCTTAATAGTCATGTTGTGGTTAACTCCTTAACGTTAATCCTTATTACTCTTGAACGTGTGTAGCCAATCTAAATGAGGATATCACTAGAGATAGCATAGGTAACTGCCATCTCACACAGTACGGCACACGTCATCTCATTCAACTTCCAGTAAATACCCCCATATGATATCTACCAGAGGCCAATTCCCATTTCTTTTGAGTTTATTTATTTATGTTACTGTATGGGATATAAAACAATGTATGATTCACAGATACAGAATTCACAACCTTTTGTCAAATTCATAAGTTCCCCTCTCCCCACGAGACAGTTATGAATACAGAACATAATAGATCAATGTGCTGCCTGCAATCGCTCAGTAGGATTATTGGCATTACTATATAGAGTACATCCACAATGTCACACAGAGACAAAGCCCTGCAGCAGGCTGTCACTCCTCTGCTTCACTCTCTTTTTTATATTTGGATAGACATGGTAACTACAAGGGGCCAAGGCTACAGAAAGTGTACAGTCAGATAGCAAAGAAGTATTTCTGAATTCGATTTCTAAATGAGATTGTATCATTAAAAGACTATGATGAGTTTAAAGGGGTGGTTCACCTTCAAGTTAACTTTTAGTATATTGTAGAAGGGACAGTTCTAAGAAACTTTTCAATTGGTCTTCATTATTTATTTTTCATAGTTTTTTAATGATTTGCAATTGTCTTCTGTTTCTTTGCAGCTTTCAAATGGGGGTCACTGACACCATCTAAAAACAAATGCTCTGTAAGGCTACAAATGTATTGTTATTGTTACTTTTTATTACTTATCATTCTATTCAGTCCATCTACTATTCATATTCCAGACTCTTATTCAAATCAATGCAGGGTTGCTAGGGTAATTTGCACCCCAGAAACCAAATTGCTGACACTGCAAACTAGAGAGCCGCTGAATAAAAGCTAAATAACTCAAAAACCACAAACAATAAAAAATTAAAACCAATTGCAAATTGTCTCAGAATATCACTCTCTACATCATACTAAAAGTTAACTCAAAGGTGAACAACCCCTTTAAAGGGGTTGTTCCCCTTCCAAACACTTTTTTCAGTTTAGTTGTTTTCAGATTCTTCCCCAGAAATATAGGGGCCAATTCACTAAGAGGTGAAAATTCACTAGCGGTGCCTTCGCTAACGTTCGCCGCACTTTGCCAGGCGAATTTTCGCCAGCACTACTCTAATTCACTAAAGTGTGAAGTTATGCTCAGGTTGACGAACGGTAGTGTAGTTGTGCTAGTTTTGCTTCGCCAGGCAAAGCACATTTATGCTAGCGAAGCCTAATTTGCATACGGCGCAAATTTCAAAGTATATGTTACAGCCACTACATTCCACTACACAAGCCCAGGAAACCTTTAATAAATAAAATAAAGTTGTCCTATTGCCCTAAACATGTGCCCCCTGTATAGTTGTGTTGCCATATGTTAGGAAATGTAGGGGGGGAAGGAGGGTTACCCTTAAAAAATTTTGCTCTTTTTCAGACTATCACCCTACAAGAGTAAATGACGCCAGCGTTTTTTGGGACTTAGAAAAAATTTCAAGTTTTTTTTTTTTCAAACTCCTATCTATTGTATTGAACTTCACCAGGTCTGACCTGGCCAAGTAACGTCTAGCGTGAGATGTAACGTTCATTTTAGTGAATTAGCGTAGTTACATCCCTTCGTCAGTGCGCAACTTCGCCTGGTGTAAGGGTGCGAAGTTGCGCAAGTCGATGTCCTTCGCTAGCTTATTTTCGCCAGGGACACTGTTAGTGAATCGGCGAAGTTGTGAATTGAAGTCACGCTGGCGAATTAGCGCTAGCGTTAGACGATTCGCGCTTTAGTGAGTTTGCCCCAAAGTCTTTTGTTCAGTTACTTTCCATTATTTATTTTTTACTGTTTTTCCAAAATCTAAGTGAAAACACGAAATGTTTGTGTCTCTGGTGTTTGAGTTTGGTATCTCAGTAATTCAGGTGCAGACTCTAATGGCCCCCATACACAGGCCGATAAAAGCTGCGACAGATCGAGTCAGCAGCTTATTGGCCCGTGTGTGGGGCCATCTGAAGGGCTTCCCTGATCGATATCTGACCGAAAGTCGGCCAGATCTCAATCAACAAGTTAAAAAAAAAACAGTTGGTTCCTTCGATCCGACCGCTCGTATCACCTCCATTATGATCTGATTGTTGGGCCCTAGGGACCAACAATTGGATCAGACCGATCTTGCCCACCTCAATGTGGGCATATTGGGGAGAGATCCACTCAAACGAGCGGATCTCCCTGTCTATGGCCACCTTAAGGGCAGATGAGAAGATTCAGGGAGATTTAATCGCCTCTTCTTGGGGTGATTCATTTCCCTGAAAAGCCTACTGCCGACTGTAATCTAAATCGCCGGCAGGGTGGCACTTGGAGCACTTGGTTTTTTCAAAGTTGCCTCACGAGTGCCTTACAATCCCGCCAGCGATTTAGATTCTAGCCGGCAGGAAGGCTTTTCGCAGAGATTAGTTTAAATCTCCCAGAATCTTCTTGTGTCTCTGCCCTAAACTGATACAATTTTGCAACATTTAATTGATACACTTCACAGCAACATCTCAGGAGTATTAGCAACTATTGTATCAATTCTAACAGCTGCCTGTAATGAAACCCAGAGATTCTGCTCAGCAGGGACAAAGATAAGAAATGTATCCATTAAATGTATCAGTTTAGATGGCGACCCCTCCTTCCAGAGCTGCTTTAGAAGGTGAAAAATTACACTTTACACTTCCATATTAGAAAAACAGGCACAAACAAAAAATAGCAAGTAATTGGAAAAAGTCGTAATTTCTGGTGATCTATCTGAAACCAACTAGTTGTTTGAAGATGAACAACCCTTTTTTAGTGATAAGGGTGATTTTTGATGGTGTTGTACTGATGTCCCTAACCCTAACTCTTTCATTCTTCTGCCATGTATTATGTATTTGTGTAGAATAATAATTCATTTACTTTGCTGACATCGTGGAAAGAGTAATTCATCAATCAATGATTCTCTGTTCCGCATTTGAAATTGCCAAGCACTAACAATAACCAACAATTAACTGTGAATAAAAAAAGATGAATATGATAAACGCATACAAGACTGACGCAACTATACAAATGGCTGAACGTGTCTGTGTATCCAGTGCATCACTTGGCATTGCCTGTGTTATATAGTTTCTTAGTCGCTGCGTTAAATGTAGAGATGTCTGAGACAATTTGCAGTTGGTCTTCCTATTTTATTATGTGTGGTTATTAAATTAATTAGATGTTTGTTCAGCAGCATTCCACTTAGGAATTTCAGTAGCTATCTGGTTGCTAGGGTCTGGTTGCTAGCAGTGGTTTGAAACAGGCCCGGACTGGCAATCTGTGGTTCTGGCAAATGCCAGAGGGGCTGCTATAATGTGCCATAGAAATTCAGTATTTAGTGGGCTGGTGGGGGCTGATTGGGCCTCTGTGTACCTGAAATGCCAGGGCCTATTTTAATTCTCAGTCCAGACCTGGTTTGAAAGACAGACTGGAATATGAATAGGGGAGGGTGTAGAAAATAGAAGATAAGTAATAAAAGTAACAATAGCAATAAAAGTGTAGCCTCATAGAGCAATTGTGTTTTTGCTGTTGGGGTCAGTGACCCCCATCTGAAAGGTATAAAGAGTCAAAAGAGGAAGAAAATTATTTAAAAAAAACTATTTTTAAAAAATGAAGACCAATTGAAAAGATGCTAAAAACAGTCAATTTTAGAACATAATAAACTGTATTGCATTGTAACATAATAAATATTGTAGTTTCAGTTTGTGAGTCTCATAGAGATCCATTGTTTCACCCAAGCAACAGACTCATGGTGGGAGGGCAGGATTGCAATATTGTACTTTCCTACACTAAAATTGTGTCACTTCCTGCTAAAATATGGGCTCATCATTTACCAGCTACTATAGAGGTATATTTACATAAGGGTATAAGTGGAGTTTGCTCTATTTTCACTCTTATATAAACTCCTCCTAAAGATTGCTAAATAAAAGAATAGAAAGCTTTCATATTTCGATATGGGGGAACAATAACAAGCTCTACTTTTAACTTTTAGATTTGTGCTAATTTTAGTATAACGTAGAAGGTTTTTAATTGGCTTTCAATTGAGATACAGGCATGGAATCTGTTATTCGGAAACCCGCTATGCAGAAAACTCAGGATTATGGGAAGTCCATAGACTACATGTAAACCAATCATTCAATTATTTTTTTTTATTTCCTTTTTCTCTGTAACAATAAAACAGTACAGGTATGGGGACCTGTTATCCAGAATGCTCGGGACCTGGGGTTTTCTGGATAACGGATCTTTCCCTGATTTGGATCTTCATAACTTAAGTCTACTAGAAAATCAAGAAAGCATTAAATAACCCCAATAGGCTGGTTTTGCTTTGAATAAGGATTATTTATATTTTAGTTTGGATCAGGTAAAAGTTACTGTTTTAGAATTACAGAGAAAAAGCAAATAGTTTTTAAAGCTTGGATCATTTGGATAAAATGTTGTCTATGGGAAATGGCCTTTCTGTAATTTGGGACTTTCTGGATAACGGGTTTATGGATAACGGATACCATACCTGTACTGTGTACTTGATCCCAACTAAGGTATAATAAATCCCTCCATCTCTCTCTATATATTTCATTGATCCATTCATTTTAATGAACAAGTCCCCATCATGTTAGTAGGAAGCCAAGTCCATGTATTTGTCCCCTGTCCTGTGTTTAATTTCCTTTCAGTTCTCCCACTTCCAGCAGCGTCCCTGTTGCTAGCCGGCTATACAGCCCACCAGTAATAATAATAATAATAATCTCCCCACTGCATCACTTTCTTAGGAATAATCCCACGTCATGTCATTGACATCAGGATTTCTGCATCCTGCACACAAGATTCTATACTCCCCATTCACTACTTCAACTTCCATAGTATTAATTCTGTTACTTGCATCGGAAATAGGTTTTTAATGCAAGTTGCTCTTCGCTACAAATGGAAAGCTATTTCTTTTCTTTTAATATTGCCATCTGTGTGATTCATATATTGTGTCATTTACTCCGGGAGCGGAGGAGCGTTCATAACTTGGGCATATCAGAATCCACAGCCACTAGGGAAAAGGGGGACATTTCTGGAATGTTTGGGGAAACGTCTCTTTCATAGAGTGTAGATACTTGTTCAGGTATGGGATCCGTTATCCGGAAACCAGTTATCCAAAAAGCTCCGAATTACAGAAAGGTCATCTCCCATAGGCTCCATTTTATCTGCCCAGACGCATACTTGTACGAGAAATCTGGCCCTGCTGGTACTAATAAAACAGTACTTTGTATTTCATTCAAACTAAGATATAATCAATCCTTATTGTAGGAAAACCAGCCCATTGGGTTTATTTAATGTTTACATGATTTTCTAGTAGACTTAGGATGGCTTCCTGGTATCTTGCACCCGCTAGCGCTAAAGTCGCCTGCGCCTATTCACACGCGGTGTCACGTTTTTCAAAGTCGCTCGACAGAAGCAATTTCGAGCGACTTTGATAAACATGTCGCCACGTGTGAATAGGCGCAGGTGACTTTAGCGCTAGCGGGTGCGAGATACCAGGAAGCCATTCAGGGAGATTTGTCGCCCCAAAGAAGAGGCACTTATTCGCCAGGCGACAAATCTCCCCGAATCTTCGCGTCTGGATGAGCCTAGGGCAGAGACACATGGGCAGATTTGGGGAGATTAATCACCCGGCGACAAATTTCCTCTTCTTCGGGGCGACTAATCTCCCCAAACTGCCTTCCCCTGCTTTCCCGCTGGCTAGAATGTAAATCGCCCGTGGGATGGCACTCAGATCGCTTCATTTTCCGAAGTCGCCCAAAGTGGCCTTGTGTGTCCCCTCAAATCTGGCCATGTGTCTCTGCTCTTAAGGTATGAAGATCCGACATATGGAAAGATCCATTATCTGGAAAACCCCAGGTCCAGAGCATTCTGGAGAACAGGTCCCATACCTGTAATATATATCCCTGTGTGGACAGAATGAGCCCCAGTGAAACTGCACAATGCCGCCATATAGGAACAATGCAATGTGCGGTGTTATATTCCTCTGTACAATTTCAGCAGCCTATCCATTAAAGGGTTAGTTGGCCCTTAAAGGAGAAGGGAAGGTCTTTTAAATTGGGGGTCCCAAAAGTTAGGCACCCCCAAGTGATCACATGTATTTACCTGAAACCCCAGGCTTGGGCAGCTATTAGGAGTATCTGGGGGTTCTTCCAGCGAGCACCATGGAGAGATCGGCTCCCTTCTTCTTCTTTCTTCAAATATACCAGGGCAGACACACGTGCAGTATAACAAATAGACGATTTTTTCTTTACAGGCCCGATCTTCACTCTACTGCGCATGTGCAGCCGCAAAAAAAGCCGGAAGACGTTTGCTCCAGGGTGCAATTTTGTAATGATAGGTGCACCAGCCTGAGGTTTCAGGTAAGTACATGCGATCACTTGGGGGTGCCTAACAATTGGCACCCCCAAACAAAAAGACATTTCCTTCTCCTTTAAGTTAATTTTTAGTATGTCTCAGAGTGTCCTATTCCCAACAACCTTTCGATTGGTCTTCATTATTTATTCTATACAGTTTTTTGCCTTCCTCTTTTATCACTTTCCAGCATCTAAATGGGGGCCACTGACCCCCGGCAATCTAAAAACTATTGCTCTACATGTTATCATTACTTATCTTCCTATTCAGTCCACTTCCAACAGGGTCAGACTGGGCAAAAAAAACCCGGTGGATCCCAGGCCGGCCCAGATACGCGCTCTGTTGTCTCTTCCTGCCGCGACCACCCGTGGCACAGGCAAAAACAATCCATTTGTGCTTGCACATACTGGACGGCACACATACGCACCGAAGGGGGGCCCTGGGATAACAGCCCCGGTGTGCCCTGGGCCCCCCAGTCCGACCCCTGACTTCTAATACTTATTTTAGTATGTTACTCAAAGCACTGCCTGGTTGATAGGGAAAATATGACCCTAGTAACCAGATTGCTGCTGAAATACCAAACAGGAAAGCTGCTGAACAAACAGCGAAATGTGTCTACGAATATTAAAAGTTCATTTTAAGGTGACCAACCCCTTTAATTTAATGTATATACAGGTATGGGACCTATTATCCAGAATGCTTGGGACCTGGGGTTTGCCACATAATGGATCTTTCCGTAGTTTGGATCTTCATACCTTAAGTCTACTAGAAAATCATGTCAACATTAAATAAACCCAAATAGGCTGGTTTTGCTTCCAATAAGGATTAATTATATCTTAGTTGGGATCAAGTACAAGCTCCTGTTTTATTATTACAGAGAAAAAGGAAATTGTTTTTAAAAAATCTGGATTATTAAATTATAATGGAGTTTATGGGAGATGGCCATTCTGTAATTCGGAGCTTTCTGGATAACAGGTTTCCAGATAAGGGATCTAATACCTGTATATTGTTTTCCAGCATTCACTAGCATTCGATAGCTTGGCTTCCAGGCTTTATACTGTTTCAGTAAACACTGCCAGGAGCTTCTGTTTAATATTCACAGGACAGATAAATTTCGGTGAAAAACCTAATGGAGTTTGATTGAGGTAAAGCTCAGCCAGTGCTAGTGATTAATTCATCCTTGTTCCAAACTCAGTAATTATCTTTGCACAGCAGAGCAGAAGGGAACAAATCAAAGTTTACATCTAGAGGAACTCATGATGGGAAAAGAACAGTTTGGTACCATGCAATATACTGATACACTGAACTGCATCTAGCAGCACGAGGGCAGAGACCCACACACAATCCACTATATCACTGAGGTGACACACAGCCATAAACACAACTAATGATGCAAAATCTATATATATATATATATACAGTCTGTTGCTAGCTTGATTTATGATATAGTTTCATTACTTACTGGAAACAAGTGTGTTCTATTGCTGATACTCAAATGCATTTTCTTGCACTTCGGGTGACTGCTTCTAAGAAAAACAACAGTCTTGCCTTGCTTTATGGCACGGAGTCTATACATAATGAAATATACAAAAGCCTCACTCAGGTTTCGACAATACAGCGTTTTTTTTTGTATTCTACGCACTATACATTTTGCCATTACTGTGACAAGAATAATCATTTCTTTTTGGAGAACAGATTCAGTGAAACTGTAATAATCCAGGGTCATTATGTGGTGACAGTAGCACCTTAACCCTTTATTCAGATAATGATATCCAAGCACAATACGGCATGTAGGCCCCCTAGCATCCACCATGTAAATGGCTTCTCTTAGTTTCTGTGGAAGAGACACACACTAGCCCCTGGCTTGTATGCATGACAACTCCCTGCACCGACCTGCTGCCTGGCTCTGCACACTTTGCTTGTATGCATGACAACTCCCTGCACCTACCTGCTGCCTGGCTCTGCAGAATTTGCTTGCATGCCTGGCAACTCCCTGCACCTACCTGCTGCCTGGCTCTGAAGAATTTGCTTGCATGTCTGGCAACTCCCTGCACCTACCTGCTGCCTAGCTCTGCACACTTTGCTTGTATGAATCCCTTTGCCCCTTATTTATTGTAATATGTTCCTCGGTAGGAGCCAATACTGGTCTTGCTGAAAATAGTGGAGGTGAAACCCAAGTGCTGCTACAACAATGGACCTTACACATATATCCCTGGGAAAAACATGGCACAAAAAATGTTGGAGTCACTGGAGACTTAATGAGACACAATCCTGTCCATGTTCTATATACAGTAGCATTGGAGATCCCTTGCAAATACTATGGGCAATGGCACAACCACCAATGGGATTACAGGAATAAATTCAATGTTCTAATTCCATCTTTGCCCCTTGTCTGAGACCCTGGTGCTAGTGTTTGTGTGTGGACACATCACCGGGAGAGAAGCAGTGCAGGGCTAGACATTTGCCTATAGGAGTGAGCACTTACACACAGCAACACAAACAGCGGATTTGCACTATCAGTGTGAATTCATAAAGACAGTGTACGTGTCCTATACAGCGTGACTATAAGCTTTCCACTGCAGAGACATTGTTAGTTTAATAGCTCAGATCGTAAACAAACACACAGTGGCATCAGGGGGTACACACTGCACTCTCACAAGGGTCCTGGGGAAAAAATTATTTAAAACTGTTTAAAGGGGTTGTTCACCTTTAGAGTTAACGGTTAGTATGATGTAGAGAGCGATATTCTGAGACAATTTGCAATTGGTTTTCATTTTTTATTATTTGCTTTTTTTGAGCTATTCAGCTTTTTATTCAACAGCTCTGCAGTTTGTAATTTCAGTAATGTGGTTGCTAGGATCCCAATAACCCTGGCAACCATGCACTGATTTGAATAAGAAGCTGGAATATGAATAGGGGAGGCCTGAATAGAAAGACTAGTAGCAATAATAATAGATTTGTAGCCTTACAGAGCAATTGTTTTTTAACGGGGTCAGAAGAAGGAGGCAAATAATATAAAGATTAAAAAAAAATGAAGATCAACCGAAA
The DNA here is from genome assembly GCA_024363595.1 of Xenopus borealis. Classification (NCBI taxonomy): domain Eukaryota; kingdom Metazoa; phylum Chordata; class Amphibia; order Anura; family Pipidae; genus Xenopus; species Xenopus borealis. Next base: position 122,695,583 of record CM044441.1, on the reverse strand, counting down.
CGTTTCTTAGAAATAGCTATTCTATAACAAAAAATTAACTTAAGTGAAGCAGCCCTTTAACATACAATGTGTCCAGGAAAGTCCTTCTAGTAAAGTACAGGGAGACAGACTGCCTGGCAGGTTTGTGAAGGCGACTGTGCGTTATACCGTTGTGGGCTGCAAATACAATCTTGTAATATGTGTGAAGAGTTTTAGGGAAGTCGCACAGCAGTCGCAGCACAGAGTCGCACCAGTCCAAGTGACAGCGCGCTACCGCCATTCAGCCGCTAGAGGCGCTGCAGCAACTCTGGGAATTCACAGCTCAGCTGGGCGCTGCTGCCTCTCGCCATGGCAACAAACAGGACGCTTTGGAGTCAGCATTTGCCCATTAGACACTAAACTGATGCCTGACCCTCCCTCCTCTATGCCTGGGTACAATGTGCCAACCGATCCCACAGCTCCCTGCCCCTCACTCTCCTAATAGATTCCTCTACAGTCTGTACACAGCACATGATGTGGGGGGTCGGTGCCACTGTATGCGCTCAATGAGATGCGCCCAATGGGTAATGGGAGAATTTGTAAACCCTCAGCTCCCCCTGTATTGTGCCCATCACTGCCCCTGTATTGTGCCCATCACTGCCCCTGTATTGTGCCCATCACTACCCCTGTATTGTGCCCATCACTGCCCCTGTATTGTGCCCATGACTGCCCCTGTATTGTGCCCATCACTGCCCCTGTATTGTGCCCAACACTCATTCCTCATGAATGTCACCGCTCACCCTCACTGAGTGCCACTCAGCCTCCCCTTCCCACTGAGCAATGCCCACAGCACAACTGCCACCCACCGCTGCTGCCATGTGCTCTAACTGCCAGTCAGTGGGCAGAGGAAGCACAGTAACCCGTTCCACCCCGAGCAAACAGCGGCTGCAGCACAAGAGAAACCCACGCTGTGCCCGGCGGCACCGATCGCTCTTCCCTCGCTCTACACTACAATATGAACGTGCTCGGCCGAGTCGCAGCGCCTCACCTCAAACAGAGGTCCGATCTTGTTCTTCTCCAGGTAGCCCTGGATCCTGCTTTGCTGGAGAGACGCCATGGTGGAGCCCGGGTGCGAGGCTGAGCCTGAGGAGGAGGAGGGGTCCTTGCTTTGCGGAGAAAGTTACCGGGGGAAGGCAGGGGCTGTCAGTCAGAGGAATGTGCGGGGAGACGCGGGGCTGCGGCGGGGATCGTACAAGAAGCAGCAGCAGCAGGAGGGAAGGGAGAGCGCATGGTGCGGGCTGTACGGCTGCCTCTCCCCCGCTTCTCACTCACTCTCCCTTATTATTATTATTATTACTATTATTATAGCGAGTTCCTGGTTACAGCAACAACACGACGAGCCCCAGCCAAAAGCCTTCAACTTGCGTCTCTGCCAGTCTCCTTTCAACTTCCAGCGGCAAAGCCTGCCCTCATTAGCGCTCCCTGGCAACACGCTGATTGGCTAGTGGGATGGGGTCGGCGATGGGGGACTGGGGACTTATTATTAGAGGTGTCAGTGTAGCAGCTAGAGCTACTCCTTGTGGGCTGCAACCACCAAGGCTTTCCCTTTTTATACCTTCACATGTCACCAGGGCTGGGCACAGGCTGGCACTTATCACTCACCTGCCCCTCCCCATAGTTATATATATATATATATATATTCTCTAGCTTCTATTTCTGCATGCTGGAACAGGTACTGGGGATGCACCACATAATTACTGTCATTACACTGACACCCCATAATAACATGCACTTACTCAAAATAATGAAACCCCTATTTGTCAGAGTGCACAGGAACTAATATTAACGGTTACATGTTATAGACATGGCAATAGTGGGGCATCTGTTATAAGCTGTGAGATCCAGTTGTACAACCTGAACCTGACTAACCAGATCTGTGGGGTTATAGCAAATAAATCTACTCCATGGCAGCTGTTTGTGTTCCAAGCAATAGGCTAGTGTCTAGTGTGTCTAAACATAATTCTTTAGGGCAGAGACACACACTCTAAAGGTGGCCATGTACTGAGAGATCCGCTTGTTTGGCAATGTCGCCAAACGAGCGGATCTCTCCCCGATATGCCCACCTTGAGGTGCAGGGCATACGGGCGGTCGGATCGCGGGACCGCATCAACGGACAGATGCGGGGAGATTCGCGGGCATTTTGTCGCCTGGCGACTTCTCGCCGCGACTTGTAGCCCCCGAACCTCCTCGAATAGCCAAGTCCTGGGGCGCACCGGCGTTACTTGAAAACGCCGGCGCCTATTCACACGGAGCGGCGCGATTTTTGAAATCGCTCCAAATTGACTCACGAGGCCCTAGGACTTGGCTATTCGGGGAGGTTCGGGGGCTACAAGTCGCGGCGAGAAGTCGCCAGGCGACAAAATGCCCCCGAATCTCCCCGTCTGGCCTTAGCCTAATCGCCTCTTCTTCAGGCAACTAATCTCCTCAAACTGCCTTCCTGACGGCTAGGATGTAAATCGCTGACGAGATGGCACTCTGAGTGCTTCGTTTCCGTAATTGCCCGAAGTTTCCTTGTGAGACAACTTCAGGTACTCCCAGTGCCATCCTGCTGACGATTTACATTCTAGTTGTCAGGAAGGCAGTTCGGGGAGATTAGTCGCCCAAAGAAGAGGAGATTTATTGTTGGGCGACTAATCTCCCCAAATCTGACCGTGTGCCTCTGCCCTTAAGATTCCATCCTTTTCTCAAACCTTTAAAGCCAATCTCTTTTCTCTATTCAGCGGTGAAACAAGATGCCTGTGGGATCCTAATCCAACATTAGCTCTAGGGTCCATCAGATTATTAATCTTCACCCCTCTATGCTCCCATGTTTCTTAAGCCCTCCCATAGATGCAAAGAAATTTTCTTTGATGAACAAGTGATGGGCGAAACTGGGGCGAAAAATTCACAAAACGCCACCAGCGTCTCATTTTGGATGCAGGCGTCCATTTTTGGACTCGGGGCACATTGCTGGCAGCGGAAAAACGGACACTGGCGTCCAAAAACGGAGGCCCTCGTCCAAAAAAAGACACTGGTGAATTTTTCCTGGTATTTTGTAAATTTATTCATCAGCAGCAAATCACGGGAATTCACTGCAAATTCGCCCCAGGAGAATAAATTCACCCATTACTAATAAACAACTGAATTCAGTGCAATCCGACCCATTTGCCAAATTATCGGGAGGTCGACATCGGTTGGGAAATTGATCGGGTTGGATAAACAAAATTTGACTCTAAACAACAAAAATTGCCCAGTGATGGGACGGACGGATTGCGATAGTTTACAATTTATAAACTGCTCTTGTGTGGAGAGGTGCTTGTGGGACACCTGCCAATGAACGTTCCTTGAAATAAAAACATAAACATCGTATCCTCTTACAGTTTTTGGGCTACTACTGGACAATATCACTTGAAATGGTCGTTTTCACTGATGGACAAATCGTAACTGTAAATGGTCGTTTCACCAATATCTTCAGTCATACGATTACAAAAAAAACTTATATAAATCTGCGGGGAGCTTTAAGGTGGCCATCCATGCACAGATATTGTACGAAACGTTTCATAGGATATTTTTTGCCAAAATTTCTTAGCCAAAAATTCAATTTGAATTGACCAAATTCAAAAATTCGATAGTCAAAGTACTTGCCCTTTAGGAGTTTCCCAACTTTTTTTGATCGAATAAAAAAATTCAATCGAATGGTTAAAATAATCCGAATTGTTCGACACGATTTTATCGATCGATCGAATTTTTCTTATTCGACTGTTCTATAAATTGAATTTCGTTAAAACCCCTCGAATTAGAAATTCGAATTCGAGAAGTTTTAATTGGACCTGAATTCGATGGTCGAGTTCGAGAGTTAATTAACCCTCGAATTTGACCCTTAGTAAATCTGCCCCTAAGATTTTCTTTTACATTTTGGTGTAAACCGAAATTAGGATGTCAATTCAGGAATTATTGCCTGAAAAACATGGAATTAATGGAAATCTCCCAACTTTTCCCAACAGAAACATTGTGTCCATTATATGGTGAACTGGAGTTTCACATGGCTAAAGCCCAATTCTCTTGGAAGCCACTGTATATACTGTAGAGTGCAACAAGCCTAAGGAATTGAGAGGGGTTTTTGAGTAATAAATGAGTGAATAGGATGCACCAGCTTGAACTTTATTATTATTATTATTAATAATAATAATACTAATAATAAGTATTTGTAAAGTGCTAACTTATTCTGCAGTTCTGTACAAAAAACCTTGGTGCCAGTGGCTTTAAGACTTCACCTTCGCCTCCTTTCGTAACGTCGGGTCTTTTCACTGCATCAGGACTTCAATTTCGACTCCTTTTGTGACTTCAGGTCTTTTTGATGCTTCGGGACTTTGGCTTTGGCTACTTTCGTGGCTTCCGGTTTTTTCCCCTTCCGCATTTCATGTTTGGGACTTTGAAAGGGCGGCATGGCATCGGCGCTGTCAAGGGGGTCCGGGCTATTTCAGAAAGTGCAGCACAGCTGGGCAACCCTTCAGCCCTTCAGCCCCTGGTACACTTGTGCCCCCTGTGGCCCCCCTAATGGCGGCCCTGGGTATAGGATCTTTTATACGGAAAGCTGTTATCCAGAAAACTCCAAAGGTCATCCCACATAGACTTCCTTTCATCGAAATTCTTAAAATGATTTCCCTTTTCACTATAATAATAAAACAGTAGCTTGTACTTGATGCCAACTAAGATATAATTAATCCTTATTGGAAGCAAAACCAGTCTATTGGGTTTTTTTAATATTTACATGATTTTCTAGCTGGCTTAAGGCATGTAGATCCATATTATGGAAAGATTTATTATCTGAAAAGCCCCAGGTCCTGAGTATTCTGGATAACAGGTCCCATACCTGTACTTAATTTTTTCTCCTCTAAATATATATATATAGTTTTAGAAATGAAACATCTCAATGCAACAGCAATTTTCTGCTGTAAAATGTCCTTGTACTATCAATGAAAACACAGATACATTGTTAACTCCTAAATACCATTTAAATGTCAAATGCGTTCTCTTAATAGTAACTTGCTGTTTGAAATTGATTTCTTGCCATGACAATGAAAAAAATCTCACCAGGGTATATGGAAATAAGCCTCCAGTAATATATGCTGTACAAAGCATCAACACAATATTGCAATACAAAAGGGAAAGAAATCAATAAAACTGAAGATATTATTTTAAAGGGGACATAAACCCTGAAACAAAGCAACATCATACCCAGTGCAATACATTAGAGACAGTGGTGTAACTATGGAAGAAGCAGACCCTGCAGCCACAGGGGGGGCTGGACAGTAGGGTCCATTCTTGTATAGCCATGCTAATGAAATTTGGCTGCCTGCTGCAATCTGCATGAGTGAGTATGTGCAGGCCCGGACTGGCAATCTGTGGTTTCTGGGAAATCCCAGAGGGGCTGCTATAAGGTGCTATAGAAAGTCAGTATTTAGTTGGCTTACCCCACTGCAAGGGAGGGTATATTGACGTATGTTTCTGTGTGCACCAGGTCCAGGTTGGGGGGCTTGTTATTGTTGTAGGGCTCATTTATGACAAGTGCAGTGAGTGCAATCACCATGTTTGTTCCCCCACAATGCAGCATTTTTCCCCAGACTTCCAGCACCATTGCAATCAAAAAGCTGCGATGTTCTTGATGCAATTGTGCAGCACCTTGTCAGAATTAATGTAACTGCGCACTTGGTACAACACAAATCTGGTGCAGTTGTGGGGGAATTCATCCGCCGTCATTTTCGTATTCCCGCATTCGATTGCCTCGAATCTTTAGGCACGAGTGTGATGCGACAAATGATGCAGAGCACAGAGGGAACCCTGGAGATACCACCTAGTGAGGAGGCAACGTTAGCTCAGGGTTCCCCTGAGTCAAGAAGTGCAGCAACGCTCAGTTCAGGGAAAAGAAGGGCCGAATACCGAAACAAATACTAATTTACATATGCAAATTAGGCGTGGGAAGGGGAAAACATTTATTACTTCCTTGTTTTGTAACAAAACGTCATGTGATTTTCCCTCCCCGCCCCTAATTTGCATATGCAAATTCGGATTCGGTTCGGCCAGGAAGAAGGATTCGGGCGAATCCGAATCCTGCTGAAAAAGGCCGAATCCTGGCCGAATCCCGAACCGAATCCTGGCTTCGGTGCATCCCTAATCAGGACATTAACAGTATCCACTTTTTTACCCATTGGGAATGCTTAAATGTAGGGACACAATCTCCACCAACTCCTGGGAACACATGTCCTGCCAGTTAAATATCCAGAAATAAGAGTATACTATGTGTAATGTCTATAAAATAAAATGTAAGCTTCAAACCAAAGTTTGAAACAATTGTCAGCCAAATAGAGAGGTTTTCATCAAACTTATGAGTTTTAGATAACTGATAAAAATGGACTATCATGGACTGTCCACTAGTAAATAATCCCTTTATAATACACAAAAGCCGTAAATATCTTGTAAATTATACCCTTATAAACGGTGAGTTCTGATGTCATCAGTAATAAACGGTGAGTTCTGATGTCATTTCTGTCACATGACTCAATAAAACTTGTGTATTATAATAAATAAAGTACCCCCAGTTGCAAAATATGAGGATATTAGAAGTTACCTCGGAGTTCCATGACCTGTATAAAAACACTCGGCCTTCGGCCTCGTACTTTTATATGGTCATGAAACTCCTCGGTAACTTATAATATCCTTATATTTTACAAGAGGGGGTACTTTATTCACTATATAATTAAAATCCCATATTCCCCACCATAACTAATGCTTTTATGTGTCCTTATAACATATTTCCATATAATAGATCCCATACCTGTATGATCATACTAAATGCTTGTGTTTCATACTCTGCTTGCCCAGTGCTGCTTGTCTTTCCTACTCTGCTTGCCCAGTGCTGCTCCTATGTGCCATACTCTGCTTGTCTTGTATGTGTCATACTCTGCTTGCCCAGTGCTGCTTGTTCGTGTCATTCTGTGCTTATCCTATGCTACCTGTGGGATGTAAGCTTGGTAGGGGTTTGTTCTGGGTGTTTGTTAGCATTTGGAAATAGTTGTTAGGGGTCCCTAAGGTGTTAAATCATGTGTTGGGGGGTTTCTGTATCATCCACAGGGGAGGATTAGCCATATGTTTGACTTAAATGTTTCACATATGAGTGATGAGGGATATCTCTGCATTGAGCACCAACCATTTGGTTTTTTGGTGTGCTACTACCATTAATGTGGATATGATCTTAAAAGTTCTTGTGGTAACGTGGGTGTGGTTTATAGTGGGTGTGGTTTAACAGGGGGAGTGGTCAGCACTGACTTCCATAATGGGCACTCCACCACGTAGACCAGAAAACGTTCAGCCCTCAGAGAAGGAAAAACAACAGCCTGCCAGAAAGCAGTGCTGGCACAAGTCACATGACCGGAGCAGCTGGGAAATTGACAAAATGTCTAGCCCCATGTCAGATTTCAAAACTGAATATAAAAAAATCTGTTTGCTCTTTTGAGAAATGGATTTCAGTGCAGAAGTCTACTGGAGCAGCACTATTAACTGATGCGTTTTGAAAAAAACACTGGTGGCCAGGGGATTTAAAAAACAAAAACAAAACAAAAAAAAAACCCACATTGGTGTTCAGTAGAATTGAACTCATGGCTTTAGAACTTCAACTTCACATCCTTTCGTGACTTTGGGTCTTTTTCCTGATTCAAGATTGCAATTTCAACTCCTTTCGTGACTTCGGGTCTTATCGCCGCTTCGGGACTTCTCGTCACTTCCGCACTTCTCGGCACATCCGTGTTCGGGACTTCGGAAGGGTGGCGCAGCTTCTGTGCTGTCAAGGGGGGCCTGGCTACTTTGGAGAGTACAGCACAGTCGGACCCCCCCTTCTATGGGACCGGTACACTTGCACCCTCTGATGGCGGCCCTGATACCAGGCTCACATTTTTTCAGGCTCCAAAAATATCTAGAGGTTGACCTGCAGGGATGTAACTATAGAGGACGCAGACTCTGTGGCTGCAGGGGGGCCAGGAGATATAGGTGCCACACAATGTCCTAATTCATATACAATTAAATAAATATTGGTAAAACTACATTTCTAGTTGTAACATCTCTATGCAGTGGTTACAAAAACATTTCTCTTCTAAATGGAAATTCACTTATACGCTGATAAAGTCTCTCCAACAATAAAGGCATCTATCAGCTCTTCTTCAGACGCCTGGTCTCCTGTGGCCTTATATATAAATAAATATATATATACACACACACACACACGCAATCAAGGTGTATAAGAGTCTGTTACACAGACGTGTGCAATCTGCCTGTGAGCTTTACAACAGAAATCTGTCACTGGGAAACAAAATTAGCTGTCACATTTTATGACTGTGCATCCAAATTATGGGAAAACCAGTAAATCATTAGGATACAAAGGCACATTAATGTTTTCCATGCTGCCCATTTTGACACATAAAATTATATATGCATATCATTTGCTATGGAAGGTTATATTTGTAGCGTTTATCTTTCTATAAATAGTCATATATTTAAGCGTCACTGTAAATATCCCTTCTTTTGTTACCGGTAGGAGGAACCTTGAATCTGTATGGAGTATATTCCATAGATCGGGGGTCCCCAACCACTGGACCACGGCAAGTCATGAACTGGGCCGTGAGCTTTGGCATTGAATTAACTAAATGCGTCAAATAGGACACCGGTGCGCTGAATTGGACGCAAGAGCTCCAGAATTGGACTCCGACCCCTCCCGACCACCTCTCAACCTCCCACGACCCCCTCCTGACCCCCCGGTCCTTGTAAAAAATATTTGGCACTACACCAGTCCCCCAAGCCAAAAAAGGTTGGGGACCCCTGTCATAGATTATAGGGCTTCACGTTAACTTTTAGTATACAATATAATGACTCTATTATAAACTGATTCTAAGCAACTTTTCAATATGACTACATTTTTTTATCTTTTAATTATTTGCCTTCATCTTCTGCCTATTTCCAGTTTTCTAATGGGGGTCACTGACCCCATCTAAAAACAAATGTAAGGGTATAAATGTATAGTTATGGCCTCTCATCTTTCTATCCTTCTATTCAGTCCCTCTCCTATTCATATTCCAGCCTCTTATTCATAACAAAGCATGGTTGCTAGGGTAATTTGGACCCCAGAAACCAGATTGCTGAAACTTGAAAGCTGCTGAATAAAAAGATAAATAACTCAAAAAACCACAAATAATAAAAAAGGTAAAAACAATTGAAAATTGTCTCAGAATATCACACTTTACATTGTATTGTATTGTATAAATGTATTAGTAAAGCGCTACTAAATAATGATGGGTGATTCTCCCGAGTTTCGCTTCGCCGAAAAATTCACGGGTCCAGTACCCAACCCGCTGCAGGACTCTTTGTTTCTGTTCATTAGGTAGATAATGGTATCACTGCACCATAAATAAGTGGTGGAATATAAAAATAAGTTGCAAAATATTACATGAATTCCTATTACAGGTAAGGGATCTGTTATCCGTAAAAAGCCGTTACCCATTATTTACAGAGTGGCTGTCTCTCATAGACTCCATTATAATTAAATAATCCACATTTTAAACATGATTTCCTTTTTCTCTGTAATAATAAAACAGTAGCTTGTACTTGATCCAAACTAAGATATAATTTATCCTTATTGGAAGCAAAAACAGCTTTTTCGGTTTATTAATATTTACATGATTTTCTAGTAGACTTGAGGTATGAAGATCCAAATTATGGAAAGATCCGTTATCTGGAAAACCCCAGGTCCCGAGGATTTTGGATAACAGGTCCCATACCTGTACAGGTTAACACAAACTGCACTACCCAAATGTTTGTTACTCTAATCTGAGCCTTAAAATCCAAACCCCCTTCCTCTTCGATGATTGGTATATGCCAGAGGAATAAGTAACATCCATCCCTGGAGCTCCACCACGGGATCAAACTACAAGACTCTGGCGGTAGTGAAGGAGGGGGATAATTTTTGGGTTCCTAAAGCTGCTGCCCTAGGCACAGGCCCAAGGCTTCCTATATACAAAAAGGTCCTCGTAAGGGATCATTTACTTATCCGGGGGGGAGGGGTTGATAAAAACCCTAAGGGGCACAAGATCACTCATTATTGCTCAAGCACCTGCACCCCAGGGAATGCTGCATTCTGCACCAATCCAGTTCTTGGTAGAGGAAACAGCTTCAGGGGGCACATGTCTGCACCATCACAGGTGGTAAGGACAGGACCATGGTCGGACTGGATATGGGGGGGCCCACCGGGTTACTACTCGGGTTGCCACCTTTTCTGTAAAAAAATACTGGCCTTCCTATATATTTATAGTTTTTCCCTATTGATAACATTGGGATCAACCATAATTGGCAACCCTAGTTACTACACTCCGCCCCCCCCTCCTGCACGCCAGGGTGCATGCCGGCGTACATGCACATGCGTGCAAACCTGAGCAATGATTAATTTTTTGGGGGCTAGAGATTGAAGGAGGTGGGCTGGGCTGGCAGGGGCACACAAAAAATCAGTGCAAGTGTAAAGAACAGAAAACAATGTGCACAGTGCAAAAAATTGCCAGTCGCAATTTATTCTGTTACTATAATGATATAGTCATGTACCGGTATAGGACCTGTTATCCAGAGTGTTTGGGTTTTCTGGATGACAGCTCATTCTTTAACGTGGATCAGCAAACCTTAAATCTACTAGAAAATCATACAAACATTAAATAATTCCTATAGGCTGTTTTTGCTTCCAGTAGGGATCAAAGGATGGTCTGTGTGATGCCTCAGAGATCACCTGACCAGGACTGTGGTGGAAGCAATAGACACAACTCTGTCTGTTGATTGGCTCATGTGACCTAACTTCATCGTTTGTTTGGTATGTTTCTGTGCACCGTAAATACTATGATCCCTGCAGGCTGTCCTTATTTTTTAAAATGGCAATTTTATATTTATAATTACCCACTACAAAAGTATATTATTATGAAAATGGTTTATTTACATGAGGCAGGGCTTTACATATGAGTTGTTTTATGCAATATCTTTTTATAGAGACCTACACTGTTGGGTAGGACTATAGTTATCTTAGTCTGGATCAAGTACAAGGTGCTGTTTTATTTTACAGAGAAGACATTTTTTTTTTATTTGGATTATTTGGATATGGGAGACATCCTTTCCATTAATTGGAGCCTTCCGGATAACAGATCCCATACTTGTACAAACAATAAGGCTCTTCAATAGCAGTAGTTATTTTTTTTCCCATGTGGGTTAGTTCCAAATTGTTTGTTCCTGTGAGACCTACCAGTAACAATAGATTTGTAGTAGTTACTTCACTGTTAGAGGAAACAAATATTTGAGGGGACAACTACAAATTTTGCAGGAAATAGTAAACTTCCATTTGCACCCAGAGATGTGAAACAAATTGAATGGAATCGTCAGAGGGCTGGAAGGATGTTATTGGGTGAAACCAGACCAGGAGACAAATCTCTAGTAATTACAGATCATTTCAATGTATTGATTTAAAACACCGGCGATCCCATCACAATCACGTTAAAGTGGATTTTCTGTCTTTTCCACCTTATTTGTATTTATGGCTCCCGTACTCTGCATATACAATAGAGATGTAAAACTGACAAGGAACGAGTGGTTCAAAGGAAACTGGCCTGGTTTAGAGAAGCTGATTGTACAATGAAATTATATGCATTTTTTGCTTTATAGATTCCTCTTTAAATCTGATGCTGGGAAAATGACTTACTAACAGCTATGAGAACACAGGAGCTATGCAGGATTGTAAGGAACCTAATAAAGATGAATACATTGGTCTGATTTGTATCTGGGTAGTAATTCACGGTAACCAATAAAATATTTACTTTCATAGTTCTACTGGCAGCTGAAAAAAATGAATCACTGACTGGTTGCTATGGGTTACTGCCCAGGGACAGACCTGTGTTAATAAATGAGCCCAGATCTGTATTTAAAGGAAGGTTTTAAAATACTGCAAGATCTTTTTATAACCAAGTTTTTGGCTATTGGAAGGGAACATAAAGATCTGTATCAGTCTTGCCTCCACACCACAATGCATCCAAAGTCACGTATCTTTGAATACATAATAAAGCCTTGTAGCAACATTTATGTGAAACGCTTTTTAGCTTTGTGGCGTCCAAATTGATGGGTCAGTTATTGCGCTTGCTTGGTGGCCATGTTCAGATACAATGATGAAGTCATACATAGTCCATGTGACATTGAAGCGGATGAGGGATGTTTAAATCGTCATGTTTAGCCCAAAGGCCCCAGTTGGACAGCTTTACTCTATAATAAACTATATATTTCATTTTAAAGTGTTTTCTAAGAGTAAATATGTTGCTACTTCTAGACATGTCATCCCCAACCAGAGGCTTGTGAACAACATATTGCTCTACGAACACTTGGATGTTGCTCCCAGCGGCCTCAAAGCAAGGGCTTCTATTTGAATTCCTGGTTTGGAGGCAAGTTTGGTTGCAAAAAAAACATGTCTACTGCCAAACAGAGCCTCCTGTAGCCAATCACAGTCAGTGATGGGGTGCGGGCCCAGGTGCGGGACGAGCAGCCGCCCCCCCTCCCGTCCATTCGTGATTTCCTCTCGGAATCAGTGGTGCGCGAGCTGCGGGGGGCCGTGAGGGGGTGTGAACCCTGGCCCAACTGCACCCCTGCTCCCCCGGCAGTTCCACCTCTGATCACAGCCTATATTTGGTACCTCACCTTTTTGTATGCTTGTGTTGCTCTCCAACTTTTTGTTACATTTGAATGTGTCTCATGGGTACAAAAAGGTTGGGGACCCCCGTTTTAGACCATTTGCACCACAGAGACTGTCATATGAAAATTTCCTTAAAGGACAAGGAAAGGTTAAATCTAAGTAAGCTTTATCAGAAAGGTCTATATATGAAGACACTAGTACACCCTCAAAGTTATGCTGCTCAAAAGAAACACAGCATTTCTTTCCTTCTATTGTGTATACATGGGCTTCTGTATCAGACTTCCTGTTTTGAGCATTCACCTCCAGGTCTAGGGCTTGAGCATGCTCAGTTTGCTCCTCTTTACCTCCATCCTCCTCTTCTGAACTCAGAGCTATGAGTGAGCAGGGAGAGACTTGGGCAGGGAGTGATGTCACAGCATCTGCTATCCTAAACAAACAGAGACCATGTCTAGAGCTGTTTATGGAAAAGCATTCTATGTGTGGAAAAGCATTCTAAAAAATAAAAATGGTGTTCTAGCTTGCACTGTTGCACTGTTGAGGCTATTCTATTGCCAATAAACTGCCTTGGTAGCTTTCCTTCTCCTTTAAGAGTAATAGTCATAGAACTGCAGCTGTGTAGTAAGCGAGAAGTAGTTTGTTTTCATTTAATTGGATTGACCAAAGCTACTTACTGATTGGGTGTTCAAAATAGGGGGTATGTGGAAGCACTCTAAAGGCAAAGTTATAGTGTATTTAAGTATAATGGAAGTGCTAGTTTTAATGCACATTCCCTGTGCCCCTGTCTCCAAAGTAAGTTTGCAAAACGGGTTTTTAGTTACAAAGTTAAAAAGCCGCCATACCACGTCAAGGCAAGGAACTTTTGAGTGCTTCCACATACCCCCAATTTTGAACATTATACTTTAGCTAGAAGCTGTTGCTGAGCTTCATGTGGTTTTTAATAGCACCCCATACCCCCCTCCCCCCATTGAGCTAGATGTGGCCCTATGTTTTTAAAAATGGGCGTTGGTTTGGACAATTCATCTCCCTTAAAAGCCGCATACCGGCGGGGGAGGATCGATCCTTTTTACTGAAACCAAGGTTCTACTGACACTGTTTTGCAAACTTACTTTGGAGACAGGGGCACAGGGAATGGGCATTGGAACTAGCACTTCCATTACACTTAGGGCTCTTACACACAAGCGTTTTGGACCTGCGCTCCCCTGCATTGTGTTTGGCTGCGTTCAGCCGCAGGGGAGCGCAGGTCTACATGCACCTCATTCTTTTCAATGAGGTTGTACCCACGAGACGCGTGTAAGTGCCGAACGCAGGTTCAGACGCAACATGCTGCATTTTTCCTGCGTTTGGCGCCTACATGCGTTCGTGTGAGTACAGCCCCATTGAAAATAATTGAGTGCGTCTATACCTGCGCTCCCCTGCAGCTGAACGCAGCAAAACGGAATGCAGGGGATCGCAGGTAAAAAAACCCGTGTGTAAGGGCCCTAAAAAGCACTATGGCTTTGCCTTTGGAGTGCTTCCCAATTTTGAATATTACTGATTGGGTGCCATGATTTACTGCTGTGGTTCAAAAATGTATGGAAGGCCCATACATAGTGATGGGCGAATCTCCCGAGATTCACTTCGCCGAAAAATTCGCGAATATCCAGAGAAATTTGCGAATTGGCGAAAAATTCGCGAAACGAGTCGCGACACGCTTTTGACGCGCGTCGCGTCGTTTCCGTCGCGTCGTTTCCGATGCGCGTCGCGTCATTTTCAACGGGTCGTGTCAAGAACGACGCGCGACTCGTTCTTCCGGCGAAAATTTCGATGCAGAATTGGCGAATTTATTCGCCACGAATTCGCCCCATGCGAATAAATTCGCCCATCATTACTCATACATTTATATACAAGTATATATACAAGTATATATTTACACAAATACAAAAACATTACCTTGCTCATATAATTACATAGTGTATTATAATTTCTTCCCTTAGGACTGTCTTTATTCCAGTTATAACCGTATACAATCAATAACTAGAGCCCTTTAAATAAACAATATTGATCTAGTTACTGCCCATTTGATGTTCTGGCTCATAAGGCTGTGAGTATGGTGCTCATAAGGCTGTGAGTATGGTGCTCTGGTGCACTAGCAGAAGCTATGTGGAGGCTGATTGCTACTCTGCACAGGAATGCATGGAAGTGTATGTGTTTCAAAATCCTTTTATTTCCTGCAAGAAGTTAAACAACGGCATCGTTTCTGAGATGTGCATGAGCAAGTCATGTTTAGTCCCCTTTTTCTTTCTGGCCAAACTGCAGTGTTAATGCCAATGACCCAAAATCTTCTAATGGAACAAATCTTGCATTTTATTAAAAATCACATGAATATAAATGCTCTTTCTCTCTCTCTTTGAAATGTAACATATTAGTCACTTACAGTTAAAATAATGTTTGCAATATTAATGTTACCTTGAACACAAAACTAAAATATCATTATACTTTGTGTTCCATCATTGTTAATCCTCAGTTTTCAAATATCCATTGTCCCTTGAGAACATTTCCAATCCTTAAGTGCTGCTCCAGTGTCTGTGTTTGCCATTGGTGTACAGAGTTCTGAATAGCTTGTGGTTATTAGTATTAATAATACTGTCTCTTTCCTATGTGGCTAATGCAGATCATGGGACTAAGGTTCCTACGTCTGTCATCTGGAAGGAGAGTTTACAGTCTGCTCTTCATGCTTTCTTCTCCCATTTCATCTCTTCTGCAACTTTAGGGTTCTCCATCAGCTGGTGGTGGTTGGCACAGCTTGTATAATCTATAAGTCATAGAGAAGTACGTAAGCTTTCAGTGCATTCTCCTAGCAAGCATGAAGGGATATAAATTTAGGCCAGTGGTCCTAAAACTTAGATTTGGAGGCACATGTAGTGTTGCCAGTAGCGATGGGCGAATCTATCCCGTTTCGGCGAAAAATGTTTGCGAATTTCCAGCGAAATTCGTGAATTGTCCAATTGGAATTCCTGTTTTTAATCTTGATAAAGGCTCTAGACTCGAGCTGAAACGTCGATTCATTTTTCATGGAATAAAGTTCAGAGTTTTTAAAAAAAATCCCAGGAGTGCGCTGATTTAAATCTATCTTTATCAATTTTTCCTCATGGCGGCACCCGGGTATTAAATATCAGTATTTTTCTACGGTGTGCGGATCTTTCTGGCGAGTTTTTATATATATATATATATATATATATATATATATAAAAGCTAGGATACAACATGTAGCAGACAATAAGCTTTCATTGCAAGCTTCCAATTTCCTGACACAGCGGGGGGCTTTTAGAGCTATAGTATTGGCAGTTAGGGTTAAAGTTCAGCTAAACCTCTTTAGCAAGATGCGGGGACTCATTGATTCACACATGATAGCTTTATAGCTTTTCGGTATACAAATGCATTATGCATAAGTATTTTCATCCATAGAAACAATAAAACAATATTTGTTTTACCATTTCCATGCAGTATATTCAGGTTATTAATTAATAAGCATATTGTTAAAGTGAAGGAGCTCTTATCACTTGTAATTTAATTTCTTTTCAATTCTCTACAGTTTCCTATCCCATCCAGCAGGGAAGATTTGCATGATGTCCTCATATGAACTCAGGTGTTAGCACAACATTTACTCCACTGCAGCAGATCCACTTTAGTTAAGATTTACCCATATATATATATCCATGTTGTGTATATGTAAGTTTGTATATATATATATATATATATATATATATAGAACCAAAAAGATATATATATATATATATATATATATATATATATATATAAAACATAAAATGTTAACAGATATGGGACCTGTTATCCAGAATGCTCAGGACCTGGGGTGGATGTTTCTATAATTTGGATCTTCATACCTTAAAGGGATACTGTCATGGGAAAACATTTTTTTCCAAACCCAGCAGTTAATAGTGCTGCTCCAGTCAACTTCTGCACTGAAATCCATTTCTCAAAATCTGACATGGGGCTAACCATTTTGTCAATTTCCCAGCTGCCCCTGGTCATGTGACTTGTGCCAGCACTTTAGGAGGGAATTGCTGTCTGGCAAGCTGTTGTCTTTCCTTCTCGATGTAACTGAAAGAGTCACCATGGAACACGGGTTTTTACTATTGAGTGCTGTTCTTAGGGTGGCCATAGACGCAGAGATCTGCTCGTTTGGCGATGTCGCCAAACAAGCGGATCTCTCCCCGATATGCCCACATTGAAGTGAGTGATATCAGGCTGATCTAATCGTGGGCCCTAGGGCCCAACGATCGGATCATAGTGTATCTGAAACGGTCGCAGAACCGCATACATGTACAGATGCAGCTGCGAACTAGATTTTTTTTAACCTGCCAGATCAAGACCTGGCCAACTTTCGGCCAGATATCGATCTGGGAAGACCGTCAGATGGCCACACACACACGGACCAATAAGCTGCCGAGTCTGTTGGCAGCTTTTATCGGCCCGTGTATGGGGGCCTTTAGATCTACCAGGCAGCTGTTTTCTTGTGTTAGGGAGCTGCTATCTGGTTACCTTCCCATTGTTCTGTTGTTAGGCTGCTGGGGGGGGGTGTGATATCACTCCAACTTGCAGTACAGCAGTAAAGAGTGATTGAAGTTCATCAGAGCACAAGTCACATGACTTGAGGCAGCTGGGAAATTGACAATATGTCTAGCCCCATGTCAGATTTCAAAATGAAATATAATAAAAACTGTTTCTTCTTATGAGAAATGGATTTCAATGCAGAAATGAAATATAAAAGAATCTGTTTGCTCTTTTGAGAAATGAGTTTCAGTGCAGCATTCTGCTGGAGCAGCACTAGTAACCAATTCATTTAGAAAAAATCCCATGACAGTATCCCTTTAAGTGTACTAGAAAATCATGTTAACATGGCTGGTTTTGCTTCCAATAATGATTCATTATGTCTTAGTTTGGATCAAATGAGAGATATGGGGAGCACTACCCACACTCTTCAGGTGCTGCCGCACATGGTGGAACCTGATGAAGGGAGGTGCAAACCCCCCGAAATGTTGTTCTGTACTTAAGAGTGGTAAAACTGGCTAAAATAAAAGATCATTTGCACAGCCTGTGAATTTTGGTTAGTTTGGATAAACTACAAGGTATTGTTTTATTACTTCAGAGGAAAAAAGGAAATCATTTGTTTTAAAATTTGGATTATTTGGATAAAATGGTCTCTATAAGTTTGTTTTTCATG
Source organism: Xenopus borealis (assembly GCA_024363595.1). Taxonomy (NCBI): domain Eukaryota; kingdom Metazoa; phylum Chordata; class Amphibia; order Anura; family Pipidae; genus Xenopus; species Xenopus borealis. The sequence goes on along the minus strand of CM044441.1, from coordinate 122,677,611 downwards.
AAGAATACACTTAAATGGGTAAATGGGTAAATCCTAATTTTTAGACAGGTTCTAGTGTTTGTTAAGCCCTTTTTTTCTGATTGTTAATTAAACATAAGGAAAATAGAAGGTTGTATTTAATGTTTAGAGATTTAGAGTGGCATAATTAAGCAAGTCGAACTGAAACCAGTATGGGAATCCATAACTATGAGCTTGGGAGTAAAATTACCCCATAACTCATTTGCTGGTCAAACGTTCCTACATTAGAGACAGACTCCTGCTGGCATTTCCTACTGTTTTATTGCATTGTTTGTTTGCTAATATCCTAACAGATAGGCTGTTTTCTTGCTTGAGCGATAGCCAATACTAACTGCTACACAATAAATTGTAAGATCTGCCACAGACCTTTGCTGCTCTGTTATTTTGAGAATAAAAGAGGTGTAATTTGCAAGTTACTTACATACATATATTATTTCATTGTGTGCAGGTATTTTAATTGTTTTAATATATTTAACATGTTGAATGCTTCTCCATGGAGCATCCCACCTAAGCCTTCGTATGTTGTTAATAGTTTGGACCAATATATATATATATACGTATACACAAGACGTGGAGTAACTGGTGCCCATGGAAACCAAGTGGCTTCTCTAGGTCTATTTATACATAGTCATAATGGAAGGCTCTCCTGACAATAAAAAACATCAATCAATGCAAGCAATATAGTAGCCCTCTATGAGAGCCATCAATCAACGCAAGCAATATGGTAGCCATCAGAGAGATGTATAAATTCAGATATACAGAGAAAGAAGGTTCAGTACATATAAAAATAACCCTCATAGTCTTCATAAGAGCATGACCAGATTATCTGCTATTTTCATCAGTAGCTTGCGCAATTTTAGAGAGATGAAAAACAGAATATGATACTATATATATAATACTATACCTTGGAGCATCAGGAGGAGTTCTGTCTCTCACTCCAAGATTCTTGGCCGTATTCTGAACCCTTGCACCCTGCAAGAGAGAAGGCAGAAACAGAAAAGAGTTATAATAAAGAAATTCTAACTGAGCTCATTAATCCTTTTTGTATTGGGAGAAAGAATGGAAGAAAACCATCCTCTCAATTTACGACCCTTTAAATACTGTTCTCGATTGTAGAAGTTATAAAGTTAGCTTCTCTACTGGAGAAAAATCTTTTTACTCATAACTATGTAATTTGCGTGTGCTAAGGCACTAGGCAGAAGATGACTGCGGCAAATTATTGAGTTCAAATGCTCACAGTGGTGGCAGGTATATGGTTTATTAACAACCACAGGTGCAAATGCAGTTGTGCAAAAACGGGCACAATTTGCTGTGTGCATTGATGCCATTCATTAATGGTATCCAGAATTCGAGACCTGAAGCTTTCCGGATAATGGATCTTCCCGTTCATACCTTAAGTCTACTAGAAAATCATGTAAACATTAAATAAACCCATTAGGCTGGTTTTGCTTCCAATAAGGATTTATTATATAGGATTTATTATATATAAGTTTGGAGCATTATTGTTTTATTATCTCAGAGAAAAAGAAAATCTTTTTTAAAATTTTTAATTAATTGTATAAGATGGAGTCTATGGGAGGCGGCCTTTCATTAATTAGGAGCTTTCTGGGTAATGGCTTATAATTGCACTCAGAACAAGTGAGCCTGTCCCACCTCCTCTTTGGAATCACACACGTGCACTTTTTGGACACAGGAGAACTTGGAGCGTCTGCCATCTTTAAGCTGGCAGTTATTTCAGGGTTCAATAGGCAATAGGCATAGCAGACTTGTGTATAGTAAATCTTGCACAAATGCCATGCAACAGTAAACACCAAAAATGTTGCAATTAGCACTTTAAACCATCCATTTCGATGCAGTTCAGTCCAGTACTTTAAACTGTCCAATTTGATGCAGTTCAGTCCAATACTTTAAACCAGAGCCCAGGATGGATATAAATGCGGCCCAGCTTGACACGCTTGGTTCCCGAGGAAACGTCATGTCACAAAGGATTTACGATCAGGGGGGACCCTGCCAGTTGTTCAGTTAGTAATAATATAATAATAAGTGTATTTAATATCCAGGTGTCCAGTGGGGTCTGCTTCCTCTTTAGTTACGCCCCTGCAGGCGTCCCATATTCCAGTGTTTAGCTCCATCTGGTTATCCAACTGGTATTGTAGTTCCTTTCTGTGTATTTTCTTTACTTTTACAAATAAAAAGTGTTTGTGTATTTCATGTGTGGCCCCAGACAATTTTTCTTTTTCCAATGTGGCCCAGGGAAGCCAAAAGGTTGGACACCCCTGCTTTAAACTAGGGATGCACCAAATCCAGGATTCGGTTCCGAATTCGGCCAGGTATTTGGCCTTTTTCAGCAGGATTAGGATGCGGCCAAATCCTTCTGCCTGGCTGAACCAAATCTCAATTTGCATATGCAAATTAGGACCAGGGAGGGAAATCATCCAACTTTTTGGCACAAAACAAGGAAGTAAAAATAGTTTCCCCTTCCCACCCATCATTTGCATATACAAATTAGGGTTCGGATTTGGTTCGGTATTCGGCTGAATCTTTCGGGAAGGATTTGGGGGTTCGGCTTAATCCAATAAAGTGGATTCAGTGCATCCCTACTTTAAACCATCCATTTCAATGCAGTTCAGCCCAGTACTTTAAACCATCCATTTCGATGTGTTCGAGGTATCTTCGGGCGATTCCGGAAATCGCCGCGCAGCGTGTGCACAGGCACTGGCGCTTTGTCCCTTTTACTAGCGGCAGACAGGGAGAAGGAAATTCGGGGAGATTGTCGCCTGCTAAAAACGCCAGGCGACAGAATCTCCCCGAATCTCCCTGTCTGTCCCTACCCTAAACCGTCCATTTCGATGCAGTGATCAGCCGCAACAATGTGGAATAGTGTAGGTCGTGTTGCCACGTTTTCGAAAAAATATTACCAGCCAGCTGTGGGGGCGGGACCTAAAGGGCCATGATGCAAAAAGTGACATTGCACAATGTGCAGAAGATGAAGAAAAGGCATGTTTCCAGCGGGGGCCAAGGGCTTTTCCTCAGGGTATTACAAATTAACGGCAACTACATTGCCAGTAAATTTGTAATGTCGGTCCCAGCCTTGGCAGGTGTTTTACCGGCTAGCCATGGAAAACATGGCTGCTTATGCACCCATGCATTATTGTTTGTGTATGTCATCTCTTTTCCTGCTTGTGCAGACAGCATTTTAGGGATTTGAAAGGACTATGAAATAAAGTTCATGATGTCCAGTTATGGTTAGCAGAAACAGGAATATTTAGACATATGACACACAAGGCATACATTTGTGATAAAATTCTAGAGCCTAGCCGAGCACTAACCACTGTGCTCCCTTTATGTCTTGTTCCACCACTACATTAATGAAAATGAAACCTTCCCATACTTGGAAATGACCCCTAATATGCGTTATCAGAGCAGACAGAAATAACTACTTCAGAGTCCATCTGGATAATAACCAAGTGCAAGGGCATATATTACACACGTTTTCAGCCATCATAAATGACACTGGTCAGAAATTATCCTGACAAACGTAATGTTTCTAAAGGCAATGAAATGTGAGCTACTGTAATGTGCTGAAAGTGCCAAGTTTAGCCAAGTCTCATACCCCCTTCTGCTTTTAGAATATGTATAACATATGCAATCTTTTATATCTGTACACACTCTTCTAATGTACAGTGCAGCAAAACGGGCTGATAGCTTTATAAATAAATGTTAATAACAGTAAGAAGAAATGCACCCCTAGATCTGAACTATAAAATTCCTTAGGGCAGTGGCTGATGGGATGATTTGTCGCCTGTGATTATGTGCGACTGCGAGCGACTAATCTCCCGGAAATTCGTCTCCATTGGAAATAACTGAAAAACTGAAAATCCGACCATGGGAATAGTATCTGAAGTAAAATCTTTCAAATTCGAATATCGAATTCTAAGGATTTTACCGCAATTCCATTGGTCGAATGATCGAATAGAAAAAATTTGATTGATTAATAGTTCGAATCGATTCCAACGATTTTTTCGATTGATCACTTCGGTAGCTTTGATCTGGCGAACTAGGTGGTCGAATAAAAATTTAAAGGGGAAGTACTTCGACCATCGAATAGTCGAATAAAATTAAATTAGAATATTCAAATTATTCAAATTAAAATATTCGATGATCGAATTTGCCTAATTTGCATATTCGATGATTCGAATTGAAGTCTTTTTGAAATTCGATCGAACTTCGAATTCTTCATGTGAATTTAGTAAATCTGCCTGGGCAATTTGTGTGAAGGATTCGAAATTCGATTGAATTGAAAAATTTTGATTGGTCGAATTTTTGAATATGCAAATTAGCTCAATTCGACCATTCGATCGTATCGAATAAAAATCTATTAAACTATTCGATCATTCGATGGTCGAAGAGCTTGCCCTCTAAAATTAAATTCGATTGCCTACTTCGCCAGATTAGACCTACCGAATTGTAATAGAAGCCCATGGGAATCCCCCATTAGGCTTTTTTTATGTTACCTGTTTGAATAGAAATCCTACGATCGAACACTTCGATGGTTCGAATCTTACGATTTTATAATTTTTTTGAAAAATCGAATAGCGCTCAAAACTATAAAATTTCTGCTGAATTCAAGGGCTAAAAGCCCTCGCCCTCGAATTGGCGAGTAATGATAAAGATAACACAAAACCCTTTATATGATAAAATAAAGTTATTCATAATGATAACATACGGTTATTATGGCGACTGCAGCCATAAGCAATCAAGTAAAAAAAAAAGCATTTACGTAATTCTCAATGCTTCTATAAAACAACTGGAGACACTTTTTATTCCTACGTTTGATATTAAACGATATGCATAAACTGTAAGGAAATGTATATGAAAGTACAGGTATGGGATCCGATAATCGGAAACCTGTTATCAGTGGTGTAACTAGATGTTACTGGGCCCCACATCAAATTCATTTTAGGGCCCCCAACATATCCAGAGATTGCCTTATTTTACCAAGGGTCAGCTTCCTCTGTACTAGTTACACCCCCTGCCTGTTATCCAGAAAGTCACAAAGTACAGAAAGACCATCTCTCATAGACTCCATTTTAATAACATTTTTAAAAACAATTTCCTTTTTCTCTGTAATACTTGCTCCAAACAAAGTAAATATAATTAATCCTTACTGGAAGCAAAACCAGTCTATTTGGGGTTTGTTTAATATTTTAAATAATGTTTTTAGTTTACTTAAGTTAAGGATATCCAAATGACAGGAAGACCCCTTATCCAGAAAACCACACGAACATTCTGGATAACAGGCTCCATTTCATTACAGCCTTTCACCCACCTCAATCTCATCAGCTCAGCTTTTCATACAACGTGGGACTAAACCATTTAGATAAATGGCAATAGATAAGTAATAAGCTATATTCCCGTGGCTAGAATGGGTTGATGATTTAGTCAGTGTAAGCATAGAACCTCAGATATAGTGAAATACTGACCATGGTCATTTATAAAGTTCTGTACATTGCTTAGTCTTCAAATACAGACCTGCTAACGCGAGGCGATTAATCGAGGCGACAATCTCCCCAAACTGCCTTCTCCCTGTCTGCCGCCTGTTAAAATCAAAAAGCGCGAGTGCCAATTCGATTTCCGGAATCGCCCGAAGTTTCCTCATGAAGCAACTTAGTGCAATTTCGGAAATCGCCTCGCCGCGTGTGCATTGGCGCTTTTTGACTTAAACAGGCAGCGGGCAGGAAGAAGGCTATTCGGGGAGATTGTCACCTCGCAGAATCGCCAGGCGACAGAAACTCCCCAAATCACCCTGTCTGCACCAGCCCTAAAACTGCTGTATTTGTTTCAGAAACACTTCTATTGTTTGTATAAATAAGCTGCTGTGTAGCAATGGGGGCAAAAGTTAAGTTGGCCATACATGGAGAGATCCGCTCATGTTGCCAAATGAGTGGATCTCTTCCCGATATGCCAACATTGATGTGGGCGATATCGGGGGGATCTGATCGTGGGCCCTATGGCCCAACAATTGGATAACAATAGCGAAGATACAGGTGGTCGGATCGCAGGACCGCATCAACGAACAGATGTGGCCGCGATCTGATGGGATTTTTAATCCTCTACTGCTACACAGCAGCTTATTTATATAAACAATAGAAGAATAAAATTGTATTCGAATATTTGACTATTCGATGGTCGAAGTACTTCCCCTTTAAAATTTTATTCGACCACCTAGTTCTAGGTGAAACAGAAGGAAATAGAAGTTTTGAGTAAATGCAATTAAGTAATGCAATTATTAAACTGTTATCGCAATACGGTTTCTCCCAATAATGGTTAATTAGGTGAATATTTAGAGATGTATAAATCCTGTGGCTGAAATAAGGAAGAAGCGCAGGCGCAGTAGAGTGTTATCCACAATGAACCGCAGAGGTGACTGACTGGAAATGACGTCACGGGAAAGGAAGTACCGGATGCGAAGCTGTCAACACCGATTATTTAAACTGGAGAAAGATGACCATGTGCCACCTATGCCCCTGAAGAAGCCGCTGAGTAGGCGAAACGCGTAGGGTCAAGCATAGGTGGACGGTGGTGAGAATAGCGCGGACCGCTCCTGACGTAGATAGGCAGGTGTGCCTGGGAAAATCAGGGAGTGGGTGGCAGTTCATTATGGGGGTTACACGTACCTGCTGACCACAGTGTATTGAATAGGAGCTAGACCCATACTTTATGGGCGAATATAACCACTGGTCCACCCTGTGTTTTTAATTGTGCGTGTTTTATAGACACGGTCCAGCACAGTATTATTATATGCTGTGGGTGTGTGGTTTTTTGATTTGTTCGGTTGCGCAATCATGAGATACGCTCGTTTTTAACCAATATTATTAAAAGTTATATTTTAGTCATACCGAGTGGGAATATCAAGCGAAGCACATATTTACACGTTGGTGGTCTGAACTGGGTTGCTGGGGATGAGTATGTGGGGGTCAAATCTGTGAACTTCCTACTCTCATCTCAATAGTTTTGTTTTTGGATTGTTACTTTGTTATCAGCCTTGCAGACCAGACGACGTGGATACATTGTTGAAAGTGGATGCTTACCATAGTACTTCGACCACCTAGTTCGCCAGATCCAAGCTGCCGCATTGGGTATCATTATGTTTGATCGAATAAAAAAATTTTGATCGATCGAAAAAATCGTTTGAATCGAACGATTTCAAAGATTAATCGATCGATCAAATTTTTTCTGTTCGATCAAATTGCGGTAAAATCATTGAATTTTAGTTCACCCACTATTCCCATGGTCGAATTTCAAATTTTTTTTAATTCGAAATTCCACCCATAGTAAATCTGCCCCTTAATGTACATTAATATGTTAAAAGTAATTTTTTAGTGTCAGTATCACTTTAAGGCTTACACCAATTACTGATATGGTGTAGAACCCTCCTCCTTGCAAAGTGCAAATCCAGGGTCTAAGGAAGAGGTTAAAACATGCTCTTTCTTTGAAAAAGATGAATTGTTCATTTCATTTTAACATATATACTTTGCCTGTTATGTCTGGTGACTCCTGAACTACATCTTATTAGATACTAGGGATGCACCAAATCCACTATTTGGGATCCTTATATTTTACAACAGGGGGTACTTTATTTATTATAATACACAAGTTTCAGTGAGTCATGTGACAGAAATGACATCACTATGTTCCGATTATAACCAATGACATCACTAAGCACTGTTTATAAGGATGTAATTTACAGGATATTCATGTCTCATGTGTGTTATAAAATAATACAATACGCAGTACATATATAATATCGCTCTACAAATAACATTTGAGCTCCCAGAAATGTACAATGAACTGTAAGTTAAAGGCATTCAGAGACGCCAACTGCTGACCTGTTTTCTCATGACATCTGTAGCTTGCATGATATAGCGTGGGGGCAGTCCATGACTTCTGGCAAGTATAAGAGCCTGCTCCAGGGTCACACTTAAAGTACAGCTGCAAAGAACACAAAAAAGTATCATTAGAAAATGGGCCAAACTGCTTAGGAGACACAAGTACAGGTATGGGACCTGTTATCCAGAATGCCCTGTTATCCTGTTATCCCAATGGCAGTCCCCCCCCCCCCTTATGAATTGAGTTCTTGAGCTTCCTTGAGAGCTCTGTGTATGATTAGCCATAAGAGATTAGATTAAGTTTTGAGTGGTTTCTTTGTTAACTTGGGCCCTAGCACCCATATTGATAAAACGGCAAACTAGAGAGCTGTTGAATAAAAAGCTAAACAACTCAAAAGCTACAAATAATAAAAATGAAAACCAAATGCAAATTGTCTCAGAATATCACTCTCTACATCATACTAAAAGTTCATTTAAAGTTGAACAACCCCTTTAAAGATTTGGAAGTCATATCATATAGGATATATACTGTACATTCATAACCCTCTAAAGCAGTGATCCCCAACCAGTAGCTCATGAGCAACATGGATAATGAGTTTCCTGATAATGGATTCCATACTTGTATAGTGATATGACTACATGGAAATACATTACTCTAGTACAAGTGGGCACAGAAATATAACCTACTGAATGTTCAATCATAAACAGTTCTTTTCTAAACTCTTTTCACCTTTAAGAAAATGATGCTTTTTGTTGCCTGAACCGCTGTATTGGGAAAGAGTGATGGGCTCCCAAACACCCACACAGACATGCCCTGACATACACTGGTTGCGGCGTTAGAACAAAAAGCTCATAATGTATTTTCAGCTCCTTTGTAACGAGGGCACTGACGACAGAAGGAGAACAGCTAGCAGTCCTCATCAGCCTGACGTCGCACATATATCCACAGCCAAGCAACACACTCAGGAAAAATGTCCTCGTTATTTTCTTTAATGAGGACATAATGGCACCTGAGCCTAATTGTTAGCTTAGTAACATGACACAACGCATGGTGCAGCTCTCGTTACTGTTTATTATGCAGATACAAATTAGCACTGGCATTAGCCAATCACTATTATCCTTGCTTCAAATGAAGACAACAGGAGTCAATAACACAAAGCAGGGTTAACTGATAAATATAGAAGTAAACCCCCCTCCCTGCTCCCTATATTGTTACTGACCCCTTCGTGCAGGTCCTCTCCTGCTGAGTTCACTGGCGCCATCTTGTCCCGAGCGGTTTTCTTCCTGGATTCACCGTGTTTGGCGGCTATTGCGCAGTAGGAGGCATTTGCTGGTAAACATCTACTGCACATTCGCCGAAAGTCAAGGAGTATTCCAAAAATGTAATTGTAAAACTTTGTGACTTTCAGCGCATGCGCAGTAGATCTGAACCGGCAAATGCCTCCTACTGTGCATGGTCTGCAAAAACGCCAGTGAATCCAGGAAGAAGACCGCTGAGGACAAGACGGCGCCAGAGGGGTAAGTAACAACTTAGGGGCATTTGCCTGGAGGTACAGTAGGCCAGGGGGGAGGAGGGAGGGAGCCAACACAGGAGAGGGATTTTTGCGCTTTGGGGGGGCTACTGCTCCTTTAAAGGAGAAGGAAAGGCTGAATGCACTTGGGGGTGCCAAATGTTAGGCACCCCCAAGTGATTGTATCTACCTACCCGAAACCCTGGGCCGGTGCTTTTATCAGCAGAAAACTGCACCGGCCCAGGGTTATACGAGTGAGCACCATGGAGAAATGTACTTCTGTCTTTGCGTGGCTGCGTCGAAAAGCCGAAGTCGGTTACACTGCACATGCATTAGTCCGGGGAAATTGAAGGCAGAAGAAAATGGAAGTAGATCTCTCCATGGTGCTCACTCGTATAACCCTGGGCAGATTTCTGCTGATAGGAGCACCAGCCCGGGGTTTCAGGTTCTGAAGGTAGAGAAGAATTAGTGCACCTTTTTTTAGCATTCCAGATATAATTGTGGTGGTACAGGTATGGTACCTATTATCCAGAATACTGGCGACCTGGAGTTTTTTGTATAATGGGTCCTTCTGTAAATCTGGATCTCCATACTTTGTGTACTAAAAAATTATTTAAACATGAAATAACCCCTAATTGGATTGTTTGGCCCCTGATATTTCTTAGTTGGGATCAAGTACAAGGTACTGTTCCATTAGCAAATATGTTTTAAAATTAGGGACCTTCCCATAATTCAAAGTATTCTGGATAAGGAGTTTACAGATAAAGGACCTCATACCTGTAGAGCAGTGATCCCCAACCAGTAGCTCGTGAGCAACATGTTGCTCTCCAACCCCTTGGATGTTGCTGCCAGTCCCAAAGGGGCAACCAAATAGCCAATCACAGCCCTTATTTGGCAACCCCAGGGACTTTGTCATGCTTGTGTTGCTCTCCAACTCTCTTTACATTGTGGCTCAAGGGCCAAAAAGGTTGGGGACCCCTGCTGTAGGGTGATTCACATTCTGATTATTGGTAGTGATGGGAGAATCTGTGGCGTTTCGCCGAAAAATTCGTGAATTTTGAGCGAAATTTGCAAAACGGCGAAAAAATTCGCGAAACGAGTCGCGCTGATGTTTTGCTGCACGCTCAAGTTGACACACAGGGCAATGTAATAAACTGCCAGGTGAAATGCATACCCCCAACGGTCCCTTTTTTTGGAGGGACATTCCTTCTTTTGACAGTGCAACCTGCAGTCCCTCATTTCATTTGTATTGGAAAGTCCCTCTTTTCTCTGCAAGCAATAGCCAGAAAAAGAAACAAAGTTTCTAACTTAATTGGCTTTTGGCAGAGAGCCTAGAAGAACAGCTAACAGGTGCAAAAAAGATGCTTTTTAACAATTTTGATATAATAAAATAAGTAATTGATTGTATTTGTAACAGTTTAGATAAGGAGAAATATTTTCAAACTTTCATAACCTGCCAAATTTGGTAAAATGAACATGTTAATTAGTGGGTGTGACCACAAAAATGGGTGTGGTCAAAATGTTGCAGCGGAAAAAAAAATTTCTGTCCCTCTTTTTACTTCCAAAATGTTGGGAGGTATGGAAATGTGAAAAAAAATTGTAAAAAATGGCATCTTTTGCTTTGTGTGTGAATGTGCTGAATAGCATTGGAGTCAATGAGAAGAGCAATTTACACGCGTGTTTCTCTTAGTTACACACATGCCCTGCATTGTTACTGGACTCTTATCTTTTCAAAAGAAAAAAAGGCCTCCCATTTTGCCAGCTTCTTAAAAACATCTGTGATTATTATTTTAATACATATTTATTTATTTAAAAAAAAAAAATTTCAATGCACAGATTGTGCTGTTTTGAAGTGAAGCGGCGAACTCGACGTGCGACGAAACGAGACGCGCGGCGAAACAAAACACGCAGCAAATTTTCGTGAGCGTTTTGCAGAAACGTTCGCCATCGGCGAATGTCGGAAATTCGAAGGGTATTTGCCTAGGGCAAATTTACCATCACTAGTTATTGGTATGAATTTTTGTTTTGTTTTTTTGGAGTAACTTTGTAATTTTACCTGATACAGGGAACAACAGTTTCCATCATTCTTATCACATACTATATTGGGGGGGTTACAGAACAAAGGGAAAGGAAAACAATAATTGGTGTCACCAATTAAAATCAAACACATCTTAAAATGTTGCAGCAGATATGTGATACAGTGGCACACATATAGAGAGGTGCAAATAGGCATTGGTTCTGATCCTAGAAATATAGTACCGGTATAGAATTAATTATCCAAAAAAAAATTATCCAGAAAGTTCCAAATTACAGAAAGGCCATTTTCCCCATAGACTCCATTTTAATCAAATAATATCACATTAGAAAAAAAACTATTCTCAGAGATGTGCTAAATTTGCTACATTTTGACCACATTCTGTTTCCCACAATCAACAGATATTAACGGCTTATCAACCACATCTCACAACATAACCCATGACCACACAGCCATGCTTTTATTAGTGAGATTAGGGAAGGTCAGTGTAATAAGCCCCAAACACAAAATCATCATAAAAGATCAATGTGTGGATAATCCCACATCTGGAAGCTTTCTGGCTAAACACACAGCTATATTGCTCCAGTGCCCCTTGTAACATTCAAGCATACTGACAGTAAGGATAATGATTTCATTGTGTGACCTTTACAATATCACTTTATAAAGATGTATAGAATATTCGTTTTTATTATTATTATTCAAAACAAAACATATATATATATATATATATATACTGTATATGAAAATTAATTTGCTAGTAAAACACAGATACAACAATAAAGAATTTAGGCTTCAACATTTATTAGCTAGTCATCATAATCATTAATGATCCACCAGTTCTTGATATTTGTTCAAGAGTATTTGCAGAACAGAGGAGTTACTCAAGGGGAAATAATATTAGACTCATCCCTATATCCCTCTCAAGTGACCTTAGTCAAGTCCCTTTATGCATTATTCCTGTGCCTGGGATTGGTGCTTAAAGGGGATGTAAAGGCAAAAAAAATTAAATCCCAATTTTTCTTTCTTTAATGAAAAAGAAATCTATCTCCAATATACTTCAATTGAAAAAAGTCAACTTTTTTCATAATAAATCTGTAAATCTGTATGCAGTGAAATTCACCCTTTGTTTTACTTGCTCTGACAGCTGAGGATAGGAAACTTCAGATGGTCCCTAACCACTCTGCAGGGAAACGTTCATATTTTCAAACGGCAAGGGGGAGCCCCCCCCCACCTTACTTCCCAGAACTCAAGCAGCTTTGTTTGTTTTACTGTAGAGCATCCGGAGACCGTGTATTGATTTATAGCCAGACCCAGTTCAGTCTGCTATTCTGATTATTAATCAGTCTTGCTGTATTGGCTTCTATGGCAGATATGATTTGACTTGTGCTGTTTTGATAATTTATGATGATCCCTAAGCTTAACCTTCCAACTGAAGCCCAGACCACACTGAGAATGTGTGTACTCTTGGTAGCATAAAGATGTTTAACAAAGTAACAAGATGACAGCCCCCTGCTCCAATTTTGAAAGCATAAATCATTTGGGCTTCTGGGCTAAACTTAATTTTATCTTAGCTCCATTTGCTGCAGGCATTAAGCCTGTTTTCAGACAAATCCCTGGATTTTTCAAAAAGTGAGAAAAGCAAGCAACAAAAACACTATTCAGATTAGGTAAGTAGGCAGTGTTTAGGGTTTAGGACGACAAATGGCCTCTTCTTCGAGGGGCTTAGCTCCCCTGGAACTTGGATAGCTTTGTTTTCTGAAGTCGCCCAAAGTTGCCTCCGGAAAATGAATCACTCCCAGGAAGGCAGTTCGGGGAGAACCAGTCGCCCGAAGAAGAGCCATTTTTTTGCCAGGTGACTAATCTCCCTGAATCTCCATGTGTGTCTCTGCACTTAGAGTCAGAGGGTTTTGGGGGCAGATCGGAAGCAGGGCAGTGGAGGAACGACTAGGGATTACAAATTTACCAGCAGGTACATGTGCACAGTGTAAATAGAAGTGGGTGAATTTGTACCAAATAATCCATTTATCCACAATAAATTTTCTATGAACACCACGACGTGTGTACTGGACATTCTTTCTAAATCAAGAGAGAGGGGTCACACCGTCCAGTTGCCTTACGATTGTGTGCCTGTTCTCAACAATTCTCTAATCAGATGATTAATTTTATTGCCTAAAAAGTCCAGTACCATATCAAGGGAAGATTGAAAATCAGACAAACAACATTAACTTGAATTCAGAGGAATAAAGACCACTTATTTTATTTGTTGTATTGTAAATCAAGTTACATTTCTGTGTTTTTAATCTGTCTCTCTTCTGTCTGTGCCATTAGATCTACAGGTTCTACATATCTATATGTGTGTTTCTAATAATTTGCTCTGTTAAATATATATATATATATATATATATACCCAAGTCCAACAGGTGAACTCCATTTCCTGGGTTACTGCCCGGGTGCCAGCAATAATGTGAGATATATATGCAGGAAAAGCGACACTCACAGGACTCGTCTGATGCTGAAGAAATAATAAATGTTTAGACTCAACGTTTCGACCCCACGCCGTCTTCGTCAGGAGAAAGCAGAGAAATGTCTATTCTGCTTTTTCCTGATGAAGACCCTCGGTGTGGGGTTGAAAGGTTGAGTCTTCAATAAACATTTATTATTTCTTCAGCATCAGATGAGTCCTGTGAGTGTCGCTTTTCCTGTATATATATATATATATATATATATATATATTTGTTCCACTCTGATACCGGCACTCTCGATAACTGCGGTAAAGGTGCCTGGGTGCAGAGACATCAAAATAAACTAAATCTATCCAGAAGAATCCGCACTCACAAGTCTTACTAATTAAAATTTAAGTTTTTATTTTTAAACACGGACTGACGTTTCGGAAGGCTGTGGGTCGTCCGAAACGTCAGTCTGTGTTTAAAAATAAAAACTTAAATTTTAATTAGTAAGACCTGTGAGTGCGGATTCTTCTGGATAGATTTATAAATACATATATATATACACACACACCAAGCTTTTAGAAATTCCAGCATTTGATGTTTTTCTCTGGAATGTGCTCATCTTTCTGTGTGATTTGTAGGCCCAAACTCCCTGCTGTTTTTTTTTTATAGATTTTTGAGTTTTGAAAGTTTCATCTGTAACGTCTGAATTTTTGTGCCGTGATTGTACACAATTTTGTGTGAAACCTTTGAAACGGCTACCAAATAATTTAGAGTAAATGGGCCACAGGGCAGGCTTTTAACCACAAAGACTTTGATCAAAGCATTTTCATGGTGACAGAGTGTACTCTGCTTTCTGCTGAGATTTCAATAAACATGTCCAGATATTTAAAAAAAATGTTTTATGAAACAAATAGAAGGATTCTTTTCAACTTTTGTATTTTTTTTTTTATTTCTTGCATTTGACTTACATGCCTAAGGCTGATTTGTTTTATAATTAGTTTTAATGCTGGCCATATGTACTACAATCCGATCATTGGGTGAGGTCCAAAAAAAGTCAAAATTTTGTCCAGTCTGCTATGTACATTGTGGGCCAAGTCAGGTTTATCTAGCTGATTGGTCCCTGGGGTGATACAGAGCTGAGGTAGGATTTTTCATCCTGTACAGTCAAAATCTGGACGAATATGTGTTCAGTAATTGACTGGCTGAATCAGCAACCAATTCCAGCTGAAGTCATTGCAACATCTATATCACATTGCAACATCTATATCGTCTTGTTCAACAACCTCTGTGTATAACACATCACTGTCCATATACAATAGGTCCGGTGCAAACTGCTGTGGAGGTTATAAAATGACCACTATTATCTTAAAAACATAAAATTAGAGTTGCCACCTCACCACTTTCAACTCAGACATATACTTAATTCATGTGCCGCATGCTAATGAGCAATTAAGTGTTTTTTTTTTAAGCAGTATCTAATGCAGTGATCCCCAACCAGTAGCTCGTGAGCAACATGTTGCTCTCCAACCCCTTGGATGTTGTAGTTGTATCCTAGTGGCCTCAAAGCAGGTGCTTATTTTTGAATTCCAGCCTTGGAAGCAAGTTTTAATTGCATAAATGCCAAGTGAAATGCCAAGTAGAGCCTCCTGTAGGCTGCCAGTCCACATAGGGGCTACCAAATAACCAATTTTAGCCCTTATTTGGTATCTCCAGGGACTTTTCCATGCTTGTGTTGCTCCCCAACTATTTTTGCATTTGAAAGTGGCTCACGGGTAAAAAAGGTTGGGGATCCCTGATCTAATGCATTGCCAAATAGCCATGTAGCACATGGATTTAATCTGTACATGGGTTAAAAGGGATTATATGCAAATAAACCATGATCCAAGCAGTAGTTGATAAGGAGGATAAAATTATACAAAATCAGGCAAGATGTGGCAAATACACTGTAAGCTTGTAAATACCAGTATCAGTAATACTCTGTACGACAGAGAACACAAACAGCAGGTTATGTGTATAAATCTCATCCTTCCCTAGATAAAATGTCAATTTGACAGATGGAATTTCTTTCTAAGAGAAAGAAATGAGGCCAGTGCCATTTCTATACATAGCAGTTGGTATGCTCATAAAGTAGAAAGGGGAATGCCAGTGGCACTTCTCAAGAGGTTCTGCTTAAAGTAAAGCAGTTGTTGTCCTGGTGTGCTATCCCTCCCATGTTATCAGTCATTGTAAGAATCATGCAGTGAGTAGCCTTGGCTCTTTTACAGGTATGGGACCTGTTATCTAGAATGCTTGGGACCTGGGGTTTTCCTGATAACAGATCTTTCTGTAATTTGGATCTTCATGCCTTAAGTCTACTAGAAAATCGTGTAAACATTAAATAACCCCTATAGGCTGGCTTTGCTTACAATAAGGATTAATTAAAACTAAGTTTGGATCAAGTACAAGATACAATCATTTTCAAAAATTTTGATTATTTGGATAAAATAAAGTCTATAGGAGATGGTCGTTTTTGGATAACTGGTTTCCGGACAATAGATCCCATACCTGTAGATGTATTCCAAATTTAATGAGCTTAATATGCTAAGTTGCCACCAACATGTGTCTTGCACCTGAAGTCATGAAATGAGAATTTTTTATTACATCAGTGTAAGGGCCCTTACACATGGACGTTTTGAGCTGCGTTCCCGTGCATTCTGGTTTCATGTGTTCAGCCGCAGGGGAGCGCAGGAGTAGATGCACTCCATTACAGTCAAGGGGGCTGTACTCACACAGACGCATGTAAGTGCTGGACATAAGCATTTGCCGCTTACATGCGTCTATGTGAGTATAACTACATTGACAATAATGCGTTTACTCCTGCGCTCCCCTGTGGCTGAACACATGGAACTATAACGCAGGGGAACACAGCTCAAAACACCCATGTGTAAGGGCCCTATAAGGATTACTGGGGGGAAATCAGCACACCCTGGCCTTGATGTCTTTCATCTACATTTACATTTCCCTTTATGAGCTTCTTTTTGCTTTACCAGATGGAAATGAGTGCCTTTTACTTCAAGAGTTATAGTATATATATATATAATATTATCAGTGCATGTGTGCAGACACAAATACCAACTGGTGCAAAAAGAAAATTTAAAAAGGTATAGAAACCCTTTAATTAGCTGCCGGTGAATTCCTATTAAAGTGCACGAACAAATATAACCCTATAGAAGGACATACCTTGACCTTTGCCAGCTTGATGCACAAGCCAGGATTTGTGGAAAGGCCACCTAGGCCCGGGTCTACGGCAAAGGATTTAAGGGGGCGGCATGCTGCCCAGCCACACCCACATTGGTCCAAAAACACTGGGGATATGCAGGAGATACAATAGTTTTTTATATTTGCCATGCACCAATCCCCATTGCTCTGGTCTTGAGGATGAAAATCTGCAAATAAAGGGCAGAGTATGGGGGTGACGAACGGCAGTGGGCCTAGGGGCTCACGCAATGTAAATCCAGCACTGTTGATGCAACATTCAGAGCCATAACACCTGCAGTGTTCAACATGGAATCATCTGAGACTGAGAGACTGAGTCGGCTGGGTTGGGCTGATGGATGTGTGTGGGAAGGTGTGTTACGCTTGCCATAATGTGATGGAATAATCATGCTGAGTAGTAATTAACTGCTTTCTGCTCCCAAAACAGTAATCAACACCTCACTGGAACTGTTAGGCACCCGCAAAGCACTTAGTAACACATTCAAAGCTGCTGCTAACATATTTGACAGCAACAGCCTTAAGTTATATTAAAGACATTTTTATCCTGTAAGTGTGTGATTGTCAGGAAATATCTGCCCTTTAAGTTAACTTTTAGTATAATGTAGAGTGAGAGAGAGAGTGATATTCTGAGACAATCTGCAATTGGTTTTAGTTTTTTATTATTTGGAGATTTTGAGTTATTTAGCTTTTTATTCAGTCGCTCTCCAGTTTCAGCAATCCGGTGGCTAGGGTCCAAATTACCATAGCAACCATGCATTGATGTGAACAAGAGACTGGAAAAGGAGTGGGTCTGAATAGAAAGACAAGTAATAAAAAATAGCAATAACGATAAATCTGTAGCATTAGCGCATTTGGTGGGTTTTTTTGTTTTTTTTTATGGGGTCAGTGACCTCCATTTGAAAGTGGAAAAAGACAAACTAAAGGTACTACAGCCATAGGAGTAATGTAGCAAAAAGCCTTAAAGGGGGTTTTCACCTTCCAACACTTTTTTTCAGTCCAGTTAGTTTCAGATAGATCACCAGAAATAATAGCTTTTTCCAATTACTTTCTATTTTCTAAAGTGCAATTTTTCACCTTCTAAAGCAGCCCTGGGAGGGGGAGGTCGGCGACCCTGTAAACTGTTAAATTGATATTTAGTTGATACATTTCTTATTTTTGTCGCTGCTAAGCAGAATCCCTGGTTTTCATTACAGGCAGCTGTTAGAATTGATACAATAGTTGCTAATA
>CM044441.1:122598579-122659186 GCA_024363595.1 Xenopus borealis | reverse complement strand
AAAAAAAAAAAAAAAAAAAAAAAAAAAGGAAAGTCATTGTAAAAAGTCTTTATTTCTAGCGAATAATCTAAAAACAATTGAACTGAAAACGTTGAACTTTAAGTTTGCCCACGTCTAGTAGTCCATAGAAACCGATCAGATATTTGTTCTCAAACCACAGACCAGTAAGTGCTACCTGCTGGTTGGATGCTATGGGTTACTAGACATATAAAATATGGTCGCTACTGCCCCTGCTGAAAACTGAAGTGCTGTCTGCATAGCTACTGTACATAGTAAATTAGTTACATAAACTATATATTTTTTCAATTTAAAAATAAATGACATTCAAATTTATAAAACACTTTCACTTTTGCTGTTACTAGCCATTTGTATCTCCAGTCTCAGAAGTTACTCCTGGATGGAAATAATGTTTTTCTCTTGCTTAGGGCTCAGCCACACCTGGCGATTCTGGGATGATTAATCACCTCTTCTTTGAGGCGACTAATCTCCCCGAACCGCTTTCCCCTGTCTTGTGCAGGCTATAATGAAAAGTCGCCTGCAGCATGACACACGTGGAGCTTCATTTTATGAAATCGCTCGAAGTTTTCTAGTGAGGCAGCTTTGGAAAACGAAGCACTGCGTGTGTCATGCCACAGGCTACTGACTATTCATTATAGCCGGCGTAAGACAGGGGGAAGCAGTTCGGGGAGATTAGTCACCCGTCACCTTGCACAAGCAGCTTCAGACTTTCTTTTTTATAGATGCATTCCTGCTCACCCCACCCCTTTTGTGACATCATCGGCAAGCAAAACTATCTACAATTTAACGGTGTTGGAGGTGAGTCCACTGAAGGTGGTCCTCCTTATTATTAACAATATCTCTGTATATCTTTCTCTATATAATGTGTGTCTGCAGAGACTTTTCTGCTATCTTGTAGTCTGTGGGGGTCAATATATCAGGTTTGTAGCTTTCAGTAAGAGGAAGCAGCACTATTCACAGACAGTTGCTAACATTAAAGAAATAGCCAATGTGTTAATGAGGTCTTGGCCTTGAGTCAAGAAGGTCTTAGTGGAAAATATGGAGGATATCCAAGTCATAGGAGGTCTCCAGCAAGCCATTAAATAGAAGTCCAATTTTCATGTCATTTTCTGAAAATGGAAAGTGTCTTAATTATAGAGGACATAAAGAGCAATGCGGCACAGTGCAACCTTCCCCATTCTAGTTATCTACCCACCCAGGCTGCTCAGTCAGCTGGAGGTTGATGCTCCATAATACCGTGTGCCAAAGTTTGTCACTTCTTGATACAGTCGAAATTAATTAATTTAATGAAATTAAAGCATACAGCCTAAACAAATCACACCAGTTTACCAGTCACTGGGAGCAGAATCGGGCAGAATGGGGTTTGTTTTCTGCAGTGGTAGATTAATGACATGTAGGGGGCAGGCCCAGACTGGCAATCTGTGGGTTCTGGCAAATGCCAGAGGGGCTGCTATAAGGTCCCATAGAAAGTGAGTATTTAGTGGGCTGGTGGTGGTGGCTGTTTGGGCCTCTATGTGGGCTGATTTGGCCTCTGTGTACCTGAAATGCCAGGGCCTATTTTAATTCTCAGTCCGGACCTGTGTGGGGCCCCTAGTCTACATCCAGACAGGCCCCTCCAAGTTCATGCAGCAGGCAACAGCTATTCTGTAAAGCTATTCATACCCAAACTGGGTCTGGTTTGGCACCCAGGTGGTTGGATAAACTGTGCCTGATGTGAAGGTTTGGCCCTCGTGTCTACTACATTATAAGAAAAACTTATGCACAGCATTTGGGAAATGCCCAAAATTAACAGCCCTCTCTATGAAATATGGTTTTCAAATTAGCCCCATAATTCCTGGCAAGAGATCAGTTGGTCAGGATGTAATGTTATCCCCATACACAGGCCAATAAGCTCCTGACAGATTTCACCTAACAAGATGATACAGTAGGTGCTAAACAGTATGTTTGACATGAAAGTATAATAAAATAATGTTTTGGGTACATAGAACATTTATCCTGTTTGCATTTAGTGGGTGTTTCCATATCTGCTTCCTTAGAGGAGGGATACCTAAAAAGGCTAGATACACTGCTATGTCAAATCATTGATTTATGGTTCCTACTGGTGCTAATATTGTCTACAGGGAATGTTCAGGTTTAAAGAAAAATAACATCAATCCCCAGAAATAGATCTTTCTTCTGGAAGCTGAAGGAAATCAAGCAATATACATACAGCTGGATTTATAGCCCAGTTTTATAGCCCAGTGGTCCCCCAGTCTCACAAGTGTTCTTCATTGATCATTTTTAAATTGCATTTCCTATATCTGTAGTGAATATGATGATAACAGATGGTGTAGCAGCCAGAAAGCCCATAACGACTCTTCAAGTCAACTGTCCTGAGAACATATAGACCTTCTACAAAATTATCTCTCTCTGCCTGCTGTATTCTCTTCCTCTACCAGATGCACACTTACAATGTGATTAAAAGGGGTTGTTCCCCTTTAAATTAGAATTTAATATGATGTACAGAATTATATTTTTAACCAACTTGCAATTGGTTTTTATTATTTGTGGTTTTTGAGTTATTTAGCTTTTTAGTCAGCAGCTCTCCAGTTTGCAATTTCAGTAGTCTGATCACTAGAGCCAAATTACCCTAGCAACCATGCTTTTATTTGAATAAGAGATGGCAATATGAACAGGAGAGGGTCTGAATAGAAAGACGAGTAATAAATAAAGATGATTGATAAAATCTGAATAGAAAGATGAGTAATAAATAAAGATGATTGATTTCAATGTTCACCCTGCAGCTCACTGAAAAAAGCAGCAAATTCCCACGATTTGCCGCCGGCGAATAAATTTGAGAAACGCCAGATAAAATTTGCCTGGCAATGTGTGCTCACGTCCAAAATGAGACGCCGGCAGCATTTCACAAATTTTTTGCTTTTTCGCAAATTTCCTGAGAAATTTGCAAAAAATTCAGCAAAACGAAACGCCCCAGGTTCACCCATCACTAGTTGCTATGGGTTACTGCCCGGGTGCAAATTTGCCCAGTGTTTATAAGTGAGCCCCAGTATGTTCTGTGAACTAAACTAAGGGATTACTGGACACAATAAAGAAGAATATGGGAATTGCCTGTCATGGAAGCTGATGCCACAGGGCTTATGATTAAATTATGACACAGAATACACTTGTTTCTAAGCTGCCATGTAATGAGAATCTGAATTAATTACTAATTAATTAGCCTTGTATATGGCGGCGTTTATAATCTATAATACACAGTATATTGCGAGATGGCCCCTAAGCTCTGGCAACAGCAGTCCAGAGCATGAGCTGGAAATCAGCAGAAATGTAGATGGGGCTGGGGGCATTTTCAGTGGCACAGATCTGAACTGCTGAATTGATATGGTTGGGGTTATAAAGAACTCCAAAACATAATATTTAGCATTTCTAGCCAGTGGTGTACTGCCGGCAGGCCCGGCACGGTAAAATTGAATGAGCGTGCAATGAATCTTTAGCGCTTGCATACATGTGCACTTTAGCCCGAACAGGGACTGTGCATCAAACAGGCACAACCAAGCACACAAATTCTTGGTTAGTATTGTTCCTATAGAGGAAGCTGACCCTGCAGTTCAGGCCCTCTTATTCCCCAGGCCCCCTGCGACAGTGGGGTCTTCTTCCTCTATATGCCACTGTTTCTATCCTACTTCTTTGTTAAGCTTTACTTCTCCTTTAATCCCTACAAAACAGGTTGCCTAGCAAAGTGCTAAGTGCTAAGACCTCACTGGGTTAAAGACTGGCTTTCCAGGTTTGTGCAAACTTCATATTATGCTCAAACCTACGAACTAAGGGCACATTATGAAAGCGAATTATATTTTTAATACATTTCTCCTTGAAAACATCAGGCCCCCTAAACAGTCATGTAAGAGCGAAAATCTCAAAGCAATAAGCCAATGAATACTTTGTAGTCAGTAGTTGAAATACAGCGTGTTCCCCTGGGTAATAAAGCCAAGACCGCAAATGCGTCCATAGGTCCCCCAAGCAATCTATATAAACTTGCTCTTCAAATCCTAAATCACTGTGTTCTGCTGTGCTTGCTCTCTGCCAAGCATAATCAATTTACTATAGTCATTCTGCTAGAAAATTACATGGAAAAGCAGCTAAGCGACCTCCAATGCTGATGTCTATTAACCACTTGCTGATCGGAAGGTCTGAGGCTGGCGGCAGCTACTAAGAGAGTAATCCTGGTTCTGTTTATATGATTGCAGATTGTAGGGTACCGATTCTACCCTTCTTTCTGGAAAAAAACAGCACAATTCCAAAAACTTTAAATTTCTAAATTTGTTAAAGGAAAACAGTTTGTTAGTTAGCAGCATCCCACGGGACAATGTTCTTCTGCATTCTACAAGTCAACATATCTAGACAGCCATGTTTGTAATGATTAACGATTTGAAAAAAAAAAAAGCAACCTTTCTGCTTCCATATTCCCTGACACATATGGGCTTGCCTATTTGCATTTGTCATGGGATGCTAACTAGTCTCTCTGTCAGTGGTCTGAAATCTTTGTTTTCTGATATAACTGAAATTACACAAGAAGGAGAGGAGAAGAGGTGCTGCAAAGCCCATGCCGATAACTCACTGGTAGTCCAGGTGCCCCAGACCCTCAGTTTCCCAGAGCGGCAATCCAAAACAAAATTAGCAAAGCAAATGGGACTATCCGGCACTCAATCCGGGACTCCCATGGGCCCATAAATGGCAATAGGGCATGAAACACATAGGGCCCACGGAGATGTGTAAATTTTAAATTCTACAAATAAATATTATTTTTACTTTATTTGCTTTGGCCCTTGTGGATTCCTTTGACTGTCTGATAGCCCCATTCGCTTTGCCAATTCTGATATTACTACCCAATTTGGGTATTTAAGTAAAATGGGGGAGCTTTAACAAAAACATACATTATAGGACCCCTCGGGTCAAACCACTATGACATGCTGTTGGGGTAGGACTGCATCAACAAGTCAATGTCTTCCTGCCTCAATGATATTTTCAAATCTGCCTGGTCGACATCTGCCTGATGTTTGACCATATTTCAGTCAGTAGACCATTGAAGGTTCCCACGGTCAGAATGGGTCAGTGGGACACCAGTAAAAAACCTAGTGGGCCCTGGCTCTCATGGGCCCTGATAGCCGAGACTTGCTTTCTGCTTGAAGCTCTGCTGCTGCCCAGCCCTACCCCCTGGCTCCAGTCATTGCTGAGGGAAGGAAAAGTTACGTGCGGGGGGTCAAAGGAGGTTTGCGGCTGGGGGTGCCAGAGTGGTCTTTGCAGCTTGCACCAGGGAGTGGTGAGGGGCCCCTGAGGCAGCAGCCACAGTTGACCCTGGGTGTCCCAGGTCCCCCAGTCCAACACTCGAGGTACATACATGGGCCAATAAACTGCCGACTTTTCCATCAGTAGATGTATGGCCACCTTTGAGTGGTTCCCCAGCACTACAAAATATGTTGGTGCTATATAAATACATATTAATAATAAAATAATAATAAAAAAAGGGATGCAACAGGTATCATTTGTGTGCCATCAGCCTTTTCCAAATACATGTGGGGATAGTATTTAAAAAAAATAATAATATACATAATTTTATGGCATTAAAATAATTTGTCTTGGTGGCCTAAATGTCAAAGAGGGTCACTTCTCCAAAGAATTCACTTGCTAAAAGTGTAGATAACATAGTATTCACAGACACACCAGTGCAAAATGTTGATGCAGAGAAGCATACTGTATGGACAGGGAAAATACAAAAATGAAAGAGACCAAAAGGATCAAGGGTGATTTATGCTGCCAGATGAGAGGTGGGTCAATACAACACAAGGTAACACACAAGTATCAGAATGTCACATAAAACACACTCATGTCTAAAGTGGTAACATGGTTGTGGATATCTAGAATAGTATATTAGAAGATTAAAGGCCAGCAACAGATCTAAAGGTACTGGTATTTCCAACAGAACCTCTCATTTAAATTCCAGATTCTCATCACAAAAGAAATTCAGTATTTCTTTTTATTTTTTTATTGTGTACTTGGCTTTCCTTTTTAATATTGCTAAGAAAAAGAGTTTTGCACTTTTTTTTTTGCATTTTTAGACTAACTAAACCATTCCCATACTCATTATGTCTCTCCCTTTCTCCCTGCACACTCAATCCTTTGTATTCACATTATCTGCAGATTTTTTTTTTTTTTTATCAAGGACACTTTCTGGCCAATGGTGCCCCCTGTGGCTGGAGGCCAACAGATATAATACAATATTTTACACATAAATGAAAGCAACTATAAGACATATTAAGTTTGCGTTAGTGCAAATTTTTCCATGGTCAGTGAACTTGCCTCAGAATGTTGCTTACTGCACTTGCAGTCATAAATGAGCCCTATAATCTAATAATCTCCAACTCTAAAGGTGGCCATACACGGGCAGATAAAACTGTCGATATCAGTCCTTTAGACGAATTCGGCAGCTGATCTGACTGTGTATGGGGGTTTCCTATGGGTAGGTTTCATTTTCCACCGACCAGTCGGAGCCCATCGCCTCTTGTTGTAATCCGATCGTTCGACCCTAGGGCCAAATGTTCGGATTACCATGATATAGCCCTGCCGTTAGTGGGCATATCAGGGAAAGTAAAAAAGAAAGATCTTATAGTGTATGGACAGTTTTTGGGAGTTATTGTATCCTGTATGGATTTTGGGGCAAAAAATTTCTTGTGAAAAATAAAACTTGAATCCAAAATTCCAGATTATCAAACCTATTGAGGTCATGTATATGTCAAAAGGAGATGCACTACTGCTTTGAGGCCCAAGCCAACCGCCCCAGAGGCAAAGACACACTCAGCCCCCCCAGCTGCAACCCTCCTTGGGCCCCCTGCGTCTTCCTTTTTTCCAGCTTGCAGCCACAACCAGGGTCCAGGTGAGAGGTTGTGGGGCAGCACCAATAGCTGGTCTTGGCCGGCAGGGCCACACTGCTGGCCCAGTCTGACCCTGCAACTAATCCAATATTTTGGAATCAAGCCAAATTACAAATCATACATGAAGGATTTGGCCAAATCCGATTTCCTTGTACATGTGCCCAAAAGTCACACGATTTTAAGGGTTTAGATTCGATTCCTGTTCAGTCAAGCACTTAGTTGAATCTGGATTCTGCTAAAAAAAAGGCTCAAATTCAGCCGAATCTGGGATTCAGTGCATCCCTATTTCTAAATTAACCCTACAACATGCTTTAGAGCAGTGATCCCCAACCAGTAGCTCGTGAGCAACATGTTGCTCTCCAGCCCCTTGGATGTTGCTCTCAGTGGCCACAAAGCAGGTGCTTATTTTTGAATTCCAGGCTTGGAGGAAAGTTTTGGTTGTGTAAGAACCAGGTTTACTGTTAAACAGAGCCTCAATACAGGTTGACAATCCACATAGGGGCTACCAAAGGGCCAATTACAACACATATTTGGCACCCCAAGAACATTTTTCATGCTAATGTTGCTCCCCAACTCCCTTTTCTTCTGAATGTTGCTCACAGCCTCAAAAGGTTGGGGATCCCTGCTTTAGAGACACTGTGGTACCTTCTATAAACGATTTTGAGAGTCAGATGCATTGAGCACTGGGCAGGTAGATCAGGGGGTGTGACCAAATACTGTTCTGAATGTATTATTAATTAGATTGGTAGGAATTTTGTTTACATTATCAGCCCTAGCAAACACAGCTTGACAGTTTTTCAAATGTTCCACATTAAAAAACTAAATTGGTGCAATTGCTTTATTACATAACTTCTGATCCAAAGCTGCATGCAAGCCAACCATGAATGTTAATCGGCAAGATGCCATTACTGTACCATCTAAGGAGAAATAAGGTCTCACAGCAAACACTTTCAATTGAGCTTTAAAAGCCGGTTTAATGTAGGAAGCAGTGCAGCTTCAAAGACCTCCTAATGACTGCAGTTTAGCATTACAATAGCAATGAAAATAAGCAAAGCCTGCTCCCGATGCAGATCCCAGCCCTCTTTATACGGGGCCCAGAGCCAGCACAAGCATTTACCTTCCCTGCAGAAAGCAGAACATCTGATGTAAAATGTAATAGTCTCAAGGAGAATAAACACAGGATTTCAAATACAAAAGAATGAGAGTAGATAGGGTGCATTTTTTTATGCACCCTATCATCCCATTAAAGTAAAAACAAAGAGACCTGCTTGTCTACAAATAAAAACAGTGCTGTATGCTTTCGTCTGTGCTGTATTCATGAGGGGCGGTGGGTTAGTCTTATAGGCATTGCTACAGTCGGACTGGGCAAGTGGGACACCGGGTAAAAACCCAGTGGGCCCTACCAACCCAGACCCACACCCATCAGCTGCCTACACCTCTGCTCATGCTGCCTCCTGATCTTTCCCCTCCCAGACCCGACTGAGAGAATAGGTACATGCAGCAGTGCGAGGGGGGGTGGCAAGAGGGGGGTTCCAGCAGTGTGGGGACCCAGAGGGGGGTTGCGGCAGTTTGGGGGGACTCGGAGGGGGGTTGTGGGTGAGGGCCCCTGTGTTGGAAGCCCTGGTGGGCCTTGGTCCCTCCAGTCTGACACTGGGCATTGCCCTTCCTGCCTCCTAACGTACACATTATTTGGGCTATGATAAACCCTTTACAGGACAGGGCTTTAATTTGCCCATCAACATTTATGGAATGGTTAGTCTCCTTGGCACTTGATGAAGAGAGTAACCCCAAAATGCTGTGCACCCATATTCAGCAACAAAATAAGCTAGGTTTCTCTATATAGAGAAAAATTCTGCCAAGCAAAAAAGCTTATCATTGTGCTTTTGACGTGAGGGTAGCACCCTATTGAGCATGAGATGTGCAGTCAGAGCTGGGTATGGGCCTAGCATGGATACAATCACAATCTACGCATCTGTAGATCTGCAGCGAAAAGTAGTTCTCATTAGCCCTCCTTTTATTCAGGAGCATCTTGTAACAATTTGATTTACTAGAATACCGAGTAAAATAAATGAAGCAAAAAGAAGCCTCCATACCGGTGTACACCACTATTGCACATTATGACATGGCACGCTCCAAGCCTGTTGCAAAGTTCCGAAGCTACCGACAACAATCCAACTCCTGAGGCGCTGCATGCTGTGTAGGCACAGGCTGCCGTTCGTTTGGAATGAATAAATGAGTCGACCAGCCGATACAGTTCATCCAAGGCATTGAGTGACCTCAATAACTACAGAATAGGAGAAAGAAAGAAAAATGAAAGAAATCGTACATGGAATGTATCATTACATACGTCTATCGATGCAAGAAGTGCACTTAAAATATAAAAGACAATAGCAGAAATAAAATGTGTCAGAAATATTACATGGACTCCAAGTGGGTCTTAAAAGTATTTTGGACAGTTAAACTTTGCAGTGCAATAACTAATAATGAGACTTCACCAAAATATGCTGTTTTATTCTAAAATTAGTCACTTATATTTTACTCATGACTTTAATTTACCACATATTCCAAAAATTTTTACGATTACTTTAAGGAAAGCTCTAAAGGGTTGGTTACTTTAACCAGGGGTGCAAGTGCTTCCCCCTGTCCGTTCCTCTTGGATTGGGTGCTGTCTAATAGTGTGTTCTCAATCCAAAGAACTACAGAGGCCTTTGGCTACTTACACAATGGAAGATGCAAGAAAATTGCAGATTGGCTTTTTTGTGGCTTTTTTGCACTTAGCACACTGTGTCCTGAACATTTAGTTGCTTTTACATGAAACATGAAATTGAAACCGATATAAAAAACATCATAATATAATATAATAAATAATAATAATATAATAAATTCATAATAATATAATAAACAACATAAACAATAATTCATCAATATGGAACAGTCTCAAATTACTAAGCCCAAGAGTGGAGGGGTTTACCAGAAAATGGGTGGGGTGCTTAATGCACACACATATTGGGGGTCATGGTCTCGATTATTCTGCCTTTTATTAATCAAATGTTGGAATGAGTGTAACTGTCAAGAACAATAGTATTCCTGCTCTCAGGGGCTAAGGAAACCATCCTTAAAGGGGGTTGTTCACCTTCCAAACACTTTTTTCAGCTCAGTTGTTTTCAGTTTGTTCCCCAGAAATAAAGACTTTCAAAATCTAAGTTTAAAGTTGAATGTTGGTGTCTCTGGTGTTCGAGTCTGACAGCTCAATAATTCAGGAGCAGACTATGAACTGTAAAGGTGGCCATAGACGCACAGATAATATCGTACGAAACGAATTTTCGTACGATATTCGGTGCATGTATGGTGGGAAATGAGCCGACCGATATCGTCAGAAGATTAAGATATCGGTCGGCTGGTTGATCGGGCTGGACGGAAAATTTTGATCGGATGCCTTTGAAAGCTCCCTGAACATCGGCCATTGTTAGTGCTGAATCGTCAGATACATGTAAAATTCTATTGTTTCGACCTGTATATTAGACGATTCAGCTCTACACGTGTGTGTTGAAACGAACGATCTTTCTTGGAAAGATCTTTTCCGAGAAAGATCGTAATTGCTACGTCTATGGCCAGCTTTACAATTTTGCAACATTTAGTTGTATACATTTCTCAGCAGCATCTCTGGAGTATTAGCAACTATTGAATCAATTCTATCAGCTGTCTTTAAAGAACAAGTAAACCTTTTTTTTTCTATCTGTAAATTTGCTCTAAACAGCCCCCCAGATTAATGTACCTTAGTCCCTGCTGCAAGTCTGCTCTGGTTTCTGTGTTATCAGCAGCTTGTTTCCCCTTCTTCCTGGTGCAGAGTGAAGCGTCGCCCCATAGCTTACTGAGCTGACCTTATCTCTGTGACTAGTCCTGGAGATCATTTGCATACTATGACATAGCAGAGACCAGTGTGTGTAGCACCTTTTGCTTGGGGAAACTAGCTTACTAATGCACACACTGGCTCCCTCTTCCTCTCTATTGTGGAACAGCAGCAAATGGACTGCTCAGTAAACTAAGGGGCGGGGCTTCACTCTGCACCAGGAAGAAGGGGAAACAAGCTGCTGATAACACAGAAACCAGAGCAGACTTGCAGCAGGGACTAAGGTACATTAATCTGGGGGGCTGTTTAGAGCAAATTTACAGAAAGAAAAAGAAAAACATTTACTTTTCCTTTAATAAGATAAGGGATTCTGCTCAGCAGAGACAAAGATAAGGAATGCATCAACTAAATGTATAATTTTAGAACAGTTTACAGGGTCGGTGAACCCCCCCCCCCCCGAGATGCTTTAGGGCTGGGGCAGACAGGGAGATTCGGGGAGATTCTGTCGCCTGGCGATTAATCGCTGGCGACAATCTCCCTGAACTGCCTTCTCCCTGTCTGCCGCCTGTTAAAATGAAAAAGCGCCAGCGCTAATCCACACACAGCGCGGCGATTTCCGGAATCGCCCGAAGTTACTTCTTGAGGAAACTTCGGGCGATTCCGGAAATCGCCGCAATGCGTGAAAAAATGTCTTTTTACACTTCAATATTAGAAAAGCAGTCACATGGAAAATAGTAAGTAATTGGAAAAAGTCTTTATTTCTGGTGATCTATCTGAACACAACTGAACTGAAAAAGTGTTGAAAGGTGAACAACCCTTTTAAATCCAAGCTCTAAAATGCATTTGATATTATAGGTATGGGATCCTTTATCTGAAAGCCTGTTATCTAGAAAGCTCCAAATTACAGAAAGGTTGTCTCCCTTAGACACCATTTAGTTCAAATTTCTCTCCTTTTTCTCAGTAATAATATAACTGAACCTTATACTTGAGCCAAACTAAGATATAATTAATCCTTATTGACGGTAACACCACCCTATTAGTTTTATTTAATGTTTACATGATTTTATAATAGACTTAAGGTATAAAGATTCAAATTACAGAAAGATCCGTTATCTAAAAACCTAAGCATTCTTGATAATGGGTCCCATACCTGTACATATATAATTGTGTACTGAGTCCTACTTTCTATTTCTTCAAATCACTTCCTGAACTCTCATTAAACAAGTAAATTTAGTAAAAGTGCAAACAAATTCAAAATGAAGAGAAGAATTAAGGCAAAGCCTTAGAGTAAGGCCAGACAGGACGATTCAGTGAAAATTGTCGAACCGAACCGCTTCCCCCTGCCTTCCAGTGGCTTTAATGAATAATCGCCTGCGCCTGTTCACATGCGGCGCTGGCTTTTCTGACGTTGCTCGAAGTTGCCTCCTCGAAGTTGCAATTTCGAGCGGGAAAAGCGCAGCACCGTGTGTGAATAGGCGCAGGCGATTATTCATTTAAGCCGATGGAAGGCAGGGGGAAGCAGTTCGGGAAGATTCGTCACCATGAGATTAGTCGCCAGGCAACGAATCTCCCCGAATCTTCCCGTCTGGCCTGAGCCTTCATTAACCGACAATTGAATTAGGAAATAGATTTAAACCAGCAACACAAATCATTTTAGTTGTACAAGAAATAAACTGTTAGCTGCCTTTATAATAGAATGAAGCTTTGGTTGCATTTAAAGTGTTTAAAGCTGTGGCATAAGAACAACCCATCATCCCTGCTTCCCAGACTGAAGGAGGTAATAGCCCTTGACGTAGTTCATTTATATTTCATTTTTATTTTATTATCCTTTATTTATAAAGTGCCAGCACAGTTTCATAACATTAGCAAATAGCACCAACACAGATTGCTCATCATTCCCATTAGTCCCTGCCCCAGTGAAGCTTACAGTGTAAGAGTCCATATCACATTCGCACACACACAGTAGGGTCAGTTTCATCAGGAGACAATTAACTAGTATATGCATTTTGAGCTTGGGACAAAACCATGAGGAAACTTATTGAAACCCATGCATCATTATGATAGAGGTTACAGTTATTGATGTCAAGTAAAACAGATTGTTTTCAAAAGCAGGGTGTTCAAAAAAGGGTGTTTTCAGCCATGACTTTGTTTTATATTTTAAAGCTTTCTTCTTTATCTACTAAATACATGTAAACTGAAATCAGAAATCCTGGCTGGTGGGGCTTAATTTAGATTGTAGATAAAAGAAAGTTAATGCTATAACAAACAACAAACAAACTGGAAGATGTTTACATTTAGGGGCAGATTTACAAAATTTGTGTGAAGGATTCGAAATTCGATCGAATTTTCAAAAAGATTTGAATTTTCGAATAACTTTTTTGGGCACTTCGACCATGGAATTTAAAAAATTCGGTCGATTCGAATAAAAATCTATTGGATCATTTGACCATTCGATGGTCGAATTACTTGCCCTTCAAATTTTTATTCGAATAACTAGCTCCCACAGGGTTATTTCAGCATTTTTAGATCGAATAAAAAAATTTGATTCATCGAATGGTTAAAAGCGTTCAAGTCGTTCGATTCAAGCGATTTAATCGTCCGATCAAATTTTTTTTCTTCGATCGATTGAATTGTGCTAAAACCCTTAAAAATCGAATAAAATTTGAACGAAATTCGATTGGTCGAATTCGAGGGTTAATTAACCCTCGAATTCGACCAATAGTAAATCTGCCCCTTAATATCTAAAAATATTTATTACCCTGAGCATTTCAATATGTGGCAAACGCACACAAACAAGCACATTATTTGAAATGTATCTTGGATCACCAGCTTTCTTTTCAGATTTATCCATGCAGTAGATTGGAACTAATTGGTTCCGTTTAGCCTTTTCTATTTTTAAGCGTGAGCTGTGCGTATATATCACTACTTCAACTGCTATTACTTATACTTACATACATAACCATTTGATTGGGTTCCCCCAGAGACTGAATGACATGACTGATTTACCTTGTCAATGAACGCAGCCTTAGACGTCGTATTTGGAGGAAGATTTGACTTATCCAAGTAGAAGGCTCTAAAGAAAGAGAGCAGCGAATTAACAGTGTATCTAATGTAGAATTAATGCCATTTTATTGATTACAGAACAAATCAAACTGAGTAACTGTACTTTGTGCCTCTGCCAATAGAACATAGTTCAAATATAAACGTAAAGTCCAAAATATTCCTTATTCCATTAACAAAATTATTCACAGTAGTCTAATCCCAAGCAGACCCCCAGTCCAAGGGCCATGTAATTTAATATAATCAAGCAAAAACAAAAGTGGGATAGGCTTACTGTTAGTTGAAAAAGCCCAGATAATATAAAAAGTAGAAAATAAGGACGTATTCAAACCTGAAGCGTTTCATGCCAAGGGTAGGCACTTACTCATAGGCTGAAGGGATTGAGGCCACTGTATTAGAAAGCAATGTGATCATTCCCTTTATTTCCCAAATACATGTTTCTTCACAGACACAGTTTTATGAAAGGTACAGCCAGCATTATACAGGCATGGGATCCATTATCCGGAAACCTGTTATCTAGAAACTTACAGGCCTTCGCCCATGAAATAATTCTCATTTCCTTTTTCTCTATAATACAAAAAACAGTATCTTGTACTTGATGGTAACTAAGCTGCAAGAATCCACATTGGAGGCAAAACAATACCCTTAGGTTTATTTAGGGGCAGATTTATCATTGGTCGAATTTCGACTTGAAAAAAATTCAAAACAATGTGAATAGCGAGGGAAGTAAGATCCTTTGAATTAAAATATCGAATTAAAAAAATTCAATCGTTCGATTAAAAATTCGATCAAACGATTAAAACGTTCGAATCGAACAATTCAAATGATTTTAAACCTTCGGTCAAATTTTTCCTATTCGATCACAAACAACTTTAAAGCACCTATGCGAGCTTCCCATAGGGTTTCAAAGCAATTCGGTAGGTAGGCAAACTGGCCTATCGAATGTTTTTTTTAAAGGGGAAGTACTTCGACCATCGAATATTTGAATACAATTAAATTCGAATAATCGAATTATTCGAATCGGTCGCATATTGAACATTCGATGGTCGAATTTGCCTCATTTGCATATTCGAAAATTCGAATCTTTTTGAAATTCGATCGAACTTCGAATCCTTCATGTGAATTTTGTAAATTTGCCCCCTAATGTTCCTTAGTAGATTTTTGGAGATCCAAATTATATAAAGTCCCCTAATAAACCCGTATTCTGTAGACTAAGGGGCAGATTTACTAAATTCACGTGAATAGATCGAAGTTCAATCGAATTCAATCGAATTTCGAACTTAAGATTTATTCGTTTTGTCGAATATGCAAATTTTGGCATATTCGATCATCGAATAGCGAATAGTCATTCATTCGAGCATCCGAAAAATTTGTACGATTCGAACGATCGAACGCTTCGATCGTACGAATGGTATTCGAGCAGGACTTAGTCTCAGAAGCCTATGGGGGGGGCTTCTATTGCAATTCGGTAGGTTCAATCTGGCGAAGAAGGCAGTCGAATAACTTTAAAATTTTGATTCCTTCGATCATCAAATGATCGAATTATCTAATATCCGATCATTCGATGATCGAAGAGGCCAAATTTGAATATCCGATTTCACAAAAAATTAGTACGACCGTTATTTGATCGAATTCAATCGAACTTCGATCATTTCGCGTGAATTTCGTAAATCGGCCCCTTAATGTTCATATATTCCTTAGTAGACCTATGGAGATCCAAATTAAATAAAGTCCTCCAATAAAGGATGATGCCTTTGCAACCCGCATTCTATAGACTGAAGTCAAATCTGTTACCCCGCCCCCTTCCAGAATATACCCAAAAGAATAGTTTTAAAATACTATGGTGTTATAGTTATGGTGTTATAGGGTCCTGCCTTTATCTAAGGCTGTAGTTTATAATAAATTAGTGCAAGTGGGACTAAACTGGAAGTAAATATTTAATACATGGGAGGACGCAGGGCTGCTGGGCTCCACATAAAAGATTTATGATAACATTTTGTATTCTGGTTCCCTTTCAGAAGCACACAACAAAACCAGATTGAATTTATAATTAACATGTATATGTAACCATTCTGGCTTTAAAATGAAATTGCACCCTCAATTGTTTGCCTGCTTCTAATGGCATACATGAATTTATCTTTGCTGGGTCCTCAATAAATCTTTAGAAAATCAGCATAAATGAGTACTGAATGCTGAATGCAATTTACCCTAACTTTAAAGGAAAATGAAATCCTAAAATTAACATAGGGTTAGAATCTATGCATATTTTTATCTTATTGAACCTACAGAGACGTTTTGCAGCTTTATAACCTTTGCAATGGTCTATAGGGTTTCTCCATCTTGGATGTTCTTAGGCCAAGAAATAAATACATTTGGATGCAGACTGTATTTATTTCTGAGCTGACATGTCATTTTGAATCTGAATTAATTACTAATTAGACTTGTATTGCTTTACTACTAAAGGGCAGCTTTGGTTCCCTTGGCAGCTACAATTTACTTCTTAGTTTTAGTTTACCTTTACCTAACACAGCAGAAGTATTTGAACCAAGGGCAGAATACGGTAGAAGAAACCTGCTTTAAAAATAAGCAAAATACAGCCTTCAAAATAGAGTAGAACTACAACTCCTAGAGGCTCCCAACAGTCTTTAGCTTGAGCTCAATGACATCTACAGTGTCAGAGGTTCATCGTTTAATGAAAAATTACTAAATAATTCACTTTACCAGTTCCATTGTGGGTCCAACAAAAAGTGTGTTGGATCCAGTGTATCTAGCACTCTCCACTCAGGGCCACTTTAATAATGCAAGTAAAGAGGCATCTGCCCAGGGCCCACTGCCACCTGCCGCAGTCCAGAGCAGGGCCGTTGCCCTAGGCAACCCCTGCCCGGCAGTCAACCCCCCGCTACATGCCTGCGCTGAAAAATAGAGGGGGTGGGGCAAGACGCAGACGGAGGGAGGGGACACAGAGAGGGAGGAATACGGAGGGAGGGGACATGCAGGAAGGAAGATGGAAGGAGGGGACGCACACAGGGAGGGAAGGAGGGGACGCACACAGGGAGGGAGGAAGGGGACGCACACAGGGAGGAAGCGGAAGGGAGGAAACACGGGGAGGGAGACAGAGGGAGGGGAGGCGGGACCAGTTTCAAAATTTTTCTGCCGCGCTGCCTGCACCAGTGGTATCGGGCGCCCACTAGTTCACTCTTTGCCCAGGGCCCACCAAGGCCTTAGAAAGGCCCTGGCTGCACTAATGGTCATTTCACCCTTAATCTAGAGTATGGGCCCCAATCTTTTTTACCTGGGAGCCACATTCAAATGCAAAAGATTTGGATAGCAACACAAGCATGAAAAAAATGGTGTAAAATAAGTGCTGTGATTGGTCATTTGGTAGACCCTATGAACTGGAAGCCTACAGAAGGCTCTGTTTGGCAGTACACCTGGTTTTTATGAAACCAATGAATATTTCAATTACCGCACACCTCCTTCCACTGATCTGCGTGGTGGTGCTGGTCCTCCGCTAACCTAGCCAGGTCTCCTTAACTGCTTTGTAGAAAGAAAAACGGTCCGCACACACCAATATTGCAGTCGGGGATTGTGCCCCTTTCTTTTAATGCCACCAGTTGTCAACGTTTCGGGGGGAACGCAGCCTCCCTTCTTCAGGACATGCTTCCAAGCCAGGAATTCAAAATTAAGCACTTGATTTGGGAGCAACATCCAAGATGTTGGTGAGTAACATGTTGCTCATTAGCCACTGGTTCGGATCACTGATTTAGAATAAATAAGTGGTGAGACCATAGAGGTGCTTTATTTAAGGCACTGCCTTTCTATGTCCATGAACTTCAACAGGTTTCCGTTCTTGAGTGTAGAGATCTGCCCCCATGAATACAGAGCTGCCTGTGTTCTGTGTTTGTCAGAATATTAATATAGATGTAAGGGGTCATCTACAATGAAGAGCAACCAATTCTTTTTTGCACTTTCTGCACAGAGACCTGCCACATGTTCCTTAGGGTTAAGCTGGCCATATATACAAAGATCCACTCGTTTGATGACATCGCCAAATGAGCAGATCTTACCCCGATTTGCCACTAACTGGCAGGGCTATATCGGGGTAATCCCAATGTCCGTCCCTATGGCCGAATGATGATGATGAGCGCAATGGATTTCCAATGGGTGGCCCGAAGAAATCCTACCTTCCTGATCGATATCATGTCCAGATATCGGTCGGGAAGACCGGTTGGAAGCCCCCAGACACGGGCAGATAAGCTGTCAAATCGGTCTAAACGACCGATACCGGCAGCTTTATCTGCCCATGTATGGCCAGCTTTAGGCAGCCGTACAACTGAAATGACGGTCCGCACACACGATTTTAAGCAGTCCCGTTGATATTATGGTGGCATAAATAAAAGGGGTACACTCCCCGACTGCTTAAAATCATGTGTGCGGACCGTCATTTCAGTTGTACCGTTGCTAGGGGGCAGGCAGGGTCGACGGTGAACCAGCACCATTACTGCAGGTCAGTGGAAGGAAGGTGTGTGGTAGAGAAATTACATCTGTTCCAGCTTTAGGCAGAGCTTTATCCAAGAGGGGTGGGTGGGGCAGGTAACTAGGTGGCCACCTCTTTCCCCCTAACTTGCGCATCTTTTAAAATAATGCTGCTCTCAGTACCAAAAACCTGGAACTTGGTGCAGAGAGAGCAGAATTCCCTGGGGTGCAAGTGCTTGGAAAGTGAGTATGAAGGAGGCTGTTATCAAGAATTTCAATGCATGGGCAATAAATGTAGAATAAAAATGCAGCAGCAACAGTTACAATATATGGGGAAAAGGGTTTTTGGGAAGTACATAAAACAGAAAAATAAGTGGCTAATCATCTGGACCAGGCACAGTTATACACATTTTAAACACAAACAGAACGAATCATCGACGAGTTTGTACACAAGGGCTCTCTAAAAATATTGGAGCTAAATAAATGATGCTAAAGTGGGCTGCATTTGTGTGTGCCCAGGCATAGAGTAAGCCCATTCCTTTAGAAGCAATTATATTCTGAATATTTTAGCCCATGACAAACCGTAGACAGCATATACATTTCTAAAGCACTTCGCTTAATTACTAAGAGCTTGTTTTGCCACTTAATCAAATTTTAAGAGAAAGCCTTAATGGAAATAGTGGCAGCAGGCCAAATCTGAGCACTCTCTATTAGAGAAGAAGAGTACAGTCCTAAAGGCTTTCTTGAATACTAATACACAATGTAATAGCTTTTCATAAAATAAACATAATTTGTCTTAGAAAGAGAATAAAGGAATGCTGGATACAGTAGGACTAAAGCCCTCTTGGAAAACCATCTCAGACTGTTGTCATTCCCAGGATAATTAGTCAAATCAAGGTATATTTGTTAACATTCCAAAGGCAGATAACTAGCTAGAGCGAAACCAGTATAACATTCTGTGTTACATCATGGAAATACATATAGGGGCACATTTACTAAGGTTTGAATCTGTTCGAAGTAAAAATTCGGATCAAATTCAAATTAAAAAAATTCAAAATTCAAATTGGTCAAATTCGATAATTCGATTTCGAATGTTGAAGTACTGACCCTTTAAAAAAATTTGATATAACAATTCGGCAGATTAAACCTTCCGAATTGCTATATAGCCCTATGGGAAGCTCCCATAGGATTCTTCCAAGTTTTTTTGATCGAATATAAAAAAATTGATCGAATGCTTGAAATCGTTCGAATTGATCGATTTGAACGATTTTATCGATTGATTGAATTTTTTATATTAGATCGCTCAAAAATCGAATCGCGTTAAAACCCCTCGAATTCGAAATTCGAATTCGAGGGGTTTTAACGCGATTCGATTTTTGTGGCAAAACAAGCTCTTTTTTTGATTCGACCCTTAGTAAATGTGCCCCATAATGTTTTTTATGCTCTTTATACACTTCTGTATTTGGGAAGGGCACAATGAATTGGATCATGGAAACACAAATCCAATGCAGACGTTCCAGATGTTTATTGAATTGAACAAGGTGCTTGACAATCAGCATCTACATTGCCCCAGTATCAGACATGGCATCAGTGTGCAAGGCATTAGGTTCACGTTAGTTGCAAGAAACACCTCCTTAAAGGTGTGGTTCACCTTTAAGTTATATTTTAGTATGTTATAGTTATGCCAGTTCTAAGCAACTGCAATTGGTCTTCATTATTTATTTTTTATAGTTTCCAGCTTTCAAAATGGGGGTCACTGACCCCTCTAAAAACAAATGATCTGGGAGTCTACAAATGTATTGTTATTGTTAATTTTTATTACTCGTCATTCTATTCAGGCCCTCTCCTATTCATATTCCAGTGTCTTCTTCAAATCAATGCATGGTTGCCAGGGTAATTTGGACCCTAACCACAAGCTTGCTGAAATTGCAAACCAGAGCGCTACAGAATGAAAAGCTAAATAACTCAAAAACCACAACTTATAAAAAATGAAACCCAACTGCAAATGGCCTGGTCTCACAATATCACTCTCTACGTCATACTAAAAGTTAATTCAAAGGTGAACAACCCCTGTAAGGCAAATGCAAATCCTCAGTTCCAAGGCTTCCTCTTGAGCACCCCGTACTGTGTGCAATGAATAAAAGCAGGCTAAATGGGTGTAGTACCTCTAGGTGCAAGTTGCTAGGTGGGTGTATGGGTACTATGGGTTACCTATGGCAATATATCAGTTCAGATCTTTAATTCTTTTATTTTTATTTTTATATTGTGGTAGACTATTCCAAGATAATTAAAGATAGGTTGCTATTGGCAAATTGCATTGCAATAAATGAGACCAAGTATTTTCACATTTTGCAACCAAAAATTGGTTGACAATTTATGATGTGAGTAAATGATGAATTGCACAATTAAACTATTCTTAAAGGATAAGGTTGGAGGCACTTGGGGATGCCAAATGTTAGGCACCCCCAAGTGATTGTATCTACCTACCTGAAACCCCGGGCTGGTGCTCCTATCAGCACTATACGAGTGAGCACCACGGAGAGATCTACTTCTGGCTTTGAGCGGCTGCACATGCGCAGTACAACGAAAAGCCGAACTTTAACTAAAAAGTCGGCTTTTTCATTAAGCTGCGCATGTGTTAGTACAGGGAAATAGAAGACAGAAGAAAACAGAAGTCGATCGCTCCGTGGTGTTCACTCGGATAATCCCTGGCCGGTGCAGATTTATGGTGATAGGAGCACCATCCCAGGGTTTCAGGTAGGGAGATACAATGACTTGGGGGTGCCTAATGTTTGGCACCCCCAAGTGACTCCAGCCTTTCTTTAAGCTGATGATTGATTCTCAATTCCTCCAGTTCCTCTGTTTTGTACTCTCACCTGCTCCGATCCCATGGAGAAAAAAATAAATTATATAAAGCAGAAACTCTACATTTCTAAGGTGAGATTGGCAGGCCAGAGACATGCCCTTGGGATCTACATGAAACAAGCTGGTTCTGCAGTAGCACCCACACCCACAAGAGGATAACTTCAAACCTTCTCACCAACCTTGTTCCTCACCTGCATTTTTAACAACTGTTTAGATACATTTTCAGTGTATGTGTATGGCCAAATGTGATTCAGTGCTCAGTGACTCATCTCCATGGATTCAAGCTGCTGAGAATTCCCATTCCATTAACCCAAATGGTATGCTATAAATAACATTGTGCATCGTGATTACTGGTAAATTCTAGCATCGCCTGGCAAAGCCAAGATATCCTCACCACACAACTTGCATGAATAATGAAAACACATTTCCTAATAAGTCATTTTCTAGTAATGTGGATTATTATGGACGGACAAGGCTTGGCATTGTTCTGCAGTAGGGAAATAAGTGATCTCTTTTGGGCCAGGGAATGATGTGATTGATGTTTAATCCCTGCATCGGAAAATGTTGGTGCTATATAAAATTAAGATTAATAAAACCAA
This sequence comes from Xenopus borealis, assembly GCA_024363595.1. NCBI lineage: Eukaryota > Metazoa > Chordata > Amphibia > Anura > Pipidae > Xenopus > Xenopus borealis. The sequence continues at coordinate 122,637,395 of CM044441.1, read as the reverse complement.
CAATAATAAAATATGCTCCCCACTTCTCATACCTGCTTGCCCTTGCTTAGGGTTCTGGTACAACATTTTTAAGACCCTAAAACAGTGAGTAGCACCAAAGTAGGAAAACCTCCTACCTAAATACAGATATCAAAATTGCCAGGGTGTCTATTGCTTTAAATCAACCCCTTTTGCCAAATAAGAGCCTTTTATGCATGAAAGAATCAAGAGCGTTTTCAGCATCTAAAAGCAGATATATGTCTGAATATCAGTACCAACAGCAAATGAAGGGCCCTGCAGCTTAGGTTTGTTTATGCCAGAACTAAATATGATGCAAAAAAGATGATTTTCAAAAGTGCAAATTCTAAGCTGCACTAAAACTCAAACGGCTTCAATATTTTTTTTTAAAGGTTGTGTGCTACTTTTTTATTCTGAAACATTAAAAATAAATGAGCAGTCTCACTTTTCACTTAAAATGGCAAGATGCACATCAAAATGTGTGTTTACCAGGTTGGAAAATCTCTGAAGTGAAGATGGAAAATGCCACAAAAAGAAACCATTGAATCAGAGAGACTCTATGCTATATCACTGCACAACAGAACAACAAGAGACCAACAGGAGTTATACAGTATTTTATAAGGATATAATTTAAAGGATATTTATTGATCTTGTGGGCCCTGGTGACTATGAGGTGTTGCAGCTCCCAATGGGCCCTCAATGCCCCAGTGCAATGATGATTAGAATATCTTATAGATTACAATATATAGTACAGTACAGTATTTGTATACATTTTTTGAATTCACAGTTAGTGATTATGGCTGTGTTCCCTGCATTTATCTACAAAAGAAACATGGCATCACGATAACATCCAGTAACAGACTACAGCTAGCTAGCTGGTGGCTACCCATGGGCTGATGAAGTTTGTCATCTTAGTCCTTTTGAACCGAGTTGGCAGCTTATTGGCCCTTGGGCCTGCCCAACCAATATCTAGTCAAAAACCGTTGGCTAGGTTTGATTTTTTTGCATTGCTGGACATTCTGATTTTATATTTGGCCTGAAGGCCAAACTATTCGATCAACCCAATATTGCCCAGCTCATGGTGGGCAAATCGGCGAAAGATCAGCTTGTATGGTGACCTTGGGAGTGAATCTTTATATGTATGGCCACCTTTACTTGAAATTGAAATCACTAACATTCAAAGCTAAGCAAGTCTGAAGCATGTACTCAGGGGCATATTTATCATACAGGCACTTGAGTGCTGCTGCGTTGGAGGATTAAGAGGACAGCCCTTGGATTACTATATGCCTATAGGATGCTTTCCTATCAAATTCAGCAACAGAAGTGAGGGGCCCTCTAGCAGTGCACAGAGGAACTGACATCACACACACTGGCCTCATGTAGAGGGGCACTCACAGGTGACCAATCAGAAACTCTACACAATAGCTAGAATCAAACATAGAAGTGCTACACCTTCCAGAATCCCAGGCTCAGACAACAGGGTGCTCTTGGGCATCATCCTTTAAATTGTTTGGGATGGAAAAATATTAATCACATACCTCAGCTTCTGATTATACTGCTTGACTTTCTCTAGCGACGCAGCATTAATCTGGGCTTGAAATTCTTCAATAGAAACATTGTCCTTGTAATAATAACCATCCATGCTCTCCAGGGCTGGAAATGAGAAAGATATTGTATTCATTCTCCCTTTGTAGTTTTGAATGTGAACAGTTTCACACATTGCTCCATATTAGTAGAAAATCAGAATATGAATGTTATAACAAAAAAGCATGGAAAGAGTATCAAAGAGTAATGAAAGCAAAAAGTTTATTATAAAAAAATACAAACTGTAGTTCATATGATCAGGGATATATATCTATTACTTCACAGACAGATACTGGATGACAGCAAGATTTTTGTTTTAATTAGCTAGTGAAAAAATAAATATCAAAAAGATAAGAAAGAAAATGATACAATAGATTGCTTTTAGTTGCATAGGATTCTGGGACAAAATAGACTTTATATGGTCCTTTTTTTATAAGAAGTAGTACTGTCCACATTTATGACCCTTCGGCGGGTGCCAGTTATATCTACAAAAACTGGAATATCTTGCATTCAACACAATACAATGTGGTGCTGCACACTGGCAAGAATAAACTGATCGGGCCATCACTAATAATAAGCACAACCATGACGCTAGTCATCCCAAGCATCCCAATTCTAAATGAACAGGATAACATATCAAGGGCAAGTAAAGGGGAAGTCTCATTTGAAGGGAAATCATTCATGTCTGCAATGTACTTCTATACATCTATTCTTCTTATACCAATCAGTAATAATGGGATTAAAACATACATTTTGAAACAAATATCCATCTTGCTATCAGCATGTGGTGGGAGATTGGGTAATGCAGGCAAAGACAGATATTGAGAGAGAGAAATAAAGAAGAGCTCACCTTGAGAGAACAGAACAGGATGGATCTTAAAGCCACCTCCGTTTTTGAGCTTTTGTGGAAGGTGATCAAAGTGGTAACTGTCAATGTAGAAGTATACTTTCATGGCTTGACGGCTGCCTTCTACTTGATAGGTTATAGGCACATCTGGGGAAATGAATAAAATGCTTGACATAATGTCATTGGCCAAGTCAATATAAGAGAGGCATGAAAGCACAACATCTCTATTCTGGATCTGACCATAGATCTCCTAGTTGATCCTCCATGAACTTCTTCTTAAAGTGGCCATACACAGGGAGATCCGCTCTTTTGACAATATCACCACACCAAACTAGCATTTCTCTCCCCAATATGCCCACATTGTGTCATAATGCATCCCATGTGGGCGGTCAGATTGTGGGACCGCATACACGCACAAATGTCGATCAGGAAAAGCCCATTGGATGGCCCCGCACATGGGCCAATAAGCAGCTTTTATCAGCCTGTGTATAGGAGCCTTTAGGGTTTTGGGTTATAAAGAGGAATTTAATTGGTTGTACAGGTATAGATCCTGTGTGACTAAATTATTCACATATAAAGGAGACAATAGGGGTCAGCATTCACCTGTTAAAATATTCAGTGAAACTAACTTAATTAGGTTTTCTGGTGTTAAAATTCTTGAAACAGAAGAACAGTTATAATGGCTCTATTTCAGGTGGCTATTACTGCCAGCATTGCACAAATAATGGCAATATGACTTAAGATCCACTGATTTGGCAAGTTCCAAACAAGAGGATCTTTGCCTGATAAGGCAACCTGTGGGCCAAACTTTTGGATTATAATAGGCGGCAATCAGGCTGTTGGGAGAGGACCACATCAACAAGGCAATATGGTCTTCATCCCGAAAGAATTTATAAATCTGTCCAATAAATATGTGGCCAGTTTTCAACCAGATATCTATCGGATAGGCTGTCTTACAGGACCCTTATACTAGTAGATAAACTACTGACTTGGTCTGAAACACAATTATACGCAACTTTCCTAAATGAATTTATTAAAAAATTGTTAGTTCTTTAAAAGTGTAATTGTTATCGCAGGCAGCATTTACTCCTGGTTGTTACTTTTTGATCAATGTTGCAAAAGCCAGTCTCCTCCAGCAAGACAATCTGTTGGCTTGAGTTACATTGTTTCAAAAGCCACCAGGGTAGAGAATAGAAAGGGACACACGCTGCTTTAAATAGCAGTACATAAACAAATAACTTAAAAACCATGTAATGAATGGAAATTGCAAAGTTACTTAGCATTAGGCAGTGTCAAGTGCAAAAATAAGGAGCTTTGCACCCAATTAAGTCTATGATGTAAAAGAAGAACTGAAACATAGACAAATTTATGAGACATAAATAGGGAATTTGGGGAGTGCACAGGAGAAAGAGTCACAAGGACCCTGCAGCACACAGACGGAGCTGGAACTTATAAATATTAGAGTGAACGGTCCTATAATTGAACCAATGATGTGAAAAATTAATAATGCATTCATTTTGCATGGACGTTTATTAATTGACACAGATCACCCTTTTTTAAGACTTACTTGGAACGAGTGGTCCTGGTTCAGATTGTCGAAAGTAAAACATAACCTTTTCTAAATCAAACAGTGCAACAAGAGAATCTTCTAGCATAGACTGTTCATCTGTCTGAAAGACAATGAGGCCAAAGGCAAAGATTAATCCTCAGCCCCTCATGTCCTGCGGTGATAATCAAGTACCTGAAACCTGACTACAGAAAGGTATTTAATGAACATGCATCATGACCAGTAGCCACCTGTAGTTTTCAGCAGGAATATTCATTTTAATGGTGTTAACATGACATGAGCCCTGTCCTGAAGAATAAGACATGTATCAGTATGTTTAGGTAATTACAGTGAATTGCTAAATTATTCAGACCCTTGACCAATTCTCTTATTTTACTTAAATTTAAAAATCCTACACTATGTTATTAACTTGGGCCAGAGTTGGGGAGAATACATACATACTTGACCTCATCAGTTCTCCAGATTGCCCATTTTGGAGATAATTACAGTGAGGGGAATACTTCTTTGATTCCTAGATAACCTAAGAATTAGGACTCAATGACTGATCTGATTCTGCAATGTTTTTTTCTTACAATTGCAACCTTGTTCATGGTCGGACTGGGGGGGCCAGGGCCTATGGGGACTACTGTCCAAGGCTCCCCTCTGGACCCCCTGACCCCACTACTGTGAACGGCGCTGCGTGGCACCTCAAATATTTTTCTTTGCATGGCCCAGAGAATGGGAGAGGGGTCTGGCCGGTGAGGGGCCCATGAGGCCAGTCTGACCCTGACCTTTATAAGAGCCAAGGTGGGTACTGACAAAATATTGGGCCTCAAAGGGGAACTTTAAATTAATAAGTCTGATACAAACTAAAGAGAATTCTAAGAGATGTTTAAAAAATAAATAAATACTTATACATGATTTAGAACAATGGTGCAAAACAACATTTGTTTGGATGTGTCATTTTTGGTTCAGCTACATCAAACCCACCAGACATAGCCTAGAAAATGTCTACACAAAGAAAATGAACCTAAAAACATCAGGGAGGCCAATAATCACTTTAAAGGAGCTACAGAGTTCAGTAGCAGAGAATACAGTGGAGGTGCACCAACCAACTAAGGCCTGTGTAATGAAGCCATTACTCAAAAGGAACCGAGCTGCCAAAGGCACAAGTATCATCCAGTTGGTATATGTCAATAGGTTTTGTGGTCAGATGAGAAGTCCAAAGCATTATATAAGGCATAAATCCAACAACTTATAAAATAACTACCATACCTACAGTGACCAATAGTGATGGTGTGGTAGTGTTAGCATTATACTATGGGGCTGCATTTCATCAACTGGGACTGGAAATCAGTACTGGAACTAGGGGTAGGCACTGCTGGAAATCTGTACGCAATTCACAAATTGCCGCAGTAGAGGTGCACAAGAGTCATTCAACTGAACAAATCTCCCAGAAATGAACCAGAATCATCACCAAACAGTGTGCAATAGTAGAGCCCAAAAAATGTTATTGCTAAAAATGGTACTCAGCAATATAAAAGATGTTGATTGAATACTTAATCACAAAGCTTATTTCCATTATTTTAATTAAGCTTATTTTCTAACTTGAACCAATGTCCAATTGAAGGAGATTTAAATCCAAAGAATGAGTTGTTGTTCATTTTCAATTTTTTAGCTGTCTCCTTTTAAGTTCTAGTAATTTAAAATAAGAATATTACATAGAAAAACTTTTCAGTACCATTTTTATTTAGTGAAATGACATCACTAGTCAAGCGAGACACATGATCAGATTCAGGGAGATTAGTTGCCAGGTGACAAATCTCCTCTTCTTGGGCGACTGATCTCCCTGAACAGCCTTCCCTCTGGCTAGATTATAAATTTCTGGCAGGATGGCACTCAGAGCGCTTAGTTTTCTGAAGTCGCCCAAAGTTTCCTTGTGAGGCAACTTCGGACGACTTCAGAAAACGAAGCATTCCGAGTGCCATCCTGACTTTACATTTAAGCTGGCAGGAAGGCAGTTCGGGAGATTAGTACCCCCTGAAGAGGAGGAGAGTTGTCGTTGGGTGACTAATCTCCCCAAATCTGCTATTGTGTTTCTGCCCTAAATGTACTGAGCTGGAGCAATTTACCAGATTTGGAGAAAGAAGAGACTGGAAGTGGAAGAGAACACCAGCGTTAGCAATCTGCTCCAGCCACCTTTTGCTGGCCTCCCGTGTATCCTCATCATAGTCTCTGTTGTAGTAAAACATCTGGTTTAGTGCTGCCAACAGTTGCTCAGAGAAAGCACAGACAGTAGCCACTAGGCTTTGGCAAAATACCATGTCCCTCCGTAACTGAATTTCACTGTCTAAAAGGGAAGAATAGAAAGTTAAATAAAAACAAAATGTTAAACATATAAAGTGCATATGCTGTTCCATTTCTATCTACATCATATCTAATGTAACTGCTATCCCCAGAATGACCCCACTTTCTGTTCTAAATGCAACAGCAACTGAGTTCATTGTATTTTTAAGATCAGGAGCATAAAAGTGCTATTCTGACAGCTAATAAGAATCCAGACTCTGGTATAATTACAGATGACCCTAGAAAATTGTAGGCAAAAAAAGGTGGATGGGTCTATTTATATCAGGTGTACACAGTCTTCCCCTGGGAAACTACAATACCAATACCTTTACCTGAACTGGCTTCTACAGATAGAAAGACAGATGGATATATGGGAGGAACCATTATATTAATTTATAGGCAGCAAAAGCATGATCTATTTTGTCTGCAAGATGTAGCTGTTCTAGCTGATATTGAAAGTAACAAGAAGGATAGAATAATTAGCAAGAGCTAAGTGTGTAAAATTACCCGAGTATTCAAGTAAAGCCAAAAGAATCCGGGTTTTCACTTCTAAAGAAACAAACAAAAAAAAACAAAATATGTAAAAATATTGATAAAAACGTTTAAAAGATATAAACCCTCAGAAACAAATTAAGGTAAAATTGATCACTGGCGAATACTCTTCAAAGTACCTGTCATTTACATTACATTTTTCACTTCCAAGATATTAGACTATTTTAAACTGTCTAAAGTCTTGAAGAATTTATGATTTCTTAACCATTTTTCAACACAAAAACTTTTCTTTCACTCATGGTTAGTGGTTGGCTGAAGCCATTTATTGTCAAACATCTGTGTTTACTCTTTTTAAATCATAATCACTTCACAAACTACCCAAATGACCCTGAGAATGAGAAAATGCCAGCGAAATGCACTCGTTGTGCTTCAATTTCCAAAATCACCCGAAGTTGCCTCACAAGTAGTGATGGGCGAATTTATTCGCCTGGGGCAAATTCGCAGCGAATTCCCGCACTGGAGAATACATTCACAAAACGGCAGTAGAATTTTGACTGGCTTAAATTCGCAGGCGTCTCGTTTTGGACGCGGGTGTTGGTTTTTGGATGTCGCGTCCGTTTTTTTGACACTGGCAATGTGCTCCTGTGTCCAAAAACAGATGCTCGCATCCAGCCCACATCTCCGGCGTTTTTTTAGAAAAATTCTGCAAAGCTTAACGCCGCAGATTCGCACATCACTACTCACGAGGAAAGATGCAAGGGTCTGTCAGGAGTCTAGAAAGTCATTGACCTTGGTTTTTGGGACCTGCAATGTTCTGGGGTATAATTTCCCTTTAATTGTATTTTGGAGAGCCTTAGAGAAGCATGGGGGGCCTCAGGTACCCAGTCCAAAACACAACTTGACCTCTAGATGTTTCAGGACTATAACTCTAAGCATGCTCCATTATATAGTCAAGTGTTAAAGCATGCTGGGAGTTGAACAATTGGCTTCCATACAAACGTGCACCAATCTGGCTTTTTGCCTTTATTTTGAGCTAAATTTCTCTGGCACAAAAAGCAATTGATTGTAAAATGAAAATGATTAGCTAGAACAGAATGTTTATGAAGATATGTGCATAATGTTTCCTACCAGCTGCTGCTATCTGAAAAAGCCAAAAGGTTTTGCCATTTCACAATGAAATCAGTGATGAAAGGTCTAGATACATGACTAAACAACATATGGAGTGATCATCATTGGTGCCATGAATCCTATACTTCTCATAGCTAGGCCTCAAGGCATGGATATCGCTCAACTACGACTTCCAGTAACCTGAGACAGGCAGAGACATTTGTAGTTCAGCAGCTTCAATTGAGATGTAAGATGTCCCACTATATTAAGAATCTGTGAAATATCTCAAGTACAAATTTCTGACAACATCAATTGTTTTCATGTAAGAACCTTAGGAAATAACATTTTCTAGAGCTAAACCAAACAGACAGCAGATCGAGAGATTGCCTTGTTTTCATTTATTTTAGTACAGTAAAGCAATCACTCTCAGGAATCTTTAAATTACATTCAAAATTCATTTTGGTTAAATGCTTTCACCTCCTTCACCCTTAAACTCAATACAAATATCACAATGCACTCTGCTTCCAGCATAGTCACACTGGCTATTACAAGTAACAGTTGTGCTCCTGTATTTCATTTGCTCAAGTGTTTACTTCTTCAAAAGTAAGCATATAAAGACAATTAAAGAAATGAAGGGACCACAAATTATTGGACCAGTAAATGATAAGTGGATGTGGATGTGAGAAGAGACTAGAACTCTTTTACACTTCTACTGGAAAACATTTACTCAGCCCTATTTTTCTATCCATGATGTGGACCATCAAACTGAACATGACTGTTTGGTCCCTAGGCCAGTCAGCCAGATAATTTAAGTTCAATCTTTTTATATTCACTTAAGGCAGCTTTACTAGAGAGGTCCATGGATGCCTTGCATATTTATATATATAGAATATCATGTAAAGCAAGGCACTCACAGGACTTAAAATATGGTGAAAAAGGAGAAAAAGTTTATTTGTTTTTCCAACGTTTCGGTCTGCCTTGAGACCTTTGACAAAGCTTCAAGGCATAATAAATCTCGAAAAATCTGAGTTTCTTTTAAAACCCAAAAAAATCTGAGTTTTTTTTTTTTTTTTAATCTGAAAAACAACTCAAACTTTGACAAATAACCCCAAATAGTCAAGATTAAAGTCTAAAATAAGATCTTTTGAAACTTGTGTGTCTTTATTGAATCGTGTGCAACCATAAAAATAAAGAAGACAGTGCTAAAAGTTAAATGTATGCCTTGTGATGGGGGGCTTTAGTTCAGTGTAAATTATATATAGTTCTCTGTAAACAGATGTGGAATATGTCAGCACTATATAAATAAGGTATAATAATTATTAGGGATGCACCGAATCCACTATTTTGGATTCGGCCGAACCCCCGAATCCTTCCCGAAAGATTTGGCCGAATACCGAACCGAATCCGAACCCTAATTTGCATATGCAAATTATGGGTGGGAAGGGGAAAACATTTTTTACTTCCTTGTTTTGTGCCAAAAAGTCACGTGATTTAGCTCCCTGGCCCTAATTTGCATATGCAAATTAGGATTCGGATTTGGTTCGGCCAGGCAGAAGGATTCGGCCGAATCCGAATCCTGCTGATAAAGGCCGAATCCTGCCCGAATCCCGAACCGAATCCTGGATTCGGTGCATCCCTAATAATTATAAATCCCTACTATAACAGACATTCGGACAGATTAACTAAAGGTTGAAGTAGCCGTCGCTAGCGAAAATTCACCAGAAATCTCATCTGCAAGGACATCACCAACTTACTAACAGGCATGGACGACAATTCACTAGCAAAAGAGACCGTCGTTAGCGCAGTTGTACACACTATCACCAGGTGAATTTTCACTCAGGCGAGTTCATTCGGCAAATCACTAAAGTGCAAATTTTAAAGAATTTTACCTCTTTCGCCACCTTAGGGTATGGACACACATGCGGACCTCCCTGTGTTTTCAGCGCAATCTGCACAGCGGTTTTTTTAAAAAAGCCAAACGCCACATAAATATGCTAGTGGTTTCAAGTTTAGGCAATGGCACATTTCACTAATGTATTTACACCATGGTTAGCTTTTTTTTTTTTTTCAAAACCACAGTGCGAATTGTGCCAAAAAAATGCATGTGTGTCCACTGCCTTAGACCTGGCAAACTGATAAGATAATCTTTTGTCAGTAACATCATATCCTGTGATATACTCTTAAAGGTTGTAAAAATTGCTGGCATTTTTTCATATTTTTAAAGCAGGATTGCCTTCAAAAGTTCTAACTATTAAAAATGTTTGTGTTAACAAATTTGAAGCTCATGCCACATTTATTTTAGGGTGGGCTCATGTCTACGGTATTAGAGAATCTCTTTTGTCTATTTTGCTTCCTTAGACATTTGTTATAATAAGTGGCCACTTCAAGAATTTTAACCAATAGAACTAATAAATATAGAACTAATAAATACAGGCTCGGATTTGTGGAAAGGCCGGGCCTAGGGTGGCAGAATTTTAGGGGGTAGACATGCTGCCCAGCCCCATCCACATTGGGGATTTGCAGGCGATACAAAATCTGCACTTGATGCCTTCAAATAACTGATACAAGCCAAAGGCATGTTTTCAATATTGTGTGGCCCTATTTTTTACGGACTCGTGCAGGTTTAATACAAATGCTAAACCCACACTGTAACAATCAAGCCAACAACATAGATAAATCATTTTCTCCAAGAAACTTGGCACATACTGACCTTCCACAAGCTTCCTAATGTTCTGCGCAAGCACACGGACACTGCTTGGTAGATTCCAAGGGTCTTGTTTAATATGAAGCCGTAATCGCTTTGGGCAGCTTAATTTTGGCTCCATCTCCTGCTGAAATTCTACATAAAAAATGCAAAAACAGAGATTTCCTGACAACATTATACATCCCGCCAGTTTATAATGTAACTTTACGGTGAATTATTAATGTATGTGTCTTTTTTGGGCATCTGAGAGAGAGTATGAAGAGCAGTGCACTCACCCCTAGAAAAAGGCAAAGAAGCCCAGGTGCTGCCGCAAAAAGTAACATCAGCATAAAGAACATAGAACACTCATGGGACTTAATTTATGTACAAATCTTTAAAGGACATGTCAATCCAAAAAATTACTTTTTGCCTAATAAAAGAAAACACAATTATAAGCAACTTTTCAAAATTAATGTATTAAAAATTGTTGGTGCTTTAAAAGTTATTTGTAAATATAATTTCTTTTGAAAGCAGCATTTTGCATACTTCCTGGTTGTTACATTTTAAACTTGCAGAGCCACCAGTACAGAGAATAGAAAGGGACAGACAAACACAGCAATACATGTACAAATAACTTAAAAACCATAGGAAATGTATAATGAATGTATAATGCAAAGTTGCTTGGAATCATGTTTTCTTTTACAAGGCAAACATTATTTTTAGGGTTGACATGCCCTTTAAGTCCTGAACAGAGGAGTAGTGTCTAGGTAGGTTTAGACTATAAATGTAGTTATATATACAGATCTGTATATATAGAGTGTACCCCTTAGTGCTCACTTGAACTTGCACCCCAGGGAATGCTGCATTCTGCACCAGAATTCTGAAGTTAAGTGCAGACAGTAGCATCAGGGGGTATGAGTAAACCCTGTCCATATCACTTGTAATAGGACAGGTGGTAAGGAAAGGGCTCCATTGCATCTTGCATCCTATGAACTGTCTGAATGGTGCACAAATTAGTGGCAGTTTGGGTGTGCCTACATTCCACCCCTTCCGGCCCTCACCGATACACTTACTAACTCTGCAGAGAAAGCATACACCTGTGGAAATACAAGAAGGGCAGAATGCAGTGCGCAAAAATGATCAATTGTGGCCTTTTTTGCTCTTTGCACTGTACATTTTACAGTGTTTTCATAATTCAGCAATTTTAAAATCCCATTCCTGTAGGCTGAAGGCCCAGGTTGTTATTACATTAATAGATATAAAAGCATCCTTGAAAAATATATGCAATCCTTAATCTCCATGAAGTCCCTCAGTTCACTGCACCATCCGTGCAGTTAAATGGCAAGCAATGGATTATTTATGCTGGAAAGATACATTTTAGCTTTGGTTTCCCTCTGCATGAGTTAGCGCAGATCACAACTGGAAAAATAGAAAGAGGAAAGCCATAAAAAAAATAACACCTTTAACATAAATAATCCATAGATGTTGGGGAGGAAACACAAACACACACAGCCTGCCTGACACTTTGCCACAGCACTGACCAGCGATTGATGGGAGGGTAGATTGCAAGGTAGATATCTTCTGTCAGCAGGGATACAGGCTTATGATCGGTTAACATTAAATATGGAAATAACCACATACCCCACAAAAAAAAAACATTAACTTGTTCAAGCATAAAACAAACAACCAGCAAAAATTCTATTAGCAGTAGTGATGGGCGAATTTATTCGCCAAGGCGGGAATTCGCGGCCGGCGAATAAATTCGCGAAACGCCAGCGCAAATTCGCCTGCCAAAAATTTGCTGGCGTCAAAAAAAAAGAGTCGCGTCGAAAATGATGGCAATTCGGGAATTATTCGGCGAAACGGGATAGATTCGCCCATCACTAATTAGCATCATTTAAAAAAAAAATTTACCATTTATTTTCAGATTTAGGGTAGAATTACATGGCTGATTCTACCGGAATCTAAGTGACAAAAAGCATCAAGTAGGATGCTACGAAAATAAGGAAAGTAATATAAAGTCGGATGGTGTTGCAGTGTTGATCCGAAGCGACATGACTGTTGGATGCAGACACAGCTTGCAGCTTTTGCACCCGACAGTCATGCAACAGCTTCCTACTTTGTATTACGTATATATATAAATATCACTGATCTTAATGTAATTCTAGAACCCAGTAATAAAGCATTTTAAAAATGCCCGGACTGGTGTGTGTTGTCTACACTTGGGTCCTACCTTGTAAGCCTCGACCTGGTGTGAAATACTTGGTCTGCTCAAAGACTCTTGCAACAGCCGGTCCCCTCAGAAGTAAAGTTATTGACTCTACCTTTAGAAGAAAAGTACATCAGTACAAGGCCTGATACATTTCTAGATAAGGGATCTTTGTGTAATTTGAATCTCCATAGCTTAAGTCTCTTAAAAAACATATACACATAAAATAAACACAAGAGGATTGTTGTGCCTCCAATAAGGATTAATTATATCTTAGCTGGGATCAAGCAAAAGCTTCCGATTCTTTATTCCATAGAAAAAGGAAATTATTATTAAAAACCTGCATTATATGATTAGAATGGAGTCCATGAGAGATGTTTAGTATGTGAATATACAGCACCTTTCCTATTAGTCTCCTGCACTGGTGGTGCAGAACGTCCTAGACTTCACTCGTCAGCACAATGTAAATAGAGTTTATTTTAAAGATTCGCATGGACACTCTTACCCCTTACCCCTTTTATTGTGACCACCTGTGCAAGTTTTCTGGATAACAGGTTTTCGGATAAAGGATCCCATACCTGTATATGTGTAGTATATTTTCACTCTTGAATGCATATGCTAACAAAACTTTCTTATGGAAACTGTAATTTAAATATGCCTGTATTAATTGTCATGTTTAGTAGACTGTATTCTAAAAGAAAAAGGTATATGATTCTTGAAGATACTCCATAAGACACTCCACTGCATGCCAGTACAAGCCAACTATTCTGTGCATCCGTTCAGTGTCTAGGTCACTCCTTGGAAGGTGGTTTTGTACTGGAAAAGCCCTCGAATTTGTGAATAATGATAAATTTGCCCCTAAGGGCCAGATTTAGCAAATTCACATGAATGATTTGAAATTCGATCGAATTTTCAAAAAGATTTGAATTCGAATTTTCGAATGTTTTTGAAGGTCACTTCGACCATCGAATTTTGAAAATTCGATCGAATCGAATGATTCGAATAATTCGAATGAAAATCTGTTCGAATATTCGACAGTCGAATTACTTGCCCTTTAATTTTTTTATTCGACTGCCTAGTTCGCCAGATTAAACCTACCGAATTGGTTTTAATTTTTTTGATCGAATAAAAAAATTTTTTTTTTGATCGAATGGTTAAAATCGTTCGATTCCCTTAAAATTCAATGGTCAAATTTGAGGGTTTTTTAACCCTCGAAATTGGACCCATAGTAAATCTGCTCCTTAGTGAAAGCACTTAGTGGTCTGGGTGATTGGTCCATGGTACTTTTAAATATTTTCCTCCTGCATCCAGCTTTTGGAAGAGTAAATATGTAAAAGCTTAATTAGATTAGATTAGCCTGGGACAGAGAATCCTTGCCAAGAGGTGGGAATATGTGTAAACTGAAACCATCCTTTACTGAAAAAAATAATCTGCATGCTGTTAAATCAAGTTTAACCTTAGAACAAATTTCCAACAAACGTTCTATTTATATACAGTACATATAGTTCTATTTTGTATACTGTACAGGTACAATTTGGGATTCAGTTATTATTACATACCTGACTAAATAGATGTTCTAAACAGCTATGCAGCTTGTCTTGCTTGTCATGTGAAATGCGTACGCCTAAGGGCAATTCATCACCTAAGCATAAGAACAAAACATTTTGTTAATTCACTTTCTGCTGATCCACATACTGGCAAGTTTCTGACTATGCTGCAATGCAAATGGAAGTAATTCAGTGTATTCTCACTATATACAGTGCATATACCGTTATAGTATATATAGTATTTGTTATACACTGCTATAATATACTTTCTTCAAGCAGAGGAACTTGAGGCCTTAAAAAAAACTTTAAGTCATGTGCCATTGCGTTGTCATGGTGAGTTGCATCCATTGCAATTGTATGCATTTTCGTGAATCACATGCAAGTTGGGGCGAGCTAGCGTCTCCAGAGCGGGAAAGGCGTTGCTTTTAGTGCACCAATGCAAGTGTCAAAAATTCCAATAGCATGCAATTTACTTTAATGCAAGTCTGTTGCACATGCAGATGACAACTGATGCAACCTGCTATGTGCATCCTGTATGTGTGTCGGTAATTCCAGGGTTCCCCAGCTTCAAACTGTAACTCAGTACAATTATGCAAAGGAGAGTTTTGGGGCACAAGTACCTTTAACTTTGTGCCCATTTAACCAGACTATTGACTACAAGACTTTTACAATTCAACATGTCACCCCTACCCAAAGAAGCTAATAAAGGAGGCAGACATTTAATGCCATGTGTGGGATATCTTAAGGCACCCCAGAATATAAGGGAAAACAAATTGGCCTGAAATTTAAACAAGTATAATATATCCTTTTACAATAATAATTACAAGTGGTAATACAGGTTTCTAGTACAAAATATATTTGTATATAAAATACTGTTTCTTGTAATTTTGTAGGCATTCTGTGCTGAATTCATATTACTGCAGTTATTGGCCTTTTCAATAAAAATCCATGCAAAGACGGTTAGTGTGTCTGAAGCATGCGTATAGGGTTGCCAGCTTTTCTGGAATAAATACCGGCTTTCCTATATTCTTGCCGTATTTTCCTATTCATAACATTGGCATCCAGCCTCATTTTTACCGACTAGGCTGGTAAAAGCAAATGAAAAGCAAAATGAAAGCAAATGAAACACAATTTTAAAACCATGAGCTGAAAACAAAAGCAGCAAACAATCTTACCGGAATCCATTTCGTCGCTGTGAAGGTAGGAACTGCACTGGCTGCTGCAGATACTTGTAAACGAAGCAATGGAGTTTCTATTACTGTTGCAATCGCTGTGCAGTGAAATAGACATTCCAGAAATCAATCAGTTACAATCTAAGAAAATGCCATTCCTTGAATGAATGCCCCTTACTCACTATACCCAGTGCCTAACATGACTTCATTGAATGGAGATGTTATATCTGTACATCTTTTTATTGAGCTAGGGGTTGGCCACTTTGTTTTTCTTATCTGCAGATGTGACATTTTCTATTTCTTTGAGCTGGGTAATTGCCATGTTGTACATCATTCTGCTGGGGATAGACATTGAGTAAATCAGTGTGTTGAGCACAGCCCTATCATTTGATCTCATGTTTATTATTGACTTAAAAAGGGGGCTCTGAACTTAACCGGCACCTCAGTGAAAATATCTGACCTGGCTTTATTACATGCCGGGTTTAAAGTTGTTTTTACCAGAACCCCATTACTACACCTTAAGTGTGAGCTTAGCATTACCTGTAGGAATCTCTGTTGCTGATGGTGTCATGCCCCGAATCTTCCTGCTCCTCACCAGCCACATTGAAACAGACCCGCTTGCCATTCTTCTCTCCTTTTTCATTATCACACTCTGAAGTTATCAGCATCTCTGTTTTATGTTCCGACTTTGGCGAACAGGTTATTGAAGACAGAAGGCTACAAAGATAAAAGAAATATATCATTTTCATGTCACATCCATCAAAATGATAGAATAGAAAACTTGCATTGTTTAGATTTACCTGCTCTACAAATATATTCTTAAAAAGATAAAAATGGATAGATTTAAAACCACCGCCCCCCACCCCGGCAAGGGGCCCGGAGTCCACAATTTATTCAAAGGATAGAAAAGTTTCGACATGATATATTGAATCTAAACACGAAAATCAAGCAATAAAAGAAAAAGCAATTGAGTAAATGAATAGGATGGTATTAGTACACTAGTCATCAGTTAACCATTAATGCTTTTCATTGTTATGTGCGTCAGGTAACGTATATATACTATTTATTTATACTTGTCCTTATCGCATCTAATTTAGATTTCTACAGGTATAGGATCTGTTATCTGGAAACGCATTATCCAGAAAGCTCAGAATTACAGAAAGACTGTCTCCCATAGACTCCATTTTATCCAAATAATGCAAATTTTTTAAAATGATTGCCTTTTTCTCTGTAGTAATAAAACATTACCTTGTACTTGATCCCAACTAAGATTGAATTAATCCTTGTTGGAAGCAGAACCAGCCTATTGGGTTTATTTAATGTCTACATAATTTTCTAGTAGATTTAAGGTATGAAGATCCAAACTACAGAAAGATCCATTATCTGGAAAACCCTGAGTATTCTAGATAACAGGTACCATTCCTGTAATATTTATTTTATTTATATATTTTAATATTTTATTCCGGATCAAAGACTGCAGTTAGAAAATTAAGTACCACCTTAAGTGGTACAATAACCTTTTTTGACAAACATAGACATGAAACATCTATGCATATATTAAGGAAACATTTGTTTGATTAAAACCGTTAAAGTCTGTATAGACACTTTTATAATGAGAATGAAACTGCTCTATTCCTTTTGCTATGATTTGCTTTCTATTCTTTTCAATTGAAACGGAAAATACTACCTGTGTTGTGTTTGGTAGCCGAGGATGAGGAGGGTATAACAGTGCTTTATTAGCAGGTCATTCATCCATTACATAACAGCAGTAAGTCTTACTTTCACTTTCAAGCTGTACAGAAAGTCCTATGTATGCACAGCGCCACCTGCAGGCTATTTGCATAAACACCACAATTTGTATAAACACCACAACCTGGTTTATAGGGTCGATAAACAGATCATTTTAAATCTAGATTGCTACTGTTATGGGAACTTTACCCTAAGGCCTAGAAAACTTGATAATGATATCAATTTAAGCAAAAGGGAATTGACTGAAGTGAAAGATCAAGGTTCACTCTTACACCAGACACTGTGCAGAATCTTAACAGGCTAAGGGAAGTTCTAGCAACATGAGTGTGTGCAGTGTTTAAAGGGATTATGCTATTGGAAAACTTTTTTTACAAAACACATTAGTTTATAGCACTCCTCCATCAGAATCCTGCACTGAAATCTGTTTTTCAAAAGCAGTTTTTTTTATATTTCACTTTAAAAACTGAAATCCAGCTAGGCATGTTGTCAGTTTCCTAGTTGCCCTCAGTCATGTGTCTTGTGCTCTGATAAACTTCAGCTGCACTGCAAGTTGGAGAGATGTCACCCCCTCCCTTTCCCCCAGGTGCCTAGCAATAGAACAATAGAAAGTTAACCAGATAACAGCTCCCTAACACCTGCTTTGTTAAAAATGATCCCATGCCCCACCTAGAGGTAGATATGAGAACAGCACTCAATAGTAAAAATCCAAGTCTGGCTAACCCAAGATGCAACTCCTCCAGTTGCATTAGTGGGAGAAACAATAGCTTATCTGAAAGCAGGTCCATTGTGCAAGAGCTGGTTCTTTTTGAAAGCACGTAACCAGGAAAAATTACCCGAGATGGCTGCCTACACACCAATATTACAACTAAAAAAATACATTCATTGGTTCAAGAATTACATTTTAAATGACAATATGAATTACTTGCAATGTTCACAGTGTAATTTAGTAATACTATTTTATTATTACAGAGAAAAAGGAGATCATACATAAAAAATTGGATTATTTGGATAAAATGGAGTCTGGGTGATGGCCTTTCCATAATTTGGAGCTTTCTGGATAACAGGTACCTGTACTTCTGTCCTTTTTTTTTTACAGGTCTGCAGATTCTGCTTGTCTAAAACGAACTAAAACGAATCATTCCTAAGCAACTGAAGGGCATTTAAGTGCATGTTCATGTCTTTATTTGAGGGAGGAGGAGGATTAATCTCAACGCTGTGGTCTAGGTTATCTCTCTCTCTTTGAAAGCTAATGATGGGGGAGGACTAAGCTCTATGATTGAAACCAATGCCCAGGTCGGGAGACATTTATTTCAGGTAATGCTTTTATGCCTGGAGGCTTTAGCATTTGAGTATTATGACCAGAGTTAAATAGTCAGGGACTGCCATATAGGTTTTACCTTGATGTGGTATGGTGATTTATCAATCTTATCTTCATAATTTTATAAAACCCCCTCTCTTTGTAAATACAGGCATCTGCACTAGGGATGCACCAAATCCACTATTGTGGATTTGTCTGAACCCCTGAATACTTCGTGAAAGATGCAAATTAAGAATGGAAAGGGGAAACATTTTTTACTTTCTTGTTTTGTGACAAAAAGGTCACACAATTTCCCTCCCCGCCCCTAATTTGCATATGCATATTAGGAGTCGGTTTGGCTGGGCAGGAGGATTTGGCCAAATCCGAATCCTGCTGAAAAAGGCAGAATCCCGGCCAAATCTGGAATTGAATCCTAGATTACTTATGACCAAGGAATGTGCATTGATCAACCTTTCTTCTTTTTCTCTATGTCTGTAGTTAATTTGGCCAGATCACTGTTTTTTAGTATATTATTTTAGCCATGGAGTGCTCCCACAACCTTTCCTTTTTGCCTTTATTACAGATGCAACTGCTATTTGCTAACCAATGAAGAATTATGCAAAAATATTAGATTTAGTACTAACTGTAAATGAAACATAGGTATTGTTTGATTGACATTAGAAGTATACACAATTAAATTTGACCATGCCAGTTCCTGAAATGTTTGCTAACACAAGTTCAGCATCAGGTGCCAAGTCAATTCACACAACAGATTCAGCAACATCTGCTTCCCCTGTGTTTCCTGAACATCATTTATGTCTAACTATGAAGATTCTCATTCATCCAGGTCATGGTATATATATATAAAAAGTAACTCAAAGCATTTATGTCTGTATTCCTTTGCCATTACCAGCCATTACTGTCCTGCCCATGCTGCCCACAAGCTTTATAGATCCCAAACCCTGTCTGGCAACCTAAATGGACAATGCAGACCTGAAACATTGCTATCTGAAATACGTGCTCATACAGTATGTGCAATAAAAGCATTTTAAGTGAAATGCATTTTTGGAGTGCTGTCCAGAATATCCAGTTACTACCCATACACGCTTTGGGTGTGTCAATTCTTAATGAAGAACAGGCAGAAAGTATGGTCAACGCCAAACATATTTACTGAACTAATGCTAGAAATAGGTGTGTTGTTTAAAAACATCTAAGGAGAAGAAGAAGAAGAAAGTCGTGCAAGAGAAAAATTTAGATTATAATGTGTCTCCAGTACACATATACAAAAAATAATACTGTGCCTTTAAATCAACACAGCAGGACTTTATTTCTATGTTATCTACTTTTTTTCTCGGTAGGAAAAACTTGTACACAATAAAAAAAACAAATCTTTCTGAATATTACTGTTAATGATCACTGAAAACAGCAGCCATGCATCATTTCTCAGCACCACTCAGAACACAATAGATGACAAAGAGTGTTAAGGAAATACTTGTTTTATATTTGTGTGGGTTGATGTGCCCTGTTTGTATGCTAAAGAAAAGCACATTAAATGGGAATCATGTAGAGCGTTAACAAGGAGAACACAGCTCTGACCTGCACAGAATTAGAAATCAGAGCAGGAAACTTTGCTTGTGAGATAAGGCCGAAACAGGCGATACCCATTCATTGGCAACAACAACAAGGATTGAAATGAACACTGTAAAGTGCTTTGTTCCTCTCTTATCGTCCATGATACAAATCCTGTGTTGACAATTGCTCAGTCAGGTCTGTAAGTAGGTATGGTAACACCAGGAAATGTGACAGATCTAACAATTCATTTGTCACAACTTGTACCTTTATAAGTCCGGGTGAATAAACAATAAATAAAGGGAATATGACTGGGAGCATGTTAGGACATACATATAATAATATATGTTGGCATTATTATAGTATTTGTTAATAACTCTCTTGAGCCCAGAGAGTTATTTTCAAATTCAATACAATTCTTCAATACAAAAACGCAAAGACTGGATATTGTATTAACATGTATTTAAAATCTGCTAACTGGTACTGCAGTGTTGGTGGATATTGTAGTTAGGCTGTTTATTAAAATATCGGGTTATCATTATTAATATAATTCGATAACCCTAATAATTCCCATCTCATAACAGTGACAAGTAAAAGTAGATTCAGTTAAGAATATACAACCTTAGAACATGGAGAGGCGTTTAATGGAGTCTATCATGATGGCTGTAGTTTTTGTATATTGGTATAGTTTTTATTCCTAAATTACACTGTTTACACTGCAAAAAATTCACCCTGCCATACAAAATGTAATTCCTAATCCAACAAGTGGGTTTTTTTTTTAGTTCGTGTGTAAGCAGCCATCTCAGGTCATTTTGCCTGGTCCTGTGCTTTCAGAAAGAGCCAATGCTGCACTATGAAACTGCTTTCTGACAGGCTATTGTTTCTCTTACTAAATGTAACCGAATGGGGTGCAGTGGGACGTGGATTTTTACAATTGAGTGCTGTTTCTCATATAGCTACCAGGGAGCTGTTATCTGGTTGCCTTCCTATTTTTCTGCTGATGGACTGCTGGGGGGTGATATCACTCAGACTTGCAGTGCAGTAGTAAAGAGTCACTGAAGTTTATCAAAGCACACGTCACAAGACTTGGGGCACCTGGGAAACTGAAAATATGTCTAGCCCCATGACAGATTTAAAAAATAAAAAGTATAAAAAAATTTATTTTCTCTTTTGAAAAACAGATTTCAGTGCAGAAGGCTGCTAGAGCAGCACCATTGACTGATACATTTTGAAAAATAATGGAAAAAAAAGATGTTTTCCCATGACACTATCCCTTTTGTTTTGTATATTTTGAGAAGTACACCAGCTTTTACAACACCATGTAATGGGTCAGGATTATTTAAACTACAGGTATGGGATCTGTTATCCAGAAACTTAAGGTATAAAGATCCAAAATACAGAAAGATCTGTTATCTGGAAAGCCCAAGGTCCTGAGCATTCTGGATAACAGGTCCCATACCTGTACCAATTCTTGTTTTTTGTCAGTCCTGGTAAAGGTAAGGTAGGATACACATTTCAGTGAAAATCTATTCTCCCATCAAATTGATTATAGTGCCTGTAATATCATAGCTTATGTATAATAGATAGATAATAAGGTGTGCTCTTACATTAGTGAGATGGGAGGATTGACTATATATAGAACCATTTATAAATAGGCAAAAGAAATAAAACAGAAGACAATAATGGGAGTCCAAAATTAGAGAAATGCCCTAAAATATACATAAGGACATAAATATTTTATGAGACTATTATTTCAGGATAAAGGGGACAGTTATTAAAGAGGATTTAAATAAAGCAGCAATGTTCACATATTCTTTGGGGCAGTGAAGAGGGTCAGTTTAAGCTAGTTTAAGCTAGGAGAATAAAATAGTCATGCTAGAAGACATGGTTTTTAATTGGACCTGAGCTGGTTTATTTATGAGATCAGAGAAAAGCTGAAAAATTTATATCATATTCTGGCTTCGTGCAGTTAAGAGTCAATCATTTAGAGCAGACAGAATCTAATGATTAAAGCTGGCCATAGACGTAACAATTACGATCTTTCTCTGAAAAGATCTTTCCAAGAAAGATCGTTCGTTTCAACACACACGTGTAGAGCTGAATCGTCAAATATACAGGTAGAAACAATAGAATTCTACTTGTATCTGACGATTCAGCACTAACAATGGCCGATGTTCAGGGAGCTTTCAAAGGCATCCGATCAAAATTTTCCGTCCGGCCCGATCAACCAGCCGACCGATATCTTAATCTTCATTTCCCACCATATACACACCGAATATCGTACGAAAATTCGTTTCGTACGATATTATCTGTGCGTCTATGGCCACCTTCACTCATACAAATCTTAGCCTAAGTGGCTTCCTTCTCATTAAGGCATCAATATATGGGTTTTCAATTTATTGTAGGTTGCCCTATATATATATAAATGTAGGGGATCAGATAAATCCTTCCTCTGTTTTTCTGTCTGTGACATCATCCAGCCTGGTTACAGGTAGGAGAGCCATCTGATTGGCTGGGCACCCCAGTTAGGGTTGCCACCTGGCTGGTATTTTACCGGCCTGGCCGGTATTTTTGATGGTTGATCCCAATGTTATTAATAGGAAGAAAAAGTATTTTTTTCAGGAAAAGGTGTCAACCCTAGTCACTGGGAGAGGGAGAGAGCCTGACTTTGGAGCCAAATGTACAGGGTTACAGACAGAGCTTATAAAGTGACCCCTGTGGCAGCAGCCAGAGAGATCCAGAACTGTGGAGTGTCACAGTGCTGATTTTCCAGGGAGAAGGAAAAGGAAAGGGCTGCGTCTTGTTCTGCCTGTGGATACTTTGGCCACTGTGTGATTCCCCTGGGTGAGGACAGGTCTTGCTCGTGTACCTGCCACGTGGGAGCAGTTTCTAACGCAGGGGCAGGTAGCACTGCCTGGGGACATAAGAGCTCTTGGGGAAGGGACACTGAACTGCATTTATCCACCCAGTGTGGAGTGTGGGACTGTGGAATTGAGAGACTGCGCCAGGGGTTGATAGTCCACACAGGTTCCCCAAAGCAAAGAGATATTGTGGTATTTGAATTTACAGTTACATAAAGTTTATATTTGTTTTACTGCAAAATGTGTGTTTTATTTTTCCTAGTGGAAACCCCCTGATGTGTGCTCCTCAGTGTTCCCTAGGTGGAGGTACTGTGCTGTAAATCCCAGTTCCCAGTACTTTTCATACACAAATGGGATTCTGGGCCCTGGATTGCAAAGGGTTGATTGCTATTTAAACAGAAAGTAACCAAATTAGAGAGATATATATATGCTTTATAACCAACAGCAGCATTGCTATCTGCGTTTCTAACATTAGGAAACACAGAACAGGCAAATATGTGCAGTTGTATACTGTAAACATATCAATATTTCTAGTTGATTATTCAGGACGCTTTCCTGTTCTTGTGATTTGAAATTTTATGCCTTAGAAAATACACCCA
Source organism: Xenopus borealis (assembly GCA_024363595.1). Lineage (NCBI taxonomy): Eukaryota > Metazoa > Chordata > Amphibia > Anura > Pipidae > Xenopus > Xenopus borealis. The sequence goes on along the minus strand of CM044441.1, from coordinate 122,613,790 downwards.
AAAATCATTTTAGCTGGCACTCCAAACAAGCAAGCCCATTCTGTATGTTTTGTGTGTTCCAAAATGGAAACATCGACACACAATTAGAACATGTAAAAAGAGCAATTCAACAGCCTTTTTGTATGTTGTACTTTTATATTTGAAAAAAAACTGGTAACCCCAAATGACTTACTCATCAATCTGTGCCACACAAGTTTCTACCTCCACCAGTGCTGATTGCAGTTTGCACAGTAACTTTTGGTAGATATCTTGTGTTTCTAGATCCTCATCTCTGAGCAGGTAGCGCAGGCCATGGCCATCTCGTTGTCCAAGAGAGTGTCCTGATGGTGCAGCCATAGTTGTTATTGTGTGCTGGGCGTACACCATTGGTTTAAGTTTCCCTAAACAAGAAAATACAATGACACATGTTAGAAGTAAATCTACAGCATTTAGATGCAAAAGCAGGAAATCCTATACCCATTCAGAAAAAATAATGAAATCAGTTACATTATATTAAATATCAACCAATTATACATTAAAGCAGTTAGCAAACCTCAAAGTCCCCATTTGCAATGGAACCCTTGCCATCGATTTTAACTACACATATAAGATCTGTTATCTGGAAAAACGTTGTCCAGAAAGCTCCTTTTTCTTTGTAGTAATAAAACAGTCCATTGTACTTGATCCAAACTAATAAATAATTAATCCTTACTGGACATAAAACAAGCCTATTGGGTTTATTTAATATTTAAATGATTTTCTAGTAGACAAGGTATAGTGATCTAAATTACGGAAGCATCCACTATGCGTAAAACCCCAGGTTCCAAGCATTACTAATAACTTTTAACTTTTAACAAAATTTGGTTAATTAACACAATATTTGCTCTTCTATTTGGGAATGTACATTCTCAATACTCACAGTTCAACCTTGTTTGAAGGCCTGGTATAAACTAATAACAACAAAGCTTGCAGAGTTGTTTACACTTATAGGCTGTTAAAGGGCATGTAAAGGCAAAAAAATAAAATCCCATTATTAGTTTCTTTAATGAAAAAGAAATCTATCTTCAATACTATCTTCTATATTGGATTGGATTATTATTATACTTTTTCTGTTTTGATAATTTATAACAATCCCTAAACTTAGCCCAGATCACAATGAGCAATGTGCACAGTCTTGGTCTTGCAAAGATGTATAACAAAGCTACAAGATGACAGCCCCCTGTGGCCAACTTTGAAAGCATAAATCATTTGTTTGATAAGGCTTGTGGTGCAGTAAGTTCATGTTGATGTTTAATATACAAAATACAGCATTTCTAGCCTTATTTTATTTTAGACTTTGCTTGTCCTTTAAGTTTGCCATTTTATTTTAATAAAAGATTACATTTAATTAAGTTGAAAATAATTGGGGTCCCATAAAATATATTTTTTGTAAAAATTGGTGGCAGGGGCCTATAGAGTATTAAAATAAAAAATTGGTGGCCAGGGGATTAACAAAAAAACCCACATTGGTGTCAGTAGAGTTTTTGTGACTTCAGTTCTTTTCGCCGCTTCAGTACTTCAGTGTTAGCTCCTTTCGTGACTTTTGATCTTTCCGCCTCTTCAGGACTTTGTATATGTTCAGCACTTCTGAATTCTGCCTCGGGACTTCGTAAGGAGCACATACTTCAGAGCTGGGGGCCCGGCTCTTTGAAAAGTGCAGCACTGCCGGGGCCCCCTTCAGCCCCAGGACACTTGCCCCCCCAGTACCCCTCTTGATGCCGGACGTGGACAGCAGTCAATCGGCAGAAAAGAAGATGGGGAGCTACTGGGGCATCTTTGGAAACACAGACCTTCCCTGCTTAAAGGCTTGTGGTTGCCTTGGGCTGGTACAGAAGCCCAAAACATAATGTACAACAATTCTAGACTACTCCTTTAACCCCCTCACACTGAATGTTTACCTTGTTCAGCATGCTTCTTCTCCTTGTCCTGTGAGGCTTGCCTTCTGCTGTCTAGCTGAACCCCAAAAGCACTGCCAAGAGACGTAGACGTTTTGGGGTATGAGACCTCCATGACATTGATGTGGCAGTTTGTTGGACAAAAGTCACTGCTATGCAAAGGTGAGGTCTTTGTCTTTGCTTGTTTGAAGGTTGGCCATGCTCTGTTTTTTAGTACTCTGGAAAACTAAAGGCACATAAGAGAACATCAATAAAGCTGTTACAAAATGTACATATTTATAAAGTGAGGTTCTGAAAAAACATGTTTTAAATGAAACACGGCACATGAATTGGGCTGTTTTGCTGTCTTGTCATAAATTACATGGAAATCTCATGAATTGGCAGAAACTGCACTGAACAGTGAATTTGATGAACATGCTGCTGTTCTGCTGGAAAGCAAGATATAAATTACTGATGAAATAAAAGAAGATTTATTCTCAATTTCCTGGTAAATAATCCTATGTCTGCTTATGACAGAGACTTGGGGATTAGTTTGACAGTACATAGGGTGAGCTAAAAGCAGTTTGAGAAACCGAAATTGACTCCCGTAGCTGGGAACCACTGCGATCGGCCTCTAATTCCAACTGACACTGGTGGGGGAGTAAATCTGTATCATTGAGTTTTGCAATACTCTTCCTGTCTGAGGCTTCTGTAAGGTTCATGAATTCAGGGTAATGATCCCTTATTGGATACACCTATACCGTTGTGAAAAGGAGGCGTTCGGATACTGCAATCTTTTACTTTTCCTAGGAGTAGCTAGTGCTGATTTAGACTTCCACAGGAAAGTAACATCCAAGAATGTGTTTCAGCTGCACTCTATTCATGAGTCTAATGCCAAGGGAAGACCAAATAAATGTCAGAACGATGGCAGAGAGGCACCACACTACTTTGGTACAGTTACATTTTTCCTAAAAGGACTAACATTACTGGAGGTACATTTCCTATTGGTTTCAGCTTTAAACATCCACTACGGTGTAGTGGATTTTTTTATAATGACAGTTCCCCTTTTGGAACTTCTTGTTGGTACTTTTAAAACACTTATAACTAATTAGCAGTTAATTTAGACAACGTCATGCCATATGCCTATACAGTTACTTTCAATTTGCAATGTAGCATGGGGGCAGCAGTCTTTTTAATGTAAGGAACTGCAGTCACAGCTTGTTTAGCCCAATGTTATCTTGAACTAGAGGATTGCCTTTTTTTATTGCCTCCCAAAACATATACTTTGTGTGCTGTTACCCAGTCGACTCTGGGGTATGAAAAGAAGTTTGCAGCTGTGGTATATCCTATGCATTTCCTTATTCATTGTGGAAAGACAGAGTCACATTATTAAGCATCAAAACGCTAAATCTTACAAATAGCCTGGCTTTATGGAGACATTAGAAGCAACATGCCAGGGGAGACAATCTATGCTGGGCAAGAATAAAGCCCTGTACAAAAGGACGATGAAATGTATGTTCTGCTTTATGTTTATGTTTTATATAATATCAGCCTGGACCTGGAACTTGCAATTGGGGTATGGGGGTCAGAGGTGGCAGCTATGGTGGGCCCAGAACACCCCAAACCATTGCTGGATAAAGATAATCAATGTTCTTTACTTAAATGTGTTGGACTTTTTCTATAAAGTTCTATAAATATAAGTGGTTTTTCTTTCACTGGAGTGCCCTACATTTGGATTTTTCTTTAATTCAATTTTTAAAGGACGAGCAAAACAAAACAGTAAGTAGGCCTTCCTTCATCCTAAAAATCCTAAGGAGGCCACAGTGGCAGTGAATAACGGAGCCTCTAAATATGCCCCCAGTAGCATCCCATCCTGTTCAAAGCATATGCTCTGGCTGTTGTCAGTTGCCACGGCAACCACTACCGAAATGCATAGAAATATCAGCTAAATCCTTAAAAGCAGTAGGACGACATAGTGCTGTTGGAATCATGTCCTGGGAGAAAGAGGGGTATGAGCAGCATGGCCAAGTTGCACCAAGATCTGAAGAGAACCAGCGTCTCTGATAATCAGTCTTGTAGCATCAGTTTCTGACTGATGAACCTCCCTCATGATTTCTGATGACCCTTAAATTAGCTTATCAGCAGCTGCCCAGAGTACACTGAGCAGGGGCAGTGTTACTGACACAAAAAAGATGGCCTAACAGGATCCAAGATGGCAGCTCCATCAGGCAGTTTTAAAGGCCTGTTTTTTTACTGGGTTATTCTAAACCTCTCTGTTGGGACTATAAATATGGTGCATGAAATAAAGTTTTAGTTCTCCTTTAAGATGCAGTACTCCTACTGGAGAAAGAAAGGAAAATAAAACTAGTTTTGTACATTTAGGCCTTGTATATTTCAGGAAAGGCACTGACTAAAATTCATCTCTACAGAAGCACATAATCTAATATCCCGCACACTGCTCTGCAAAGAGTCCCGACTCAAGGCATTAATTTAATCAGCTCATATTTTAGGACAGTGGGTTTTCATCTGGGTCCTTGCAAACAGCAACAAGCAGTTCCGCAGACAGCAAAGTACAAGGGGGGGGGGGGGAGCCATTGGCCTATATTTAGAACTTAAGTTTCTTCTGCAAAGTAACAGACAAGAGGAGGTATTTCATGCAACAGACGTTACTATGGTTACGCATTACTTCTTTCCTCACCAAGAGACCATATGTGTGCGTCTTGTCCGAGAATGACGAGACTCAAGAATTCACCGACTACTTTGCTAACAGTTCATTTAATCCTCTAGATCAATAGACGAAACTCAGTAATGCTTACCTTTACGTACAGTAGTTTTAACATGACAGAAAATAACTGTGGGGCTGTAGCCAAGTTAAAAGCAAGTTGAGGCCTCTGTACCAATATTTGCATTTGTGTTGTTTTAGAGGTTTTTTCAGCCATAACTAAACACATTTTAAAATGCACCAATGTCTATTTATTTATAAAAAAAAAAATCAGTATATAACACCAACAAATACAAACGCAGAACGGAACCTAATAAGAATACAAAACCTTGAAATCCTATTATGTTCTGATTTTTCTTTTGTGCATTTACAAACAAAGAAAACTTTGAAAAATTCTTAAACCTCAAACTTAATATTTTAAAATTTGTGAAGGACATCTCCCATTGACTTGTACATGACAGCTTTTAGATGGCGTACTTTTACATTAAAATTTTTGCGGTTTTTACAATTATATAAATACCAAAAATGTTGTGCTTTGATGATTCTTCGCATGCAAGATTTTTTGCATGAAAAAATTTGAATCATAGAAAGAAATACGATATGTTAATAAACTGCCCCCCTTGTCTTAGAGACTTCTGGAAATCAAAGATTAATTTATGGTGAATTCGTCTTCCCTAGATGTCTTTCAAACGATGACTTACTGGCCAAGGCAGACATTTTTCTGTATATCTGTAACTTTGCCAAGCCAAGCAGGCCTGACTGGAACTGATGGGAACTATTATCCAGAATGCTCGGGACCTGGGGCCTTTGGATATCGGGTCCTCCCATAATTTGGATCTTCATACCTTAAATCTACTAGAAAATCATATAGACATTAAATAAACCCAATAGTCTGGTTTTGCTTCCAATAAGGATTATTATATCTTAGTTTGGATCAAGAACAAAGTACAATTTTATTATTACAGAGAAAAAAGGAAATAATTTTACAAAAATTGGAATTATTTGATTATAATTCAATGTCTATGGGAGACAGCATTTCCGTAATTCAGAACTTTCTGGATAATGGGTTTCCGGATAATGGATCTCATACCTGTACACAGAGGCCCAAACAATCTCTGTCTATGTCTATGTCTCTGTCTTGCTGTAGCCCCTCTAGCATTTACCAGAATCCACAGATTGCCAGTCCAGGGCTGGAGCCAAGAGGGTCCCTGGTAGGGTTGCCACCTTTTATGGAAAGAAATTCTATATATATATATATATATATATATATATCCTATATATTAATAAAATTGGGATCAACCATAATTTTGCAAGGTGGCAACCCGAGTCCCTGGCCAAAAGTAAATCCACCACGGGGGAATTGAAACAAAACAGCCTGAAAACCACCAATGCAAGTAATATAGTACTATATGGCAAAAGAGTATAATGCTCTCCTGTAACATGTACCTTTCTGTAGCTTGTGACCCGTTGGTAAATGTGCTCAATTTTCTCTCTGCAGATGAATGTGAATTTACTTTGAAGTTCCACAGGAATGACATCGTACAACGAGTTCAGATTATGGCAGTTTTGCACAAAATGCTCATCACTTTTTGCTAGGGAGTCCAAGACCTGCAGCAACAGACATCAAACATTACTGAATCTTGTAGAATTATGATAACTGAGCAAGCTATGAACCCAAAAATAAAATTCTGCCTAACGAAAACATAATGCTTATCAAGTTATTTGTAAATATAATTGCAGGATCTGCCTGTTATTTGCTATCACTACTGGCCCACCCACCTGAAGGAATGGGATTGTCATAAAGTAAGGATGTCCAAAATGCGGACCTACAGTTTCAGCAATGAGTTGCGGCTGGAAGGCATCAGGTTGGAAATACATGATGTATATAATAAAATGATCTTCCCTACCTTGGCACACAAGCTGAAGAAGCCTTTGGGTTCAACCATCTTCTCTACAACATGGCATTTGATCCCTGCAGTGCTGTCATATTCATAAACCACCCCATACTCCAGATGGACGTTATCAACTGTGAGGCTCACGTGGTCCTTCTTCCCATCAATGATGGCCATGGTGCTGAACGTGTCAATCACCTCTTGAATGAGAAGATATCAGCAAAGTAAGACTTTTCATCATTTTAGAAAAAAAGTGGAGTAGAAGGATTACTGGGGATGAAACCAGTAACCCTACTTAAATGTTCATTTTCATGTACAAGGTAATACCTTATTAAGTCTCAAACATCAGTCTTGAATTATTTTATCTCTGAATATATTGTTTCAATACATATTGGTGTTCAGCCCCCAGTTCAGGGATGCAAGGACAGACTGGCAAATCAATTTAAACACATACCTTCAACTTTACAGTCAAAGCCATCCCCTTCATTATCCCCTAATGGCTTTGTGTGATTTGTTTTCAGAATCTCGTCCTTGGCACTCTCGATGCTATCATATATCCACTGTATAGAGTCTTGCTGAAAATAAATACAATCCTTTCATTTGCACTGATAAGTCCATTTAATAAAATCCCTGTCTGCTAACGCTGTAACCACTTCATCTGTCTTCCATTCACTACCCCACATTCTTCCCTCTGTCTGTTCCCAGCATATTAAATAAGATCTATTTTGCGTGGAGTGTGTGTGTAAATATGCTTTCATCACATAAATATTTATAACTAATTGCAAGTATTTTAAGAGAAATAGAGGCACTATTAAGTGTGCTTAAGTCAGTTTCTCAGACAGGCAGGCTGTATGAGTTAGCTCAAACCCACTGCAGCTCAACTTTAGCAAAACATTGTGTTCACTTTTAGTTTGATGTAGAAAGTGATATTCTTAGACAATTTATTGATTTTTATTAGTGGTTATTTGTAATTTAGCTTTTATTCTGCAGCTCTCCAGTTTGCAATTTCACTAATCTGGTGGCTAGGGTCCAGATTACCCTAGAAACCCTGCATTGATTTGAATTTGAATAAGAGACTGGAATATGAATAGAAGAGGCCTGAATAGAAATATTAGTAATAAGAAATTAGCAATAGTTAGAGTAGCCTTAGAGTGCATGTGTTTTTTTTTTTATGGATGCAATGAATCAAGGATTCGGCCGTTTTCAGCAGGATTTGGATTTGTCTGAATCCTCATGCCTGTCTGAACCGAATCCAAATCCTAATTTGCATAAGCAAATTATGGGAGAGAAGGGAAATCATTTAACAAGTAAAAACTTTTTTTTCAATTTTTCCCTTCCCATCCCCAAATAGATGTGCTTAGGATTCGGATTTGATTCAGTATTCAGCCAAATCTTTCATGAAAGATTAGGGATTCTGACAAATCTCAAATAGCGGATTTGGTGAACACCTAGGTTTTTGGGTTTTTCTTTTTTTAAATTGGGGTCAGTGACCCCCATTGGGAAGATGGAAAGAGTCAGAAGAAAAAGGCAAATAATTATAAAAAAATATATAAAATATAAATAATGAAGACCATTTTAAAAAGTATTGGCCATTCTGTAACATGCTAAAAGTTAACTTAAAGGTGAACCACACCTTTAAATAATGTAATAAAATAATCAGTTTGGCTCAATATCACTTTCCTTCTCACTACTTTAACTATCAGCCTGACTAGCCACACTGAGCTTACTGAGACCTAATTACCTGAAATGGCCCTAATTAGTGATGAGCGAATTTGTCTTATTTCTCTTTGCCAGAAAAATTAGCAAGATGGTGAAACTTTGCGAAATGCATTGAAGTCAATGGGCGTTTTGACGTGCATTTTTTTAAGCAAGTGCGAAATTTTTCTTGTTTCAAATGCATTAGTCAATGGGCATTTTTTCTTATGGTGACTTTTTTTCTCCAAATACATTAAAGTCAATGGGCATTTTTTCTTATGGTGACTTTTTTTCTCCAAATACACTGAAGTCACTGGGCATTTTTTATTATGGTGACTTTTTTTTCTCCAAATACATTGAAGTCAATGGGTGTTTATGCTTATGGTGACATTTTTCTCCAAATACATTGAAGCAAATGGGGTTTTTTTCTTATGGTGACTTTTTTTCTCCAAATACATTGAAGTCAATGGGTGTTTTTTTCGCTGCAAAAGAATTTGCACATGGCAAAGTTCATAATTTTGCCACAAATCCATGGCTGGTGAATACATTCGCTCATCACTAGTCCTAATTTCTCCTCTTCGTAAAAGGAACTATCAAGTGCTGAAGTACATAAATAATGTAAGCTTTGCCAGACTCATTGGGCAGTAAAAGGTACCTGCATTGGGCGTCTGTATTTCCTGCAGGCTGTGACATGGGCAATGACACTTGCGTGGCTCTCCTTGCTTACATTAATTCCATTCACTTTAATGATGCACTGCCCAGGGTGAAGGCCAGCCACAGCTGCTACTGTCCCTGCAATAAGAAGCATGAAACATAAAGGAATCCAATTAAAATTACAATTCTCAACTGATTTATAGTCCACTTGCTGATTACATGGAACGGCTTGCTTTTAAGCTGGGAAAAGCAATCTGAATAGATGACATAATGCTGAGATGTATCAGTTTAAGTGTTCAGAGGAACCTTCCAAACCAAAGTGCTCCTGGAAAGGTCAAGACTACGGTGATGACTATTTTGCAACCCTGATGACACTGAGTAATTGGATTATTTTACAAAAACTTGTGAAGTCATTTTCATTTAAACAAGGAAAAAGCCAGCACACAAGGCAAGTGCGAACCGGGGTCAAGGGCCGTCTCCCTAAAGCTTCCTAGCACCAAGCGCTACCAGTGAAGGAGGGCCTGAGTGTGCATGTGAGTTCTTTGTGTCATTTTCATTTAACCAGAGTCTCCTTCTGCGCAGATCTCTAAATCCCTCCACTTATCAGTGCCAGTATACATCAATATTATCACGAGTGTTATTTCTCCCTAGACAACCGTTATAATGTTTACTGTTCCTTTAAATAAATAACAACTTGTAGAGGCTTCAGAAATAATTGCAAATGATTGCCTGCCAACACCTTTAGGAACAAACCCACACAATGCAAGAGGCAAGACAGTTTGTAGCCCATTTTTCCATAATAAATATTTTTTATTTCATCAAATAATCCAAGGGCAGTGCTTTTCTCACCTCTTCCAACAGCATGGACCACTGATGGACCAAACCCTCTTATCTGGAAGCCGAGGCCTTCAGGAGAATCTGGAATTTTTACAGTCCTGTTAAATAAAAATGACAAAATTATATATGTAAACATAATGGTGATGGGGATTTGGACATGGCACACTGAAATATTTGAAATGCATTTTGACCTGAATTTGAACATTAAATTGCATATTCAGAGTTGAGATCATTCTAAAATTCTGAGAAGATTCTGAGTGATAAAATGATATTAATGAAAATAAAACAAACGTATGCCTGAAAATATGAGCTGTAATGCTTTTAGAATATGAGAGATACCAGAGCATCCAAGGGCAGGATGAAAGACTTGAGGCTGACTTACTCTCTTGGCTTTGTGCTCATGAGGATTCTCAGTGGCTTTCTGCTGTTCAAGCAAGTCTTCAGGAAGCAATCCACTTCATGGAAAGGTCGCCGGAACACAAGGTCACCATTTACAGCATATATTTTCTTCCCAACTTCCATCCCTGACAACTGGTTAAGAAAGCAAATTAAAATGGTGTTTTCTTGCCTAAAAAGTTTACATACAGAATTATATAGAACACATATTGATCACTTTCCTAGACACCAAAATGGGAATTACTCCCCAAATAGTTGTGTGTATGTGCCATAATTGTTTCGGAACTTCTTTTGATTAATTAGAAAGATTACAAATTGTTGTGGTTCAGGCAATGGCTGTGGTGATTATACAAATGGCCTGTAGATGTCACTGTGCTCAAGACTTATACTGTGCATACTTACTATACTGTTTAGAGCATTAGAGTTTTGGTTACTGTTGTGTAATGGCTGCATGAGCCTGCTAATAAAGCAGTAATACTCTACTAATTCTCGGCTATCAAAACACAACAATGGCAATTCTGCAGTATTCATTAGAGAGACAGAGACAGGATATAATATCTCTGATCAGACTCCTGCACCTAGATATTCAAGTAAAATCATTTTCCAAACATACTGCCAATTTGTTTTCAGACAACTTTTTCACAATAATTTTCCCGTTAAGAATTAATGTTCTGTGTAATACGTGAAGCTTGAAGAGTTCCCATTCCCTTTCCTTGGTTTAAACAGGTAGTGAAGGAATATGCTTAATTTGTCCCTTTGTGTTGATTGTCTTTTTCACGCATGCTCCCCTGCGCATTAACTGACTTATTATAAGAGCCATAAAGTCAGCACCTAGAGCTTATTTTAAGAGATTTCTGCCGGAGTGACAAATTTTCAGCATACATTTAACCTTGCACTGGCAGTACTTTTTTTAGCTACCTAACATTTATCATTTCATCCCCTCTTTAAATTAGTGAATTAAAATTGTCTGCTGGATTTAACCATTTCGATACAGAGATTAATAACATGCTCCCCAAAATATTCTCTTGTGTGTGTTTATGTGTAAATATTTGTTATAAAAATCATACATGAAATTAGAGTACTTAAAAGCTGTAAAAATTATGTTTTGTTTCTGAACAGTCAGATTACAAATTATATTTCTAAAGGTTGTTTTGATGACATTAGATATTATAATAGAAAAAGGGCAAGGCACATTCAGGAAGGAAGGAAAGAGGCTCTGGGAAATATCCAAAATGAGCAAGGAAACAATTTTTAAAAAAAAATTTAAAAACTAAATAAAATGCTTGTTTTTTTCTGCAACACTATGGGGCAGATTTATCAAATTCACATTAAGGATTCGAAATTCAATGGACTTTTCAAAAAGATTCTAATTCAAATTAACTTGGACCATCGAATTTCCAAAATTAATGAAACAAACTGTTTCTGCTACTGGCAGAGGCCAATATTGCCCCATATTCAACCAAAACCAGGCTGCATGCTCCACTGGTACTGTTATTCTTCCACTGCAAAGCACATTCATGGGGCTCCACCCTGAAGAATATTCCATGGCCCTTAAAGAACTCTTAATGAAAAAAAACCCTACCCCCCAACGCTACATAGAAACTCCGATGCCCTGAATCTGCCAAGAGGGGTAAGTAAAGAGTTAGGGGCATTTACCAGGGGTAACAGTTATGTTGGGGGGAGCAGGGAGGGGGGGTCTATGCAGGGTAGGGGTTAGGGTGTACTGTTTTTTCATTAACAGTTTAGTTCTCCTTTAAGACATGAAAACGGATCATATAATAAATTTAACTAACAGAAAAAATGGCATTTCCAAATTTAAGTTTCAAGTTAGAAGGGCAGTATACCCCTTATTCAGCAGTTCAATTAATATATTTGCCTTTGGCTTTGATTAGGGAAAAATCAAAGAACCTGAAACTGCTTTCATTTTCCAAATGTTTGTTTCTTACCAGCAATAGTGGGAGAAGGAGCCAATTACTAGTGCACAGATAAACCCCTTGCATAATGAATGTATCTGTAAACCAAAACAGGCAGGACAAAGAAGGAGGAGGGAGGGGTTGGCTATACAGAGCTTATTAACTTTATTTAAACTAATTAAGTTGATTTCAGGGAGAAGATACAGTATATAAAGCAATGTTTTGTTTGTTGGTGCCTTTTTTTTTTTCTCTTATGAAAATAATAGGCATACATTTTCAGCATAAGTTCTATTTATTAGATTTAAATTAGTATGTAGTTATTCATCAATCAGGTACATTAAAATAGACACTTGTGTTGCTCAACCAACACTTTCTTTCATTTGTATGATGTATGTATAACTTTATTTGTAAAATGTATATATATATATATATATATATATTACAATATAAGTATACACAGGGATGAAAAATCACACAATGAATATATACAGAGCTCATATCAGAACAAAGTGCTTTAAGTGCTATCTGGTAAGAGACACATTGGGAAAGAAGGTCCCTGCCCCATAGAGCTTACAGTCTATGGGGCAGATTGACTAAGGGTCGAAGTGAAAATTCGAATTTCAAACTAAGTAATAATCGAAAACACCCCCACAAAAAAAAAAATTGAATTCTTTTTCATTCGAAATTCGACCCTTAGTTAATATGCCCCTAAATGTGGCTTACAGGTAAAAATGGTTGGGGACCTCTGCATCAGATACTATGGCAATCTATTGGTCTGGCCCGCAACAGAACACATTGTTGAACAAAAACAAAACAAACAAGTCATATTGCACAGTTCGGCCTATGTGGCAGCTGGCTAGAATAAACAGATCTCGGATGAACCGAATAGTCAGAGGCACAAACAGATCACAAAAAGAAACCTCTTGTCTTGGGCATTTCCAGGCTTGAGATTTGGCAGTGTTTTCTCAGCAAATGTATTGCCATTAGGGTCTTGATAAGAATATTAGGCTGAAAATAAATTATACACACAAGACAAGACAAAATAAACCCATACCTCAGCATTAGAACCCCGTTCCAGGAACTTCACGATGGGCACCTTATTTCTGTCTTCCAGAGCAAAGCCATAGCTCCCATCACTGGGTTTTACCTAAAAACAAAACACATTATTTCAACTGATAAAACATGCTATAGTCATTTAATGATAACAAGATTCCCCAAGACAGTATTCCCCAAACAGACGAGACCTGCTACATTTCCAAGGGCTTATTTATTCCAATATGGTTGCTAGACAGAAATGATAGCTTTGTTTCTTGCAGTAGCACTTCTCACCTGCTGGAAAATGTTGCTATTGGTGAAATTGTAGTAGCGACCCTTTTAACAGCAACATAAGATTCCAGTGTGGTCTCTAAGTAAAAGTAAGTGGGCGCCAACTGGATACAATCTCATACACAACAGATATTCATGCTTTTTGGATCCTTACTAAATTGGATTTGAAAATTGTAGAAATAACACGATTTCTCTAAATGAAAATTCTTATTTTACTGTGCCGTGTGTCTGGTTAGATCAAGCAGCAGAATAAACAAACTATGTGTGGCCAAGACTGCTCCTATTTAACTGACAATGGTGAGTGGCTCATAAAAATGAATGCGACTTAATGCTTTGCAACTCTGCTCTTTATGGAATGTGATACTTCATATACAATTTATTGGCATTCTATTTCATTCATTCTAGTTGTTATATATCACATAGTCTAACCATTCTATCCCACTTATTCTAGCCACATCTATCTATCTATCTATCTATCTATCTATCTATCTCTCTCTCTCTCTCTCTCTCTCTCTCTGTCTGTCTGTCTGTCTATCTATTTACAGTTTCTATCATCTATCTATCATCTATCTTTCTAGCTATCATCTATCAATCATTCTGTGCCATAATTCTGTAATTTTATACATATAGATATATATATATATATATTTTTTTTTTTTTTTTTAAACAATGATCAATAGCCTCACAGGCCTAGAACACTTACCAATAAAGACTTTGCAATAACATTTTCAACTATTTTAAGATCATGCTTCATAAGCCGGTGCTTCATATTTGATCCTTCCATTTCTTCGTCCGAAAAGAATCGAAATAGAAGAGGTTCATCCTTAAACTCGCTTTTTTCCAAGACTGAGTAATTAAACCAGAATACAGAGTTGGATACGGTTCACAAAGTAATGAAAGAATTCTATTGTAGTGCATGGATTTTTCAAGGGCAAGCTTATCATAAACCTATGTGTGCAAAAAAATTCTTTTGTGTGCAGATTTTAAACTTCTGTGCAGAGTTTTTAAAAATATTAAGCTCACCATTTACAAATAGTATATATGTACATACAATCAGGAATAATATCAGCACTGGGGTAAGTGCAGAAGTTACAAGTCAAGAAGCTTTCACAGGTGCTATGCTCCTTTACCTACCAGGTGATCTTCTATAAAAATAACATGGATTTTAAATTATTAATTGAATATGCCTAAGGCTGCTCGAAGGAGAGACTGATTTAATCAGTATCCATTGCTGACAGCTAGACAGTGTCTCTTTCTGCCCTGCAGATGTATAGTGAGAGCTCAGTAATTACATATCTCACTTACAGGCCTTTCAGTTTCAAGTGGCATCAGATTTCATCTTTATCCATTTTTTTTACCCGGCTTTATAAGGCCAGTCTGTCTTTAACAATGGCACCTTTTTATACTAGCTGTTAACATTATCTACCCATTGAGATGAGAATTTTAAGTGGAGCTCTATATGAATATCTGTAAAAGCACCCCAATGGCTACAGCAAAATTCAGCAACTGCCACTTCTGACACTCACAGGGGAAGACTGCATGTGTTGTTTCACACATACACTTGAAGGAAAACTATACCCCCAGAATCAATATTTAACCAATATATAAGTTACATTACATTAAGTGCCTTATTAAAGAATCTTACCCAACTGGAATATATATATATATATATATATATATATATATATATATCTCAATAAATATTGGCCTTTTACATACAGTGGTGTGAAAAACTATTTGCCCCCTTCCTGATTTCTTATTCTTTTGCATGTTTGTCACACTTAAATGTTTCTGCTCATCAAAAACCGTTTAGTTTTAGTTAAAAACTATTAGTCAAAGATAACATAATTGAACACAAAATGCAGTTTTTAAATGAAGGCTTAC
>CM044441.1:122511002-122592674 GCA_024363595.1 Xenopus borealis | reverse complement strand
TGACAAATTAGCAATCTGGGCAGCTAAGTGGCAAATGAGATTCAATGTTGATAAATGTAATTTATCAATTGATAAATGTAATTTATAGTGATGGGTGAATCTCCCGAGATTCGCTTCGCCGAAAAATTCGCGAATTTCTAGCGAAATTCGCGAATCGGCGAAAAATTCGCGAAACGAGTCGCGGGACGCTTTTGACGCCACATCTAGAATATGCCATACAGGTTTGGTCTCCATCCCTCAAACAGGACATTATTGTATTAGAGAGGGTACAGAGAAGGGCAACTAAGCTGGTAAAAGGTATGGAAAATCTTAGCTATGAGGAAAGACTGGCCAAATTGGGGATGTTCACGCTGGAGAAGAGGCGCTTAAGGGGTGATATGATAACTATGTATAAATATATAAGGGGATAATATAATAATCTCTCTAATGCTTTATTCACCAGTAGGTCTTTCCAGCTGACACAAGGTCACCCATCTCTATTAGAAGAAAAGAGGTTCCACCAAAATATTCGGAAGGGGTTTTTTACAGTGAGAGCTGTGAAGAATCGGTTGTACAGGCTGATACATTAGTTAGCTTTAAGAAGGGGTTAGATGGCTTTTTAGCAAGTGAGGGAATACAGGGTTATGGAAGATAGCTCATAGTAAAAGTTGATCCAGGGACTAGTCTGATTGCCAGGAAGGAATTTTTTCCACCTCTGAGGCAAAATGGCGAGGCTTCAGATGTTTTTTTTTTTGCCTTTGCTACACTGAAGGCTACTAATAATGGTAAATTTTCTCTTAAATTCAACACCTTTCTAAATAGGCTTCTAAACTGATCCAATAATTAGATCACCACCAAGGTGGGTAGTCATTGTGTGTATCGCAATATTTACACTGTTTTCAGATGTCATTTTTTTTTCTTTCAGATGACAGTTTTCCTTCAATGTATACCTCATAGCAGAACATTTAAATGCTGCAGCTATTTAATAGAATCTGAAATCTATGAAATTTGGATGCAGAATGATGTAGGGGCTGAGTGATCAGTGATGTGATTAATTTTTGTGCAGTTATTAATTCTATTACTCATTTACTTCCTATTATATTGTCCACTCTGTAATGGGGGCATCCAGTAGATAATTAAAGGAAAACTATACCCCGAAAATTAATTTTTGAGCAACAGAACTCTGTCTGTTCATTGGCTCATGTGACCTAACTTTATAGTTTGTTTGGTACTGTATGTTTGTGTGCACCATTGGATCCTAGGATCCCAGGAGGCTGTCCTTATTTTTTCTATTTTCTATTTATGATTACCCAATGGCACATGCTACTAAAAAAGTGTATTATGAAAATGATTTATTTACATGAAGCAGGGTTTTACATATGAGTTGTTTTATGCAATATCTGTTTATAGAGACCTACATTGTTAGGGGGGTATAGTTTTCCTTTAACTAATTCTGCATCTGAAATTTAGGGGGTCATTTACTAAAAATCTGAATTTATCGAATTATTTAAATTTAAAAAAATGATCAAACTCCCATGCCTGATTTTACATCGTGTATTATTTTAAAAGCTCTGATTAATTGGTTCAGAAAAAAAAAAAAAAAATCGTAAGAAAAATTGTATTGTACGATTTTTTCAGGCTTTTCCCCTGAAATGTGTGATTTTTTTTTCCGTTTTTCCCCGAAAAGCCCTAAATGATCAGATTTTTGGGCTAAATCCAGCACAGACCACAATAACTTCCAATTACTCTACCACTGACTTATACACAACCTTGGCAGGTCTGCAATGGTGGATTTTTGGATTCTACCTTTTTGCAGCATCAGGCTGTATGTAAAAATATGAGTTTTGCCCCCAAAAAGCCCCCTTTCTTTATATGCTAGAGATTTTATATGCTGATAAAATTAGGGTGGCACCAAATACACTATTTTGGATTCGCTGAACCCCCAAGCCATTCGCGAAAGATTTTTCCGAATACCAAATCTAATCCAAATTTGCATATGCAAATTAGGGGTGGAAACGGGAAACATTTTTAACTTCCTTGTTTTAAGACAAAAAGTCATATGATTTTCCTCCCTGCTCCTAATTTGCATATGTGAATCCTGGCCAAATCCTGAACCAAATCCTGGATTCGGTGCATCCCTAGATAAAATTAAAGACACAAACAGGGCTGCCATCAGCAGATTTTCAGCAGTTTATCTGTTACTCCTGGTGCACTCCTAACTCCAAAAGAATATTTTGCACTATTTAGTATAGGGACGTTACATGTTAAACTAACAGTATACAGGACCCCAGTAGAAACGGTGGGTTTCTGATGGCAGCCCAGTGCAAAAATAAAAAACAAACACAGTTTATGTTGTTGATTTAAAGTGTAATTATTACCCATATGCATGAAGGATCTCATTTATTCACCCTGCATTACATGCATAAATACTCCAACGAAAACAAAGGAATCTGCTAATGCATAATGCTATGTTTCCCAGCTGCTTCCCCAGTGGTTGAATACATCTAGAATAAATGAGAAAGCACTTGGCGTGCCGTACAATGAGAAGATTCACAGCACCTGCTGGAATCGCAAAGCTCCACTGGTAACATTATTCTTTGAATTTAACAGACACACAGAGGACAGCAGAGAATGTCACACTTTACAGACCATTACTTTGCTTTTAAAAAGCTGAGAACCTTGACTTCAGGCCTGACACTAACTTGATATTAGAATTGTATAATGAAATGTTCCTTTAAGCCAAACAGTGCATGCTCCTTTATTTCTTTACCTACTGGAGCCATTCAATTCCCTCCGTTTCTGCAGATCTAATATCCCTTTAATTGTCCTAAACTAGCCCCCTCACACACTGAGATTCCAAGCACGTTTAGTGGTTCAGGCAAATTACATAACTTTACTCTATTTATTCCACTGGGATTCCAAAATGCTGGCCTCATATCCTCTGCTCAGGCAGTTTGTCCCCAGGCAGAGCAATCTAAGGCAGTTCATCTTCACCTCTTGCTTATTCTTTTCATATTCTGTGCTGGCCTTTGCTCATAATTCTGCAGTTTTACCAAGCACAGCACTTTCACACTTTCCGAGCAGATTAGATTGTGCCTAACGCACCAAATAAAATAATGCTTTCCCATTAAAATTCACTTATTACCTAAACGAAATCCATAATATTTTAGCTGTTTAAAACGTTTTTCAATTTCTCAAAATGTATTTGTAGATCCAAAATGAATAATGTATGATGCTTTGTGGTATTCAGCAAATATTCACTTAAGTTATGCACTGAGCCAGATCTGTTCAGGATATTGTCACTATCACAATTTTAATAGTGATGAAGTCAAGACACTAACTGTGTAATTGGGTCAATGCATAATAACCAGAAGGTGAACTAGAGTATAATTGTGCAGACAAGGCGTTATATCCTCCAGAACAATTCAGATTAATTATAGAAATACACAGAACTGTTGAATCTGCTCTTATATTAATCATAAAGCAAGTTCTTCATTGGTTCATTTTGCTCCTCATTATTTTCTATGTACCATATCATTACCCGTGACCAAGCCAACTTGGTTAATAAATTGCCTGAGAGCAGGGTCTAAAGCAACAAGTAACTTGTAAATGAATTTCCATTTGACACATAGGATCTGATAGAGATTAACATTTTGTGTATGCAGATTACCCAGTGAGCCCCCCTGACTCAGATCGATTCAAACTAGCCTTGACGGCAGAGACCCCTGTTTGACAGTAAGAGCAGTTTTTCTGTGATGTGAAGCGATATTTGTTTGCAAGTCTATAAAAAATCCTTTAATCATGGTTCTGACTCTTTGTGAGTTCAGAGTCCACAATGCTTGTGTCAAAGACACTTTGTCTTTCACCTTAAGTGATCTCCGGTTACTGAATATCCACAACAGATCTATCTGAAAACTTCTCATCAACAGCATTCATATGGATTGAAACATGCAAAGTCATACAACACCTACCTAATTACTGGTGTAAACAGACTATGAAGACGACAATACAACCTTACGCCCTGTTGGAGAAACAGATAATGATGAACAATGAAGCAGTAAAAATGCAAAAAAAATTGTCATCAAGGATTGATATGGTTTAGTCATATTATATAATATAAGCCACGCAATGACTATAGTGAGCTGATATGAGTGTCTACTTTACATTTACCTTGTGGAGAAGGAGCGGTGAGAAACAGGTCAAGTAGAAAAAAATCTCTAAGACAGTGATCCCTAACAAGTGGCTTGCCAGCAACATGTTGCTCACCAACCCCTTGACTGTTCCTCCCAGTTGTTTTAAAGGGGAATTCAACAGTTCCTGCGCTAACCCCCTCCCTCCCAAACCCCCGTAGGCCCCCCTCCCTCCTCCCCCCCAGCCTAGTAGGATGCATTTTCTGGTTTGTACTACTGCACATGCTCCCAAAGTTCACGAAGTTCAATCGGCGAACTTCGTGAACTTCATTGCACATGCGCAGTAGTACAAACGGGCAAATACGTCCTATTGCGCATGTGCCGGCAAGCGCCGACGGAAGAAGGAAGAAGACCTTGCTGTAGAAGATGGTGCCCGGGAACCTGGCTGG
Organism: Xenopus borealis; assembly: GCA_024363595.1. NCBI lineage: Eukaryota > Metazoa > Chordata > Amphibia > Anura > Pipidae > Xenopus > Xenopus borealis. The sequence goes on along the minus strand of CM044441.1, from coordinate 122,588,116 downwards.
AGGGGATCTGCACGGAGGGGTAAGTAGCGACTTAGGGGCATTTGCCCAGGGGGAAAGGTAGGCTGGGGGGGAGGAGGGAGGGGGTTAGAGCGGGAGCTGTTGAATTCTCCTTTAAAGCAGGTACTTATGTTTGAATTCCTGGTTTAGAGGCAAGATTTGGTTGCATAAAAACCAGGTGTACTGCCAAATAGAGCCTCCTGTAGCCTGCTATTGCACATAGGGGATGCCATACAACACATAATTGGCACCATTTGTGAACTTTTTTCATGCTTGCATTGCTCCCAACTCTTTTGACATCTGAATGTTGCTCACAGGTGAAAAAAAAAGGGTTGGAGACCCCCACTCTCACAGATCACAACATTTCAGCAGAAGAAATAATGTTGGCTGCAGGAAAATTAGCAATATTTCCATATTTTTCAAAGCCTATGAGCTAGTTTAGTTTAGGTAGCTCATAATAAAACCCAACAATACTTGGCAGGGAAGTAACACTGTGCCGTGCTCAGTGGGAGACCATAAACAATCATCCGTTCAGCTCAAGAATGAAGCAATTTATTCTGGTGAGATTTCAAACTTTAAGGCTTCATAATCAGAAAGTGTCAGTGCAGACCGAAAGTTGATGGTCTCAGATTCTAAACAATCATCTTATACTACAATGACTCTAATTTTGTGTGCACACTGTGTTTCTTTCATGTACTGCTATTTTTATTTCAGTTTATCACTATACCATTCATTTAAATGAAAAACAGAGCCACTTTCAAGCAGAACTGTAATTGCTTTGATGACATTAGCTTAACTACATTATCTCATCTACTTCACAGCTGGGACTGAAGAAGGTGCGCTTTGATCCATACGTATAATGAATTTTCCCTGCATGCTTCCTGTTATACTCCACTAATGGGACACATGTGATATGAGACACAGATCAGACAGACCTTTGTCAACACACATGTTACACATTTGAATTTTTGGACACATGAGCCTATCAAAAGAACATTTTGGCAAAGAGAGCAATTCACACTGACTTCCACAACTGTCAGAATTGTCATTGGAGCTTTTGGCTATGTTACTATGTTATTACTGACACTCTCATTAAATATATTAAATATATTAAAATTCCCTGGAATTTGCCAGTACATGCTCCAATATGAAATTATTTATATAATCAGTATTTTATACACCTTAGTTAACAAAAAAAAACATTTGATTTTAAGGTTAAGAACCTAGCATGGCCAAGGTGCCTTTGGTGGAAAACTCTAGTAAAAGAATACAGCAGCACACCATAGCACAACAGTTAATTTTGATATGGCATGATGGGCATTTAATAGGGCATAATGATCTATTTACATCAAGGGAATCCTGTAAAGAGATGTAGGAGGGACTCAAGCTCTAAACATTAAATGCAGGAGCAGGCCATACCAACGCCAGGTAAAACGATGCTTGAAAGGATGCTTGAAGAATAGCAGACAGACTAGTACTAAAATAAAGCATGATGCCACTGCTTTCAGCCCACCTATCAAAAAATGTGACAATTCATAATCAGCGCCATCCATAATTTTACCATTATCATGTTAGGGGAGAAATGGAAAGGATGGACTGATTGGCTAGTGTGTCAGAACCTTTTCCAGGTATTTCTTGTGCTGGACTGGGCTGGCTGCATGTGCATTATAGCAATTTTTTTACAGGTTGAGCATTAGGTGCAGGATTAATAATGCCAGAAAATGTGAATGAGTTCTTTAACACTGACTTTTTTTTTTTCCTTTTCTTCTTTGCATGATTTTAAAAAGATAAAATAAAAAGCTCTCTACCTAAAAACAACATGCAATGCAACTGTAAAAAGACGACACACAAAATCAATTTTATACACTCTGCTCTATTGACTTGTATAGTCTTTGGTAGTAATTACTGAACAATGATACCTAGAATCTTTTAATTTGCTTCTTCTGCAACTCAATACGCATTACACAGCAAGAGTAACACCCAATTAACACCTCTTGTATGACAAGCTTAGCTGAGTCAATCCACTGAACTGTAAGATGATTTGCTTAAAGTGGTAATGAAACTGCACTATATACTTTCTAAATAATCAGAATGGCCATCCCCATGACCCCATATCCTAGGGATGTTCTGTTGTAATCTATGTATTTTTTAGAGCTACAGCAATTGGAACATACTGTACTTACCTGATTTAACAGAGCAATGACTTCTGCTCTTTAATCCCTACAGAAGCAGTCTAAATTCCAGTGTTCTATGAAGAGTCCTGTGTATGTATTTTTTTGCAGGTGGCCATAGACGCAGAGATTAGCTCATTTGGTGGTGTCGCCAAACGAGTGGATATCTCCCTGATATGCCCACATTGAAGGATCATAATGCATCCAAAACAGGAGGTCGAAGGGATTTTTTAATCTGGCCGATTGAGATCTGGCCAACATTTTGGCCAGACATCGATCGTGGAAGCCCGTCGGACGGCCCCACACATGGGCCAATAAGCTGCCAACTCGGTCTGTCAGCAGCTTTTATCGGCCCGTGTATGGGTGCCTTAAGTCTTAAAATACAGATTTTGAGAAATCTGCCATCCCCAGAATACCGAGCCCTGGGGATTGTGCTTCTTAGTCAATACAGGTATGAATTCTGTTTTCTATAATTTATATCACCATAAGGGGCAAATTTACTAAAATTCACCCAAAATCCTATGAATTTATTCGAATTCGATAAGCATTCGACTATCGAATGCTTATCGAATAGTTTTCGGCTATCATTTTGCTCGATATAAAATTTCTCGCTGAATTTGTATGATCGGATACCAATCGTTCGATTTCACGAAAAATCGTACTTTTTCCTTCGAGCCTCCGAAAAATTAGTACGATTCGAATGAGTGAACGCTTGGATCGTACACATGCTATTCGAGCAGGACTTAGTCTCAGAAGCACATGGGGGGTTTCCCATAGGCTTCTATTGCAATTCGGTAGGTTCAATCTGGCGTAGTAGGCATTCGAACAATTTTTAAATTTTGATTCCTTCGATAATTCGGTATTCGATGATTGAAGAGGCCAAATTAGAATATCCGAAAAATTTGTACGATCGGTATTCGCGTGAATTTTGTAATTTTGCCCCTAAGTGTACCAAAAAATCATTAACAAAAACAAAGGGATCAAGTACAAGGTACTGTTTAATTATTACAAAGTAAAAGGAAATATTTTTTAAAAAAATGTAATTATTTGATTAAAATGGAGTCTATGAAAGAGTTGTTTCCTGCAAATCTGAGCTTTCTGGATAACGGGTTTCTGGATGAATACCTGTACTAGGATGAAAGCATTACTCTACTATGCCTCTGAAGTCTTTATAACAAATATATGACATAAACAGCCCATATTTAAACTGTTTTATATAAATAAAACATTTTTCATGATAAATAGATTAAGGGGACAATGCAAAAGTGCAGTACTGATGTATAGGCCTGTTTGATGAGATTCTTTGATAGGTTGTTTATTTCGATATACATTTTCTATTGGTAGATTATCAACTTTTCTGAAAAAAATGCTTTTGTAATTCTCACATACTAATATATGTATGTATCTACTTGTGTATACAGTATTAGATGCAATACAGGTATAGGAAGTATTATCTGGGATGCTTGGGACCTGGGTTTTCTAGATAAAGAATCTATTCATAATCTGTATCACCATATCTTCAGGCTACTTAAAATATTTAAACATTAAGGGGCAGATTTATCAAGGGTTGAATTTGGAGGGTTAAAAACCCTCGAATTCGACCCTCAAATTTTTCCCGAAGAAAAATCCAACAAAATCGAATTTGTAGGATTTTACCGCTATATAGAACGATTGAATAGCGATCATCCGATTTCACGAAAAATCATACTAAACATCCGATTTCACGGAAAAAAACTGTATGAATAGTAGGCAATTGAAATTTTTTTTAAAAGGCAAGTACTTTTCTTATTTAAATCGTTCGATTTATTTGAATGATTTGACTAAATCGAACGATTCGAATAATAAAATCGTTCGACAATTCGATGGTCGGAGTACTTGCCCTTTTTGCGATTGCCTAGTTCGCCAGATTAAACCTACCGAGTTGCTATATTTGCCTATGGGAAGCTCCCATAGGCTTTATCTGAAGTTTTTTTGATCGAATAGAAATCATCAGATTTCTCGATTTTTTTGTGAAATCAGATGTTTAGTACGATTTTTTTGTGAAATCGAATGATCACTATTCGATTGTTCGATATATCGAATATCGGTAAAATCCTACGAATTCGATATTCGATTTAGTCGGCTTTTACTTCAGGAAAAATTAGAGGGTCGAATTTGAGGGTTTTTAACCCTCCAAATTCGACCCTTGATAAATCTGCCACTTAAATTAATTGTGTGCCACCAATATGGATTCATGCAGCTTAGTTGGGATCAAGTACAAGGTACTGTTTTATTATTACAGCGAAAAATTATTTATTTAAAACATATGATTCTAAGCAACTTGGGGCTTTCAAGATATTGTGTTTCTTGATAGGAAATTCTATGCTTGTATAAAAGCTGGGCAATGCTATGATATACCTGCTGGATTCAAGCCATTACCTTGGAAATCACGTCATGCAGTTCATTCCTTGGATAGTATGTCCCATCATCATAGCGAAATCTGTACAGCATCTGTTCTGACTTAAACTGGTGCTTATCAGTGACTGAAATAAAGTAACATTGGTGATTATTTTCCATTGAGGAATCGTTTATGTAAAATGGTATTCAAAGCCCTCCCACAACTAAAAAGAACACTTCACAATATTACACTGAATGTAGAGTTTCATCTTTATTACATTTCCATATTTACGGAGTGTGTAAATTGAGTTTCCCAATTACAGTGTAAGGGGAGCCAAGAATGAAGTTTAATTAAGGCAAATTTTGGGGAAATTGTTATTTACTTGTGTGGATATTCCTGGAACTAAACCAGGGCTTCCAAAATCTATACTCAACCATGTGCTAAGAGGTGTCAAATAGGGACTTTGACCACCGAAAAGTCTGAAAACCTCTGGTGTAAAAGAGTATAAGAGAAGTAATACTCTCCAAGTTAATTTACAAAAATAGGTGCTAAATTGCTCAAGTTTACTTTTACACAGCAACGTATTGGCAATTTGCTTTCATATTTCTTTTACCAAGTAGAAAATGAAAGAAAATATCTGGCTGGTAGGAACATCTTTCACTTTTTGTACATTTTTTGTATCTGTGGTTTTCCAGATAATGGGTCTTTTCATAATTCGGACATTCATTTCCTACTAGAAAACCATGTAAACATTAAGGGACTTAATTAATTATTAAGGCAAGAATTTTTCACGGCTTCTGTTTTGTCAAAAACCCGAAACAGTCGCGGTTAAAAAAAGCCACAATTTTTTTCTATTTATTAATCCCCAAATCTGTACCAAGTCCAAATCTGAAAATACTTAATTTGTGTAAAAGTCAATGGCAGATGTCCCCTTAACCATGTGAACAAGTTTTATTTAAACCTCACAAAATGTTTGGAGTTTTTGGGTTTGACACTGGTTTTATTTTAAAAAAATTTAGTGGATTTAGGCGTCAAATTTGAAAAGTTCAGGTTTTTCACACAGTGATCCGAAAAAGTCAAGGCTTTCCCCAAACCGATTTTTTTCAAGTTTTTTTTATTGATAAATAAAGGCAAATTATGAATTTTAGTTTGGTCAGACTTTTTTATTTAAAAAAATCTGAAAAATTTGGATTTTGGAAAATAACCCCCTAAATAAACCTAATAGGATTATTTTTGCCTCCAATAAGGAATCATTATAACTTAGTTTGGATCAAGTACAAGCTACTGTTTTATTATTACAGAGAAAAAGAAACACATTTTGAAAAAATTGGAATAAAACTGAGTCATTTTTCAGCTTTCTGGATGAATCCCATATAACAATGCTCAATAGGAATGAGAAGTGTTGACAGTCATTCCAACAAGTTAAGGAAAACAGTTTTATCTACAGGAACAACCTAAATACTTCAGTCCTATTTGCTTATTAGCCATTCACTGGTGTCAGCATGGGAAGCTACACCCTCACTTCAATTCGTATTGCAAAATTTGATACAAGTCTCAAATGGAAAAATAAATTGAATAAAGAAGAATGGCAATTATCCTTTTGCTATGATAACATTCTTTATTACACAGCTATTACATTGCAAATATGAACTGAGCATAATGCATTTTTTAAGACCTGCTTAAAGTTTTTCACATAAATAGCAACGTTTTCAGCTTGCACAAAGGAATATTTCATTTGTATTGTGCATATTATTTCCCTTAACTTTTATTACATTCGCCTGCATCTTAATAGGAGCAGAAATAATCAGATGGAGTTTTCTCTCACACACGTTTAGGTAATGAATAAGAGTGTAGCTCAAAGGCCACCTTGTACAGTTCTGCATCAATGTGAGAGGATATTTCATTATCAGGGTCATTTTAATAAACTCTTGAAGGGAAATTCAATAAATAAAAGTAGTGTGTGCCCTGGGAAAGAGAGTTCATCAAAGTATAAGTGGCTTTCATATGCTTATGTCCTTTATGCTGTAGATTAACTTCAAAATAGGAGCATATAAACATATTTTATGGCCTCTGTCTAGGCAAATGAATGAACTTCTACTCTGTTTTATTATTTTCTTTGTCTATAAAATCTATCCTAAGTAACACTCCCTCATCAATAACATGCTGGTAGCAAGGGTGCTACTACCATGAGGCAAGAGTAAACTCGGGTGGCAGAACCTCACAGCAGAAAGCCACCCCTGCTATCTTTAAAGGGGTTGTTAACCTTTGAGTTAACTTTTAGTATAACGTAGAGAGAGAGATTCTGAGACAATTTGCAATTGGTTTTCATTTTTTATTTTTCGTGGTATTATAGTTATTTAGCTTTATATTCAGCAGCTCTCTAGTTTGCAGTGTCAGCAATTTGGTTTCTAGGGTACAAATTACCCTAGCAACCCTGCATTGATTTGAATAAGAGACTGGAATATGAATAGGAGATGGACTGAATATAATAATAAGTAATAAAAAGTGGCAATAACAATACATTTGTAGCCTTACAGAGCATTTGTTTTTAGATGGTGTCAGTGACCCCCATTTGAAAGCTGCAAAGAAACAGAAGAAAATTGCAAATCATTAAAAAACTATAGAAAATAAATAATGAAGAGCAATTGAAAAGTTTCTTAGAATTGGCCCTCCTACAATATACTAAAAGTCAACTTGAAGGTGAACCACCCCTTTAAGAGCTTAAAGGAAAACTATACCCACTAAACAATGTAGGTCTCTATAAAAATATATTGATGATTGGTGGCTGGGTTCCAGGTCCTTGGGAAGTGCAGAGAAAGGATCCAGCCAGTATCTTTACTGCTCTGCAAATAAAGTAACTATAATACAAAACGCAAACTAATCTGCAATGCACCAAGTTACTCTAAATTGAATAACGTTTTTCCCTAGGGTAAAAAGTCAATAATACATGCATTGTGTAGTATATGGTAGGTAGCATTATTCAGGGTTTTATGGACATCTGGCATAACACAGAACTAAATACAATATTTGACTCATAGGAAATCCACAGTTATTGTGCATTACATATCAAAAACATTCTGAAAAAGAAACAGATGGTTCATTTAGATTTGTTTGAGTTCTATTTTGGGACCCGCACAGCTGCACACAGACGTTCATAACCCTGGCCTGCTTTGCATGCACTGCTCACTTTGGTAAAATTATGGTTTCCTCTATGAGTTTAGTTAATCATATATTCTGCCAACCCATAGAAATGATTCTGCAAAACCATTACAGATCAAAGCTATACGGATTGCAGAAATAAAATTGAGCAATAATGCAAGGGTATAAATGCATGGCACTCTGGGCAGAGCAAGAACGTTATTGAAATATATTAGCTCCAGTCTTCTACCTACTATTAATTGCCAAATCATTTTTGGAATACTGCATTTGAATATAAAAAATAAAACAAAACAAGGAATGGGGGAATATACAGTTGCACGTGCTGCAGCAATCTTATAATAACATTGGATAAAAACACTGATCTGTACCCTTATCCATTAAAATAGAAGGAGAAGGAGATTACGGAGAAATGTGGAAGCAATCATTACTTAACTGTATGAGTATATGACGCTACCTCCTATAGCTGTGGGTTTTCAAACCCCACTTAAAGGTCCAGCCTTGGTCCATGGCCCACTTGAAGGTCCAACCTTGGGTCACACCCCACTTAGCTCATGAAACAAGAATAGCTATAGGAAAATGTCAGTATATAATGCATAAAGTCATAGTTTCAAGAATATCTAGGACCAAAACTACCCTACATATAACCTTGTATGATCTTTACTTTGGCCTTTCATGAGTATTTAGGAGAACAAATGATAATTCTCCTTACTTAAGAGTACTGCTAATATTTAGGGATAAACAGGCTATGGGGCATATACCATGTAATGCAGCCACATGTTTGCAGACAGTAACCCAGTGCAAAGAAGCAACTAAGCATTAAATGGTTTCCATTGTAGCTTTTGTGTGACGTAAGAGCATATATATTACTGAGGCTCCCATGCTGGAAGTGGTGTCCACACTTCACTTTACTTTACCAATGAGCATATACTGTATAGAAGCACATACTGTATATAAGGTACTGGCCAGGAGGGGGTTTGGGGCAACCAAAAAGTAACTCTCCCTCCCTTCTAGTCTATCTGCTTAAAATATATAGTGTGACGCACTGGCTCAGAAGGCAATGTTATTGCAGAATACATCTGTGTGTTAGTGGTCATCTTTAAGATTACATTACAGCTCCTTGTTCTCATCTGTTTAAACAGGGAATTAAAAGCAAGCAGAGAATCACAATGTTTAAATACTCTGAGCTGTAAATCAAGGAAAAAAGCAGAGATAGGCTTGAAGTCCCAATGCATACACTAAACTGCCAGCAGAACTGGATTTTCCCCATTCCACTTCATGCTGTAGCAATCTCATAATGAAATAATGCAACTGACAAGTTCAAATTTGAGTGCCTCTGTCTTTGTTTCTGATGTAAGTGATGCTTTTCAGGTTGAAATAAAATGATTTATTTTACATTTCCGTTCAGAGAGTTTTGGTGTCACATTACTGCATAATACATTTATATGGCCAACAGTATGTGGTCACTTGCCTGCCAAACAACTGATTCCAAAAACAAGGGTATCTATATGAAGGTTTTCCCTTTTTTTTCTTCTACTGAAGGATTTCCACTACTTGTTAGAGCATTGTTGGTGGGAATTTTTTCCATTCATACATGAGAAATTGAGCACTAATGTTGGGTAGCCAGTTGGCATTCCAATTCATCCCACGGGTGTTCATTTGGGTTGAGGTGCTCTGTGCAGGCCAGTCAGTCTTCCACTCCTATATCTGCAAACCTATTCCCTTTACTCTGTGAACGTGGGTATTACCTTCCTTAAACAGGTAAGGGTCTTTCCCAGCATTGTGAAGCATTACTGTGGAGCTTGATAATAAAGTCATATTTCCATTTGTGCTTTTTTGGCTGCAAACACATATTGTCACGGTCAGCACCCAATACCAGAACAAGTGCCAAGCACCCTGGTCTAGGCTCGTGCTTCACCAGTAGTGTGACCGCCTTTGGCTTCGGGAGGAGCCCTCAGCTTACTCAGATGCCACCTGGACTTATACGAGAGGTGCAGAGCAGGAGTTCTGGCTAGCAAAGGGGCACGACAGTTGTAAGTCAGTTAGGCCGAAGGTCACGGTACAGCAGGATGAGGCAACAGCGTAGTCAGGCAGGACGGGTCAAGGCAGGTAGATAACTAGGATCGTCAGGCAGGCAAGGGTCAAAACCAGGTAATCAATCAGAAGGATGAGGCAGAATCAGTAGTCAATAACAGGCACGGGTCGGGTCAGGATACAGATATTCAGAATAGTCAAGGCCAGGCAGGGTCAAAAACAGGAATCAGGAACAAAACAGAAGCTTAAGCACAGATACAGGCACCAGGAATAAACCTATCACGGGCAAAAAGCAATTCCAAAAAACCCCTTTAAATATCCCTTTAATTATTTGAATTTCACGCCACTGCGCGCTGACGTCACAACGCCAGCGCGCATGCGCCTATAAATACCGGAAGTGCGCGCCGTGTGCACACTAAGAGGATGCCGGCAAAGAGGAACAACGCAGCGGGCGTCCCCGCCGCACCGGTAAGATGATGCGGTTCTTCACACATATAACAGCTACATAGTTAACATTCCATTGTTTACAACACTGAACACCAGAGGTTTTCAGACTTTTTGAGTCCCCACTTTTTAAGTCCAGCATTGTAAGGGCCCACACTCACCTCACTGTGTCCATTCACCTCTCTGATGTTCCAATCCATAATCTTACTCTAAATTGCCTTCAGACAAGGAAACCACATTCACTCCCATTAGGAGTACCAGCCCATTTGGGAACCTCTGCTTTAAACCTAGGATTAGTTCTGCTAGCATAAAATGGCATAGTGTCTACAAATGTTCCCTTCATTTCTCCTCTATTGTTATAACCATAACAGCATAGATCAGAAAAGACACTAGAATGCTGCAAGCACCTCTGTTTTTTTATCAAGGAATATGAGGCTATTTGAGAGGTCAGCAAAGCATATGTGTCCAAGGATTAAAGTGGACCTGTCACCCAGACACAAAAATTTGTATAATAAAAGTCCTTTTCAAATTAAACATGAAAACCAATTTCAAATTTTTATTAAAGCATTCATAGCTGTTATAAACTCATTTAAAAATCTCAGCTGTCAATCAAATATTGTCTGACACTCCTCTATGCCTTAGGCATAGAGGTGGGGCAGATAATTACTTTCACTTTCCATTCAGCACTTCCTAGATGCCACAGCTCCCCACACATTCCCCCAGTTCTCTTAACCATTTAATTGTGTAGCCAGGACATGGGGATAGACATTGGGTCCCCCATTCTGGTGCACAAACAAGATTCTGAGATGATACAAGACTTGCCTTAATAACAGTGTCCACAAAATGGCTCCTGCCTGCTTGCTATAATTATGAATTCCCAGACTGAAGAAAACAAGATTAAAATAATTTATATAATGTAATTAATGTTCATTTTGCTTGACTAATGTGATAAAATATGATTTTTAATATTTTTTTGGGGTGACAGGTCCACTTTAAGCCACTTTTCTAATGAGTATTATGTACAGATATCACAGATGGTCTAACATCTCTATTAGTAATTATCTGTAGAAGCAACAGATAAACACAATTTTCCTGTAAGAACAATTAACATTCTATTTGCATAAAATAATGTGGCTGTAACTTAATTTAAATATGTAATACAATGTACAGGAAAATATTGGCTGCAACAGGTCACACTTTACTCTGCTTGTCATGTTGGATTATCCAGTTACATCTGAGAGTGAAAAATGCAATGCATACATTAAGCTCCAGTGATTACAGCTGCAATATATTCCCAATGTTCAATGAACATAATTTTTTGGAACATATATATTTTGTTTTTCTTGTTTTTTTACTAAATATGTCTACAATTAAATTATTCTTATTTTTTTCTGAACAGCTTTTTAAAACAAATTACCAGTTCAGAGAAATCCTCCATATTATTCTGCTCCTTGACTCAAAAATTACATATGCTGGAAATACGGGAAAGTAGGGCTTTGTTTACAAGGAGGGATTATCAGTAAAGTTGACAGTTACTTAAAGAAGAAATAAAGTCTAAGGGCAGAGACACACAAGAAGATTCAGAGAGATTAGTCACGCCGAAGAAGAGGAGATTTGTCGCCAAGCAATCCCAAATTGGCTTGTGTGTCTCTGCCCTAAAAAATAAGCCTAGCAATGCAGTATTTTATATACTGAACTTACTGCACCACCCCAAAGTTTCAGGATCTCTATAACAGTAATTATTCAGGCCATCATAGTTATGCATGGGGGTTACCATCTTGGATTTTGTTGGGAGTGTAACACTTGCATGCTTTGTGTGGTTTGGCAGCTGTTAATAAGCTAAGCTTAGGGGTCATCATCGCAAATCATCAGGCAGAAAATGAGTTTAACTTGTCATAGAAACTGATGCTACAGGGCTGATTATTAAATTATTATGCAAATTGCACTGGTAGCTGTGCTTTCATGTAATGTGAATTGAAAATAACTAATTGTCTAATGACATTAATATTCAATATACTTTATGAAGTGTATTATCGATCATTCCCTATGCTTAGGGTTGCCACTTGGCCGGTATTTTGCTGGCCTGGCCGGTAAAAATGATGGTTGATCCCAATGGGATCAATAGGAAAAAAGATAAATATATAGATTAATATATAGGAATATATATAAATATATATAGGAAGACCGGTATTTTTTTCCAGAAAAGGTGGCAACCCTACCTACGCTAAGGTAACTGACAAAACGCAGGGCAGGACTTAGAACACAAGTATCCCTAGGCCTAGCACGTCCCCAGTGCTCCTCAGCAAGCGACTGGGTGGCATGCCATCCCTAATATTTTGCCTCCCTAGGCCTGGGCCTTTGTGGCCTCGGCATAAATCTGGGCCTGGACAAAAGCATAGAACATGTGCTGTGAATCTGGGCCTGGACAAAAGCATAGAACATGTGCTGTGAATCTGGGCCTGGACAAAAGCATAGAACATGTGCTGTGAACATGTGCTGTGAATCATGTGAATCATGAGGTGCTACTGGGGCATCTTCAGAGGCCCAAATCTTTCCTGCTAAGGGGCTGAGGTGGGTTGTGGTGAGCTGGTAGAGAACCCCAAAGCATAATATACAGGATTTCTGCCTTACTTCTTTGTTAAACTTTGTTCTCTTTAAGCCTATCTTGTGCTCTAAGAGCACCTAAACCTGGAATATAGGCCTAAAATGGGCAAATCCTAAATGAACCAGGTTCAATGGGAAGGCTTGTGGCCCTAATTTCATCCCTCTTCTTTAGAATGGTTATGGCTCCTTCCAAAGGGAGATACTCAACTGGAAGGGAGTTTACACATCCCATACCCTCTATGGGGCACAAACATAAGGGACAAAGACTAGCTAGGGGAACCTATTCCACTAGTCTTTTCATTTAAAATGTAGAACAAATAATATTTCAATATGTTGACATATTCACTCACAGGAAAATTATTTATTATCATTAAAACAAATGAGGTTTACCATGATGAATGATGCCATTCTCCAATAAAGCCTGTCCCAGATTCACTCCTTCCTCTGGTTTGTGGATTTCTCCAATTTCCATTAACCAATCAACAAATTCACTGCCGGCATAATAAAGACATTGAGATTATCATATATTTTCATTATAACAAACAGCACACTTCATGTTATTTTATCTGATTCATATTTGAGTTTTCATATATCTTAGAAGAAAATAACTCAAAGGCAATGAGATTGGTACCCTGACCCCCACTTTAAACTCAACATCTGGTCACGTGGAAGTACATTTAAAAAAAAAAGATATATTAAAATGATAAAAAAAAATTGAAAAAGAAAAGTAGAAGAATATGTTCCACCTTCCAAGAAAACATTTTGGAAATGAAGTGAGCTTCTTTTTCCTGTCTTTGATCAGATTTCCATGCTTGCACATCATTTTATAGAGTTTTTCTCCTTGTTCAGATATCATCATCCAGGTATCTTGTTCCATGCCAAGCCTCAAGCCTGAAATCCCAACAAAAATGTTTTATTTATTACAGTAGCTGTGATGTTACATGTTTGAACGCATTTTACCTCTTATGAATGACATTGACATTGCTCCGTTTAGCACTACCACACTTTAAATTGCATTCAAAAAGTAACCTCAAAATAAAAAAAAAATCTAGATTTAGCAAAGATGCAGTTTGGTAGTTTGGAGAAAAATATACATTCAAGATATATTTATTTGCATTATGAAAAATATTTAATTGTTTAATTCCCCATAGTCAAATATTGTTAAAAAGGTTAATTAACAAAAATTCCAGCAAGTTTAGGATGAAGAAAATAGCATAAAATATTCCTTGGTAAACAAAAAGTAACCCCAGGAAATGTCCCTAGTGAAAAAGCAAAAACGTTGAAAAAATTGACTGGCATTTAATGCAAAGGACATGCAAAACTGCAACTTAAAGGGTTAAACCTCAGTATAATGTTATGTTTATCTCCAACTACATGCATCTGCCAAGTCAATGGGAAACAAACGTGTAAACACTTCTATTAATGGCATGCAGGAAGGAACAGGAAGGGGGGTTAAGGAGAGACAGTAGCTTCATAAATTGGTCCATTGAGAAAGCTTAACCACCAATCACATCCTTTCATTATCTGGGAATTTTGGAATATTCACACAGCCGAGACTTTATGATTGCACGTTTATCAAAGGGTGAAAATAGAGTTGAGCCAGTTTACGGCTGGGAAACAGCTCTCCCCACAGATAAATATGTCCCTATACATACTGTACACCTGAGTAAAGAGCTGTTGTGAATCCTGTTATTATTATGTTCCTATGTGTCCCTTCTTTAGCTGTAAACTTGCAATACTTAGGGCCCAGCATGTCAAGCCAAAATCTAAAGTTCCTCTATTTGTGCTACTGGAGTCCATGTGTCTAACATGGAACGTGCATATAATATTAGTTTTTTCTTAGTGCAGCACATGTACATCTGTTATGTGATATTTATAGGTGCCTTGGTTATGTGAGTCACCTTGCATTCAGTGCTGAATGAATCACAGGAAAAGAAATGGGGAAAATAAGTCACAAGAAGCTAATTTGCTTTTGTGTGGCTTCTGCTGTCAACCTCACTTATTTACTTCACCTACTGTTTTCATTTAGATTATATTTATGGAGTTAATTGCCACCACTGGTCATGGATACTGCTTTTCTGTTGTTAGCATTACTTAATGCCTTATTCAGTATAACTATCAACAGACTCTGCTTAGAAACATCTGATTGGTAACAGAACACTTGCAGAACATGCATCATAGAGGGCAGCAATGAGTTAAAAGCATCACTATGGTTTTTATTATTATTATTATTATTATTATTATTAATATGATACCGTGTATTTATAAAGTGCCAACATATATATTCCGCAGTGCTGTCCATTAAAGGGATGTTGACACAAAAAAACAACTTTTCAAAATATGAATGTACATTAAAAGTTACCTATAGGTTGCTACAGCCAAGTTGTGGGCTCCAGTTGGTGATGGGGGACTGGTTCTCCCACACTGGGTCTCTCTCACTGGCAGCCCAGAGCTACTATATGCATTGGTGGTTTAACCCAGACCCATATAATCTAGACTTCGCACTACAGGCCACTCTAACAAGCTCACTTTTATATATCCCACAAACCTTCTGAACTACACACAAGTTCATGGGTGGCAGCTAGAGGTGCCACCTTTTCTTAAAAAAAAATACTGGCCTTCCTATATTTTTACACATTTCCACTATTAATAACATTGGGATCAAGCTGAATTTTTACCAGCCAGGTCGGTAAACCCCAGTGGCAGCACTTAGGGGCAGATTTACTAAGGACTTTTTCCTTTGTAAATGGACCTATTTCGATAGAATAGGTTTGTTTTTCGATTGAATAAAAATCATTTGAATTTCTCAATTGCATCATTCAAATTGAACGATTCAAACGATTTTGTGCAAAATCCTTCAATTTCCTAGGCCTCAGAAAAAAGTTCAGGACAGGTTCTAGGAGGTCTCCCATAGGATAAAATGGCAGTTCCGCAGCTTTAAGGTATTTAAGAATTTGAAGGATTTTAATGGTACAGTACTTTGAAAATTTGACTTGTCGAATTTTTTCAATTCGAATTAGAAGTAGCCCAAAATTACTTCAAAATTCTAATTTTCACTTAGTAAATGTGCCCCTTAAAGTATGCAACCTTGCGCTACCTCTCCTATCACCACAACTACTCCTATGGGGAAACACCTTTCTCCCACACCTGCAGCACATAGCAGATTACAAAATATGGCCACACTGGGGCCTTCGCACACTAGGGGATTTGGTTAAAGACGGAGTGGTACGCCCCAGGACCGGACTTGTTCAAACCCAGGAGGCTCTCATATGGTTTTCCTACTACTAGCTGAGATAGGCCACCAATGCCCAATTTTAAGGGAACAATCTGAACTCCACAACTTCTAAGATAGAATCAGCCCTTAGAGACACCACTGCCAGAAAATGTGTCACCAGGCCATACTCACTTCTCTTAGCTATCATTAAATCTCCATTTAATACAGCAGGTACAGCCTGGAGTAGAGACGTCCCAGAGTTGGAGGATGATGACTGGGAAGAAGCAACTGACAGGGCCTATGACTACCTAGTCTCAACCAGGGATAGACTGATACAATTCAAAATACTACATACTCCACTTAACCCCAAATAGGCTGTTCTGTAGGAACAAACACAACTCACCACAGTGTCCCAAGTGTAGGGCCACAGAGGCACCTCATCCACACCTCATCTGGTCATGCCCCCGAATCCAAGCCTTCTGGTCTCATGTTCTCAATTATATTCAAGACAAAACAGCACTACCTAAACTAATAGCCCCTAAGGTATGCCTCCTTGGTGTAATAGATGGGGTCACCTCAACAGCAGCCATGAGAATACTATTTCACTCATTATTATTCTATGCTAGGAAGTGTATCCTCCTGAACTGGATGTCCACCCAGCCCCCCACACTCAATGGCTGGCTGAACTTGCTAAAAGTAACACTCCTCCTAATACAACTCACTTATGCTGTAAGAGGCTGTCCCCAGAAATATGAACTGGTGTGGCGAAATTGGCTAGAAGCCTTAGGGGCACATTTACAAAAGGGTCAAAGTGAATTTTCGAATAAAATTTAAATTTTTAATATTCGAATTTTGAAGTAATTTTGGGCTACTTCAACTACCGAATAGCCTAAAATTCGGTTCAAACTGAATGAATCGAAAATTCTCTGGCCTTTTAAACTGAATGAATTGAAAATTCTCTGGCCCTTTAAAAAAATTCGAATTCAACCACCTTAAAGCTACCAAATTGCCATGGGAGCCTATTTTATTTTATTTTTTTAAATCGTTCGATTCGAACAATTTTAATTCAATCGAAAATGGTTGTTTATGATTTGCGATCGAAAATTACCCCCCAAAAAAATGTTTTTATTTTTTTTATTTTGAAATACGGCCAATAGTAAGTCTGCCCCTTAATGTCAGGGATGAAAATATAGTGGAGCGTAAATATATTTACTCATTGCTCAAGCTCTCTAGGGGTAGTGAATATAGGACCATAATTAAACTGAAATGTATATGAATGTATGGGATTCAAAAATCTTAAATGCATATGCTACAATAATGACAGAACCGTGCATGCTTTATTGGTTTTTTTTTTAATTTTTATTAATAGGCACCCTGATGGCCATCCCCCTAAAGCTACCATGCTACGCCCTGGCCCTGAAGTACCTACAGTATATATAACTAGGCGCCCTGCAAAGCTGGCATTTTTAGTTAAGTGTCTGGTTTAAATTGAATTATTCAGCATCCCTGTATTAATGGGCAGAGTCAAGGATTAAGAGGAGTCACCTTAAATGAGCAGCAGTTAATCCAAACAGTGCTGCAACTTACTTTTCCTTCGTTCCCTCTCCTTTAATATAGCTTCCAGCCATTCTTGTTTGTCCTCTGGGGTCTTCGCCATGCAGACAAACCACTTGTTCTTGGCTGTGTTATGTATCTTCCAACCATTGACAACCATGTTTCCACTGCTGTGGAAATCAGCTAGAAAAGTGACAAAACTCACATTACTTTCCAGAGGAAAATTATCTGCCGTTAATACAATGTATGTATATAGAATTTTACAAATATAGGTGGTCAGGCCCAGGGGTTGTGGTGGGGCATTGCATACAGTATAGCTCCAACTGATTAGTGAAATGGGTGGGTTTGTGATGTCACAGGACAGTGAATGGGCAGATCTGAGAAATTAGGGGGTGGGATATGGGTGGATCATGGTCTCTCGCTCTCTCTCCCAATGACTGATGACAGTAATTTGTGCGCAACCAAAGTTACCCAAAGTCCTCTGATATCAACTGAAGCGGTGGAGCAAGTAGCATGCCAAGGGGGCAAGGACAGTAACAGAAAAGGTGTGGCCAGTGTCATGACAGGCGCAGTCAAGATGCTCCCCTATTTACTTTAAATCCAGTTGCTTTAGATTTACTTCTAATAGATATACCATGACCTCGATGAATGAAAACCTTCATAGACTTCATTTTTTTAATGAAGGGTTTAGTTCTCCTTTAAATCCAGTGCGGTCCAACCCCCACAAAGCACAAACCTTCCCCAATTGGCCCAGCCCCTTTAGTCAAGACATAAGTGACAGAGCTGCACTGCACAGATATTCCCCAGACACAAGGGATGAAGGGGTGCAATTTTGTGGCCATTAACATGTGTCTGCGGCTTTGATAAATGTACAGTTTCATTTTAAATAAAGTTAAATGTAAAAGCAAACATATATAAAAAGCAAAAATATATTTATATGTCTCTCTGTGCAGAATAATCTTTTCCAGTAAATTACTGAGCGTAATCACATATAACTAAGAAGGGCCACACATTTCTGTTTATAAATACACTGTCATCCATTTGTGTTTACTTTGTCTCTCTCTGTTTTATGGTGCAGTAGAGAATGTTGGTGCTTTTCAAGCAACATACAATAATACTCTCATTCATTATTATGTTATACTTCAATAAATGTTACATTTCTATTCAGCCTCCTTCAGTAATCCTGTGCATCAACATGTGGGTAATCCTGTGCATGTTAATAAGTTATTAGACAGTTAAGCATTGTATATACAAATGAGGAAATGTCAGGGTCTCAAAGTATTTAGCATTTGCTCCGTCAGGAAGTGGATGACTAAATATTCCGGTTTATTGCCATTCTGCTGTCTCCAAGCAGATGTGTGTTTGTATGTTTCCAGGGAGAAAAATGTACAATCCAGTCTACCCTATTGTGTAAATGCATTCCACATGTAAAAGGCCCTGTCAGGCCATCCCAGCTACACCCTACAACGATAATCTATACCAACAGCATGCACGTATTACAGCTACAGACAGAAAACAGAGAGAGAGAGAGATAGATAGGGGTTGCAGTGACTAAGGATAATCCTAGCATTAGGTTTCTTGGTTCTGAGATCATTTAGTATCTAGCAAAAACTGATTTTTTTGAAACTGAACATTCTGAAATTATGGTATTGGAATGAGGGATTCATGGATACCTTTATGCCCCATGCACTTTTTGACTACTGCCACTGTAGGTATATCTATTTAAGGTCACCAGGCCAACAATATATATACCGAGTGAGGCTGTGATTTAATGTACATTTGTACCTATTACCTAGGGTTGCCACCTTTTCTTGAAAAAAAAATACCGGCCTATATATTTATGTTTTTTTCCTAATAATAACATTGGGATCAACCATAAAAAATACAGGTAAAACTATCGGCCAGGTGGCAACCCTACTATTACCCCAGATAAAACAGTAGCACAATGCACTCAAGCTGCAAGGCCCATTTCATGTTAAAGGAGAAGGAAAGCTACGGAGGCATTTTATTGCGAATTAGTTGCAATAGTGCAAGCTAGAATGCTTTATTTATTCTGTAGAATGTTTTACCATACCTGAGTAAAAATCTCTAGAAACTCTCTGATTGTTTAGGATAGCAGCTGCAGTATTAGCTTGGTGTGACATCACTTCCTGCCTTAGTCTCTCCCTGCTCTCTTATAGCTCTGGGCTCAGATTACAGCAGAGAAGGGAGGGGGAGAAGAAGAGCAAACTGAGCATGCCCACGCCTGGGGCAAGGAGGTTTAAGCTTAAAACAGGAAGTCTGATACAGAAGCTCATGTGTACACAATAGAAGGAAAGAAATGCAGTGTTTCTTTTGACAGAGGACTCAGAGCAGCACTACTATGAGGGTTTACTGGTACTCACCCGTTTCGCTTCGCCGAAAAATTCGCAAATTTCCAGCGAAATTCGCGAATTGGCGGAAAAATTCGCGAAACGAGTCGCGCGTGGTTTTTGATGCGCGTTGCGTCCGTCGCGTCATTTTGAACTTGAAGGCTTTGTTTTTAAAAGTGATGACATATACTATTTCTGAGAGATGCTTAGTTAAAAAGTATAGTTCAGTAGATAAAAGCAAGAATTATCCTTTTTTTAAAAAAATTTGACCACTGAAGATGTTGGTCTATTGCCTATATTTTCTCAACCTTGTATTGCAGCTCCAACACACATCAATATTAATATTTTAGGGATGCACTGAGTCCATCATTCTTGATTCGGAAAACTTCCAGATTCTTCACAAAAGATACAGTTTAAAACAAAACCAAGAGGGAACCTTTATTTTCATATTTGAGCTTAATCCAAAAAGTTGCATTATCTGAGAATAAAATTGTTGAATTATGTTCCATAGAAACACAACACCCCACAAACAGTTTTATCAATAGGCAGTTGCTCTACCACAGCTGGTGAATTAAATACTACCCTTAGGGGGGTGTACTCTGCACTTTCAGCTCCAATGCCCATTTCTTTAAGGCTCTACAGAGGGACTAACAATTTTGATTTGAGCTGGCCAGGGACCAAGTACACGCTGAGCTTCTTAGAGGGACAGTTATGCAATTTTCTTCAGGATAGATCTGAATACCAACTACTGTAGAATACGGAATAAGAAAGCACTCTCAAGCTCTTAGCTAACTTCTGCTACTCCTACATTAGCAGGTACACAACCCTCAAATTGGAGTTTCATGGAGATAGTATTTCATACTCCAAGCTAACAAAATGGTATAAAGGTGATACCTTTATTGGCTAACTAATATTGCCCAATAACATACTCCAAGCTAGAGAGAGAGGCAGAAGACAAGGGCAAATAATTCAAAAACTTTATGACCAACAGAAAAGTTGCTACAGACAGGATAGTCTAAAACAGTGGTTCTCAACCTGGGGGTCGGGACCCCTTTGGGGGTCGAACGACCCTTTCACAGGGGTCACTTAAGGGGTTCCAGGAGCAGGTTCATCTCTCTCCCCACTAGCCCTGGGGCAAGGTTGTAGCTCTCCAGGTGTTGGTGCTGGGAGTTGTAGTTCAGTAACCTGTGTAGGGAAGCCAGTTGCACTACAACTTTCTATACCCCCTTAGTAGGGACTGCCATACAGCTCTCCCTGCCCAGTTAAAATTTGTAAAATTAACATGGTAATTGGGGTGTGGCCACAAAATGGAAATTATTTTTTGCTGCACTACACACAGAAAACAAACCTTTATGCAGCCACACTGTCTCCTGTACTTTCCTAACAATCCGCTCTGGTCTGGCAACGAAAATATTTTAATATTTTATGGTTGTGGGTCACCATAATATGAGGAACTGTATTAAAGGGTCGCAGCATTAGGAAGGTTGAGAACCACTGGTCTAAAAGAAAAGATCAATTAAACTGAACCATCCATATGACCTTTCTTGTTTCCACAGAAAGCGAGCCATGTCTCTCATTTAAAAAAAACCTGTTTTTTTTTATAACACAATTACCTGTTCCATCATCAACATTCTCCACCTCCATCACTTCTGTGTTGATTCGACCTCGAAAAATATATCGGTGACCATCTGTAGCTGCTTTGTTATTCTTCAAACGCCTTGAAAAAAAAATAGGAAAGATACCTTCACCTTAATATAGTAGCTATTATGTGCGGTGTGCTTTGTCTTTCCTACAGTAAATTGTTCCCAAAGGCCTCATTCGTGGTTATTTGAAGTGCAATGTTATATGTCCCATTCTTGACACTGACTCAATACAAAAAGTAATGTGAAAATACTATTATAGACTATAAGATCAGGGCTGAGGATGTCATGCTCTAGTATTAGGTGCTTTTGGGCAACCCACAACACCCCGGCAGTTGTAGGATCACAGTCATTCCAGTCCTGTCAGCACCAGGACAACAAAGTTCAAAGTTAGTGGGGGTCATTTCTAAAGTTCGCGCAGCGCATAATTGTTCGCAAATGGTTGTTTTGCCCGTGCTTTTTCCTGAACGCTAGGCATTGATAGTAACTTAAAATTAGCAATTTGCGAAACTGCTTTGGAAATATTTTCTCTGCCACCAAAGTTGTGGCATAATTCAAACGCAGAGTGTGTGCATAATTATTCACAATGTGCGATTTTTGCCGTATTTAAAAAGCTCTTATAGACATTCGCAATGTGAAAAACAAATTCGCAAATCTGTTTGCACACTCTTATTCGGCTTTATAAATATAACCAGGCGCAGGGTAAATATAGTTACTTTGCGAACCAATCTGCCCTGCACAAAGTCTATAAATGAGCCCCAGTGTCTCAGGTGTTTCAGTCTAGCAGCTCAGTGATTCAGGTGCATATTCTGAGCTGTTACAATTTGTTCATTACTTGCTACATTTCTCAGCAGCATCTGTGGAATATTAGCTTCTATTGCAGTGATTTTCAACCTTGTGCCTCCAGCTGTTAAGAAACTACAAGTCCCACAATGCATTTGCCTGACTGTGGCTGTCAGACTCCTTCATTGCATTGTGGGACTTGTAGTTCCTTAACAGCTGGAGGCACAAGGTTGAAAATCACTGTTCTATTGTATCAATTATAACAGCTGCCTTTAATGAAACTCAGGAATTCTGCTCAACTGGGAAAAAATAAGAAATTGATCAATTTAGAACAGTTTACACAGTCAATCATGGTCGGACTGGGCCAGCGGGAAAATGAGAAAAACCTGGTGGGCTCCGCTGGCCAGGATCCGCACCCACTTCCTGCACAGAGTAAGCGTGTGCGCTGATGCGCACGCTCACGCTAATGTGACACTTCCTGACCAACTTCCTGCACAGTGTGCATGCGCATAGGGGAGGTGGCGGCCCTCGGGTCTGGAGGGGGGCCCTGAGGCAGAAGTCCCGGTGGGCCCTGAGGCAGAAGTCCTGGTGGGCCCTCGGGCCCCCCAGTCCGACCATGGAGTCAATTAACCTTCCCCAGAGCTGCTTTAGAAAGATGAAACTTGACAATTTATTATTAGAAAAATAGAAAATAAAAAGTAATTGAAAAAAAGTCTTTATTTCTGGTGAACAGTCTGAAACCAACTTAACTGAAAAAAGCGCTTGAAGGTGAACAAACCCTTTCCTGCATGGTTACTATATATATATATATACATATATATATATATACACACTTCTTATTTAGGAAGTGGTTACAGGCAATTGCCAAGCACTGTTTTCTGTAGAGTGGAAATCCCCCAAGTGGTGTTTGCCTAAAGCTATATTGATACAGTTTGTACAAGGCCACTTTGAGCACATGACTGATGGGAAGTCCATCTTTATATGGGGTGAAGGTTCAAGCTGGGTAAATGTGGTGTGGAACCTAACACACATGGGTGTTATAAGGTTTTAAATTATGCACAGATATTTGTTGTTTAATGGAGAACTAAAGGTCAATAAAAACTATTCTAGATACAGCAAATTTTAGATACTTATGTACCAGTACAAGGACATCACAAGCTGCAGCAGTAATGATCAGAAGATACATGCAGTTGTCCATGCTCTAAACTACTCTCCGTTACCTGAGCTAGGGACCGACTCACTATATACAGTTATATATATACAGTTCCCAGAGATGCCAGCACTCTCGATCAGGGGCGCCCCGCCAATGAGGCGAGCTGAGGCGCTAGTTAGGTGTCCAGGGGCTGTAAAGAGTTTACTAGTGCAAGAGAGTGAAAATTACGCTCTCCGCACTAGCGTTGCTGCCTCCCCCAATAAGGGAGGGGGGGCAGCATTATCGGAGCAGCCTCAGGCAGCATTGTCCACAGAAACAGCACTGCTCTCGATAACAATTGTTAATGTGCCTGGGTAGAGAATTAATACATTTTCTCCATCCACTGCAAAAGAATAAGAATATTTTAGTCCTTTTTCATAATTGTAAGACCTGTGAGTGTGGATCTTTTGCAGTGGATGCAGTTATATATAATACACAAAAGCCGTAAATATCTTGCAAATTATATCCTTATAAACGGTGAGTTCTGATGTCATCAGTTATAAACGGTGAGTTCTGATGTAATTTCTGTCACATGACTCACTGAAACTTGTGTATTATTCACTATATAATCTACAGTCTGGTCATTTCCCTATGGGACCAGACTGTAAATTATATCCTTATTAACAGCGCATTCTGATGTCAGAATGCGCCGTTTATAACATGGGTTCCCCTCCTCTGAATTTAATGATGCATGTCTTATTTTGACGCCGCATGTTCATTTTTGATGCCAGTGCGCCTGAATTAGATGCCTCTGTGCAAGTACAGGTATGCCAATGGGTGCAAAATCACAGCACTAATATGCAAGTTATGGGATGAGTGGGAGACACTCATGTGCCCCCCATGACTACAGGACTGCCAAATACACCCATTGGTATATTCATCAGAGGCATTCTGGTCTCTGTGCTCTGTTTTGGAGACATCAAATGGAAGGGTTTAAAGTGCAACATGGCTAAATACCAATATACTTTTCACCTTGCCCTGTAATCAATATGTGACCCCCAATGACTCCTTAGGAAACCTTCCAGCTCACCTGACTGCAGTCCATTATTATTATTAACAGTGAAAAGGGGGCACTTATAAGTTTACAGTACACTTGTCTTTTCGTGTTTTATCACGATATTGTTTAAACATTTCTGTCAGCATATTTTGTTATCACAATCCCTTGTTTCCCTCAGGAAATCGGGGAATGTATGAGACTGTTTATCTAAAGAGACCGAGAGGGTCAAGTACACATATGAAAACAATTTCCATACCACATCCTTAACACTATAAACTAGCATTCCTGGGAATACAGAAAAACAGACACAGACGGTAATACACCGCTGCGAGAAACATTACTTAGCCTGGATAAAATTGTCAGCAGAGAAAAAGTCCCTAACTTTCACAAATACAGTGCAGACTTCACAAGTGAAGCTAATGACTAAATAGGTAGAATTTCTACTGGTAATAATGGTACAGTAACATCTGTAAGTAACTATATAGTACAGTGTTCACCAGAGAGCAACAGGATGGAATTTTGAAGCAAACTGGTGAGAGCTTCAGAATTGTCCCCATATGATTAGTTAGAATCATATACACACAGGTAAGGCCGTACATAATGAACTTTACACAATTATCTGTGTGTTTATGGTGGCCCTTTAATCCTATCTGGGCTCTGAGCAGCCGTTGAGAAGCTAAGCGTAGGAGCCATTGCAAATTATCAAGCAGAAAATTAGGTTGGCCTGTAATATAAACTGATATAACAAGGGCCAATATTAAATTCTGATGCTAATTGCATTGGTTTCTGTGCTGCTATGTAGTATTAAATACTAATCAGCCTTATATTGTGACATTTATAGTCTATGTGTACTGTATATTGTGAGTGGGTCCCTAAGCTCAGTAAGTGACAGCAGCACAGAGCATGTATGTAACCATTTCTTGGCCAAATTAGGCAGAACACCAACTAGATGGGTAGAGCATGGGCTACATGCAACCCTCTTTCTCCAGGTAGGGCTTTCGCTAAGTGGAAACACACATGCTGATGTTGTTGAACTACAACTCACTACTGCCAAAAATACACAAAAATAGAGTTGGACGCCAGGGGTTCTTTGCAAAACAGTAGAACAGGCTTTATTCAGGCATAAAGCACCACAAGGCTGTTATACTCACACATGAGGTAGCACAGTACATCTCCAAGTACATTCATAGTTGTAGCGGATACAGCATAAGCAGACGACACACTAGGCATAGCCCATAGGAGTTGAGAGAACACTTCCAGGGTTTCAGTACCTCATGTTGCTTGGACCACACAGCAGACTTGGAACAGGGTTACACCATAGCCTAATTCCCTTGTCACTACTGTGGTCCCTTCACTACAGGCAAAGCAAAGACTGGGGGAGAGCTACTCCCATCTATCCTCCTAGTTGGAGCTTGAGCTGCTCCTTCTCACTAGCCTCACTCTCTCTTTAGCGTGCTATAACAGGAGCTACACTACACACTAGCTCACCTCGTTCACTGTACCCTGACACTTCTGGGGCTTTGTTGACTCCAGGCTCAGTGGAACTACTGCCCAGGTCGACTGCTACAGGCCAAAGAAGAAGTGCCCCTCCCTGCAAGGCACTTTGTTACAGCAATGCAGGAAGTGGTCACAACCCATAACCAATGAAGCAGGTATGCAAATGAAGTATAACATGTTACATAGGATTTAACCTAGCAACAGTGGAAAGGAGGCACTGGCAGGGAATGAAGTCATAAGGGCTAGTGATGGGCGAATCTCCCGCGATTCGCTTCGCCGAAAAATTAGCGAAACGAGTCGCGGGCCGATTTTGTCGCGCGTCGCGTCAACTTTGTCGCGAGTCGCGTCAACTTTGACGCGTCAACTTTGACTGACGCGCGACTCGTTTTTCGCCGAATTTTCGCCAAGCGAAATTTCGCTGGTGATTCGCAATTTTATTCGCCAGCGGCGAATCGCGGGAATTCGCCGCAAATTCGACCTAGGCGAATAAATTCGCCCATCACTAATAAGGGCCATTCACTACATGTGAATCAGCAGAAAAGAAGATGGGGAGCTACTGGGGCATATTTGGAGACACATCTTTACTGCCAGGGCCAGACCTAGGGGTAGGCAGAAGACGCACCTGCCTAGGGCGCAATGGAAAGGGGGTGCTGAACAAGTACCTGACTTCTGCCTACCCCTAGTTCATGTTCGCTGCTTTCCCCTCCGGCGTTCCCCTGTCTGCCGCTTCCCTCTGAGGCTTACCCTCCCCTACCCTTTGACAATCTTCCTCCCCTTCCCTCTGATGCTCTCCTCTCTGACGCTCTCCCTCCCCTCAGGCGTTCTCGTCCTACCTCCCCTCAGGCGCATGCATGTTCACACCGTGATCCGGGAGGCTGCACATGCAGGCGGTGTAGGAGCACTGTTGCTGGCTTGGCCCGGCGCTTCTTTAGTTAAGTTTTAGGTTTCCAAAAAGGGATAAAAGTTGAGATGCTTGATCTGAAGGAAAGCCACTATTCTCACACACATCAACTTCTTTGGTATTAATCAAAGTTTTTCGAGTATGTGTGTCAAAAAGAATTGCAAGCTAAGCCCTGCCAAGATCCAATTTAACCAATAGCGACATTGATGTGTATTTTAACTGAACTCTTCCTGCACTTCACAAAGTAGAGAATTCGACAGTTCTTTTAATTTTTGTAAAATATGAGCATATCTCGAATAATGTTTGAAGAAAACATGAGCAACAAACGAGAAACTCTCAGACATATCCTGAGAGCAGCATTTGGCGAGAAGTACAGGATGGGACCTGTTATCCAGAATGCTCACATATGGGATCTTTCCATAATTTGGTTCCCATATCTTGGTCTCCCCACAAGCGCGCATCTTACTGAAGTCACGCGCATGCGCAGAATGAAAAAGCGGTCACAATTCTGCCCGCTTTCCATTCTGCGCATGCGCGTGACGTCAGTAAGACGCGCGCTTGTGGGGAGATGGCTGTTGCTTTAAGTCTACTAAAAAAATCATTTAAACATTCATTATAGCTTAGTTGGAATCAAGTACATGTTACCGTTTTATTATTACAGAGAGAAAGGAAATCGTTTTTAAAAACCTGAACTATTTGATTAAAATAGAGACTATGGGAGATGGCCTTCCTGGCCAATTCATAACTTTATGGATAACGAGTTTCTGGATAACAGATCCTATACCTGTATACCAAATTTCAAAAAGCTGCCTCTAATTGGAGCAAAGAGTTTTCTACAACCACTGTATTACAGGTATGAGAAACAAGTTATCCAGACTGCAACAAAATATGTTAAGGCCGTCTCCCATCGACTCCATTTATCCAAATAATCCACATTTTTTAAAATGATTACCTGTAATAATAAAGCAGGACAATGTACTTGATCCCAACTAAGATAATGAATCCTTACTGGATGCAAAACCATCCTGTTTGGTTTATTTAATGTTTGCATGAGTTTCTAGTAGCCTTAAGATATGACGATTCGGGTCCCGATTAGGGATTCGGGTCCCAAGCATTCTGGGTAACAATTCCCATACCTGTATTACTTATAAAATTACTGAGCCAATTACATTAATACACTGTTAATTAAGTAAGGGTGCATCCCATGGCTGAATGACATTAGATGGTGCTCCATAAAACAACACGAACAACATGCCTCATACTTACCTCTGTTTTCTTTTGCAGTACACTAAAAGGTTATCAAATAGAAAAAAGACTCGGTCCTGGATATTTCCAGATGAGATCTTTAGTAAGACTCCATGCATAAGCATCTCCGTGCAAGTATCAGTGATACTGGACCCCTACCAAAAAGGAAGACAAAGCGTTAGAAAACGTTATAATTATAACCATGAGTAAACTTTAAACAGCAGGATGCAACCAGCATATATAATTTCAGTTATTCTTCCAGCATAAATATCCATCCATGGTGCTTGAATAAAAAGACTTTCAGGTCTTGCCCCAACAATTGGCTGACAATTCTCTAATGCCCAACCTTACACGCACACATTCAATACAACATTTTTGTGACATTAATGCCACTGCAAGTAGGGGATCCTTTATCTGGAAACCGGATCCTTTATATGGAAAACCGGATTCCATTTTAATCAATCAATTCAAAATTTTTAAAATATACATGAAACGCATCAGTAACTTGTAATATCCTTATATTTTACAAGAGGGGGTACTTTATTCACTATACAAATGGTGCCTAGTGAGGTCATTGGTTATAATCAGAGCTTAGTTGTAGTGATGGGCGAATTTATTCGCCAGGGGCGAATTCGCGGCGAATTCCCGCGATTCGCCGCTGGCGAATAAATTCGCGAAACTGCCAAAAAAATTCGCCCAAAAAAATTCGCCGCGCAAAGACGAGTCGCGCGCGTCGGAAACGACGCGACGCGTCAAAAACGATGTGACTCGTTTAGCGAACCGGCGAAAAATTTGCGAATTTTTCGGCGAAGCGAAACGCGGCCGTTTCGCCCATCACTACTTAGTTGTGTAATTTGTCACATGACTCATTGAAACTTGCATATTATAACAAATAATGTACCTTCATGTTTAAAATATGAGGCTATTCCTTTATATGGTCATGAGACTACTCTATGACATATAATAATAAAAGTTAGTCAAAATCAAAATAAACTTTATTCATCCATTTAGAAACATAATAGTTCAAGCGGGCAGGGAGAGAACAAGCTTAACGCGTTTCACGACTCACTAGTCACTTCATCAGAAGTCACTGATGAAGTCTGATGAAGTGACTAGTGAGTCACGAAATGCATTAAGCTTTTAATTAAAATTGGTTGCACCCTCCATACTGATTTGGCATTATGATCAACATACTTTATCAATTTATTGATATAGTTTATATAAATAAGCTGCGGTGTAGCCATGGGGGGCATTCATTCAAACACAGGATACACAGTAGATAACAGATAAGTACTACTATAGTTTATATAAATAATCTGCAGTGTAGCCATGGGGGCATCCATTCAAGCACAGGACACACAGTAGATAACAGATATGTTCTGAAGACTCACATTGTATACTACAGAGCTTATCTGTGATCTGCTGAGTAACCTGTGTCTTTTCTCCTCTTTGTCAGCTTGAATGGCTGCCCCCATGGCTACACAGCAGCTTGTTTATATAGACTATAGTGCAGTGCAACATGTTTTCATTACTTTAAGACACTTATTTTTACTGTTCCTTTAAAGAACCTGTATGATAAAAAATAAACTGAGTCCTTTGTTGGGTACTGGGGATAGATACAGTACAGCCAATGAAATGGCACTGGAGTCCATAAGCAAATGGTGGTGACGATGATTATCTTTTTTGACATACCATGGCCCCAAATTAACGGTTGGCACTTGCACCCTTTGTGGTCTCTTGTTTTACCACAGAGAGGATGCAATTCCAACAAAAGTTTTTTCCTGGTTGTAGAGCAGTGATCCCCAACCAGTAGCTCGCGAGCAACATGTTGCTCTCCAACCCCTTGGATGTTGCTCCCAGTGGCCTCAAAGCAGGTGCTTATTTTTTAATTACTGGCTTAGAGGCAAGTTTTGGTTGCATAAAAAACAGATGTCCTGCTAAACATTCTCTCCTGTAGGCTGCCAGTCCATATAGGGGCTACAAAAAGCCAATCAGAGCTCTTATTTGACATCCCCATGGACTTTTTCATGCTTGTGTTGCTCTCCAACTCTTTTTTAAATTTAAATGTGGCTCACGAGCAAAAAAGGTTGGGGACCCCTGTTGTAGAGTATAACAAGAACATGTATTTCTTAAATTGAAACAAAACGCAGAAGACATTTTTCAGCACAAGACCATAATGTAATTTAAATGCATAAAAAAATGCAGAACAAACATTTTTTATTGCTTCAAGTTTTCAGTTTGAGCATTTGGCCCTTTGCCTGATATTTTCCATGCTACCAAGTTAAATAAAACATTAAAGGGAACTGTAAACTGTAGAAATGAGGACTGTTATACGCCAAATAGCACACTTTCCCCAAGCTAAATATGACAGCACATACAGGTATGGGACCTGGTGTTTTACGGATAACAGATCTGTCCGTAATTTAGATCTTCATACCGTGAGTCTATTAAAAAATAATGTAAACATTAAATAAATCCTATAGGCTAGTTTTGCTTCCAATAAGGATTAATTATATCTTAGTTGGGATGAAGTACAAGCTACTGTTTTATTATAACAGAGAAAAAGGAAATTATTTTAAACAATTTGGATTATTTGCATAACATGTAGTCTATGGGAGCCTTTCTGTAATTCAGAGTTTTCTTGCTAATGGGCTTCCAGATAACAGATCCCATACTTGTACACAAATACAGTATTCCAAGAGTAGCCCAGGAATATATCTGGACTTATCAGACAGGTGGAATCTTATATCAAACTACAGTCTGAGTCTGAGATGGATAGAAACAGAGCCTCCAGCTAGGATTGGTTCCATGTTAAGGGATTGCTAGATAGTGCTTAGAGATCATGCAGCTAATAGACTTATAATCTCAGAATACAGTTCAATATTGGAACTGAAGTCGCACTTTGATCCCTACTGATGCTAAAAATAAAATTTTCCCCATTTATTTCTTGCCAAGCTTTGTGGTAAATGTTTCCTTCTGGTAGGAAATCCCTTAGTATCTTCAGTTCTATTTCTGAGGCTCAGCTGAAACACAGATGTTTATTTAATGAAGCCGGAGCTGGTTAAGGTTTATGCGGTACCACCTCGATTCTGCAGAAGGCTGCACATTTCTGTTTTCTTAGGTTGCAGGCGAGCTAGAGATGTCCCTCTTTGGTCTGACAAATATCACAAGGGACATACAGACGCTAGCAGAAATTGAATGACCACTGCCCGATAAAAAAACAATATTTAGTTCTAGGCAGTTACTGTAAATATCGCAGTATTGCACACCATATATCATTATCATCTTAGGATAGTAACAATGTAAGGTGGCTAAGTTAATTACAAGTAAACTTTTCTGGCAGGCCCAAATCATACCAAATGGAACCGATAGTACTACACAGACAAATTGCATTAAGCACTATTTTGCAAAGCTTCATGGAAATCCAGCTGGCCTGTTTTTCTAACCTACTACCTAGTCCACCAAACATTTTACCACCCACTCATTATGCACAGCAGCCCCGCTGACCCAAGATACTAAGGGGCAGATTTACGAAATTCACGTGAATAGATCGAAGTTCAAATGGGTGTTAACATTATGGCTTCCCTTGTCCTTTAATACATCAAGCCCTGGAAATTAACAGATTCTGTTTCCTAAAATAATGGTCTATATGGTTTCAGAATTAGTTTACAAGCTGTTGTATTGTCAGGGGCTAGAATTGTTTTTAATTAAATAAGTACATGCATGGGACCTGTTCACCAGAAGCTCGGGACCTGGGGTTTTCTGGATAACGGATCTTGCTGTAATTTCGATCTTCATACTTTGTCTACTAGAAAATCATATAAACATTAAATAAACCCAACAGACTGTTTTTGCTTCCAATAAGGATAATTATACAGTATCTTAGTTTGGATCAAGTACAAGCTATTGTTATATTATCACAGAGAATAAGGAAATCATTTTTAAAAATATTGATTATTTGGATAAAATTGAGTCTTATTTGGATAAAATGGAGTCTATGGGAGATGGACGTAATTTGGAGCTTTCTGGGTAGCAGGTTTACCTGTACTGTGTAACCTCACAGGCAACTCGGTCCAATGAAAAAGAGAAACTATCATGAAATTATGTTATGTAATAGAACCCAGAATAGTGTGAAAGCTTGTGCAAGTTTAGGGAAATTATTTACAGTATTTAAATGTGAAAAATAATTTCAATGTAATTGCAGTTAAATATGCAAGTACAAGTTTTTTCCTGTTTCTCATTAGTCAGCAAGCCTAACCATGCTGTGAAAGCAGTTATCTTTATAACAGAGTAAAACGATACATCTGAGGATAATATTAACCCTTTAATACATTATTGTGACCATACCTCCCATCCTTCAATGTGGGACTGCCATTCCTCCAGGACTTCCAGTTTTTCCATCTGTCGCTTGGCCTCATTGATGTTGGTGCAAACAGCTTTCATAGCTTGGAGAGCATCCACAACACATACATGCTCGCTGTGTTTCTTTGGCGTCCTCTTTAGTAATTCCTGTGGGGGGGGTTTAAAAAATTATGTTTTCTTTGTAGATATAGGTACAGTGCATCAGATGAGACAAATTAAATCCACTGTATGGTGAGTCAGACAAAGGCAGTGGGACATTACTTTAGGGGCCCTGTTTCCATTTCAGTTAACTTCCTAACACCCAGCAGGATTTTAGGTGCCCAGGTGGCATTGGGGATGGCGTATTCCCATACTTCATTTGGTTTAAACCTTTACCTGCTCCATATATTTGATCTTGCCATGCCATGCCAGGCAACACATGGCATTAAAAAGATTAAGAGGTATGGTTGAAATGTCAAGTTAAAGGGGACCTGAAACCAGACATTGAAAAAACTGTACAACAAGGGGCCGATTTACGAAATTCACGTGAAATGATCGTAGTTCAATCGAATACGATCGAATAACAATCGTACGGATTTTTAGTATACTCTAATTTGGCCTCTTCGAATCGAATACTGAATTATCAAATAGATCAAATGATCGGATATTCGATAATTCGATCATTTGATGATCGGAGGAATCAAAATTTTAAAACTGTTCGACTGCCTACCCCCCCCCCCCATAGGCTTATGAGACTAAGTCCTGCTCGAATACCATTTGTACGACCGAAGCGTTCGATCGTTCGAATCGTACAAATTTTTCGGAGGCTCGAAGGAAATTTTACGATTCTTTCGTGAAATCGAACGATCAGTATCCGATCATACGAATTCATTGAGAGATCGAATATCGAGCAAACAGCCTAAAACAATTCGATAAGCATTCGATGGTCGAATGCTTATCGAATTTCGAATAGGATCAAGCTAATTTTGGGGAATAATAGTAAATTTGCTCCTAAATGTCCTTTTCAAATTAAACATAAAATCCAAATTCTTTTTTTTTTTTTATTAAAGTATTCATAGCTGTTGTAAACTCATTTAAAATTCTTAGATGTCAATCAAATATTGCTAGACCTTCCTCTTTGCCTTAGATATAGAGGTGAGGCAGGCAGTTACTCTCATTTTCCATTCATTACTAGATGTCACTGCAGTCTCCACATTCCCCCCTCTCTCTTTAGCATTTAATTGTGTAATCAGTGCATGGGGATGTTGGACTTCATGTGCCTCATTCTGGTGCACAAACAAGATCTTGAGATGACTTGCTTTAATAACTGTATCCACAAAATGGCTCCTGCCTGCTTACTATAATTATGAATTCAAAGACCAAAGGAAACAAGATTCAAAAAGTTATATAGAGTAATAAAAGTTTATTTTGTCGACTAATGTGATAAAATAGGAATAATTTGTTGAAGTGACAGGTCCCCTTTAAGTCCAGTGACAGGCAGGCCAGCCATGTAGAATTACAGCAATCTACAGCAAGCAATAGTTTAACGTGGTATTACAATGCTTTTATAATTAGCTTGTTAGCACATGGGAACATACTGTACATGCATTCCAGGCATTCATCATCCCATGCTGAAGCATCACCTAACAAATCAAGTAATCCGAGTAATATATCAAGATGTTGGATTATGTCTCTCTCTTCTATTTCCGACTGCAGTTCAAGGAACAAAGATCATTAATGCTAAATTAGCAGAAAATTTACAAATGATTACATTGGAAATGCATTCTTACAGGCTTGTTAAATAACCATGTACAAGGACAGGTCCATCAATTTCTCCAGTAATATACTGAACTGAGAAATATATTTGGCGACAAACGTTGAATTAATTCATTGGTGTCATACGATAGCTGTAAAATACCTACTGATCAGTAATGAGAAGCAAGATACTAGTCTCTCAGATAGTAAGGAATAAGCGTCTTTATACTGTGTATGAAGAATAATTTAATAAAGGGGAAATCAAAATTTATTGGCTTAAATGCTATTTCGTTCTGCCCCTTTATCCAATGATGATGCATCTATTTGATCTTGTCCTACAGAAAAGTGAAATATTTGCTTAGTTTCCATTAATATTTTGCAGTCCCCTCTCTTTCCATAATCATGTGAGTAGAGAAATTAATTTATTTGCGATCTAACCTTTCTTGAAAATTAGTCTGGGAAATGTGCTCATGAAGGGGGAAATTCAAACACCCTACTGTATAATTAGACATAATTGCTGTTTGGAGGAATTAAACTTGCTTCACTGTAGAAACACACTAATACACTGACTCATGTAATTGTACTTATGGAAGCAGATATTCACACTGCTGTATAAATCTAGGCCATCTGCATCAGTCTGCTCCTTTAACTGTATATTCAAGGTTACCCATACCACTATTAGTATCCCATGGCCTTTTAAAAAACATTTAGATAACAGAAGCAAACAACCCCCTAGAATTCTATACTAAAGATAATCGCTTCTTTATCGAAAATTTGGCACAAGTGAGATAAGTTGATGGCTTTGCCCTGGATAAACCCACTTTTTTGCTGAATAATACAATTTACTGGTCTTGACACTTTTGTTACCAGTATTTATAAATAAAAAATGAAAACTCCTTCTTAAAAGTGGTATTATAAATATTATATGGCTAATTCTAAACAACTGTTCAACTGGCCTCCAATTTTTATTTTTTATTGTTTTTTTAATTATTTGCATATTTCTTCTGATTTTCAACCTTTCAAATGTGTCAGGTATCTATGGGCAGTCCATTGGACTCTGTAACCTGCTGTATAATCCAGTCAAATTAGTTCATCAAGTTCAACCCCACCAAATCCCAGTGCACATACCTACACACACCCACTGAAACTATATATAACAATATCTATATTAATTGTAGATTCACTATATATTATGCTTGTCCAAGAAATCATCCAAGTCACTCTTAAAGGCATTAACAGAATCAGCCACAACTAGTGATGGGCGAATCTCCCCAGTTTCGTTTCGCCGAAAAATTGGCGAAACGAGTTGTGGCACGATTTTGACGCACGTCGTTTTCGTAGCGCGTCACGTAGTTTTCGGCACGTCGTGTCAAAAACGACGCGCAACTTGTTTTTTTCGGCGAATCACGGGAATTCAACGCGAATTCGCCCATCACTAGCCACAACAACATCGCCTGTGCATTCCACAACCTCACTGTCCTCACTATGAAGAACCACCTAAACTGCTTCAAATGAAAGTTCTTTTCCTCTAGTCTGAAGTAGTGGCCTCTGGTGTGGTGATTCATTTTATGGAAGAATTGATCATCTGTTAGCAGTCAATAATGTGCTCTAATGTACTTATAAAGAATAATCATGCACCCTCGCAAGCTCTCCACAAGCCACTCCAACCTTGGCAATCTACTCTCATAGTTTAAATCTTCCATCCTCTTTACCAGTTTAGTTGCACGTCTCTGCACTCTCTCCAGCCCAAAACTACACTGCATACTCCAGGTGTGGCCTTACCAAGGACCTATAAAGAGGCATGCCCTTTTTATGCAAGACAGAACTTTATTTTATTTGCTTTATTGGCCACATATTGATACTGTCTGGAATTAGACAACCTGTTATCTACAAAAACCTCTGGATCCTTCTCAATTAAGGAAACCCCAACACACTGCCATTTAGTGTATAACATTTAAATTATTTCTGCCAAAGTGCATAACATTGCATTTATCAACATTAAACCTAATTTTCCAGTTTGCTGCCCAGTTTTTTAATCTAGTCAAATCACACTACAAAGTGGCAGCATCCTGCATGGAACATATAGTTATGCAGAATTGTGTATCATCAGCACAAATAGAACAGTACTTTCAATACCCACCTACAGTTCATTAATCAACAAGTTGAAAAGCAAGGGACCCAGTACAGACCCTTGTGGTTTTCCACTAAAAACACTGGCCCAATCAGAAAATGTTCCATTTACCGACACTCTTTGTAATCTATCCTTCAGCCAGTTCTCTATCCAATAACAAATACTACGTTCCAGGCCAATTCCTTAATTTAACCAAAGTCCAAGTAAATTACATACACTGCCACTGCAGAGTTAAAGTTCCGGCTCACCTCCTCATAAAATGCAATTACATTTGTTTGTTCAGATCGATTAAGCATAAAACCCTGCTGGCACAAACTCAGTAGCATAACTATAGAGGTAGTAGAGGGGTCTGGAATGAGGGGTCCATTTCCTCTATAGCAAACAAGAAAACCATAAGTCAGCACAGGGCGACAAGTGAGCAGAGTCATAGCGGGAAGTGGGTGGGTGGGAGTATGAGGGTCATAGTGCGCCAGGCCCCTCTGAAGATTTTTTTGCAGGGGGGCCAGCACACTCTAGTTACACCACAAACTCATAGTATTATAATTTGCAATAAAGTCAACTATTTTATCCCTTGATACCCCTTTCCTACCACTGGTGTCAGACTAACCAGCCTATAGTTTTGAGGCTGAGAACAGGATCCATTTTTGAATAACGGCACTACATTAGTAATTCACCAGTCTCTCAGCACCATGCCAGACCTCAAGGAATCCTGAAAAATGAAATAAAGAAGTTTGGCAATCACAGAGCAAAGCTCTGAAAACAATGGTTCTCAGACAAAATCAAACATTGTTATTACTCTTAGTAAAATAGTGCCTATTAAAATACTGGAGCGCTTTACAGTGATAACAATTGCACAAAAGTACTAAATGTGTAGGGTTGTTGCACCCTGCTTATTATGCAGGATTTTAGCAGTGACACAAGAAGGCCTTGATTGCCTTAATTTGTATCTGCTAGTGGAACCTTTTGCCGTAGCTTCTGACAGCCACAGGGTCTTAAGGTGGCCATACACAGGCCGATAGCTGCAGACAGACCAAGACGGCAGCTTATTGGCCTGTGTATGGGGCATTCTGACGGGCTGCTCCATTTGATATCTGGCCAAAAGTCGGCCAGAGCTAGATCGGGCAGGATCGGGTTGGTTTTCAGGTGCGCATCTGTTCGTTGATGCAGTCCTGCAATCTGACCGTCCGTTTACCTTCGTTATGATCTGATTGTTGGGCCTTAGCGCCCAACTACACTGTGCGTTTTGGAGGCAGGAGGAAAGAAGCCTTTGCCTAGGGGCTTATTTATCATACTGCTTAAAACAATTAACACCAGAAAAACTGTGTAAAATAAATGGCAGGTTGTGTGTTTTCTTTAATGCGCCTGGATCCCAAATTTGGAATTGTCAATTTACACCACTTCAGACCTCGAATAATATATATATATATATATATATATATATATATATATATATATATATAAAAGGCAGAAAAAACATGTAAAAAACATCAATGGATGAATGCCATATTAATTAAGTATTTTTAAATGGCTGCTTCCGTTTACACTTTTTTTTATTACACAGAGGAACACAATCGCTGAAAATCAATACAGAGCTTGTAAAATATGCAGTTTTTTGCCTGGTGATGTGCTGTAAATTTTGATGCTGTTTTTTTTTTACACAGAATGATAAATAGTCACCCTACTGTGCCCGTGCCCTTAGGGCCTCCAAACTGCAAGTGGAGAGAAGAGGGGCATATGCCCACTGCACTGTGATAACTGCTATTCCTGCTTTTAACGTTAAGAGATATCAAAGCATTTTTCCAATATTTTCTAAAAATCAGAGTTCTATACACATCTCCATTATGTGTTACCCTTTTCTGCTAAGTATGTCACCTTTGTCCTACTGCTTTAACAAACTCAGTGGAAACTCCTCTCAACTTCCCATCATTGTGAGTTATGTCCAACTTGCAGTATGAGCCCAGGGTCACCTTCATGGCTAGCCGTCAATGGAAATCTCAATTTTCAGCTGCCGTTCCTTGCGTACTTGAATATATTAGCAGTCACTTTTAAATATAAGTACTTCTGAAAAATGTATTTTGCCAGTCAGTGCTGAAATCTCTGCAGTGCCAAGGGAGATTTAGTTCCAACAATATTTCCCTTTACAAATGGAGACTTTAACTGCAACCGGCAGGACTTTAAGAACCCAAGATTAAGGGGGTTATTTACTATAACTCAAATTAATCAAATTTTTTTTATTAAAACAAAATTGACCTAACTGCCATCCATAAATTGAACTCATCAATAATTCTTCTCGAAAAACTCAAAACTTACGATTGATGCTCCAAAAACTCAGCTCAACTCAACTTGAATTGTTGCAGCGAAAACTCAAATTTATCAGATTATTGTATGAAATACCACCAATTATCTGATTATCCAGCTCAGATCAAGATGTCTAGAAACAACTTCAGGCACATCTGCCATTGACTACTACATGACCTCGACAGGTTTGAGATGGCGTATTTTCGAATTTGAATTTTTAGCATATTTTAGGTATAATAAATCTCTAACAATTAAAAAAACATTTTTCCTAAAACAAATTTGAGTTTTCCCCTTTAAAAACTCTACCAGAAAAATTCAAGGTTTAGTAAATAGACCCCAAAAAATTATCTACTGTCATCCCAAAACAATTACTTGTTAAAGGAACAGTATAATGCAGTGTTGCCCTGCAGTGGAAAAACTGGTGTGTTTGCTTCAGAAACTCTACTATTGTTTATATAAATAAGCTGCTGTATAGCAATGAGGGCAGCCAATCAAAGGAGAAAAGGCTCAGATTACACAGCAGATAGCAGATACGCTCTGTAGACCAAAAGGGTCTTGTCTGTTATCCACTATTTAACCTGTGCCATAAAGCCTTTTTTCAATGTCTGCAATTGCTACACAGCAGCTTGTTTATAGGAACTATACAAACACAGCAGTAGATTGCTCTGATGACGAATGAAGACATTACATTCATGCATTTTAATGTAAACAATCCTGTAATCACATAATTATCCCTTTTTATTATATCATTTCATTTTTTATAGCAGCTACCCCAGGCTGATAATAAAACACACCAGCCTGGGGTTAATGTGCAGTGAGCTCTGTGTTGTCATTTTGTTTTTTTCTCCCACGTGTCCCCTGCTCCCCATGCAAATACTGTACAGAGGTTTTGTAAAAAGTTTTGTACTAAGCATGTGTGCAACCAAGCATCACAGCAACTTTTTTAAATGATTTCTGTGTCCAGGCAGCACTCTGTAGCTTGGGTGCACACGTGCTTAGTACAAAACATTTTTGGACTACCTGTACCCAGTACTATAGGTAACAGGTAACCAACTAGCATTACTGGAGAATGACTAACAACTTGGTGATTTAAATGGGTTGTTTGCCTTTAAATTAACTTTTAGTATGATATGCAGGGTGCTATTCTGAGACAATTTGCTTTGGTTTTCATTTATTTACTTTTTATGTTTTTTTAATTATTTAGCTTTTTATTCAGTCATCTGGCTGCTAGGCTCCAAATTACCCTAGCAACTAATAATTTATTTGATATGATGATTAATAAGAAGTAGCAATAACAATACATTTGTAGCCTTACAGAGCATTTGTTTTTTAGATGAGTCAGTGACCCCCATTTGAAAGCTGGAAAGAAAGAAGAAGGTGGCAAACTATTCGAAACTATAGAAAGTCCAACTCAAAAGTTGCATACATTTAGCCATTTAGTAACATACTAAAAGGTAACTTAAAGGTAAACCACCATGTTCCTTCTCCTATAATCGTGTTACAATGAGGGAGCTGTGAGCATACAGCAGACCCTGTGACAGTCCAAGCACCCCTCTCGCCTGGGCCCACCCATGGTTGCAGGGTCAGCTGAGTGCTAGTTATGCCCCTGGTTATGATCTGTTTTTATAACATAAAAGAGTTTCACATATTTAAGTATTTTTCAAGTTCAAAGAATTAATTTTCTTTGTGGCTGAGAGTGCAGAAATGAGGAACCTTTAATGAGGCAGACATTCCAAGCAGTCATGCAGCTAAAGGGTAACTGGGTGTGGGACAGTGCGTATGATACTAAGTGTACATTTAGAATCCTTGCCATAAAGTAAGACATGTATTCTGTTGTGTGTCAGAATTTAAAGAGAAAGCATAACAGAAAAGTGTTCCTCCATTTAAGCATACAAAGGGCCAATCATTTTTTTATATTTTTCCAATTACACTGTATTACACATCAGGAAACGTATATATATATTTTAATACATTCTGATGATTGTGATGATTCGAAAGCAAAGGGACTTTAAGCCTCTGAATCCATCTCTCCACAATGGAACAAGATGAGGGAGGGGTTGCATGACACTATGAGTCTAAGGGGGGTGGGAACATGGTTTCTGCAAGTACAGACAGAATATAATGATTATCCTTTCAGTTTGTGTAAAAAAATATTCAGTCTGTGGAAAAAAGTAGGGATGTACCAAATCCATTATTTTGAATTCGGCCGAACCCCCAAATCCTTTTGTGAAAGATTTGGCCGAGTTCTAAACAGAATCGGAATCCTAATGTACATATGCAAATTAGGGGTGGGAAGGGGAAAACACTTTTTACTTCCTTGTTTTATGATAAAAATTCACGTGATGTCCCTCTCCGCCACTAATTTGTATATGCAAATCAGGATTCGGATTCTGTTTGGCTGGGCTGAATACGAATCCTGCTGAAAAAGGCCTAATCCAGAACCAAATCCTGGATTCTGTGCATCCCCAGAAAAAAAAGGGTTAATTCATAATTATTTTTGGAATATCAGATACTGTTTATGCACTTTTTTCCAAAAGCTTAATATTCCCTGGGGCTCAACATATTTTCCCTAGTTGAAGGTGCAGAACTGGTAGCTGCTGAAAACACTAAGGAAGTTATTTATCAAAGGTCAAGTATGTGAGGTTTTTACTACCTTGAATAAACTCACAACTCTAATGTTTGCTTATTTATGAAATAAAAAAAAAACTTGAATGCAATCGGGGGGAACTTGAATACTCTAATTAATCAAGTTATTGGCGAAAAAAAACATAGAGAAAACTCGAAAGACTCAAACTGATCAAGTGTTCAAGCGTAAACCCCAGTAAAAATCATGAAGGCAAAAAGCATCTTCAAATGGCTCAAGGAAACTCTGCCATTGACTTCTACAACTCCTTAACAGATTTTAGCTGGAATATTTTCAGATTCAGGCTTTTAGCAGCTTCGGGACATAATAAATCTCAAAAAATTCAAGTTTTTAGAGTATTTTTTTCATGGTTTCCAATATGTGGTTTCATGCATAATAGATTCATGAGAATGCATAAACCTTCAATGCATTCAACCAGATGGTTGAAATATGCCTGTCTGTATTAGGATCTTATATTCAGTCAGCCAGCCAGATTGCTTTCACTGACCATATATAATAATCATGAGTTAATGCACTGCCACGTGGGAGCAGGGATTTATGTGGATGAGAAATCAGAATATGTTTTCTTCTCTAATTCTGTTCTTTTTTATGTTCATCAAGCATTCTGCATCCATGATTGTGTTCTATTTCATGTTATTCGACAGCCTTCCCAACTATCCTGTCAATATTACTTAGCATACCTGTACCTGCTATTATGAAGAATTTGGAGTGCAGAAGGTTGTTAGCAGGGTGGGTTACATATCATAAAATAAACAATGTCCCAATTTTTCAGACATAAATGTTGGGAGGTACATTATAGCATTTCTACTTTTGTGTTTCCCATCTCTTCATATTTCAGACCCCTGAACATTCACAGCTCAAATCAGATTTTCTTAACCCCCTGGATCATACATACCCATAGCGATCGGTTAGGAATTAGTTATCTTTCTTCTGTAACCAGGTTAAAATATCCCCACAATACCAGTATCTTAAGCTAAAACCATACTACTGATTGAAATCATATCCTATACCAGGAGTGACCTTACTTTACTAATGTGAAGTCTACTTTTAGTGATGTTGTCCCATTATGATCTACATATATAATATCACTGTTAGCATTCTGTTCCATGCAAGATTTTACTTACATATTATATAAATTTATAAGATAATTTTTATTACTATATTTAGAAAACAACTATTTCTTATTTAAACTTAACAAAATAAATATCTGAATGAAAAGAATAAAACAGAAAAGTGATTTAGACAAGCTGTTTGTTGACAGTGTCTTGAGATCTACTGATTACCAACTAAAGGTCTACTAGTAGATTCCAATCTACCTTTTGGACACCCCTGACCTATACCATTTGAACTCTGGAATCTCTACATACATACATGCAGACATGTCTCCAGTGTTTCTCACTTGTACAACACATTCACCTTCCTCCATTCTTTAGCTTGAAAGCAAGTTCATAACATACATGGCAGTACTGCTCTGATTTTTAGAAATAAACATGCTTTATATGCCCATTGCATTGCATTAGCTCCTGGAATTCCAGGTAATGCAATTTCCATATTATAAGAATTCTGACACCTCTCTGACATGTGTAGAAAAAGGTACAGTGTTAGTTGCCCCTTATACCACTTTCAGTGTCACCACAAGATGCTGTGTCCTTTGTGTCAAGCTAAGTCTGCATAATAACATCCTCATTCAATTAAAAGCAGGGAAAATGAAGTGATTGTATGGAGGAGATTTAAACACGCCCAGGAGCATGCCTCAAAGTTCTCATATTAAATCCTAGCAACCCACGCATACTTACCCTCAAAAGAAGTGGATACTTGCAGATTCTCTGGATCGGTGCAACTAAATAACCTTCCAGTGGAACATCTGTGTTCTTCCTTCCTCCTAATAGCATGCAATTCTGAAAGCACAAATATATCCAATCTTAAGACATCAAGCTTGTGACATTCACTTTTTCCATGGTGTGTTATTATTAAGATGTGGGCGTTAACACAACAGTCTTATTTTAAGATGTGAATTGACAGGCGACATATGCGGAAA
The DNA here is from genome assembly GCA_024363595.1 of Xenopus borealis. Taxonomy (NCBI): domain Eukaryota; kingdom Metazoa; phylum Chordata; class Amphibia; order Anura; family Pipidae; genus Xenopus; species Xenopus borealis. The sequence goes on along the minus strand of CM044441.1, from coordinate 122,544,752 downwards.
GATTTGCTGACAAGCAGCTAGTGTATCAATTTAATATATTTTTTCTCAGATTCCTATTAACCTTGATTTTTCCATAATTATTGTGAAGGGGTGCTGCTCTAGTAGGCAGCACTATATGAGCTCAGAGAGGCACTGACTTTGCTAAGCACCTACACCTCTAGCCCCTGTGCCCCATAGAAAAGCAAACAGCCACAGTGCAAAAGATACAGAGGTTAAAGGGAGCCTGGGAATTAGTTGCTCTATGAGAGCCAAATTACAGGACTCCCTCTTACCTAACTTTGCAAGGAAATTACTAACCTGTGACAAATCTATCACATTTGCTTAGAAAAGCACAAGATTAGGGGGGCCTAAAGGGAAGGGAAAAGTAATTAGGACACTGTGGCCTTCAAGATGTCTTAAATTAGGGGATTATTAATATAAAAAGTATTATTGCCTAAATATCTTATTATAATAGTAACATATCCTACTAAAGCCAATTAACCTTGTGTAGGAAATTGGTGCAAAAGCCTTGCACTTAGCCCTGTAAGGGCTCAGGCTGAGATCCTGTATCTGTGCTGTAAACTGTTACCTAGCAACCAGCTGTTCCGTAATCTCAGTGCAGCAGGAAGTGACGCAGCAGCTAGTGAGTGATTGGCAGGAAGAGGAAGTCGCAGATACAGGCAAAAGAGAAAAACCTGGCAGAGAGAACCACGCAGTGGGCAGACAAAGAGACCAGAGAGCTGCTGGTGGGCCCAGAGAGCTGAGAGGCCTCACCAAAAGCAGACATTTGGATCAGGCTGGCACAGTGAAGCCACATACTATGCCTGGAGGGGCGGAGAGAGTCAAAGGAATCCAGACTGGAGGAGCAACCAGGAAGAGATTTCCATCAGACCATCCGAATGGACTGGTAGTCGCACTTTATGTCTGACTGTGTTAGATTCGCCTGAAGAGAACACGGTAAAGCATCCGAAGTGGATTTGGAGTGAGTATGCCGTTTAAAGGGACAGTACCCTAAAGAAGGGTTTGAAGATACAGTGGAAGACATTAAAGGACTTTGTCTCCTTTTAGTTAGGCATATATTTAGTGCAAGGGAATTATATAGTGAGGCCCCCTATTCCCACCTGGTTAGGAGTGCTATTTGTACTAGTTAGCCATTTATTTTAGAAAAAGTGCTATTCAGTTTAACCAATACTGTGTGTGTTTTATTACTGTGTTCCTGGTGGTGCATTCCTGGATCCCAACAGGTGGAGGCACTGCGCTATTAGTATCGGTTAACAAGTCTCTCCCAATACCACTGTGGAGTGGCTCAAGTTGGTCAAAGGGGTGTCGAAAGGGTTACACTTGTGTCCTCAGATATTGAGGAATTAAAACTCCCAGTATGCCTTGGTGTTAATTATACACTGTTAGATGCTAGGGGTTGTCATCCAGCAACATCTGGGGGTATTGAATGGTCAGTATTGAACTATTGTGCCTTGCGTAAGCAGTAATATAGGTACTGTAGAGGTTCTATTATGTGGAATGTGGAATACTTGGGACCTGGGGTTCCTCCGGATAAGAGATTATTCTAATTTGAATCACCATACCTGAAAAAGGATGATACTCAAGTGTTCCTTTTGTGCCCTGCCTCAATAGGAGCTGTACACTTGCACCTAAATAATGGGGCAAAACTATTTCCAATTTGCAACGAAGTACATGCATAGATGATGACACCAAAATTCTGGAAATAAATGTTGCACTGTGCAAAAAAACATGATGATTGTACTGGAAATTGCACTTTGCTCATTGCGTTTAGGTAACTGAATGCACCATTTGGAGTTAGGTTAGGAAGGTGAAAGCAAAAGAAGAAAGATGGACTCTCCTGAGTCCCCTCTAGTAAAGTAGGAGTATGGTATGGCAGGTAAACTATCAGTGGGGGGTTGTAAGAATACCTGGTAGTCTAGTGGTGCGGGGACATCTGCTGCTTCCTACTTTTGCATCGATAAGCACATGATGGATGCTCGCATCACTTCAGGGTTTTGGAGCTTGGCGAGAATTTCAAATATTTGTCCAAATATTCCTTTCCCAACATAGGTCTATTTTCATAGCTCCTGGGTGCTATTTCTAGTTTGTCTTGCCTGTTTCTGATCCTGCCTCTTCCTGACCATTCCTAGTTTGCTGCCTGTCCTGACCTTTTCCAGTTTATTGACTACTCTAACAAGGGTGCTCAAGAAGAATATTGAAATAACAAAATAAAAGTTTGCACTAGGTCTGGAACTGGCATTTATTACTTTCCAAAAACGTAAAAAATTACTGCCTGCTAAACCTGTTCTTTTAAATGTTTTTGACATTCCTGGCATGTTTTATACATGAATGAAATTAAACATCATTTATACACTGATTGCTGCATACATTGCCTAAAATTGTATTCATTTATATAACTAGTAGAGTTATATAACTATACACTGATTGCTGTATGCATTGCCTAAAATTGTATTCATTTATAGAACTAGTAGAGTAACTAGTGTATGCCATAAATATTGGCAGTTACAGCCATTTCTCACAACAAACCATTACTAGATGATTGGGTATGAGATCTAGAATTCCTTACCAATAAAAATGTCCTCACTGTTCGAATTTTGTTGAGTTCAAGCAGAAGTTTCTGAGCTTTCTCGTGGTTGCTGCAGTATTCATCATAAATTGCAAAACGATCTTTCTGGAATTGGAAACATAAAAGTAGTTCATCTGTTACTTTTCTGTGCCAAACTCAATGTACTGAATGTTTTATTTACTTAGCAGCAAGGACAGTAGGGCATTCCTGTGGCTTTACTATCACAGGTTGCATTTCCGCCTTTGAGGCCAAAAGGGCAGTTTTGGTTAAAATAATGTTTATATCATATAGAGAAGACTTTCTTATCACAATACACATATCTTTTGTTATCTAAATAGCTTGCATTGTTATGTTTAGAGCTTGGATTACATCCAAAGGCCCCAAAGTCTCAACCTCTTGACTGATCCAGTCACACACACAGATGTACAGTTTCCACAGCTCTTGTTGATGGACTGAAAAATAAACACAACCCATGCAGCTTCCTTGTTTGATAAGTCTTCTCCACAAATTCTGGTGGAGGGGTCATTGGCTGGAATTACCAGCTGAAGTAGGCATGCACATCCAGGATTCAGCCGTTTACCAAAACATTTAGCAAAGTGAAAGCAACACATTTTTCAGTTTAAGGTTTAATTATAATTATTATTGTATGTACTAATGTTCAATAATTCAGTTGAATCTGTTCATTAAATATTTGGATAAGTCCAAAAATTGTAGGTTTGATTAGAGTTGTAAAAAAATTAAAGGCTGAGGGGAAGGTGGAGGTGAAGGGAGCTGGGACTGGGGCAGATTGGGGGCGTGGGGTAGCAATGGTGCACAAGGGCTCCTCGCAAAAACATCTTCAGAGAAGATTGATGTTTGATGATCACCTTCCCTGCCTTCCTCCACCTGACCACCTGGCTGATTATGTCCACCAATCCCCAGCAACTCAAGCCTGGTAGGTAAGGTTGTGGCTGAGGAGGGGGATTTCTTAAAGCTATAGAGGAAGCAAAAGCCGCAGTCCAGGCCCTTGTGCCCTGGTCCCTATAGAGGTCTGCTTCCTCTATAGTTATAGCATGCCACTGGATTGGGGGCCAATGGAAGGTAACCATCATGTTAAGATAAAATTGTACAAAACAATGTTTTTCATAATTCTGTGTCTGAATTTGATGGCCAGCCAGCAATATTCATGTACTATGTTTATGAATTCATGCAGGATTGAGCAAGCTCAATGTATCTGATCTAATCTAAGAGTATAGCTGCTTTCACTGGCTGGGCCAGGGCCATAATTGGGCAGATGAAGTGCAAAACTGGGTGGGCCAGAGGGCAGAACAATGGAAACTTAATGATTGGATCATGATGGACACCTTTGTAGGCACCTCAGAGGGGACATCATACATGCACCAATGCAGTCTTCAACCAACAGGGTTTTCAAACCTGAACAATAGACACCTGCCCGATTTATGGAGAGACGGTTGGCTGCCAACTAGGTCTGAAGGGGTTGAATTGCCGTCTTAAATCTGACCCCGAATCACGGCCAACTTTAGGTAGTGTTCCATGTACCAAGACAACCAAACTGAATAACCATGATACTCCAAGTATGAGCAGTCTAAGATTCATCCTCAGGCTCTTTGTTCCTTTAATTTGCCTCTATTCCTTTCATTACACACAAAAGGAAGTAAAATGCATTGCAGAAAACTATCTATTGTAAATTGTAAATCAGCACAAACAGATTTACATATCGTGGCTTGTGGGATGATTATTTAGATGGCAATCTAACCTGCAGCAATTCTCATTCAACTGAAAGACCACATGTTTGATATAAGTAAAACACACACACACATAAAAACATCTGAAATGGAAAATGCTTTTACAAGTGCAGATGTTTAAGTCAATGAGATCAGTGAGGTGAATCACATGTGCAATGTGGTGCCTTTGTACACCTGCCACTGTGCTGAGCTTAGCATTGCAGTGATTTGGCAGAAGCAAAAGACAACTGTTAGCACCTTGTTGCCAAACATATACAGTATGTACAGATATTCCAACAAGAAGAAATGCACAGCCTGCCTTCATCAAATATGGAAATCTCTCAAGAACAAGTAATTAGCAAATACATTCTGCAAATCAGGGGCACAGTGTGTGCCAAACCCCAAGCACAGTCATTCCCCTTGCCCTGCTTACACAGCATGTTCTCTCACTGCTAGATAATATATGGAGCTGCAACGTAACATTGTGCCAAGTAAGCAGTTGCTTTGCGATGGGAGAAGCAGAAATGATACAGGACTGAAATAATATTTTGCATTGAAAGCTACACAACAATTTCAAAATGCATTTCTAGCAAAAACATAGTGGGCCACAGTCCTTGTGGGCTCAGATCCAATCCTAATATCTGCCAGATTGGAACTCTGGAGTTCTCCCTTTCCTCTCCCTAAACGTGGCAGCAAGGGAACATGTGCATGTAGGGGAAGGGGGGTTATCGTGCCATGATTAGGACCCCGGGACTGAGGTGGGGGTCAGGGGTATGTGGGGGGCACCTGAGATGGCAGCCTCAGTCCAACACTGCCACGCAACCCCACTATGTATCTCTGCATCTTATTTCTAAATGCATTGCAATGGACATGCATTTTCCAGCATTTTGGCACATATGATTTCACAAGGATGACAATATACCCCAAGTGTTATTGGCCTTTAGTGCTATTGCACACAGAGTTTGAGCATTAGGTCAACTGAGGTGTATTTTCGGGCTGATAATCTCAGTAGTTTGAAAGGTAAAATGATACTATTTTGGGTGTTTTTTCCTCTGTCCATGGTATCACTTACCACTATATGGATAAAACACACACTCTAAATTGTCCAGTGTGTTAATTAGCCTTTATAATAATCCTTGAGGTCAATGGCTATTACATGCATTGCACAAATATTCCCACATATTTGCTTCTATACATGTGAGTGTAAGCTGATACATTGCTTTCATCAGCTAAATCAGTTTTCAAAGAGAACACCAGCAATTCGAGTAACCACTTCAATTTAGCACGCCTCAACAGTCTTTAGCTAACTCTTAAATCTTTTTCCTCTGTCTCTTTCGTTTTGTTCCCATATTCCCTCTTATGATTGTGGGAATTTGGGCCAATCAGAACCTGAGTTGTCCTTAAAGGGGTGGTTCACTTTTAAGTATGTTTGTATTTTAATTCACTTTTCAACTGGCATTCATTTTTTCTTTTTGACAGTTTTTTAATTGTCTGCCTTCTTCACTGAGCCCATCTAAAAACAAATATTCTGTAAGGCTACACATTTAGGGGCCTATTTTTGAAGCCTTGATTTTCAATTGTCAAGGTTTTTTGCGGAAACCTGATTTTTTTTAGAGGAAAAATACTCAGCTAAAACCTGTTGAATTCATGTAGAAGCTAATGGCAGATGTCCCTGAAGATGTTCCGTGACACTGTGATCTATTCTGGCTAAAAAAAAAAAAAAGTTAGGATTTTCATGCTTCAACTCGAACAAAATGTGCAATTCGGGTGTGAAATTCGAATTTTTTTTTACCATATCAACTTTTTCGAGCTGATTGTTTGATCAATTATAAAAAAAATTAAAAAAAAATTGTGGATGGGAGTTAGGTTGACTTAGTTTTAATTAAAAAAATACATAAGTTTGAGTAGTAACCCCTTATTGTTATTGCTAATTTTTATTACTTATCTTTCTATTCAGACCCTCTCCTATTCTCGTATTCAAATCAGTGCCCATTTGCTTGGGAAATTTGAACCCTAGCAACCAGATTGCAGGGGAGTTGATGAATAAAAAGCTAAATAACTCAACAACAACATATAATAAACAATTAAGACCATGCATGGTGCAAAACATGAGACTAATTCTCCTTCCCCAATGGAATATATAATGCATATAACCCATGCTGTTTCTATGCCCTCCCAGAATTATATTTTTGCAGAAATGACCTTTTATACAGGAAGAGAAAAAAAGTAAATGTCAGACATACAAATCGTAGAAAACAGTTCCCCACTTCCTGGAGTGCATTTGGCTCAGGGTACAAGCAGTCTTCAATTAAGGACAAAAACTCCTTATGTACGGCGAGAATATCCTCAATGTTGGAGAATAGGATCTAGAGAGAATAAATTACAATTCATGTTATTATACATGGAAAATGGCTGTAACCCTTTATTAGCACTTCCCTAGATTATTTCAAGCAATGAAAGTGTAAAAGAAGTAGCCACAGAGCCCCTACTGGGAGTTGAACTTGCAGAATTTCCCACTTCCTCCCCCAATGGCCCCTGAGAATAGAGAAAGGCCGGAAAGCTTTACATGATCATTGGCACATTATTCACTTCTGAATAGGAATCTGCGAAAGACAAAGGAATTAAAGGTACCACGGCACTAAGGATAGGGGCCCCCTATTCATACAAAGGGAGTAACACTCGTTATACACTCCTCCAGCTTTTACATCATTCCAGCCCTCTGCCTCAATAGTAACACAGCAAACGGCTAAGAATGCTGGGAAAATTGCTAAAATAATGGCAACACTGAATTCTTTACACAAAACCCAAGGTCCAATAGACCTCAACTTTTCTTGCAGAATAGTGTCCAGCACATGATAATGCCTATATTGAATCAGTTTGTACAAACAATAAGAATATTTAGGCAGTTGTCCCTGCTTTGCAAACCTGTGTAATCATGTTATATCTCCTTGACTGTTCTTTCTTTGTTTTTTTTATTAGCAGACTATAGCGCAATAGCATGACTACAGGAGGAAGCCTATGGGCAGACTAGCAGTCAAACAATGGTGGCTTAGTCAAGGTTAAAACTGTAACTGAGCTGGTAATACCTTTATAGAAACTATGGTTGATAAAGCAATGGAAAATAAATGTACTTTTCACTCTTAATATTTCCATTGGACAAGTCAATGCAGTGCTGGAAATAGGGGTAGGCAGAAGAGGCACCTGCCTAGGGCAGCACTAGGCAGGTGCCTTTGAAGAGTATTCTACCCGCTCCTAGTCTGAGTTTTCCTGTACCTGCTGCTGCCATCCATTTTTGTCACCTCACCCCACCCGTGTGATGTCCCCACTGCACTTTCAGGTTACCTAGAGCACCCAGTTTGCTTGGCCAGCCTCTGAGTCAATGCAAAGTTATTGTAGCTCTTTAATTTTTAGTATGCCAACTCTGGTTGGAGTTGAATATACAGTTCAGTTATTGGTGCATTAATTGTCATCTATATATCTATCTGCCTATTCTCTGTGCATGCAACATGTAAGAAAGATTAGGTCAGGACAAATGTGGAGGCTGGGCAACCAAGTAATACGTTTGGGTGCCAACTGTAGCATAGCATGTTGAGACATTCGCTTCAGGCGGCAGCACCCCCCTGGTTTCCAGGGATGGCAAAAATGCTGCTCCTGTTAACTTTAAGAGCTGAATTTCCGGTTTTCAGCTGTGCACTCTGCAATAGTGAGGCGAAAAGTTAGTACCGTGGGGAGGGGGTCGGCAAAACGAAGGCCACCGCAGGCAGCAAAATGGGCAGTATTGTCCCTGGTTCTAAATTAAAGTAGACTTAAGGTAGTCAAGGCAGGCCCAGTTGGACGAGGAGCACATCATAGAGTTGATATGGTCCTTATCTAACAGGCCTCTCTGTATGGCCACCTTAAAGGAGAACTAAACCGTAATAATGAATAGGGCAAAAATGTCATGTTTGGAGACACAGATCTTTACTGGTAAAGGGCTGTGGTTGCATTGGGCTGGTACAGAAACACAAAACATTATGTACAACATTTCTAGCTACTTCTTTAGTTTAACTTTCCTTGTCCTTTAAGTTCTCTCGCACTTGCACTTGGGGTTATGCTAAATGACCCTTATATATTATTTCTAGTTTAAAGGATAACTTGAAGCCCTACAGATCAAAATACAACTCCCAGGATACCCCTGACAGCCTTAGGGCCCAGGCTGCCAATGCCAGTGAAATTTGATTCAGCAAATAACCTTTATTCTTTTTTAAGGCTTTTTTGTAACAACATGTCCTTGAGCATTTACAGAGAGCTAGACGTATGCCAGAGCTCAACACAAGTTGCCGTATATAAGCTATTACTATCGGATAAAAGGATTAATGCTAAGGGAAGCAGAAATGTATTCTCTGCTAACTTGAAGAATATTTGTGCAGTGCATTATGTTCAGAGGGAACAGGGAACACACTGATGCATATCAAGCAGAAAGACATTAGGAAGGAAGCAGGCATTCCAGACTTCTAGCTACACCTAGACCTGTACATGGACAAATTGATCTGTGGCATTATACAACGAATAAACTACACTTTACTGTCAAGTATAATTATCAACAGTTTTAACTATGCAATTACTTGACATCACTAAACACCGTTAACACAGGGAATTGTGTAGCATCTGCTTTGAGATACAAAGATATTTATTTATATAAAGATAAGTCACTGCAGAATTCCATGACCAGAATTCAATGGTACAAGGCTAAAAGTCCGGTTTTATACAGCACAACTTTCAGTAGGTCATTTGACAGAAATGACATCACTAACTGCTGACATCACTAAGCAAAGTTAATAAGCATATGCTATATTCAGGATATTCATGGCTCTTGTGTATTAAAACAAATATACAAAACAAGTTCCATGGCCATCTAAAGGAGCAGGTAATGAAATGCTACTGGTAATAATATACCTTGAATTAAGGAGTACCGGCAGTTTCTATACATCATATACTGTACATACAGTAGGTATAGCAGACCAAGCAGGGGTCCTGATAGATGTAAGGTTTCAGTATAAGTGTGTGAAAAAGATGATCTTTCCAGATTCAAGGGTCGGAGAACCTTTTCAAGTTTCAATTGGTCTTGTTACACATTCACCATTTATAACTTCTGGGGTAGATTTCCTAATGGTCAAATTTCGAAGTGAAAAAAGTTTGAAATTTGACCATTGAATTTTTTTGGGGGGTAATTTTCGATCGAAAATTTACCTATTTTGATCGAATAGGTCCATTTTCGATCGAATAAAAATCGTTTGAATCGTTCAATCGCATCCGAAGGAATTTGAGCAAAATCCTTCGAATGCCTAGGACTTAGAACAAATTTCAGGACATGTCCTAGGAGGTCCCCCATAGGCTAAAATGGCAATTCCGCAGTTTTAAGGTGGCGAAGTGGCAAATTCGAAGGATTTTAAAGGGCCAGTACTTCAAAAATCCGACTATAAAAATGTTTTTTCTATTCAAATTGAATTTTGGCCTATTCGATAGTCAAAGTAGCCCAAATTTACTTCGAAATTCGAACTTTTTGAATTCAAATTTAATTCGAATATTCACTTCGACCCTTAGTAAATGTGCCCCTTAATCTCATAATTATGACTTTAAACATTATGAGTTTAAAAGACATAATGATGAGATTAAGGGGCATATTTACAAAGGGTCGAATTTTGAATGGCAAAAAAATTCGAAATTCGACCAGGGAATAGTGGGGGAATAGTGGGAAATTAAAAAAATTCGAATTCTAATTTTTTTAGCACAATTCGATCGATTCGAATCTTTTTGAAAATTCGATCGAATATTCAAATCCTTCATGTTAATACATGTGAATTTAGTAAATCTGCCCCTAAAAGTCATAATTATGAGTTCAAAATTCATCATTTCGACTTTTTAAAGTCATAATTATGAGTTCAAAATTTATAATTATGAGATTATGGGTCAGATTTATCAAGGGACAAAATAAAAATTGGAATTCGAATTTTTTGAGTTATTTTATGGTCAAAACTTTCAAATTCGACTAGGGAGTTGTTCATGGTCAACTTGAGTACCCTGGCCCTTTAAAAACTCGAATGCGACTATATGTCACCTAAAACCTGCCAAATTGCTGTTTAAGTCAATGGGGAGGTCCAGGGATCAATTTTGGTTGTTGGCAGCCTTCCTGAATCAGGTTTTTTAAATCTGAATCAAATTTGATTCATCTTATGAATTCCCAAGTCTTCCAAAGAAAATCAGCTCTTTAGTGATTGAAAACAGATCACTGCTGCAGCCAAGGCAAGTTATATGATGGGTTCTCACTCCATACTAAAGAAAATATTAACATAAGAAACATCTTGCTCATAAATTAAGGCAAGTCATATATACAGGTTATAGTTTTACTTTAAAGCATGTTAGTTGTTCTGTGAAACAAGCCACTGAATGGCACTGAGAAGCCATTAAACTTGTTCTCTAATCCTAAATCAATATCTGTAATAGAAGTAATGTATCAGAATAAAGTATATGATAGCCTATATGATATACAGGTATAAGATCTATTATGTGGAATGATTGGGACCTAGAGTTTTCCAGATAAGGGATGTTTCATTCATTCATTCAGAACTATCTAAATAACAGTTTTACAGATAAGTGATCTATACCTATAAATAAAAAGGTGCAGCTAATTATATTCTAAACCCCAAACCCTATGGAGAAGCATGGTTTGGGAAAGCGGTCTAGTGGATTGGTGTATATTCTATTACTGGTCACATGATGAGAACCAAAGGAACTAATAAAAGCATGAAGTTGTCATCATCATCATTTACAACTGCAATGCTCCTAGGTTATGAAAGTGTTCTTTCTAATCACTGGATTTAATGGATATATAGTAAAAACTACACAGGTTCCAATAGATTTTGATGAGATCCTCTATTTTTTTGTGTGTGATCTACTGCAAGTATAGCAATACAATGAAAACTCACCTTAACAGTCTCTTCTGTTACATTCTTATCAACTTTCAAAGCAGCATACTGCATCATTCGATGAAAAAATGCCTGTGGGTAAATAAAAAAACATTTCAAAAATATGTTAAGGAATATCAAAATAATGCATAATTATATATATAGTTTAGGATTTCATTTTTTGCAAAGTTTTTTTCTATTTACATTCCAGTCTGCCATGGGTTTCTAGGGTCAGTGATCTGTCTGCCACCATCTCAAGAATAGCCACTTTATTTCCCACCTGGAAACCTGTATGCCAGGGACACATCTTGCTTCTTTCTGCCTGCCTAAAGACCAATAATCTGTACCCCCCCCCCCCCCCCCCCCCCCCAATGTTCTATGAGAAATGACAGGCTTGGCTAACGTTACCACCTTTACTATCTTTAAAGGGACTGGGTGGCTGATGAAGGGGCCGGGTGGTTGATGAAGGAGGCGGTGTGCTTAATGAAGGGGCCAGGTGGTTGATGAAGGGGTCAGGTGGTTGATGAAGGGACCGGGTGGTTGATGAAGGGACCGGGTGGTTGATGAAGGGACCGGGTGTTTAATGAAGGGGCCAGGTGGTTGATGAAGGGATCGGGTGGTTGATGAAGGGGCCGGGTGGTTGAGGAAGAAGGCGGGTGGTTGATGAAGGGGCAAGGTGGTTGATGAAGGGGCCCGGTTGTTGTTGAAAAGACCGGGTGGTTGATGAAGGGACCGGGTGGTTGATGAAGGGGCCAGGTGGTTTATGAAGGGGCCTGATGGTTGATGAAGGGACCAGGTGATTAATAAAGAGGCCAGGTGAATGATGAAGGGGCCGGGTGGTTTATGAAGGAGGCAGCGCGGTTGACGAAGGGGCCAGGTGGTTGACGAAGGGGCCGGGTGGTTGATGAAGGGGCCAGGTACTTGATGAAGGGGCCAGGTGATTGATGAAGGAGGCTGGGTGGTTGAAGAAAGGGCCAAGTGGTTGATGAAGGAGTAAAATGGTTGATGAAGGGGCTGGGTGGTTGATGAAGGAGGTGGGGTGAATGAGCTCAGGGGTGAGGTGATAATATAGAGTGGGTGTGGCTACACAATGACAATTGCCAACAGGAAATTCAGATAGCAGGACCAGAACCAGGGAAGGCAGAAGAGGCACCTGCATCGGGCACACCAATAGGGGGGCACTGGTCAGGTATTTGTTAGAGGGGAGAGGCAGAGGAGATCAAACACGGACTAGGGGTAGGCAGAAGATCATTTAAAGGAATAGTTATACATTACATTTTTGGCTAACTAACTATATTAGAAACATTTTTTTTATTTTGCACAGTCTGTCTATTTACCCAGTTTTTATTTTTACACTGAACAATTCCCTTAAAAGGGTGATTCACCTTCAAGTTAACTTTCAGTATGTTATAGAATGGCTAATTCTTTGCAACTTTTGAATTGCTCTTCATTCCTTATTGTTTTTGAATGATTTGCCTTCTTCTTCTGACCACTTTCAAATCAGGGTCACTGACCCCATCTAAAAAAATGCACATTTACTGTTATAATCGTTCGAATAGAACGATTCAAGCTATTTTTATTCCCTCGAAATGGTCGAATTTCAACGTTTTTTTTTCCTTCAAAATTCAACCCTTGATAAATCTGTCCCTCAGATTCCCTTTATGCTGCATTCTCATTTATCCTAGTTCTCTAGCACTGACTCATACAGACTAGGGGTAGGCAGAAGGCCCTTTAAAGGGGTTGTTTAACTTTAAATTACATTTAGGGGCACATTTACTAAGGGTCTAAGTGAAAAAGAAATTGAATTTCGAAGAAATTTTTGGCTACTTCAACTATCGAATAGCCAAAATTCTATTTTCGAAGTAGTCTCTTTAAAAAAATTCAAATTCGACACTTAATTCAACCTTAAAGCTGCAGAATTGCTATTTTAGACATGGGGGGACCTCCTGGATTTTTCCAAAATCTCTTGAATCATTCCAATGAAATCATGCATTCGAATGATTTTTATTTGATCGAAAACGGACCTATTCGATTCATTTCTGTCAAAAATGCCCTTAAAAAAATTTAATAGTCGAATTTCGAATTTTTTTTAATTCGAAATTCAACCCATAGGGGCAGATTCACTAAATTTGTGTGAAGGATTTGAATGGAAAAAATTCGAATTTCAAATTTTTTTGGGCTACTTCGACCATTGAACTTGCAAATATATTTGAATATTCGATTCGAATTGGTCAAATTCGAAAATTCGAATTCAATTGTCAAAGTACTGGCCCTTTAAAAAAAAATTTTATATAACAATTCGGCAGATTAAACCCACCGAATTGCTATATAACCCTATGGGAAGCTCCCATAGGATTTTCCCAAGTTTTTTGATCGAACATAAAAAATTTGATCGAATGGTTAAAATCGTTCCATTCGAATGATTTTATCGATCGATTGAATTTTTCATATTTGATCGTTCGATAAATCGAATTGCGTTAAAACCCCTCAAATTCGAAATTCTAATTCGAGGGGTTTTAATTCGATAAAAATTTGATAACAATTAACCCTCAAATTCGACCCTTAGTAAAGCTGCCCCTTAGTGCGATGCAAAGAGTGATATTCAGAAACAATTTGCAGCTAGTTTTTCTTTTGTATTACAGTATTTGTGGTTTCTGAGTTACAGTATTTATCTTTTTATTCAGCAGCTCACCAGTTTGCAGTTTCATCCATCTGATTGTTAGGGTCCAAATTACCCTAGCAACCGTGCACTGATTTGAATAAGAAACTGGAATATGAATAGGGGGAGATCTGAATAGAAAGACGACTAATAAAAAATAGCAATAACAATACATTTGTAGCCTTACAGAGCATTTGAATTTTTTATGGAGTCAGTGACCCTGATTTGAAAGCTGGAAAGAGTCAGAAGAAGACAATTTAAAGGGGTTAACCACCCCTTTAAAGTTGCTCCATTATTTGATGGTTTATTGAAGACTTTTTTTTTTTGTTAAATGCCCGCTGGTATAAACAAACATGAGCAAAAAAGAACAATACATTGAATAATTTTCATTAGGAAATCTAGAAGCTACCAGAGAAAGCAGAGCATAAAAGAACAATCATTTTCCCACGTAAAACATATCACATGTTTCTGCCCATGTGGAAAATGCTGAAATCTAACGGCCTGTTACTGTCATTTGGAAAAACATTATGCTAAAAATGTTAACTCAACAGTTGCATTATTAAAATGCCAAGGATTTTCTTTTTCCATTCAGGGGACTAATTAAGGATGAATAAAAGATGATTAATGTATTGTCATGCCGGCTATTGGAGTTGTATTCTCTCCACAGAAAGCTTAGCCATTCTATAAAAAGAATGAGGCTATTTTTAAACAAATTTGTATTTGCCAGGGCTTTTTACAAGATCTTGTGTTAGGTCGGTGTATATCTTTCACTACTACTTTCTGCCTTTATTAGGGCCCTTACACACGGGCGTTTTAACCTGTGCTCCCGTGCAGGGTAGTATTTAGGTCTGATGCTGCCCTAGGCATCGGACCTAAATACGCCCCCCTACGTCGCGTAAGTGACGTCAGTGCGGTGTGCGCGTGACGTCACTTCCGCTCACCAAGTTTGTCACATTGCGGAAGTGACGTCAGCGCCCCCTGTGCGTGATGTCACTTCCGCTCACCAAGTTTGGCCCCTATTGCGGCACTGACTCGGCCCCTCTACCTTTCCAAAGCTCCGTCACCGGATTTCAATAGGAAATCCGTGGCGGGGGGGGGGGGGGGGGGAATTTAAATTTTTTTTTTTAAACGCAGCACTAGTTAATTCTGCTACCCTAGGCAGATGCCCTCGGGTGCCTATATATAAATACGGCCCTGCTCCTCTGCGTTCCGTTTTGCTGCGTTCAGCTACAGGGGAGAGCAGGAATAGACGCACTCAATTCTTTTCATTGGGCCAAACTCACACAACCGCATGTAGGTGCAAACGCAGGAAAAATGCAGCATGTTGCGTCTGAACCTGCGTTTGGCGCCTACATGCGGTTGTGTGAGTATAGGCACATTGAAAAGAATTGAGTGCGTCTATTCCTGTGCTCCCCTGCGGCTGAACGCAGCAAAACGGAACGCAGGGGAACACAGGTTAAAACGCTCGTGTGTAAGGGTCCTAAAGGTAACATCTGTCAGTAACGTGGGAAGCACCTGGGAAGTAAAACAATGTCGTTTACAGTTAAAAATCAAGTAGATTTAGAAGAATATTTATTTTAATGCCATTTGTATATCCAGTTATTTATAGCCTTTAGTATCTACCCCATTTGTGACAAAAGATTAAGTAGTAACTCAATGAGTTGAAAGTTAAAAAGTAAAAGCTTTTACATTTAGCTGGGTGTTAAACCAAAGTAAGTGATCATAAAATGTAGGAGTGACATACCTCCCATATTAATCAATAGAAAGAGGGACAAAAACATTTGGCGAAAATTTTTTGACCAAGCCAATCTTCGTGGCCACACCCCCCTAATTACCTCATTTTACTAAATGTGGAAGATTATGAAAGTTTGAAGACAGCTCTGTGGTTTTTTATGTGTTATTGCAGTTTTGCTAATGAAGGTGACTTGCCCTTTAAACTCCAAGTCCCAGTTTCCCCAAGAGACCTGCTTATCTTAAATTGTTACAATAGCTTCTTTGCCCATCTAAAATTGTTACAAAAGTTTCGAACTGCACCTGCCACATATACTGGGCTCTCTGCCAAAAGCCAATTAAGTTGCAGAAACTTTGTATCTTTTTCCAGCAAATGATCAAAGAGAAATTCGGGACATTTCAGTAAAAATACAGGACTGCAGATTGAGCTGTCAAAATTGGCACTGTCCCGAAGGTTGGAAGGTATGGGTGTGATTCTGATAAAGATGCATGTGTAAGTACCTACATGCTCTGTTTAAAATAATGTGTAATGTTCCTTTTGCATCATATAGAAGGGATTATTGGACTTTTTCATTTCAAGATCCCCTTTGAAGGTCCAGTCTTGGATTAGGGCCCTCTGCAGCTAATAATATTCTTACAGATACAGAAAATAATGGTGTATCTGTCATTTAGCCATAGTTTTAAGAATAGCTAGGACAGCAAACAGGTTTTCACATCAACACTTTTTCTTCTAATACGTATATTATTTTTACAAATCTTACCCCAATGGCATTCAGGCAGATCCCCCCCCCCCCCCCCCCCCCAATGCACTCAAGGATACAGATACCCAGTTTGGGACCCAATGTTTAAGGGCAGGAGCAGACAAAGCTACTGGGGGAAATTGCCTCATCTTCGGCTGACTAATCTCCCCTAAATGCCTCACAAGGAAACTTCAGGCAACTTCGGAAACTGAAGCATTCTGAGTGCCATCCCGCTGGTGATTTAAACTCTAGCCGGCGGGGAGGCAGTTAGGGGAGATTAGTCACCCAAAGAAGAAGCGATTTGTTGCTGGGCGAGTAATCTCCCCTAGTAGCTTTGTGTGCCCCTGCCCTTATAGTGATCAAGAACAGATGAAACCAGTGGCAGAACTACCGGGGTAGCAGGGGGTGCGATTGGGCCAGGGCCCGCACCTCCTCAGGGCCCCCGGCAGCTTGTGCACCGCAGATTTGCACGATTTCCAGGCAAACAATAGCGTATGGAGGGGGTCCCGGCTGTGCATCACGCACCAGGGCCCGCCCCCCTCTAGTTACGTTACTGTATGAAACAAATGAAAGATCAGATTATGATTGGATGGAGGTTGCCATTTTCTTTACATTTCCTTTGATTTTTTCTCTGGTCAATATAAGTGCCATCCTGTCATAATTACAATTTATGTGTTTGTAAACATTACAGTGCAATGCATTACATTCTTTCTTCAAGATGCATATTATTGCAGACATTAGGGCAAGGAGACTATGAAGGCCACCATACAAGGGCCGATAAAAGCTGCTGACAGATTGAGCCGGCAGTTTATTGGCCCTAGGGCCCACGATCGGATCAGCCCGCTATCGCCCACTTCAATGTGGGTATATCGGGGAGAAATCCACTCCAAAACTCTTCAACTGTAGGTATAGGACCTGTGTCCTATGACATGTCCTATGAATGCTTGCAACCAGGGGATCTTTGGATAAGGGGTCTTTCTGTCATTTGGATCTCCATAATTTTTTGGGGGCTGTTCACATTTAAATGACCTTTTAGTATGAGGTAAATAGTGATTTTCTGAGACAATTTGCAATTGGTTTTCATTTTTTGTGGTTTTTGAGTTATTTAGCTTTTTATTCAGTACAGTGTCGGACTGGGGGGGGCCCACCAGTGCTACTGTCCCAGGGCTCCCCTTCAGTATTACTATGAAGAATTTCATTCATCTAGGTAATGGTATATCTAATATAAGTAATTCTAATATAAGAAATTGGACTTACTGAGTTTTTATTCAGTAGCTCTCCAGTTTGCAGTTTCAGCAATCTGGGAGCTAGGGTCCAGATTACCCTAGCAACCATGCACTGATTTGAAAAAGAGACTGGGATATGAATAGGAGAGGACTAAATAGAAAGATGAGTAATAAAATGTAGCAATAACAATTCATTTGTAGCCTTACAGAGCATGAGGTCAGTGACCCCCATTTGAAAGCTGAAGAGTCAGAAGAAGAAGGCAAATTCAGAAACTATAACATGAAAAAAATGCAGGCCAAATGAAAAGTTGCCTAAAATTATTCATTCTATTACTTACTAAAAGTTAACTTAAAGGGGAACCACCCCTTTAAGTCTATGGAAAAAACATTTAAACATGAATTTAACGCAATAGGATTGTTTTGCCTCCAATAAGAATTAATTATATCTTATTTGGGATTCATGTGCAAAGTAAGGGTTTATTATTACAGAGGAAAATGAATGAGTTTTAAACATTTGAATTATTTGATTAAAATACAGTCTATGGGAGATGGCTCCCACTCATTCAGCTACATTTAGGCTCAGGCCAGACGGGAATATTCGGGGAGATTCGTCGCCTGGAGACTAATCGCCAGGCGACAAATCTCGAATCTTCTGGTCTGGCCTTACCCTAAGTAGGCGAGATAACAGACTACCAGAAAGCAGTTCCATCACAAAATGCAGGCACAAGTCACATGACTGGGGGCAGCTTGGAAACTGACCATATGTTTAGCTCTTTTGAAAAATGGATTTCAGTTCAGAATTCTGCTGAAGCAGCACTATTAACTGATGCGTTTTGAAAAAAACAAGTTTTCCCATGACAGTATCCCTTTAAATAAACCCAATAGGTTGGGTTTGCTTCCAATAAGGATTCATTATATCTTAGTTGGGATCAAGTGCAAGGTACTGTTTTATTATTACAGAGAAAAAAAGAAATTATTTAAAAACTTTGGATTATTTCATTATAATGGAGTCTATGGAAGCCTTATTTCGTAATTCTGAGCTTTCTGGATAACGAGTTTCCAGATTATGGATCCCATACCTGCATTGTAGACTGTAAACTGTAGTCCACATCTCCTAAGTACAACAAATAGTTCCACAGCAAAATTACAATAATTAGCTTGGCAGGGCATAACTGCATGGCTCCAGCTTAGTTCATTACACCAGTCTGGTATTAAATACAGATCTTGATCAGAAACAGGGAGGAAAAAGTGTTTGGAAAGGCCTGAAAGCATCAAGGCAATACAGTGAATGTTCTACATGCTTGCTGCTTCTTTTCACTGCCCAGCGGAACCAATTGCTTGCCACACATGAAAAGAAACATTTCCATCAAATCAGCCGCATACAATGTGGCAGGGATCTGCCGGAATGCTACATGCAGAACTGGACTAGAACGACTGCTTGGGTTTTTAATGGTGATTTGAACTTCTCATTGCTGAATACGGTGACTGCTAATGATCTGGCCCCAAATGCCATTCAGCATATTCAGCATTAGCACTTTAAAGGTTCACTTTTCATCAGAAAGAATCTAGACTCCCCAGTAATAAAATCAACCTATAACAAAATGACGAAAGCTCTAAAACGTGTATTTTGATTCTTTGGTTCTGTACTGTATGCATTATAACAAGAAGGATTATCTTATAATTAGAAGGACAAGTTTAAATAATATTAATAGGCTGGAAAAATCAAATATACATGTTAGGGACAATAGGACAAATACAGATGCAGTCAATACATGGAAACATGATTTGGTCAGATACAGAGTAGATAGCCAGGAATGATGGGTGGAATATAGAAGTAAATGCATGGGGCTCAGCAATAGGTCTTCCATGGGAACCAGTTCAACCTTATTTACATGCAAAGTTTCTCACAATTAATTGCTCAGTTACTATCAAGCTGCAGCTGCCTATGAGGGGGATCCAAGTTCATTCAAATGGTCTTAACAGAAAGGTTCCTGATATATTTTCTTTTTTGAGACCTTGGACTTCTTTAAAAGAACAGTAACATAAAAAAATAAAATGTTATAAAGTAATAAACACATAATGCAGTGTTGCCCTGAAATGGTAAATTGATGTGTTTGCTTCAGAAACACTACTATTGTTTATATAAATAAGATGCTGTGTATCAATGGGGGAAGCCATTCAAAGGAGAAAAGGCTCAGGTTACACGGCATATAAGCTCTGTAGAACATAATGGTGTTATCTGTTATCCACTATTTAACCTGTGCCATATAGCCTTTTTTCAATTTCCGCCATTGCTACACAGCAGCTTGTTTATATGAACTATAGTAGTGTTTCTGAAGCAAACACATCAGTTTTACCAGTGCAGGGCAGCAGTACATGATCTGTTCATTACTTTAAACTCTTCAATTTTTTGGTGTTACAGTTCTTTTAAAGATATGGTCAGACACTTGTCTTTATGGTTAGGGTTAGGGATCTCCTAACAAGTTCATGCTATGTAGTTTCTAGTTGATTTATTTATTTATACATTTACGTTTTAATGCTTTCCTTATTAAAGGGCACCAATCATAACTAAAATCATTTGCTAAGTAAATACACTATGGGGCAGATATACTAAATTCACATGAAGGATTCGAAGTTCGATTGAATTTTCAAAAAGATTCCAATTAGAATTTTTTAATATTTTTGAAGACCACTTCGACCAGTGAATTTTGAAAATTCGATCGCTTCGAATAATTCGAATAAAAATCAATATGAATATTCGAAATAAGTAAAATAAGGATTTTTATTCCCCAGCTATTCACATGGTCAAATTCGAGGGTTTTTTAACCCTCAAATTCGGCCAATAGTAAATCTGCCCCTATGTGAAAGTTCAAGAAATCCATTTTTTAAAATTAGAGTTAGAATTGTTTGTATAATGTAAATCATCAGCTCACTATACCTTCTGCAAAATCTCCCCTATCTCCATTGCAGTTCTAGCTAGGGTTGACACCTTTTCTTGAAAAAATACCGGCCTTCCTATATATTTATCTTTTTTCCCTATTAATAACATTGGGATGAACCATCAAAAATACCGGCCAGGCCGGTAAAATACCAGCCAGGTGGCAACCCTAGTTCTAGCTGAGGCAGGTATCTTTGATTTCACTGACTCCTCCTACCTATATCTTCACAGCCAACTGCAGCTCTGAAATCTCAAACATGTTCAGTTGAAAGTTCTCGTTTGCCTAACCTTCTATGCTGTTTTTAAATCTGCCAAACTTCTGTGTTAGTGCTGCCACCTTCTGGAAGTTGCTGTGTGCCCTTCATTTGCATAATGACAGGGGATAAGATAGGGAAATCTCGTGATACTTCTAGAGTTTACTAAAGCTAGGCATTCTGGGTAGAATACTCAGGGCAGTGCTACAATCTGAGCATGCTCGTGAGCTCATTTGCATGTTGTAGTCACAGTATGGACTCCCTCAGTGAAAGAAACCATTTGACAAAGTATGGGATTTTTTAAGAACTGCTGTTTATTTTCAAAAAAATGGTATATGTAGTTTGATTAAACATGTTGATTTTGGCTGTGATTGGTGCCCTTTAATAAACAAGTCTTAAAAGGTATGTTCACCTTTAAATTATCTTTCAGTGTGGTTTAGAAAGTGATATTCTGAGACAATTTGCAATTGGTTTTCATTCTTTATTATTTGCGGTATTTATTATTTATTCAGGAACTCTCCAGTTTGCTATTTCAGCAATCTGATTGCTAGGGTAGAGTACTGTGCAGGTATATTTTTTGGAATCCATACCCACAACCTGCAATCCGAAACCCGGACCCGCTTGGACCCGCTACCCGATCCGCAAGTACCTTCTCTGCAACCCAATCTGCGACCATCAAGAATTAGGAAGTGCTGTCATTGTAAACCGGAAGTGACATAATTGGAAGACGTATAGGCCCGCGTCTATACCCGCTCCCAGAACTTCTACACGCAACCCACAGGGTACCGGACGCACTACAGAACTCCATCCTAGTCCAGATATAGCTGCAATTAGTAAGCAGAATCAAGTTCACATTTTTTATGGCTAGAGTAGTATTGCTTACTCACTTGCTGATTGCTTTTTCAATACTGATTTTATATGCTGTTCATGGGTAAAACAGTAACAATAGGACAATATTCTCCGTAACAGACATTTTTACATTTCAGGGAATAAATAGTGCAGTACACTTTGCCAAAATTTTTAGCTTTTATCATAACATCAGTAGCTCCAATGAGTGGCATATTCTGGCAAGGCCACAATATCCCATTGTGTCCCTCACAGTGTGCTGCCTGCTCGCCATTCTTTTTTAACAGTTCAAATAATCTCCAGCAGAAAATGTGATTTTCCACCAAATCCAAACATTTGAAAGGAGAGCTGGAATGAAAATCTGAAAAAATGGTTAAAAAATAATGCGGTGTATCTGATTACTCAATCTTGAGAGGGATCAGGCAAAAAGACAGAGGGAAACCTTTGGTCTGTAGTGAGACTTAGATAACTTAAAATATAAACTGATTTAAAATTTTATAACTCTAGATGCAACTGAAAAGTATTTCTTTGCACAGTAACTTTCTTTACTGTTGGTTCTATTTAGTATGGGACAGGTTAACCAGAATGCTTGGGAGCTAGTGTTTTCCAGATAAGGGGTCTTTTCATAATTTGGATCTCCATACCTTAGGTCTACTTAAAATACATTAAAACATGAATTAAACCCAATAGGATTGTATATTATTTTAAAGGGGAACTTTAAAAAATGAAAATTTAATACAAGCTTCAGCATACTGAAATAAGAAACTTTCTAAATACAATCAATTAAATATTCTGTGTTGTTTCTGAAATAATCAAGTTTATCATCACTATCCCTCTCTCAGCATCTGTTTCTCTTCATTCTGTCTTCTTGCAACAGTTGGGTGTCATATAGTTATTGACAGTTAGATCAGTAACGAAAGTGGAGGTGGGCCAGCCGATGGACATGTATAAAAGACGACGCTCATGCATTGCCGGGCATATGTTAACGGTGCCCATTGGTACATGTGCATTTGGCTCTGTTGGTGCAGGAGAAAAAGTTGTACTATCCGAAGAGGGGTGTCTGCCCCAGCAGGGGCCCATGAGGATCAGGGGCCCACCGGGTTTTTCCCGGTGTCCCGCTGGGCCAGTCTGACCCTGAGCCTATGGGAGATTGGCTTTCCGGATAATGGGTTTCCAAATAATGTATCCCATACTTGTATAGCAAAAAACTGCTTTTTTTTCTTAAGAAAAAGCTCAGGCCAATACAAATAGCTAGCATGGCACTGACAGGGTTGGACCAGCCCACACCTGCTCCCCCGATTGGCTGGCCCCAAAAAAACTGATATGCGGCACCGGGAACTGGTGTTCGAACATGCGCATGGGCCCCAGAAGTTTGGAACCCCGGTGGGCCCCAATGCTCCAGTCTGAACCCCCATTGACATATGGGCTGGGGACAAAAGGGAGTGGAGTCTTTCATGTAGAGGGGCAGATTGAACTGTACAAGGTCTAAAGCATATGGTGAATCTTGAAAACCACA
Source organism: Xenopus borealis (assembly GCA_024363595.1). Taxonomy (NCBI): domain Eukaryota; kingdom Metazoa; phylum Chordata; class Amphibia; order Anura; family Pipidae; genus Xenopus; species Xenopus borealis. The sequence goes on along the minus strand of CM044441.1, from coordinate 122,521,608 downwards.
GTGAACAAGTGGAAAATAACAGCATCCAGTCACTGCTTCCACATAGAGATGTATTGGAACCCCTGTTACAGATGGACCATTGTTCAGTGGAGAAGGGTAAGTTCTGATCAGTGATCTGCCATCCCTGTAAGATCTGAGCATGTGCACAGATTCTCTTTAGAACTGCTTGCAGGCACATAGGGTTGTTTCACAACTAAATTACAATAGTGTTTGAGATTACCCGTGTGCCTGCCACTGTCTTCACTCCTAATATATTTGTATTTTTTTGTATGGGGACATTATGTATTAGAATACAGAAGATTTGATGAGACATGCAAATCCATCAATCAAGTAAGCCCATTAATATGATGCATTTTGGCCACACCAAAGTGATTTGGCAAACGTGCTTAAAGCTCTACCCAACACTGCCTGTATCAGAGCTATTTTTGGGTTCATTTAGGCCTTTTTAGTGCAGGGTTTAACAGTAAATTGCATGCAAACTATGGGGAGCAGAACACTTGACTATTACTGAAGGTGACAGGGTGAGGGTAAAACAGACTCCCAAAAACAGGTTGATGTACCTGGATTTAGGAAACAATAGACTTCACTAAGCAAATAGACATAACTAGGCATGCACTGATTATAACTGAAAACAATAACCAAATTATAGTAAATAAGGATATACTTTAAAGGCTATTGAAACATCAAACCCACTGAAATGTAAAAATCCATAAATTATAAAAACTTGATGGAAAGTAACAATATTTTTGAGTAATAATAAAGTCAGAGGAAAGGCTGACGCCTGCCTCAAAGGCTCTTTTGTTTCCCTTATAAGCCAGTTATATTGTATATACAGTCATTCATTTAAAAAAAGATTTATTGATTTGATGACTGAAGAAGGAAGAAAAAGGCCCTTGATGACATCTGACAAAGAGTATCTCTTGTAGCTATATATAGTTCTCATTTATTTTACTTGCTTACTGCAGGCAAAGTAATCCAGAATTACATGACTAAATAAAATGTTGAAGGTGTGTGAGGCCATGACCGGTACTATTTACTGGGGGTCCCCAAACTTTTTTTGGCCCGGGGACCGGTGTCGAGGCAAATATTTTTGCCAGGACTGGGGTGTGGTCGAGGTGGGGTCAGGGGGTCAAAGTGGGGTCCGAGTACAATTCAATGCACATGGCGTCTAATTCAATGTACCTCTTTAATTTCAGGCTAGACTCGGTGGCCCAGTTCAGGACTGTCCATGGCACGCATGTGACCATAGAGGGTTAATGTTGTTTAATTTTCCTTGGCAACCTTCACATCATACATTTCACAGTTAGGGCAAAGGTAAAGAGGAGACTGCCAGCTAACTGAGAAACAGGGCCTAGATTTCCAAGTGGAACTGTCAGACTTTGGGAGCGCAGTAAAACTCACTCTGATATTTTATAGTAATTGTGTTCTCGCTTCCTTTTCTCCCTCTCTGACGTCCTCTGGCCTCTTAAAAGAGGAAAGGAAAAGGAAATCACAGTGCCTTATCGGTAATTACAGCTAGCCAAAACCCTTCCCTTCCAATAAAGTGACATGTTATTTGAAAAAGGCAATTATTCACCAGCTCCTGCAACAGAAGCAACAAAAGTGACCAGGATCTTTTTGGAAAGGGAGTACATCTAATGTCAGACATCCAGCCTTTAAAACTACTAGGTAAGGTTAGGTGTCATCAGATAGGAATACAGATTTTATTGGCTGAACACTTTTTTAAAGAAGGGCTTTCAAACTAGAAGGTGAGAGACCACATGTGATCCCTTCAAATGGTTTGTATGGACAAAAGAGTGTCGCTTGCATAGCTTAATAAAATAAAATTGTGTGAAATGTGCACACACAGTATGCCACGCAATCAACAATTAACTGTACACTTTTGCAGTGACGTGTGCAAAGCAGGGGTCCCCACTCTTTTTTACTGTGATCCACATTCAAATGTAAAACATTTTGGGAAGCATTAAAGGGCTTGTTCACCTTTGAGGTAACTTTTAGTATAATGTAGAGAGTGATATTCCGAGACAATTTGCAATTGGTTTTCATTTTTTATTGTTTGTGGTTTTATAGTTATTTAGCTTTTCATTCAGCAGCTCTCTAGTTTGCAGTGTCAGCCATTTGGTTTCTAGGGTACAAATTACCCTAGCAACCATGCATTGATTTGAATAAGAGACTGGAATATGAATAGGAGAGGGACTGAATAGAATGATAAGTAATAAAAAGTGGCAATAACAATACATTTGTAGCCTTACAGAGCATTTGTTTTTAGATGGTGTCAGTGACCCTCATTTGAAAGTTGCAAAGAAACAGAAGAAAATTGCAAATCATTAAAAAAACTATGAACAATAAATAATGATGACCAATTGAAAAGTTTCTTAGAATTGGCCCTTCTACAATACACTAAAAGTTAACTTGAAGGTGAACCACCCCTTTAAAAAAAAGTACCTGGGGATGCCAAATATGGTCTGCAATTGGCTATTTGGTAGCCTCTATGTGAACTAGCACCCTACAGGAGACGATGTTTGGTAATGTATATGGTTTTTATGCAACTAAAAGTTTCTTCCAAACCAGGAATTCAAAAAGAAACACCTGCTTTCAGGTTGCTGAGAGCAACATCCAAGTGGTTGATGAGCCAACTGTTTCACACCCATCAAGCTAACTTGGCAAAAATTTAAGGAAACAAATTCATGTGTGTAGTCAAGACAACTAGATAGACAGATGGATCATTTTAATAGAAATTATATCTTCGAAAATGTATTTATCCATGAGCGACATTCAAATGTAAAAAAAAAAAAGTTGGAGAGAAATACAAAAATTAAAAATGTTCATATGGGTGCCAAATACAGGACTTATGTGGACTGAAAACCTACAGGAGGCTCTGTTTGGCAGCACACGTGGTTTTTATGCTATTAAAACTTGCCTTCAAGCCAGGAATTCAAAAATAAGCACCTGCTTAAAGGGCAACTGGGAGCAACATCCAAGGGGTTGGTGAGCAACGTGTTGGCTTGTGAGCCACTGGTTGGGGATAACTGCTCTAAATGTTTCCGTCTACAAGTCCTAACAAAACTTTTACTTTACTGGAGATGTCCGCTCTGAGGCCCTCCAACTGCTGCTGCTGGCAGCTTTCACTTTGCGGAGGAGCAGAAAATTGTAACAGCTGGAGGACTTCTAGTTGGAAACCTATTTATTCCTAGATTGGATAAACTGTACAGCATATGAGTTTTCACAGAAATGTTTAATAATAACTGTACAGGCAACACACATCTTAATATTCTGGATAAAATGTACTATGAAAATCAGATAAACTGTGTAATTTTTGTTAGATGTGGCGTAAGTAAAACTGGCCATTCATGCTAAAAAAGAGGTCACCAAACAAGCATATCTTTCCATTGTTTGCCTACCAAGGTGATGGGCCATATTGGACATGTATATTGATATTTGCAAACTCAAAACCAAGGCCTGTCTGAAGGAGTTTACAGTCATCCTGATCAATATCTAGCCAAGCCCTAAAAATGATTGCCTGGGAAGGCTGTTGTTTTGGCCCAAAACACAAGCCAATAAGAAGATGGTTTAGATAGAAGAGTCAAGTCAGCAGATGCTATCATATGACCAAAGTAATATGAATAAGTTAATGGACACCTTAATTGGCATAAGATCAGTAAGGAGCCAGGATCAGCTTCCTGTTCATATTGATAAGAGGGAAGGGGCTTTGCTCCATAGGATCATTGTTTTGCACAGATATATAAGAAAGAGTAATAAGCAAACCAGGTTTTGTTTATTTTATTTAAAATAAAATTAAGTTTCCCTTTTATCAAGCAGAAGTTTTTGCTTGGGGGACAGGGATGTTACAATTAATGGCATTTGGGAGTGACAGGTGGACTGCAGATTTAATTCTTTTTGGAATATTCGTTTTATAATCCCTAGACACAGACAAAACCAGTTAAATACCAGACTGTAAATTCTTGTATTCGTTAATTTTTTCATATGGCAAATATGGGGGTAGGCAATGGTGTACTTGTATCCTCGTATCAATTGTTGTTGTTATTTTTTGTATGTAATCTGTATGTTCAGTGTATACACCCATTTATAGCTGTGGATTGATCAACACTTGTTATTAATAATAATAATAATCCCATTCCCCTGGCTGGCAGTTATGCCAGTGTTTAGATATACTGTATGCACCCATCTACACAACATAATGACACTTTATAAATACATGAGATACAACTTCAACTTTATGTCCCTGCTACATTTTCATTACAATTCAAACAACATTTTATTTTTATTGGCAGAATCACTGAGCAGGAAAACCACTGTATCCGAGGTCAAGACAAAAGAAGCTGATCTTTAGATGAGCTACCATGTGTTTTCCAGATGTCATACATAATAATGCATGTAATATGAAATAATGTTTGCATAAATCATATCAAGCTAGGTTAGAATCAGCTGGTACTATAAGTATTCAAATGGTAGAATTGAGTTTGGCCTTTGGTGGTTTATTAAAATAAACATTCATTTTAAAATGTTCTTTATATTTTACCATATTTAAAACATACACCTTTCACATTCAAATATTTAGGCCTTAGTACACAAAAATGTATCTAGCTTTAGTAAATTAAACCTAGAGCCGGCGTGGCAGCATCTACCACTCACGCAATGGGGAAGAGTGGCCTTATTTAAGATGATATTCCTTCCAAAATTTCTATATCTGTTCCAAAATTCCCCAGTTCATATGCCAAACAAATTCTTTCAAAACATTGAGAAGGTCATATCGAACTTTATATGGAACAATAAGGCCCCCAGAATAGCTAAAGAGACACCTATGGATGGTGGGGGACTGGCATTACCTAACCTCAAGGCTTATTACCTGGCGGCACAGACAGCCTATGTTCACTGGTGGATCATGCCTAGTGCTGAAAATCCGAATATGCAACTACAGGCCACATTTCTGGGCTCCCTAGGCGCCATGCATAATGCCCCATATAGAGCATTAGCAAACATTCCTAAAGACTTGGCAGTAATAACAACAACACACAGGGCCTGGATGTCAGCACTACACATAACGGGAGTAGATCCAGGGGCGTAACTACCAGGGGAGCAGGGGGTGCAACTGGGCCAGGGCCCGCACCCCTGCAGGGCCCCCCGGCAGTCTTGCGCCACTGCAGTCAGCTGGAATCGGCTGCAGCGGCGCATCAATCAAACACGGACTAGGGGGGACCCGGCCGCACGGCCCGCACCAGGACCCGCCCCCACCTAGTTCCGTTACTGAGTAGATCCCCCACTACTATCACCAAACCTACCTCTCTGGAGGAACTCCAATCTTATCCACTTTGTGGATCTTCCCAATTTTCAAGAGTGGCCAACTGGGGGCATAAAAAAGCTAAAGGATGTACTGGTAGAGGACGCGTTTGTCCCATATGTGACCCTGAGGAACAATAAGTCTGTGTAACCCTAGACTTCATTCTTATTTCCAATTAAGAGAGGCCTTCACTAAGCAATTTCGATCTCAGTCATTAGTATTGGAGGACTATCCACTCTTGAAGCTAGTGAGCTCTGAGGCGCCGGCAAAGTTCACATCTCAGATCTACTGGCTAATAGTCCAAGCCTCAACAGCTCCATTCCACCGGGATACACTTGGGGATCTGGGAGAAGACCAATGGGAGGAAGCGACTGATAACTTATACCACTTCCTGGTTGTATCTTCCAGAGATAGACTTATACAGTATAATGTTTTGTACCAGGTTTATCTGACACCCACTAAATTATACAGATTAGGTAGAAGAATTAATAGCAACTGTCATAGGTGTCAGACTGATCAGGCAGACTTCCTACACATGACTTGGCAATGTCCCCACCTACAAAACTTTTGGAGGGCAGTCACAACCTATCTCTCAGCGCAGCTGGCCCTTCCCCCGTTGCTGTCTCCCTACTGCTGTTGGGGGTGCTGGAGGGAGTGGTTGTGGGCAAGTACATGACACTTCTTACTAGAGGGCTACTATACTATGCAAAAAAATGTATTATTCTGAGATGGATGGGGCCTAAGGCACCCACGCTGGAAATGTGGCAACGACAAGTCAATAATATTCTGCCTATAGTTAAACTTACGTACTTAGCACGGGTTTGTCCAGGGAATTTTGAAAAAATCTGGCAGCCATGGACTGAGGCTGAAGGTCTAAACATGTAGGATGTTTGAATTCTTATGTTGAAATGTATATGCCAACCCGAGAAATGTATACATTTCATGATAAATACAACTGAACCCCAGGCGGGACTGCTACCCCCCCCCTTTTTCCCTTTCTCCCCCTCTTTTCTGTGTTGTATTACTAAGGAAAATCAATACAAAGTTAAGTTTAAAAAAAAAAACATACACCTTTCCTTTCCCTTCTGCACAGCAACCAATCAAATTTTGTTTTCATTCCTTATTGGTCCTGCAGCTGCTTAAAAAAGCTAATCACTGATTAGTTGTTAAGGGTAAGGGCACACCTGACGATTCTGGAAGATTTAGTCGCTTGGCGACTAATCGCCTCTTCTTTGGGGCGACTAATCTCCCCGAACTGCTTCCCTCTGTCTTGTGCCGGCTATAATGAGACACGCGGAGCTTCACTTTTCCGAGGTCACTCAAAGTTTCCTCGAAGCCAGACGACTAATCTCCCAGAATTGCCAGTTGTGACCATACCCTAAGGGCCCATGCACAAAGGGCGTTTGTGACCTGCGCTCAAATTCATTGCTTTTGCTACATTTTATTACTCATCTTTATGTTGAAGCCCTCTCCTATTCATATTCTAGTCTCTTATTCAAATCAATGCATGGTTGCTAGGGTAGTTTGGACCCTAGCAACCAGATTGCTGAACTTGCAGAAAAAAACTGCTAAAAGTTAAATAACTCAAAAACCACAAATAATAAAAAATGAAAACCAACTGCAAATGATCTCTGGATTTAATTCTCTGCATCATACTAAAAGTATGCACACACACACACACACACATCTATAAACCTTTATTTAAATAGCTTATATTGACATAAAGACTTTGCATGTGAATAATACATGAAAACAACATTCATTTACTTAAATAGAAATCAGTGTGTATAACCCTATAGTCAGTTATTAGCAGGTACATAATCAGCATGCCCCCCAAACACCAATGTACCGATTCTATACCTATTTGCAGCCTTACAGAGTATTTGTTTTTCAGATGGAAAAAAGCTGGAAAGAGTCAGACGAAGAAGGCAAATAATTCAAAAACTATAAAAAAGAAAAAAATGGAGACCAAATTAAAAGTTGCTTAGAAATAGCCATTCTATAACATACTAAAAATGTGATATAGTGTTTCCTTCACCTTTAACATGAATGAACTTTGTTACAACAATGACCTGCTGGTCATTTTTTGACCCGTCTGACCACCAAGTAGTCAAGGCATTTGTCAGGAGAAAGAGGCTGTTCTGATGTTCTTCTGCTTAGGAAAGATTTGAGAAAGGTTTCTAATGTTTTTCCTAAACAAACTTCTGAGCAGCCTCTTTCTTTCTCCTGACAACTTCATTGACTACTTGCCGGTCAGACTGGTGGAAAAATGACCAGCAGGTGGTGCTGCTGTAATTAAATGCATTCCTATTAACAGTACATGTATCCCATAATAGCTTGGAAATTAAAAAATAAATAAATAGCAAATGTACATTGCAAATGTTGTTAGACTAGCACCCACATCAAGTTTACAGTCACTTATTTTAAAGGTTAACATTTCCTTTAAATGTGTATTTCATTGGAAAAAATGCAGCTCTAGTGTGTAACAAATTATAAGTAGCAAGCTGCAAAAGGCTATTTTGTCCAATTACAGCTCTTTGTCTATGTAGTTGGAGAGGGGCTTAACTGGCACCAAAGAGTTTAGTTCTTTAAACACTGGCATTAGCAATCACCAGCTTCCAATCAGAGCGATATCCTTCAGCAAATACAATCAGACAAGCGTAGCTGGAGAGATGATTTACATTGTTTTCCTATGTATAAAAAACACTCCCAAGAGCAGTACAGTCTAAGCATCTGTGCCTTCAACATCATCATCCTCACTTCCTTAACAACTAAAGGCCCGCAGTACTCCTTTCATCTTGCATTATGTTTTCTAAATGCGCTGGGCAAACACATTCTAAGGCGAGAGGGTACCGTTCCGGAATACAGATGAGAGCAAACAAGGGCTAAATTCTTTGCACATTTTCTAAAGAATCTGAAATGGAAATGAAAAGAAATGATAGTTTCTAATAACGTCCTTCGGATCCGATACACCAGAGCTCAGATGCAGTTTATTACAATGTGAAATATTTAGAGAGTAAATCTACTTATTCCTGAGGTATGCATATTGTATATGAAGTTCTGTATTGCCTATTTATATCTCTTAGTCAGCACTAAAGGTTCCCAAAGATGCCTCTATGGCCTCAGAGTGGAAAAGGCCGGATGTGAGCTTTAAGAAATATATTGCCAGAGTTTAGAATTGGGGGAAGGGGCTTATTATGTGTATGTTAAATGGAAGGAATCCAGAAACAGAACCAAAGCAAAGGGAGGATATTATTTATATGGATAACCGGGCTATTTCCTTTAGGGGCTATACAGCTATATATCACTATACATATATCCCATAGATTAAATTTTAAACACTCTGTGCAGTTTCTCCAAGATTCTCTATCAGCAATCTGATATTGCTGCTCTCTCAACAGGTGCACCGATGGACTATGGTTATTTGCTCTCAACAGACCAATGCTACATAGGAGAAGAGATGGTCCAGCAGTATATGCCTAATCTTTCTCCCCATCTCTGTAATCATGATTCTGCAGGTACAGTGTGCCCTGTGTGAAACTCGCTATTAAAGGAGAACTCAACCCCCGCACTAATAAAAACCCATAGCCAGTACCCTATATAGTCCCCCCTCCCTGCCCCCCCCCGCATAGGTGATAACACCTATAAGTGCCCATAATCCTTTACTCACCTATAGGTGCAGAGTAAGTGCAACGGAGCTCATGGGCGACATCTTCCAGCTCTTCCGATTTCTTCAGAAAATGAGCGCCATATTGGCAAATGTGAAATTATTATTGTTAACGTATTTATATAGAGCCAACATATTTCGCAGCACTGGTTGGAGCAGTCTTCCGGTTAGCAGCAACTGTGCATGCACCAAAAGTGATGGAAATTGCCGAAGGGAAGGAAGAGGACCTGAAGAATACCAAAGAGCCGGAAGATGGAGCCCATGAGCTCCGGTGCGCTTAATCTGCACCTATAGGTGAGTAAAGGATTAGGGCACTTATAGGGGTTATCACCTATGTGAGGGAGAAGGGAGGGGGGGCTATGTAGGGTACTGGGTAGGGATTTTTATTAGTGGAGGGTTTGAGTTCTCCCTTAAATGGGACAACGTGCACCAAACCTACTATGTATGACATTTCAAACAGCTATGATTATAATAATTATTCTGTTTAATTTTATATATATATATATATATATATATATATATATATATATACTTGAACAAAGGATCCTTTCTCAAGGATCCCCAGGTGGGACCGAAAAGTTGGAAATATGCATAATTGTGTGGAATAAATCACCAGTTTCTTCAACCACTATACAGAGTGCGGATCCTTTGTTCAAGTATTACTAAGGTTTGATTGTGCACCTCGGATTTTTTCCTCTGGATCTGAGTGCAGGCACTGTGGGACTATATATATATATATATATATATATATATAATGAATAGCCTGCAAATCTTATCCTTATTAAGGTGGTTAGTGATGCCATTGGTTATAATAGCAGCTTACTGAGGTAGAGAAATTGCTGCGTGTTGCTTTCGGACCTAGAAAAATACTTATACCCCAAGTTATAGTCCGCTACTATCAAATATAGGAAGTCTACTATCATGGTACCACTTAAAGATACACGTAGGCCGGCATGATCTAGCACAAAATAATTACAGAGGGGTTATGATTCCATCTCTACCAGAACAGGTGCAAAAAGCTATAGCAACCAAAGAGAAGCTTTTACTGTAGTTAACCAATGAGAGCAGTTAGTAATTGGTTACTCTCATTAATATGCTCATGGGTATATTACAGGTATGAGATCTGTCATCCAGAATGTTCAGTAGCTGGAGATCTTTCTGTAATTTGGATCTCCATACTTTGTCTACTAAAAAATATATATTTAGTTGGGGAGTTGGCCTTCCTGTAATTTAGAACTTTCTGGATAATGTGTTTCCAGCTAACAGATCCTATACCTGTACTGCCGTTTTCTCAGTTCCCCCTTGCATCTGCTTCCTACATATAACAGTGCCTTCGTGAAGACATGGCCTCATGTAGTTCTCTCTGTTTATAAAATTTGTTCTGCTCTGTTGAGAATGTTCCAGGAGGAACCTGACAGTTTTAGAGGGAATTCACAAAACATCCTTTCTGCTTCCTCTGCGTACATCCAAGCTACCCTACAACTTCACCTACTCTTCCTGTCTCAGCTGTACTCTGGGAATAGTTTTTGTCATTTCCCATATACTGTAAGAATTCATTATACAGGTATGGGACCCAGAGTCGCCATCAGAAATCACGGGCCCCGCACAACAAAATTGTCGGGGCCCCCTGGGCTCCGCCC